>CM070710.1:2841958-3459841 GCA_036346265.1 Melocanna baccifera
CAGCTGGACAGGTTCACACTCGCAGCTACGCGTAAAGTAATAAATCATTAATTTCGATCAGTATGATTTCAAGAAGAGACAAAAACACTGGCGGCAAAATAAAATCGATCATAAGGATCTCGTGTTGGCTATTTGTTAATTCTAGACTCTTGCATGATTCTCTTTGCGCCAAGTTAATCTCTACTTAGGTTAGTGACGGACCTTGGAATAAAATTTAGGTCAAACAGTATGTATCAATAAAATTATCTAATAGTAAAGTAAGATATGCATAATTCATATTGCATACTAATAAAATCATATGATAATAAATGTAATACAACAAAGTAATTTGCATGTAAATATGTAAGAATGAAGGTACGCTTTATCTGTATTTGCATGTGAACAAAACCATCTAGGTCTCAGTTTTGCTGCCTTGCTCGCTCCCCTCCAGCCTTGTTGATCTGACTGACGCCTCGCCATGATGCTTGTGTAGCTGCGCCCCGTGGCCTAGCACCTGCAACAACCTCTCCATCGGCTCGTGGCTGCGCCACGTCTTTCTCACTTCTCGCTGGCTTGCCGACGCCGTTGTGCTGCCATATCGCGCCTCCCCTCAACCCCACCTCTAGAGTCCAAAACGACAAGATGAGCTAGGGTCAAACAGGTGTTCATATGGTAAATGTCTAATTGTTGCGTGATTCCTATATGTTGAACAAGCGGCAGGGAGCCAAGCGCCTCCCACCCTGTAGCCCATTGCCCACTCTCACTCTTTGAAACACAAAAATACAAAAAGTAAGGCACATGGGTAGCAGGAGGCCCACTCGGTCACCTGGGTGCAGGGGCGCTCAGGCGGTATATAGGAGCTCCCCTAATTGCTGTGCCTTGGTGGCTTAGTAGGCTAGTTTAGTGGGTCGCCTTATGCGACATTGGCACAAGGAGCGAGCCATCTCTCCTAGCCTAGTGCACACGGCAGTGCGTTGCTTCTTCTTCCTTCTTCATCGAGACAGACAGATAGTAGAGCTCTTAGGCCACGGCATAAGGGGGAGTGGGTTTGGCTGGCGAGGCAGCTCGGGCAGCCACCTAGGCTTGCCCAAATGCCGGGTCTGCCCCTGACTCAGGTAGATCCCTTAACAAACTGTTTAGTGATGTATATGAGAGCAACTAAAACAATGGAAGCGACTAGACCACGCCATAGTTGTCAATTCCGTTCCGGAGGCCATTCCAGTTTTCTTTTGGTATGGAATGGTTGGGACCGGTCCATTCCGGTGTACCATTTTGAATTTTAAAAGTTTAATATAATTATATATATTTATTTATTCATAAGTGTATATATAATCTTATGTGCATATAATTTAACTTAAAATCTCACCTTAAATACATAACCATAGTATAAAAATGAGGGCCAGTTCAATTATGCCTGGTATTGGAATAGATGGAATCATAAATCCTACAAATTCCCAAAATCAAAAACAAAATCACAGCTGGTACCAGAATGGCCGGAACGGAATGGACCGGTATTAGCCGGTATTGACCAGTATCAAGGTCGATACGGGATGGAGGATCAATTGTGCCATTTTGTTTGCCAGTACGGAAGGTTTCGGCCATTCCGGGTGGAACCGGAACGGTATTTACGACTTTGGACCACGCTGTACCGTCGCGACGGCAACAAACGGTACAGGTATGCAGTCGTTGGATCCGATCAAGCATACGGCGCACGTAGTCGATCTGTTGCTCCCACGTGCTAGTTGTTGTCGTCACCATCCTCTGCATGCATGCGGAACACGAGTGAAATAAGCCTCACCGCCGCCCTCCTCCTTTCGCACCTCCGTGCGCTACTCATCGTCGCCACCGCCGGAATCCTCCGCACACACCCTCACCAACGCTTGTCATTGCTACCGCCATCCTCCACACGCGGGGAGCGCAAGTGAAACTCAGCACCTGCCTCCCCCCGCACACCATGGAATCCTCACTGGCCAAGCTCCACCTCCATGTTTGAAACTTCACCCGGTCAACCTCCTCCTCCAAGCGCCACCGACACCTCATCGGCCGTCCTTCTCCTCGTGCGCTCTGGAACTGCAATGACCGTCCTCCACACATTGTCTCTCACGTCTCAACATATCCTCCCATCTCGAGCCAAGAAAGTCTCAAAATGTGTGCATGCAATCTATTTGACAAAATGCATCAATAGAATTTGATGTTAGGTATGGCTCTTGTAATATGGAACTTTAGAAACTGCTTGTTATATAAAAATAAATTTTAGTTTTAGTTTATGCATGTGCATAAGTACATGGATTTTCGTATTTATGGTTCGCAAAAATTTCAGGTTTGATGTTTGGAGTTTGAAATTGGCTTCAAGTATCAACCTCCATGCTTCAATAACAAACTTCACGTTTTCTTCGGTTTTAGATTTCATGTCTCAAGAATCAAGATTCTCGCAAGTTTCATACTTGGAATTTCAAGAACAAGTTCGCATTTACATGAGTTTTAGGTTTCAAGTCTCAGGTTTCAACACAAGTTTCAGTAGGTTTCAGGTTTTTCAAATTTGTAGTTTCAAAAAGAAGTTTCATATTTTCTTGAGTTTTAGAGTTTCAAGTCTTAAGTTTCATGTAAGTTTCACTAAGTTTCAAGATTTCATGTTTGAAGCTTTAAATAGTTCTCACGAGTTTCAAGGTTGAGGTCTCAGGTTTCACACAAGTATCAAGCCTTAAGTAATGTTTCAGCTATGAAACATTAGGTTTCTATGGTGAAGCCTGACATATCTGAAATATGAGTTTCAACTCTAAAAACCTGAGGCTTCAATGATGAAACTAGAATAAAACATCATTAACTAGATTGATACATCTTGAAACCTAGATAGAACTTCTCAAAACTATTTTTCCATGAAACTTTATGCGTGCAGGAAACACAAAAATGTTGTAAAAATAATGCACCAATTCTCTTGCATAACTGGTTGGTAGTTAGCCAAACAATATATCACAATCTTCTATAAGAAACATTTTAGCGAATTCATATCATTACAGCTAAATAATTCATCATCCATGACCATATTTCCATACAAACAAGATGGGTGAAAATGTTGTAGCAGCTATTCCAAAACATCATGTAAAAAACAAGAGTAACTAGTAACATATGTTGGAACTGTCGTTACATGAATTACATACTACAAAAAGTGCTATCTTTTAAAGTTTAGTAGCCTGCATATATGTACAACAGATGAGCAACTATTTCTATTTTTTGTTTGTTCATCTCCAAGAACACCAAAAAAGAGCTTTCAATTTTGCATGAGCTTCTCTCAGTTGTTGACATCCTCTTTAATCAAGTCAACTTGCAAGATGAATTGCACAATTGGTTCAATTCAAATGTTACACTTTCAGGAGTTGGTTACCATATGGAGTCTAAAAAGAAGTATAAATCTGTGCAAGCCCTCCATAGGAACCTGTAATTTTCACTAGACATGTGTTGCTCCTGCATAGCATTGGCTTCGACATCATTTGCCACAGCATAAAGTTTCAGATAGTTTGTGCACCTGCAACCAACCAAAAAAAATAGGAAAATGAAAATGCGTAAAGAATCTGAACAAAGAGTCAGAGTCTGAATAAAGAGTTTCAAGTCTAATTATACACACTGTTATTGCAAAAATATAGTGAGGCCTAAGTTTGATACCTCACTAGCAGAGAGTTTTAATTCATTATCCAGTGAGAACCAATCCGCGAGCAACCACAAAACATCAACACTAACATCGACAAAATAAAAAAAAAAATAGGGCTAGAGCTCACCGGATATGGACACTAACATAAGCATCACATTGGAGAGAAAATGGCTCTCAACAGAACCTGTATCAACTTTGTGAATGGGGCCCTTGGGGTAGAGAAACGGGAGAAGAGTAGGATGGGGATGAAGGGGATTCGGGGAGGAGGGGATCTAGGGATAGGCACACAGATAGATAAGGGACTTCACAGGATCGAGGAGGCACGCCGGCCACCGGGAGCTCTCCGGAGGAGGCGAGCCGAGAAGGAGGGGCTCCATGTTGGAGGCGTGGGGGAGCTCCGTGGTGGCTCTCATCATGGCGGTTGCACGCCGGTCACCGGGGCAAGGACGGCTGGGGAGGAGGGGTCCGTGTGCCTGACAACCAGTCTTGCCACACCTCACACGCCGGTCATCGCCGCTGCACACCAAAAACCTAATGCTTTTGGATGCATGCAACAACCATGTGATCCAACAGATGTTAGCTATCCTATCAAAAGGCTAGGGAATGCTTCCAAATGTTTATTGGATGCATGCATCCTATCCAACAGATGCTTTTGGTTACCGTTCTCTAATTTTTATGTAAAACAATTCCCATGCATGGTTGTATCAGAGAAATTGAGGATCCCAGAATATCTAAAAGTTTATTTGGAGTTTGATACTAGCCACTGACATATATATACCCAAGCAAACGCTATGGTCTCCCTACTGGTTGATGCTATCCTAATATCTCGCTGCTCCCGCCAGTTTGTTTTTAAAATATACTTGATATTTTCATATCTACACATTTTTTTCTAACTTGACTGCTTATATATATAATAAATATCTGAATCGGACGCAAGAAGATCAATATATATTTGAGCATTTTATTCATAGAAGAAAATTAACTCCCGTGACACGTACATAATTCCATAAATGGTTACTAGCAAGTTACTACTATAAAAGAGGCTATACTAAACAGCTACATCAAAAACGATTCATACAGAACCGTCTTACTGTAATTATCACAGACGATTTATATGAATAACCATCTATAATATTTTCACAGACAATTATTTGTATGAACCGTTTGTGATAATGTAAGCCATCACAGACAGTTCCTATTAATAATCGTCTAAGATAATTCAAACAATTATTTATATAAACTGTCTGTAATAATGACAAACATCACAGACGGTTTGGGAGTCATCTGTGATAACTATCTATTATCACTGACATATAAATTCAGTCGATTTAAAAATCGTCTGTGGTGATGATTTTAAACTATCTATGATGATTTTTTTCTGTAGAAGTATCAAGATAAACACATGCTAACTATCAAATTTGAAAACGCAAAGAAGTAAAAATCGTTGTGCATGCGCGCATGTTTTTAGACCGAAGAGCGTAGCATGGACTCTGTTGATGGAACTAGTTCGTCCGTCCAATTTTTCTTGACGAGTACAACAAGTATGTATTCACGTGCATACATCACACCACACACGCACTTACACCTACACGAGTGTTCAATACACACGCAAGATAAGACAAGAGCCTAAAGCCCCATGGAATATGTATATAGAATATGTATACATATTTTAACAACTGAATATATTCACGCACGTGTGCACTCAGGGGCTGAAGATGAGACGCCCAGGGGTCCAAGCCCGGACGGGTGGGCAGCCTGACCTTAAATTCGTTTTAGCGATGACTTCTGATTTTTGAGTGAAATTTTATTGGTACTGACTTTTTTTATTGTAGCTGATTTGGTTTTTTAGATATAATTAAATTTTAAAAAATATAAAAATAGAAAAAAAAATGTTAGCCCATCACGGACAATGCAAAGGAACACGAGAAAAAAAAAGAAAAATACAAAAAACCCAAAAAATCTAAAAATATTTAGAAAAAGATGAATTACTGAATAGTGAAAAAAAACTGAAGCTAAAAACTGAAACTAAAAAAAACTAAAACGAGCGGGGTGGATCGATTCAAAAAACGGCCACTGGAAGCCGACTCGTGTTCCCGAGCGTTCAATTTAAAAACGCCGACTCACGTTTTCGCAAACCTCGGGTTAACGGTTTTGAATTCTACGAATTTTGTTTAGTTCGAAGACGAAAATACAATGTGCCTTCCTCTACTACGATCTCGCACACGTGTAATCTTCGTATGTCTACACACTATACTAGTCTTCCCTCTCAGTTTCGATATACTACTCCTTCCAGCTTCTGGTATAGGTGGATCGACCGTTTTACACATTGACAATTTGACATGGTTGATCTTTGGGACCATCCTAACTAAGGATATTTAGAATAGTAATTACTTATGATTTTTTTACTGTAGTTAACTTATTTTTTAGTACAGTTAAATTAGTTTATTTGATATAATTAAATTTAAAAAAATAAAAAAACATGTTAGTCTATCGTGAATAATGTAAAAGAATATAAAAATAAAAAAAATCAAAAATAAATAAAAATCAAAAAAATAAAACAACAGTAAAAAAATACGTCCGCAAACACAAAACCGTCGCAATCGTGGAGTGCTATGACCGACCGAGTGCCCACATATCCTGGCCAATTTTTTTTCTAAAGGGAAAAGTATGTAAGCAAGGCTAGCTAGGCGTTTTTCCATAGAATTTTCAGTTTTGTTTATGTGCATCATAATTTAAGAATTTGTATTCCCCTTTCCTTTTTCCAGTTTTCGTACTTGTCAGCGCGTGGGAATAGTGTTTTCCGTGTGCTCGCAAAAAACACAAACGAAATATCGCACTACTCAAGAAGAAAGTTACAAATTAATTCTTGTACGGCATCCTCGTCCTCAGATTCCTCCTCCCCGTCGTCATCCTCGTCGTCACCCCCGATTAGCCCCACCGCAGTACGTCTCAACGTATCCTTTGGTCTCGAGCTGGTTGCGGATCGGACATCTGCCTGGAAAGCCAGCATCATCTCCGCCAACTCCTAGCGCGACTCCTCCGACCGGGCCGAGGCCGTGGCGAGTAAGGTGGGGTTTCAGCCGGGACGAGTGGCTGCGGTGGCACCATGGAGAGGATGTTGTTGACGCACTCCTTGAGCAGCCGCCTCTTCCTCATCTCACGGGCCTTCTCGGCAGGGCCGATGAACAGCACCATGATGGCGCTGCCTCCGATGTGATTCTTGTCTTTGCGTGAGAACTCTGAACAAGCTTGCGCGGATCGAAGGGGATCAGAGTAGCCGTGTGTTGGACGGAGGCCAGCAGCCTGTGCCCACGGCGGCTGCAACACAGGAGATATAATGGAACCCTAATGTCCTTGCCCTCCACTAATTGGCTATATAAAACGATGGGCTCCATTTGGTTGGACAGCCCAAGATTAGTGTCCGTTTCCTTGTTATTTTCTTTCAGTAATTTAATCCGAACTTGAATCGTATTCGGAGATGAATATGTCCGTTTCCTTGTTATTTTCGTTCAGTAATTTAATCCGAACTTGAATCGTATTCGGAGATGAATAAAGAGGAGAATTAGGAATAGAAGTTATGGG
Organism: Melocanna baccifera; assembly: GCA_036346265.1. NCBI lineage: Eukaryota > Viridiplantae > Streptophyta > Magnoliopsida > Poales > Poaceae > Melocanna > Melocanna baccifera. Next base: position 2,849,166 of record CM070710.1, read on the forward strand.
AGGAAATTGCAATTATTCGATAATACAACTTCGAGGGTGTCATAAAAGATATTGTTATAGTTGTCGTAAGATATTGTTACAACTTCACAATGTTTGTAAATGTGTTAGTGTAAAATCATCAGGCAAAGTTTGGAGACCGTGAAAAGTCAACATGCCAAGTATTCTAAAACGGATGGAGTATACATACATGTATATTAACATTAGGCATACGCAAATACATGTACTATTTCATTGTATCTTTAGACCCTCGATCCGCCACCGGGTAACAAGGCTGCTAGTTAATACGAAGAAAATCCTAGTAATGCGGCGTGTATAGACATCTCTAATTCTCTAGCTATACTCGCTAGTCGCTAGTTATTTTCCTTCAGTAATTTAATCCGAACTTCTGGAAGCAACAGAACCTGTTCGTAATTTCTGGAAGCATTTTGGGGGCTAAATTATAAAATTCCAAAACCCTTCAAAAGGAAAAAAATCAATAATGCATACCTTGAATTTTGAAACAAACTTACAAAAACTATATTTGTCAGTGCTGCAAGTTGCAAGTTGCGACTTGTCAAAACCATCGGACTCTCACCGAGTTACCCGGACAGCACAATATCATCTCGCAAGGAAAAACACTAACCTAATACACCTAGTGCAATAAGGAAACCACGGAATATTAGATACAGTATGTAGCCAACAATAGTCGTGAATGCTGCAGACACTACACAAGTAGCAAACGGCATGTCTGTTTCCTTTTCCTCCTCACCCTCGCGATCAGATTCCTCCTCCCCGTCGTCATCCTCGTCGATCTCGTCGTCACCCCGATCGGCCCCACCGCAGTACACCTCAACGTAGCCTTTGGTCTCGAGCTGGTTGCGGACGTCGACCTGGAAGGCCAGCATCATCTCCGCCAACTCCTGGCGCGACTCCTCCGACCGGGCCGAGGCCGTGGCGAGCAAGGCTGGGGTTTCAGCCGGGACGAGTGGCTGCGGCGGCACCATGGAGAGGATGTTGTCGACGCACTCCTTGGGCAGCCGCCTCTTCCTCATCTTCATCTCGCGGGCCTTCTCGGCGGGGCCGATGAACAGCACCATGATGGCGCTGCCTCCGATGCGGTTCTTGTCTTTGCGTGAGAACTCTGAACAAGCTTGCGCGGATCGAATGGGATCAGAGTAGGCGTGTGTTGGACGGAGGCCAGCAGGCTGTGCTCACGACGGCTGAAACACACGAGATATAATGGAACCCTAATGTCCTTGCCCTCCACTAATAAGCTATATAAAACGATGGGCTCCAATTGGTTGGACAGCCGAAGATTAGTGTCCGTTTCCTTGTTATTTTCGTTCAGTAATTTAATCCGAACTTGAATCGTATTCGGAGATGAATAAAGAGGAGAATTAGGAATAGAAGTTATGGGAGGAAATTGCAATTGTTTGATATTACAACTGCGAGGGTGTCGCAAAAGATATTGTTATACTTGTCATAAGATATTGTTACAACTTCACAATGTTTGTAAATGTGTTATTGTAAAATCATCAGGCAAAGTTTGGAGACCGTGAAAAGTCAACGATGCCAAGTATTCTAAAACGGATGGAGTATACATACATGTATATTAACATTAAGCATACGCAAATACATGTACTATTTCATTGTATCTTTAGACCCTCGATCCGCCACCGGGTAACGAGGCTGCTAGTTAATACGAAGAAACTCCTAGTAATGCGGCGTGTATAGACATCTCTAATTCTCTAGCTATACTCGCTAGTCGCCATTGCTATATATCGTTCAGCTGCATGTGTACTGCCTGACTACGAGCTGAAAAATACTACTAATTAAACACTGCGACGACGACGACGAGCGACGCGTACGAGACTACGAGCGAGTCGATCCAGCACCGCATGGAAATTGAAAAATACATGAATATGGTTAGGTCTGTACTGCCTGACTTTGACAGGTGTCGATTTTGAATATTTGGCCATGGAATTAAAGGCGCAGAAAAAGAATGATCATATGCACTATGCTAATTACGTAGAGACCCAACAGGGGGTTTAGTCATGACACGCGACCAGTGACCATCCGATTAATTGGAGCATTGACTTCGGAATTGATTGATGGCACGAGTTCCATAGCACACAGGCAAGATCGTGAGGCGCGTGCAGGCTACCACGACCTGTAAGGGTGCACGACATTCCGTTCTGGTCCAATGGCTCATGCTCGTAGCAGCACTAGCTCATGGCCGGGGGTTGTCCAGATCATCAGTCCTGAAGAAAGGTTGCGGAGAGAAGGTTGTCCAGATCAGGAACGGATCATAGAAATAGAGGTGGAAGTTGGATCGTGTCGTGTTGGTACGGTTCAGGTTTATTATGCTTCGAGCCGATTTGTGCTGTGCCGGCTCGGGCCAGTCATCTCACCGTGCCATGCCGTGCCGGCCCACCTCACCTCTGGCCAGGCCCAAACACGACCCAAAACCTGTCGTGCCAGCGTTCGTGTCGTGCCAGCCCAAGCCTAGCTCAAAGTAACTATGCACGACGAAGGCGGCAGCGACAATTGTGGCGACGTTCACATCTTCTTTTCTCTCGTACCCGCCTGGTTGAAAATTAATTAAAGTTGAATTAGTTGTATGAAAACATCGACACACAATAACGTAAATATTTTTGAAAAAGTGAAATTGCATTGATATTTTAAAATACAATGTTACTGCCTCGTTAAGAACCTTACGCCCCAGAGTGGGGTTCCTCGAATAAGGAAAAGAGTACAGTAATAATATATGTACATACTAACTATAATAACATAGTACATAGTAGCTACTCATCAATATCTAGGTCGTTCATGCGTTCGAGATCAGTTGTACGCCTGTACAATTTCAAGATCCTTCAGTTGATGTTGTTGCCGCTCTTTAGCTAATTCTCAGTTTTTGGCACATGTGATTGCCTCCACCATCCTGGGCGTGAGGGATGATCTCCTTTCTTCAATTATTCTTCCTACTGTACTGAACGTCGTTTCTGAAGAGACAGTGGACACCAGCACCAGGAGAACATCCCATGCGAAATGTGACAGCACGAAAAATATCCGCTTGTTGTTCTTCCACCACTCGAGCAAGTCTATCTTGCCTCCACCAATAAGATCAGAATCAACATTTGTAAAGTCATGCTCCAAGTAGTGGTTCAGCTTCGAGGCAGGATTTCACTTAGAGGCTGTCTGAGGCTGAGAGGACGAAGAAATAGACTTGCACTTTAACTTCTTTCATAAGTGTGATGTTAAGCTTGTCTTTCCTTGGTGGGTCTGCTGTGCGACCTCCGATCTTCCGCTGCTGTCAAACTTATCATGATACATTTGAAAAACACGAAAAAGCTCCTTTTTGATATGTGCGAAAGCTTCCGAATAATCAAGGCCAAGACATTCACCTATTCCCTTCATGGCAATTTGTAAACCTGCCAACTTTTTTGTAGGATGAAAAATAATAACAAAATAATATAAGTGTGAAATAGAACCAAAATATTTAATAAATTTTTTCTCCATTACTACAACGGCATGGCTTAAAAGGGGTCCCTCCCTAGATTTGGTAATTTTGTCTATAATTAACAAAATAAACTCTATAACTAAGCAGGAGGTAGGATAATAAACACCAGATAGAACCTTTGTGGCTTTATAAAAAGGTCTTAAAAACTCTCAAAAATGACTAGCAATCTGTCAATCTGAATTAGTAACTACCAATTCATTATTTTGAGAGCTAGCATTGACAAAAACGGATATAACATTTTCGTACCCTTGTAACTTCTTTAACATAATATACGCTGAGTTCCACCTCACTTTCATGTCAATACCAAATTTTATTGGCTCTCTCCCATTGGCTGCGCAGTACTCCACGAACCTAGCTAGCACTTGTGGGGAACTTGTGAGGTAACGTATGGCATCATGGATACTATTCAAATAAGAGATAATTGCTTACATACCGTCTTGAACAACAAGAATCAAGATGTGGCATACACATCTCTGATGGAGGATATAACCACCAATATAAGTTTGCAATCTTAGGGTGAGGATGTTCAAAGCCGTTGTATTTACCGATGCGTTATCAAGAGTTATAGATGCAATTTTATTATCTATCTTAAAATCATCAAGTACGTGTAGTATACGCTCAACAATGGTCTTTCCTATGTGTGATTCATTTATTACTTTAAATCATATGACTCTCTTATTTAACTTGTAATTATTGTCTAAATAATGGGCTATAACACTAAGGTAGAAACTTCTCTGATGTGATGATGTCCAAATATCTGAAGTTATAGCAAAAGAACACTGAACTTGTTGGACTTGTTCTTTCAGTTCTGCTAATTCCTTTTGATATAATCGTAAAATATCATATGTTGTAGTTCTCCTACTAACATGTTGATACTGTGGGCAAAAGCCGCGCTGGATCATTCTTTCGAATGCGCAACTTTTGTCCATCCTAATCGGTTGATTTTCTGAAATAATATATCTAGCAATTTTCTCACGGGTAGAAAGCGAGTTGTATATCCAATTACTTATAGATCCACCAGTTGCGAAGTTCAGTTGCGTTTCTACTCCTCCTCCCCTCTCGGCCCTGTGTCGCCATCTTGCGTAAGCATGCTTTGTAGTGTCGATTCAAGTGTCATGTACCTACAGCTGTACAAGCAGTTAATTTAGCATTACAATAATTACAAGTTGTAATTTCTACCATTTCACCATCAAGGATTTCTTGCCTCTAGGTCATATCCAGCAATTCACCCTTCGTCCAAACCCGCCAGTGTTGTCGTCCGCGGGCTGGCGAGAGAACTCTGAACTCTCCATTGGCCCCGGACCGCCTTGATACTCTTTGAAGCCTTGTGTACCGTCCATATGACGGTCATCCATGCCGTAGTCATCCATGCTTGGCAAGAGCTGACGAGCATCAACGGGAGTCAGAGCTGGAGGACTAGGAAAGCGACGGTGGGAGTTTACACTAAGTCGCCTTGCTGTCCTCTTCGTGCTTTGACTCCTTGTATACCGGTCGGGAACTCCTTGGTACTTTGACTCCTTAGTAGCATAGTGGATGAATGGTGAATAAATAGAGAGTGTAGTAGAGGAATGTTAAAAAAAATAAATAGTATAGAGAAATGTTAAAAGAAATAAAGAGTATAAAGAAATGTTAAAAAATAAAGAGTATAGAGGAATGTTAAAAAAAATAAAGAGTATAGAGGGATGTTGAAGAAGTGAAGAATGTAGAGGAATATTGAAGAATCGAAGAATGTGGATTGCTTCTAAGTTGTGAAGGTGAAGGAATGAGTTGTGAGTTGTGAAGCTGAAGGAATGACAAATGAAGGTTATTTATAAGCATAGGAGTGAACGTTATTCGGCCATTGATTCTCAAAAATATAGATGTTAGTGAACGTTATTCGGTCGTTGATTCTCAAAAATATAGACGTTATGTGGATATGATCGTTACCATCTATTAAGTATTTTATCACTTTTTACCTTATGGTACACCCTCAATTGTTCTGATTTCTGAAAGACTGACACCCCACCCTCCCCCGGCCCCCTCCCCCGATTGTCAACACGTCCCCCCACCCCCAGCCCCCCTCCTTCTTCGCCTGTGTCCTCTTCACTTTTTCTGCCCACACTCGCATCCTCCTCGGTCCTCATTCCCTCCCTTCCCCTCGGGCCTCAGCCGCGTCGCCACCTCGCCGGCTCTTCTCCGTCCTCCCTCCACCCTGCCCCTCCTCCCCCCGCCCCTCCCCCCTCACCCCCCCGCCACCCTCCTCCCCCAGTCCTCCCGCCCCTCCCCCTACTCCACCTTCCCCCGCCCCTACCGTGCCCTACTCGGCTGCTCCTCCCCCGCCGCCCTCCTCCCTCCTCCCCCTCCCTCCCCCCGTTACCCCCTACTCCTCCCCCATCACCTCTCTCCTCCCCCTCCCCCGTCGACCCACCGCCCTCCTCCCTAGGCCGACCGCGCGCCCCTCCTCCGACCTCCCTCCTCCCTCCACCGCTGTCCTCGTCGCCCCTCCTCCCCACTCCCCCGCCTTCCCCTCCTCCCCATGCCCCCTCCTCCCCTCCCCTTCTTTCCCTGCCGCCTCCTCCCCTTCCTCCCCGCCGTCCCCTCCTTCCCCTCCCCCCGCCCCCTCCTCCCCTCCCCCCATAGCCAGATCCGCCGCGTGGCTACCTCGCCGCCGCTGGCTCTTCTCCCTCCTCATCTTGATCTCGACGGGGACCCAAGGGCGCTGGTGCAGTGGCTTCGTCCGCGCCGCGCTGGAGGTGAATGTATGGCTGCGTGGCCGTCGGGTGCCGTGGCGTGGTTCCGTGGGCTACGCGATGGGATGCTCGCGGCAATGGTCGAGCTGGTGCATGGTGACGCAGGACGCGAACCGACGGCCGATGGCTCCTCCCCTTAGCAGTTGGCACGGTATGCTCCTTCCCCTCTACTCCCTCTCTCTCTCTCTCTCTTTGCTCTATGATGTGTGATAGCTTATGGGTGTCAAATATATGGGTTGGCGATGGGAGGGCAATGAGAGGCGGGAGGCCGAGGCTGAGGCGGCCGATGGCACCGGTGTGCCTACCGTGCTACCCATGCCCCCCCCGTGCCCCCCGTGCCGGGCCGGCCCAAGCACGGCACAATTCGTCGGGCCATGCCGTGCTGCCCGACGGGTTGGCTTTCCGGGCAAAGAGAACAAGAGCAAATTAACCTTGACCCTATGAGTGATGAATAAAATTGAACTATTGCTATTTGAGAATGAAGGTTTTATAGCCAGTCCATATGGAGGACGAGCGTACTACAACACTCACTCTTCTAACCTTGACCCTAGAACTCAAGGTCAAAGTGATTGGGATAGATGAATGGTTGGCTTTCAAGCTTCTATCCCCAACTCGTTAAATAGATGAGATAACTAGCTCACATTTGATCATAATAGATACTATCTACTAGCATATTCAGGGGAAAACTGTTAACTCGAGACATCACGGGTTTTACTTATACACTTAACTCATGCACCAACCAATTCACCCAAAAGTTTAAGCTTATGAGGAAAGGTAGGCAATTCACTTATACTTCAACACTCCCCCTCACGTGTAGGCTCCCTCAAGCCTAAGACGTGGAATAAAAGTGTGCTGCAGATATTTTTTTTAATTACGCCAACTGGTCTCGAACTCAAGACCTATTGGCTCAGATACCATATTGAGTTGAATGCACCAACCAATTCACCCAAAAGTTTAAGCTGATGGGGAAAAGTAGGCAATTCACTTATACTTCAACAAATGAGTATAAATCAATGGTTTACACTTCAAGTGAGTCCAGATGCATATCTTATTAAAGTGTGATCTGAATTATATCTGAAATTCTTCTGTAAACACTATAAATATACCTATGTAGACCATAGATAAGGCAAGAGCTTCATTATAAACATCTCATCATATAGTGAATTTCGTTTTTGTGTGTCTATGGTTTTTCTCGAAACGATTTTCTATGTAAAATCTGTATCTTTCATTCTTTTGATAATCTATTTCTGCCATACGTTTTATAACAAGTGATATCATAGTTCTAGGTTCAAAAGTCAGCACATTACCCAGAGAGGAGGTGACTCTCGAGGCAGCCATTGCACGGCACTGCACAACGACATCTACACAGCATTGTCAAGGGCGGCCTTGGGACATCAACAAAGGGCCACACTCGAGCTTCTCAGCAGGCATCCAAGTTGGTTACACTACTACAAAATATGCTATACTGGATGGGTTCATTACAGATGGTTCATACGGAATCGCCAGTGCTTAAACTATCATAGACGGTTCATACTACCAACCGGCTGTGATATTTTCACAGATGGTTATTAACACGAATGATCTGTAATAATTGAGACAACACAGACGGTTCGTATTAATAACCGTCTGTGAACTTTCACAGACGGTTCTTAATACAAACCGTCTGTGATAATCGAGACAACACAGATGGTTCGTATAACAAATCATCTCTGATATTCATTATCACAGACGGTTAGTGTTAATAACCGTCTGTGATAAGTCACAGATGGTTATTAACACGAGCCGTCTGTGATATTTGGTTTCACAGACTGTTTGTAGTTGGAACCGTCTGTGATAATCTGCACTATTAATTATTGGGTGTACTTGCTCGATGTCGACACAGATCTGTCTTCACTACGCTGCATCGGTGGAGCAAGGCGGTCGGCTTTAAGGAGTTCGGGGTGAAAATATATCGCCGTCTTCCTAGTGAACTGATCAAAGGTTAGTACTCAATTACTTTTAATAACTTATATGCATGCATGTTTTTGTAATAGAAGGCCAGATATGATAGCTAGGTTTTTGTTTAATTTAGATCTAGCTAGCTAGCTAGGTTTAGAAAGATAATGTTAGTTTGCTCGATTTCAGAATAGGTAAGTACTGGTACGTAGTTCACTAGTTTTAATATATTCTTGCTTAACATTATTATGTCATAAATATGTGGCTAGCTAGCTATATACCTACGTAATATATATAGATGCATGTTGTCGGACCCCAAGTTTGCTAACCTGGAATCCTCTGTGAATTAACTGCGCTATTCCCTGGATCAGTAGATAGCGCTCACAGATACAAGGCTGCATCATTTCATACAGACAAAACCATACATTACAATACCAGAGTTTAAAATAGACCACGTCGGGCTGAAGTTACAGTAGGGCCGTCAGGCCAAATGTCTTACAATACATAAAGAGCGGAAACGGAAACAACATAGCGTAGGGTCCAACTCGCCACAGGCAAGCGACTGAGACTGTTAAGGTGCTTTCGCTATTAACCAGAGTCCTGACTAATAACGGAGGCACCCGCCAAAACTAGCCTGGTCGACCGGACTGAAACGAGAGGCAAGACTACCGAGGATTAGTCTAATATCCATCGTCTTCATTTCCCTCGGCACCCTGGTCCTCGTAGTAGGCGTAATGCTCCTGATTCACCGCCTCTGAATGGGGGTTAAAGGCGAGGGTGAGCACACATCCACGTGCTCCACGAGCCAACACACAGAATGCTTTTAGTTATAGATGCAGAGTTATGTAAGGGAGGCTCGGGTTCTTTTATTTTGCTTAAAGCGATATTTGACAAATACATAGATAAAATCCTATGACTTAGCAGATTTGTGATAATGCAAAAAAAAACTGTTGTCAATGTGCAATACGTATATTGTAGACGGTTCCATCCACCGATTACATGGCTCCATCCACCAATGCTAGTTTTTGGTTACTGGGCTACATCCACCCTAACTAGTCAACACCGAGTACATCCCTCCAGAAAAACTCAACAGGTAAGTACTTCCCTTCACCCAGTTTTTAATCCCTTTCCACAACTGCTTTTGAAATAGAACTAACTCGAGGAAGTTCCCACGCATGCTCTTGACCGTGAGCGCGGCTATTCGAATAGTTTTAGACTCTGCAGAGTTTGTACAACTGTACCCACAAGAGATAACCCAATTGGTATATTCCACACGTTTCTTTAGACATGCAGATCAACCGGATTACCACATGACCTTTACAATGTATCTAGTAAAAGACTGCACTCGCTAAGGTTTCGTCTGTGTTAGCCCTTTGGGCCCCAATGAGACCCCTCTTGCGCCCGCCTCTATCCGCGACACGACCATCTCTGTGAAATCGAGTCCAGCGAGAAAAATCATGCTTTCCTCCGAAGTGCATTCCCTTACTGGCGAGTACAGATTATTTAGTCATGCCTACACTTTGCCAGCTAGTGGTTTGTACTGTGTTACATGGAGAGGTCAACACATGATTAAGTCCTTAATTTGTCAGGCGGCTCGCAACCCAATTGTTACATCCACCAACCACTCTCACTATCCGCCCAGACAAGTAAGCAAGTTTTAGGGTTTTGAGAAGCATAAGATAAATCTTTATACAAACTACCAATCATGTACATCCCATGATTGCCCAAAATAATTATTTGTTGAGAAAGATATGATCAGACATGCTAATGTCCCAAGATTTTTACTAGACCTGCCTGGCGATTATTTATGTAGCTTATCTTGAAAACTTTGCTTTTAATAATATTACCTAAGGCGACAGTGGTAAGGTTAATAATGGTTTCAAGGGGTGGTTTAGCTACATAATGCTTAGCAAAGCAGAGTGGGTAATTAACTAGTGGAAAACAGTAAACTATTGTACATAAAATAACGCATGCAAGGTTGATAATTTAAAACAATATAACTGATTAAAACATAGGAGTTTAATATGATCAAAGTGTTGACTCTTTGGATCAAGAGTGGGTGGTCCGTGTCGCTTCGATCTGGGGCTCGTTCGCGTCCTCGAACTCTACTCGGGCGGGAGAACCGGAAAAACAACAAAGAGCGAGCACGGAATAAATACCAAAACAAATAAACAAAACTCAAATGAACTCTAAACTGAACCAAAAATGGAATCATTAGATATATCTTGATTTTACAAAAATTTAGAAACTGGTTTCACTAAATTTGGAGTTAGGGTTAAGAAGTTATCACGTGTTAAAGTTTCAAAAGCCTGAAAATTCCGAAAATAAAAGGGGAGAGAGGGGGCTGCCGACAGGTGGGGCCCGGGACAAAGAAAAACCGGATGGAATCCCTTGACCCTTCGGTCATCCCAGTCCAGAGGCAATTAAATCCCCTCCTCTCTCTCCTCTACTCATCCGGCCGGGAGAGATGGAGCGGCCGCGGCGGGAGGCCACGGCGGCGCGCTGGAGGCGGCCTGGGGGCTGCGCGGGCCGGCGAGCCCCTCGGGGAGGGCGCGGGTCGGCGAGCCCCTCGGGGAGGGCGCGGGTCGGCCGGAGCAGGCTCGGCGGCAAGCGCGAGCCAGGCGGCGCCAAGATAGGAGCTAGCGCCGCGGCTCGGGCACGGAGAGCGATCCCGCGACAGGTTAGCTCCCACAGCCCACCTTGAGCTCACCTGGGGTGCTTGGGGCCGAAATGGGGCGGGGCGGGCCGGCGGCGGGAGTGGGCTGGACGGCAAGGAAGATGAGGCCGGCGGCTTGCTGGAGATGGGGGCGGTTGCAAGCCGGTGGGGTGAACGGTGATAAGGCTCCACGCCTTTATAGAGGCCGGGAGGAGTGAGGCGTGGGGAGGGGCAGGCGGCATGGCGCCGTGCGCGCGTGGATGCGTCACCGCCGGCGGCCACGGGGCAGGGGCGCGCATCAAGACCAAGGGGCTACGGCCGACGGACCGTGGGGCCCACGGCGACTACGGCGGCGCAGCTCGAGCGGGGACGGCGAGCGGCGAGGGCTGGCCGGACGGCTTGAAAAGAGAGGGCGAGTGGCGTGTCCAAGGTCTCTGCGGTCGGCGCCAAGGAGAGGTGGTGTCAAGACGAGGGCGGCGCCAAGGCAAGGGCGTTGGCGTCGTAGCTTCTCCCGCGTGGATTGGGGCGGAGGGGCGTGGCGGCACGCTCGGGCAGAGGGGAGGCGCTCGGTCCACGGGGAAAAAGGAGAGCGAGCGACGTGTACACCGGAGGGGGTTTTAATTAACACACACACACACACGCATCCTCTTGCTCTATCCTCCTTGAAAGGATTAAACACCACTGTCGCTGAACTTCTACTGATGACGTGAAATTCTAAGTCCAGAATTTTGAGGATCACTTTGAGATGTTAGGCTGGAGACAAAACAAGATTTTTATTAAAACTTAGTTTGCATTTTCTTGAAATTTTCCTTTTGGAAAGCACCAAGAACAAATCAAACTGGGAATAAAGCCTTCTGAATTATCATAAGCTTGAAAATTTACATTCTTACTAGACTTTGAAAATGGGGTGTTACACATGTCATGTACCTGTAAATATATATAGCTAGTCTGATTTGCTATGTAGTAGCGGTAATAATCATTATTGACACCTATTTGTTACTTGTGTAGCGTAGATGGACCGAAGCTAGATGTACATTGAGAACCGAGTGAGTGAAGAGTACATTAATAGCGTGTCTACTTTTAGAAGAGTGGCCGAGCTGGATATGTTGAAGAAGAGGATGAAATATATGTACTATCCATGCATTGATTGTGATAATATCAAGATGTTTAGCAACTCAGCGCAGATCGAAGCTCACTTGATTCGAAAGGGTTTCAGAAAATGGTACAAATATTGGACTAGTCACGGTGAAGAGAAGAGTACACAAGAAGGTAGTTATGACATAGTCGAGGGAGACAACCATATGCCAGTTGTGGACTGTCCTTTTGATCATGAGGATAGGTCGTAGGATGACAATCTGGATCAGGTGTTACGTGATGCAGAAGGGAACTATAGTGAGAGAGAGTTTGGTAAATTCGAGGGCTTAATGGAGAACTCGGAGAAACCTTGGTTCTCGGGCTGCAAGCCGCAATACACGAGGCTGTCATCAGTTCTAGAACTGCTGAAATTGAAGGCAAGCAATGGTTGGTCCGACAAGAGTTTCACGGCATTGTTAGATCTCCTAGCGGACATGCTTTCAAAAGAAAATATGTTTCTGAGAGCCACCTACTAAGCCAAAAAGATTCTTTGTTTATTAGGAATAGAAGTATAAAGAATACATGCATGTCCGAATGATTGTATCCTATACCGTAAAGAGTATGCTAGCTTACATATTTGTCCGGTGTGCAAAGCATCCCGATACAAACGTAAAAATAACTCTGATGATGGGAAGGGCGCCGAGGTGAAGCAAGGACCTCCTACTAAAGTGTTGTGGTATCTTCTTGTAATCCGCCGCTTGAAGCGTTTATTCGTAAACTGCAAGAATGTAAGATTGATGCATTGGCACTAGGAGCAGCGTAAGAAAAACGGAATAGTAAGACATGTTGCTGATTCTGCCCAGTGGAGGAATATCGATAGGATGTTTATAGATTTTGGTGTGGAACCGAGAAATATAAGGTTTCAGTTGAATACAGATGGAATGAGTCCTTTTGGTAGCATGAGCAGCCGACACAGCACCTAGCCCGTGACTTTGTGCATGTACAACCTTCCTACTTGGCTGTGTATGAAGCGAAAGTATATTTTGATGTCAATATATATCCAAGGGCCAAAGCAACCTAGCAATGATATTGATGTGTTGCTAGCAGCATTGGTAGAAAATCTTGCAATACTGTGGAACAAAGGGGCACATGTATAGGATGCGGACAAACGATAGACCTTTACTCTACGCGTCATGTTGTTCTGCACCATTAACGATTTTACTGATCTTGGTAACCTATCAGGGTTGAGTACAAAAGGAACTAAAGCGTGTCCACACTACTTAGATTATACCGAGAGTGTGTGGTTGAACAACTCGCGCAAAACTGTATACATGCGTCACCGTAGGTTCCTTCCAAAGTATCACCCATACCGCAAGATGAAGAAACAATTTGATGAAAAAAAAGATGATGACTCAGTACCAAGACCTTTTAGTGGGAAAGAGGTGTATGATATGGTAAAGGATATAAACGTTGTGCTTGGAAAGAGATGTAAATTGATAAAGAACATGTGAAAAAAGAGGTCAATATTTTGGGGCTTATTTTATTGGGAGCACTTAGAAGTTCGCAATTGCATCAATATCATGCATGTAGAGAAGAATGTATATGACAGTTTGATTGGTCTCTTACTGAACAATTCTGATAAATACCCGCAGCTAGGTCGCAGAGTCCGCACTCACGCACTCTCCTGCGCCCCTGCTAGGTTTTGCTCTCTCCCATCGCCGTTCCCTCCCGACGCCGCCGCCAATCCCTCCCGACGTAGCTCCCTCTCGCCGCCGCTCCCTCCCGACGTCGCTCCGACGTTGCTCCCTCCCCCGAGTTTGGCACCCTCCTTCCCCGACTCTAGCTCCCTCCTCCCACGTGAGCCCGACGCCCTCCTCCCCCGAGCCCTCCCTTCTAAAACAGATCTTTTCAGATGAAATGTCATCTTTATAAAATAATGTAGAACTTATGAGGATAGTTGTTTCATGTATTTGAGGTGAAGAAGATTTGTGATGATGTGAAGAAGATCTTTCCCTTTAAAATGATGTGAAGATCTTTTTAGATTTGTTTTATATTTCATATAAAATAATTAAGATATGTTATTAATGTTTCATATTTCATATATTGATATATATGCTACATTTGCTTCTTAATCATGTACTTTCATATTGATATATTGATATATATTGATATGTATATATATATATATTGATATGTGTGTATATATATATATGCTACATTGTCATATTGATATGTGTGTGTATATATATATTGATTTAGATGAGATGTATGAGGGTTTAGGGTTAAGTTCAAAGAGCAGTTAGGTAGGATTAGAGAAACTCCTTTGTGTCTCATGAGGATTTGAGATTTGAGGTAGCTATCTATAAAGAGGATATGCTAAGGCAACTCCTTTTCCTTGGGTTGAACCCAACTAATCTTTAGAACTTTGTCAAAGGGCATGAAGTAAGTGACACACTCCAGTGTATCCGGTTCAATGAAGGTCCATGGACGCTGTCAGGGATGGCGTATCCATTGCTATCAGGGACGCTGGTGCACGGTGTACAAGTAGGGACCGGCTTCATAAAGGTCCAAGTGGATATGATTAATGATATTTTTAAGACCGTCCCTCTTGAAAAGCCTCCAAACGAAGAGATTAAGACATTAGGGGATACCATCCACACATTCATTCAGTGGCTCAAGAGGGACATCGCCCTCGACTTGTCCGTGCCACGATCTCCACATCCAGTGTCCCAAGAGGGGCATCACCCTGAACCTGTCACATCGGCTCCAGTAGCTCCACCTCCAGCTCCAGTTCCAAAGCCTGTTGCATCGGCTCCCGTCGAGACGCCACTAAAAACATATCGTAAGCGAAGCTCTAAGACTCAAGCCGTATTAAGGACCTGGTGTGCTCATACTACAAATTAAGGACTCCTTGTCAACGCGTAGCACTTCGGGTGAGGGGGGACGACATGGTAACACTGACAAATATACAGATGAGGGAGCGGGTAAGGGGGGACGACATGAAAACACTAATAAATGTAAAGATGAGGGAGCGGGTGAGGGGGACGGCACGGACATAATGACATTAGTGCGGATGAGAGAGTGCGCGAGGGGGGACGAAACAACTAGAGTGACAATTGTGCAAAGGATATAGTGGGAAAGAAAAGATGCAGCAACGAGCTGACATATGTGTGAAGGACAGAGGTCAGGCACTGCAAAAGATGCCTAAGCATCGCTAATTTTATGATTAAATTAAAATAAATTAATGTGGTAAATTTAGAACACATAAAATTTTCAAAAAATTACACAATTTCTATGAATATGTTGGAAGACTTCACATAAATTTTGTAATTTTTAAAACTCGTTTTCTATATGTAACAACTCCTATAAATATCAAAATTGTATAAATTTTTAAGAAATATTTAGAGCTAATAAATTTGTTAAAAAATTACATACTCGACTACGTTGTGTCAGGAGATTGCACATAAAATTTCATAATTTTTTCAACTCATTTGCTATATTTAAAAGTTTGAATAAATATTATGTTAAAAAATAAGGTAATTAATTAAGCTGGCTAATTAGCCGGCTTAATTACTTACCGTCTACCTATGGGGCGGCAGGTAGATGCCGTCTGGCCATGGAGCGGCAGGCTGCGTACCGTTAGATGGTGGGGCGGCAGGTAGCATGTCGTTCGATGACGGGGTGGCAAAGACCATGTGTTGCCTCTCTGGCATCGCCGCCCAACCACTGGCTGGCCAAAATACTATTTTTGTCAATACGCTATGTATATGATTATTTTTGTAATTACAGTTATAAACAGTGCGAAATATGATAAAATTTCTATTTAAGAGCACCAGTCTTCTTGTGTGGAATCCTACATGGGTACCAACGTTAGTGAGTACCGGTGGTACCCACAGCTAAATTTCTCGTTGCGAAGAAGTATAACAACCACACGAATGCAGGCTACACCAACCAGCACGATCGAGCAAACAATCGCCACAACCAAATGCCACGTCTGGTATCTTCAGCAAGCAGTAGGTACGACCGTATCGTGTGCGTTGCACATGACGCGTCGCTGTTGGAAATGACCATGACGCCAAGGGCATGGCACGCGCGGGCTACGTACCCGCGTACCGTATGAGTTGCAGATGACGCGTCACTGTTGGAAATGAGGATGCCGCCATGGGACACGGCACTCGCGGGACGACCCGTGTTAATTAGGTGCGGCTCTAAACGGGCAACCAAGGGTGGTCCAAGTTTTATTGATGTTATGGTACTTAAGACTAGTTAAGATCTATGAGAAGTGGTAATCAGAGGTCAGGCAATCAGACTGTCAACCAAGGGTGGTCCAAGTTTTATTTGCGTATTTTTTGAGTGGTCTTATTCGTAAATATAGGGTTTATTTCATGTTAAATGCAAAATTAGTTTGATTGACCTTTATATCCCTAATAAATGTATAGTTTTACTTATTATTCTTTAGCATATACTGAATGCAATGATTAGAAATAATCACTACAGATAGGCTAATCATTTTTGCTATCTTCTTATTCTATGTGCAAGAATAGATTGTCTAATTATTTTTACTATCTTCTCACTCTATGTGCGGAAGGAAATATAGCTTATAAAGGGGATAGAGGTAGGGATGGAAACGGATCGAATATGAATTAAATAGTCTTAAGTATGAATACGAATCCATATTTTTAAAATGAACACGGATATAAATATGAATTTATATTTTAAAATAAATACGAATATGAATTCGAACATTCTTGAATACGAATACGAATCGAATGTCGTAACAAATACAAATTCAAATTGAAGATGTATTTAATTCGATCAAATGCGAATATCCTAAAACTTTTGTAACAAATCTCAATAAATAAATTTATGTAATATAACTATACGTCTACATGAGCTAGCAGTGTAGCGTATAAAGTTGAAAATTATGTAAAGTAATTTTTATTTCTTGCTTGTGAATCTTGGTCCATCAGAAAATTACTTCCTATAATCGTCCCCAGAGAGGTCGTCAAGGATGGAAACAGATTGAATACAAACTAAATAATTTCGAATACGAAAACGAACATTCTTGAATACAAATATGTATATGAACATTCTGAAATATGAATACGAACATCCTTAAATACAGATTTTATTTACCATATTTGTGTTTTCTTGGATACGAATATCGAATAAAATAGATTATTCTTTACCGTTTCTCATTCCGAAATAGTACGTCTCTCACGCTTAGGGTTGTAAACGGGTCGAGCTCGACCTGTTAGGCTCGATCTCGATAGAAGCTCGAGCCGAGCTTGAGCGAGCCCGAGATGCCAATAAAGCTTTGAGCTGAGCTCGAGCTCAGTTCGAACGAAGCTCAAGCTCGGCTCGACAAAGCTCGTCGAGGCTCGTTAAGCGGACAGTGTAGTCAGAAGACTAAGAACTCTCCCGAACAACAGTCAGTAGCTAAACAATTCATTCGGACAGCAGAACAGCTAGTAGCTATTAGCTAACAATTCATTCGGACACATTACAATAAATTGAACAGTGCAATAGCAGCTTTTATATGCAACAGCCAACAATCAACAATGCGCAATAAGAAAATGGAAGCTACGATAACGGGTTTAGCTTACTTGAAACTTTGAAGTGGAGGAGGAACACGGCGTTGGCCGATGGGGACTTGCGAAGCCAAGGAGGATCTTCCAACTTCCAAGTGGAGGAGGAACACGGCTGGCATCGAGGCGCCGAGGACCGAGGCTCCAAGATCCGAGATGGGGCGACGGAGGAGGGCGAGGGCGCGGGGCAGCGGCGAGAGCATTACAGAGGGTTAGGGGATCTTAGATATGGCCATCTGGGGAGTCATGGTGGAATGTGGAGTGTCTCTATGCTTAGCTCATGAGCCTCAAGTTTTTAGCATCGAGAGCACCGCCGAGTCGATCGGTGGAATGGGCGGGAGCCGGGAGGTACAATACAGCCGTGTTGTATGAGCGAGCGTCACGATTGGAAGAGCAGGCGGCGGGCATGGCACGTGGGAGGCGCGCGGCGAACAGCTAGGGCATGAACATAATTTACTATATGAAATAAATACATTTAAAACTATTTATATTACTATATGAAATAAATTACTCTCTTCATTCTTTCTAAGTAATGTTTTTGATTTTTTTCAGTCTTTGAGAGTAACTTTATACTATTATATATTAATAAAATTATAATAGTATGAACATAATTTTAACAGCAAATCTAATTATATATTTTTTCTGTAACCAATCTAAATAATTTAAGTATTAGTGGTCAAGCATTACAAAGTTTCACCGCACGAATTCTAGGGCTAGGGCATTATTTTCAGTATTTATTCATTTAGAAAGAAACTTTAGAAAGAACGGGGGTAGTATTTCATTTTCTGTATTAATTCACTCTTTTCCCAAGAAATGTACAGGAATTTGTATATTGTGAGGACATGTCATTGGTCGATCAGTTTGTATTGAACGCCGAGCACACGTCCCTGATCTCGCCTGCGTCGCCGGTGATGGCGCCGAGGCTGCCCATCTTCACCATGGCGTCGACGAAGTCCGGCTCGAAGCTGGAGGACACCGCGCCGAGGTAGGCGCCGACGAGCGCGCGCGTGGCGTTGCTGCCGTCGAGCGCGGCGTCGGAGGCGATGACGGCGAGGCCCGCCCGGATGTTGCGGAGGATGGAGTCGTCGAAGTCACCCTCGCTGCCTCGGTCCAGCGGCAAGCGCGTGTTGAAGTCGCCGGGCGCGCACCGGGACTTGAGCTCCGCCAGGAACGCTGCCGAGATGGACGGGTCCGACCCCGCACCGCCACCCGGTAGCGGGTAGCTGTACAGCCGGTCCTTGACGAAGAAGCACGCCGTGGTGCCTATGGTGTGCGCCGCTGCAGTTGCATTCCATGAATGAAGGCCATGCCATGCCGTCGACTCGTCGTGTCAGTGTGTGACAATGTGCATGCGCTACGTACCTGTGAGGAGGACGAGGTCCCGGTCGTCGAGGCCGCTCGCCGCGAACTTGGCGCGGAGCACCTCAATGGAGTCGCTCACGTCTGGCAGCACGTCGGCGTCGCGGAGGTTCGAGGTCAGGCCGTCGCGCCGCCCCGTCGGCACGGCGAACGACGGCCCGTTCGTCTGACATGCATGCGTCAAATCAAACAACACCATTGCGTCAGTCGCCTCGCGTGCGCACGTGCACAACGTGAGTGCGTTTCTGTGTGCACCTCATGCTAATTACCATGGCGATGGCGTCGCGGGCGGCGAGGGCGATGATGTCGGCGCATGAGACGACGCCGGGGCACTGCGCATTGAGCTCCGCCTTGGCGGCGTCGACGACGGCCTGGCCGCGCAGGCCCTGGTTTTTGATGTTATTCACCTCCGCGTCGTTGCTCGCTTTCGTGATCAGCACCGACGCGTCGCATCCCTGCATGCATGGCCGCGCGACGACGTCGCCGCCGACCGGAACAAGCACATCAAGCGCTCTAGTACTCAGTCGTCACTGCTCTCGATTGAAATGCTAATTAAGACCCCGATACGTATGACAAGTACGTACCCCGACGAAGCAGTCGTGGAACTGGAGGCGGACAAGGGCGGGGAGGATGGTGGGGTCGGAGGCGGCGGCGTCCTGGACGGCGGCGGCTACCATGTCCTCCGCGTGGGGGCAGGAGTCGGAGTAGAACCCCACCTGGAGCTGGCCGTGGGAGACGCCGATTATTTCAAGAAGCAGCATGAACGCCATTGTTAGTGCTGCCGCCGCCGCCGCTCTGGGCACCAGGATGCTGTTGGCCATTTCTGCAAGACACACAGCTAGCACAAGACTGACCAAGTGATGGGCCTTGCATAAATGAGGACAGAGTTTTGTTCATAGGGTTCAGTTTGGTGAGAGTTTGGCTTTGGGGATGCTTGTCGAGGTCCAAATATATAAATTTGGACTTTTTGTGTATTCTACATTAGTTTAAAATCACGTTAGTGTACATAGTGAAACATAAATGAAATATCGACCATATGCACGATTAATAAAGAAAAAGACTCAAATATTAATAATCATCATATTACAACCTTATAGTCAAACTTACAAATAATAACCTAAAGGGTTTAAAAAACTAACAACGAAAAAATAGAAATAAGCGTAGTACTCATTCGACATATCATATGTAATTGATAGGGGAGCGAAGTCATCAAAGTATCCTCCATCTGATACCTTCAATGGATATGGTTCCTCCTCTTTAACTGAGCAACACTAGGCATAAACTGTTAGTACATTGGTACTCAGCAAGTCATTTGTAACAAAAATATAATATAGTATGCAAGACTTACCAAATGATGACTAAAAGGTTACTTTGTTGAAAACAATATTTTAAAGTAAATACAATAAATATATTGAAAGCAAATTTTATGAAAAATAATAATAAATAACCAAAAGAATTAAATAAACTAACAATGAACTAACCATCCACTTCTCAAAGTTATCACAACCAAGTTTCATGAAACATCTTCCCTTCGTAAAATCACCGAGTATTGTCTATAATCGAGGATATTGCCATTCAAATAGTTTTACACTCTGCAGAGATTGCACAACTTTACCTACACGATGTGATCATCCTTACGCTAAATAAAATCACAATAAGACCTTTACAATGCTCAATCTCAACTCAATTCTGTCCGCTAACGTTTCACGACCGAGTAGGCTACAACCTAGTCGGAGAGCTCCTCTTATGTCTCATGAAAATCAACATCTATGTTCCTCATAATGGTGAAGTTGAAATTAAAATATCACAAATTAATCAACCAAGTCTATTCTATACTAGACATGTGGTTACATGGTAAGACTCATATCAATAGCGTACAAAGTTAAATTCTTAAATATTACCTAGACGATATATACACATCCCTCAAAGTGAAACCACACTTCCCCATTTACTGTATGATCATTTGCCCAAGTGAAAACTAAATTTGTGTAACCAACACTAAGGACACACCAATGTCATAGCACACAAATTTTATAACTATAGCACCACCATGATTTAATATCTCATTAATTCAAAATTAATTAATTGATCACATGTGATGGTAAATCCATCATGACTTTAAACATGGCTAAGTATATTAAACGTATAACACATGTGCCAACTAGTATTATATCAATAACTAATTTTCTATCTTATGGTGAAAATGGTATCATGGAATTTAAATTACTAAGGTAGATTTAACCAATTTGGACAATAGCTACCAGGTCGCCGGCATCGAGCGACTTCCTTGGGAGCCTGCGGCGGATAGATGGCTGGCTCTTGGGAGGCTAGAACAAATGGCGGTGGTCCAACCATGTGACGTTGGTGCGCACTACTTCAGGCAGAGGTGTGGAGCGGTAACCAGCGGCGGTGGGCTTCCTCGAGTGTGGAGGCGCAGAAGCGACGGCGGATAGTGGGCAGAGCCGGGTGGCGTCCGGGCATGGCTCTCCGTGTCAGCAACGTTAGGCGCGGATACAGCGACGGAGTGGCCTCGGGCGCTGTCGTGAATGTGGCAGCCGGCTTTGGGTAGAGGCAAGTGCCGGTGGGCGGTGCTTGAGTTTGCAGCCCCGGGCCGTGGCCAAGTGGTGGCTAGTGGTGTGACAGCTTCTCGCCCGCCTTTCTTCGAGATGGCGAATAGCGGCTCCGCCGATCCAGTCAGCGATTTAGGCAGCGGCAGCTTCGGGCGGTAACAGTACGGCGGGAGGCCAACGCGGTTGGCGGCGGCATTTGCGACCGAATGTGGGTAGTCCGTGACCGACGTGGGGATGGCAAAGCGGCGAAGGCCGAGGCACACGTCTTTGGGCGGAGCCAAGCAGGCGAGGGCGGTCAGAACCTTCGAGTTTCCCAGCGGCAGGCTGACGCGGCTTCAGGCACGCGGCGGCCGATGGCCATGTAGCGGCCGGAATCGAGTGATGGCCGTGCGGTGGCCGACGGTGGAAGCAATTTTTCTTTGCAATGGTTTTGGATTCTAATCTGGGATGGGTTCTGATCTAGATACTAGATGGATAATGTACTGTATCTAGATCTAAAAACATAAATTACATATTAATCTATTGCTAATTAAAGATAATCGCTACAAGATTGATCTAAACATGACATTGCTAGATAATATAAAATCAATCTAGATTGAAATATGAATAGCAATGCAAATAAATTGGTTCACGATTTGCATATCATACACCTCCTAGAACGATTCATGCTAATAACATATTTAGAAATCGATGCAGAAGTAGATAAACAGTAACACAATCCATACGATCAATCGCCAAGAATAATAAACCAATCACAAAAGGCACCAATAAGAAAGAACACCAGAGTAGTCTTTATTAATTCTCAGAACTGATTACATGGTATAAGAACCTCTCTATTTATACTTTTAGTATTTACTTATACGTAATATTCTAGGTTTCGAAACACAAATACCACTTTTCCTGTTCGGATGCCATCTCGAATCGAATTTCCAGCTTGTAGCAGATTCGCAATGACGTGCTTCGTCGAGTGACTCGAGCATTTAGTACAAAATCTCAAGGTCTAGGCCCGGCCTGGAGCCTGTCAAAGTTGCTACAGCCCAAATTTGTCCAGTCCATGTGAAATTTCGGCCCAGTCTAATCCAAAAGGCTAGACCAGCCCAAGCCCATTGGCAGCCCTACGTGGTAACGCAACGTGGCGTAATGTAATGCGACGTTGGGATCGATTGGATTTCTGGAAACAATTCGAAATCCACCGTACGCGTGTACGGCAGTGCTGCCTCCCGTAGGACGAACTTGTACTCTCCGGCCGTTCTACTCCTTGCTAGTACAGCTCAGTATCGGTTTCAAAAAAAAAAAAAGGAGTACAGCTCAGTATCCTAATTGTTTGCCGTAACTCTGGCTCGTAGCGAAGCAACTACGCGCAATCCGCATTAACCGCACGCCTCGTTTGAAATTTCGTCTTCCTCTTCCCCGGGTGGGAGCGAGGGACCGAGCTCAAGAAGCACAGTAGCCAGGCAGGAGATCGAGATGCACGTGTGCTTCCATGGCGGCGGCGGCGACAGCAGGATCACCAAGTCCATCGGCATCATCAAGGGCTTCACTAAGAACGTGAGTACCTCTTTGTGTACATACGCTACGCAGCCGTGGATTCCGTGTACAATCCTGCAATTTCGGCGTGCAGATGAAGGCCATGTCCCTCAAGGTGAAGGTGGTTGGTGGTGGTGGGAATCACGCGCGGGCGCGGCGGCGGCGGGACGGCCAGGTGCAGGATTACAGGGATGCTGCGGCGGCGGCATCCACGTCCGCCAGGATCGCGCCGGCGCAGCTGAAGGAAGAAACCGACGATGATCATCAGCTGCACAAGGAGGTGGAGCAAGAGGGAGGGAAAAAACAGTACTGCGGCAAGTGCTGCTCTCCTTTGTTCGACGACGGCGGCGGCGAGGGCGCTAAAGAGGAGGCGGCGTCGGGGGTCATGGTTACGGCGGATGAGGAGAGTGTCCGGGAGTGGGTGGCGGAGCCCGATCCCGGGGTGCTGATGACGCTGGTGCCGCGCCCCAACGGCACAAACCGCCTCCGCAGGATACAGTTCAGGGAGGCTCTGTTCGACGACTGGGCGGCGCAGAGCTGGTGGGCGGACAACTACGACCGCGTCGTCGAGCTCTACAGCGTTGTCCAATCCGACGACGACGAGGAGGAGGAGGAGGAGGAGGCGGCGGCCGTGCCGGTCACCCCATGCCATTCCGAGGAGGACGAGCTGCCAGTATGTATACGTATGCACTACTTATGGCCAGATTCGGTTCAAAATCGATATCAATCGTGTCAACTGTGTTAGCAGGATGGGATGACCGGGGCGTCCCCGTCGGCGTCCACCTTCTCCGGCGGGCCGTCCAGCGGCAGTGGCGGCGGGTCGGCCGGCACAGTGGGCTCGCCGATACTGGGCCTCGTCACCGCACACAACGCCAGCGGCAACGGCAGCGCCGCAACAGCGGCCCAGCACGACCAACCTACAACGCCGTGGAGGGAGTGGGTCGAGGAGTACGAGGACGGCGTGCTCATCACCGTCCGAGCTTACCCGGACCACCCCCTCCAGCTCCGGCGCGTCGAGCTCAGGTTGTCTATCCGCTCCCTCCCGTACCTAGTGTTGCTTTCAGATCAGAAGATTCGTACTGAAAAGCACCAGTAACCATTGCTGCTGCAGCCGTGAGAGGTTCGGCGAGGTGAAGGCTAGGGTGTGGTGGCAAGAGAACAAGGCCAGGCTGCACCACCTCTACTCTTTCTGAAGATGTGCCGCGGCCTGCCGATGCCGTCTCAATCGTGGCATCATCCTCGTACCTAATCACGGTTGCAAGGGAAAAGGTCACCATTACAAGGAAAGATAGCTGCTAAACAAATAAGATAGTGCTAGCTCCTTTTACCTGTTCTTAGCTCTAGGCTATGCTCTTTTCTGCCCTTAACTTTTGATTTCCTCAAAAGTTAAAATAAACGAGGCTAATTTTTTGAAATAGATTATTTAAATAGTTTTCGAGTTTAAAACCGTTGCATGTTAACACGGTAAGAATGGTTTGCACAAGATACGTTGCTGTTCTTAAATATTTCTCTCTTTTCTTCAGCTATATACTTCCCTCCCATCGGCTCCTTCGTTGTACATAGGAAGGAATCATGAGTGAATGAATCGACATTGGATCATACATCTTAGTATTAAAATTATTTTCAATTGTACGTCATGCAATATATGCATATGGACACCACACCGTGTTACGCGCAGCACATGGAATGGAATGGAGTGGTGCATGGTGTCCTGGCCTAATTTATGTCTTCTTTTGGCACACCGTCCATCCGAGCTACTCTACTGCTTCAAGGGATCTACCAGCACAAGAACGTACGGAATTATTTAGCAACAACAATGTGATTGCCAACAATGGTGCATCGATCAAGATATAATATTTCGACTCCAGGCCGGCCACCTGCACGTCGCCGGAGCTGTCGTCGTAGCCCACCGAGATCAATGGCGCCTGAGGCACCGCGACGAGGACCATGGCCGTACGGGGAGTTTTTGTATATATGCATTGTTTACATCTGTAATTACGAAAATAGCAATATACGTGTCGTATTATCAAAAATAGTGTTTTTGCCGTCCGATGGCTGGATGGCGACAACGCAGAGCTGACGTATAGGTCCACCGCCAGCACTAGGCTGCCTGCCACCCTGCCACCAAACGACAAGCTACCTATCGCCCCACCACCGAACGGTAGGTAATTAAGTCACTTAATTATCTGCCTTAATTTTTTATAATATTTTTAAAATTTTTAAATATGGCAAATGAGTTCAGAAATTGTATAGTTAATTGTATAATTTTTTGATAATTTTATCCATTGTGAATTTGCTAAAAAATTTGTACGATTACAAGTAATATTTAAATTTTTTAATATAGCTCAAAAAATTACAAAATTTTATATCGTTCTCTTGCAACAACGTACTTAACTGCATAATTTTTTATAATTTTATCCACTATGAATATTTCTAAAACATTCGTACGACTACAAGTGATTAGTAGGTGCGATAGAGGTGGGTTATTTCGTTTTCTTTGCTTTGTTTAATCCGCATTTTAGTTTTTTTTGCTTTGTTTAAACCGCATGTAAACAAACACAGTGAGCCGTAGACAATTGGCTCATATGGAAATTAAGCACCCGTTCAAGAAACAGACCACCGAAAGTGTCACTTGGGTCACGTTTGTCTCCCCATGCGCCGTTTACTCCGCCATTATCGACGCGACGCTACGCTCTGGCTCGCGCTATAAATTGTGCATTCTCTCGCAATCGTTCTCACAGTCGCTCTTTCGCAAACTCTCACATAAACTCTTGGAGTCTCTTCGCTCGCACTCATCACCTGCTCTCTTCGTCCGCTTTCTTGATAGCCAATTAAATATTATTTAGTGTCGTTATTAGCAGTCATATTAACAGGTAATTTTTGTTATATGAATCGTCTTTGTTAAATGTGTATGTAATTAATTGTAGTTATTTAGATGTAATTAATTTAGTCCTAATGTCTAGCAAACTCTCGTAGTAACTCTCAAAGTCTCTTCGCTCGCACTCCTCGCCTACGCTCTTCGTCCGCTTTCTTCATAGCTGATTAAATATTGTTTAGTGTCATTATTAGCAGTCATATTAATAGGTAATTTTTTGTCATATGAATTATTTTTGTTAAATGTGTACCTAATTAGTTATAGTTATTTAGTTGTATGTTAGATCATGTTGCCAGGTCTAGACTATTTTAGATAATGAATAATTGATAACGTTAGTTATGATATTACTTATAGTGTGTTGCACGTGTTTGGATTGATGTTGGTCAAATTCAGACGAACTTGTGCCGAAAAATATTCTTTGGTTTTGTATGTGCAGGTTGAAGTATGGAGGCGATCGTGATCGATGACGTGAAAGACCGGGACTAGAATGGGGAGATTCAAGGTCAGACGGTCGAGGGAGTTACGAAATGATCGAGCTCATGCTTAGGCACGTGAAAATCAAAGGTGGGTGATGCGTGGAGAAGATACAGGAGGTGCGGTCTTAGAGGTTTCGACACGTGATAAGTTGGAAAAATCGGAAGTGAAAAACCCATATTAGGAAGGGTTTCGGGTCTCTTAAAAAGTAGTGGGTTAAAAATCTGATTTAGGTAAAAAGGCTCAAGACAAGTTATATTAAGGTTTTTTAGGGTTGACTACTATAAAAAAAAGTTAGGCGTGGCGGTTGTTTGTAAAATACGGTGGCCTTGACAATTGAAAAATCAAGTGTTGCGGCGGCTGTTCATTGGGGCTTGCCGTGACTTTTCAAGGAAAACGTGAGGCTTTCATGCAATGGCGGCTGTGTGGTGTTCGGCCGTGAAAAAACATTGAGACAGCTTGTGTTCGGTTGTGAGAAAAAAGAGTGGCGGCAGCTGCACTGTTTTGCAAAGATGTCAGACGGATTCTTCCGGAGACACTACTATAAAAACATTTATATTAAACACCTCATCATAAATGGTTCATAAAAACCGTCTGTATTGAATACAATCACAGATGGTTCTTGATAAGAACCGTTTGTGATATTGCAGAATATCACAGACGGTTCTTAATTAAGAACCGTCTATGATATGTTTTCTACCTTACATTCCTAAAATTTCATAATTTCCCACCTGAATTCGAGTAAAACTCCGTTTTGACACACCTTCAGTAAAACGGGCATAACTTTTGCATACGGTGTCCGTTTTCGACATTCTTGTACTCGTTAGAAAGCTAACGACAAGCCCAATCCAAAAAAAAAATGACCAGCTTACACTAGTCACCCTCGAAGAGCCCCAAAATTAGCCATATTTAGCCTCAAATTTGCATCGGAAGTTTTTGATTTCTGCTTTTCCCAAAATTTTTGATCTTTCCTTTGAAATTTAGGGTTTGTCTCAACTGCAAAGTTGTAGATCTCATCGAAACCTTTCAAATGAGTATATATAAGCCATACAGAATTTTGTTATTTTATATTTTGAAACTAGTTGTTTATATTAAATCGGTATATATATAGCCAATATCATAGACGGTTATTAAAATGAACCGTCTGTGATGCTTTTGCAGACGGTTCTTATCAAGAACCGTCTATGATAAAATTTGGCCGCTGGGCCCATCAATCCTCGCTAATCCCTAACCCAATTCCAGCCAATAGAAACCGATCAACCCACACCCCACAGATCGTCCCACCTCTCCCTCCCCTATAAATACTCATCCGAACCTATCCCGTACCCTTTATGTGCTCAAAATCTCCCCAGGCTCCTTACTGTCTCCTCCTCAATCGAGCTTTTTGTGGTTATGGCTCTTTCCATTGTTTCTTCTAGTGTTTGATTCTGTAACTTTGTGTTGCTAATTTGTGGCGTTTAGAGCTTACTCCCTCCATTATTTCTTCTACTTACAGTGAGGCGGCCACCAAGAAGGATTGTATTGCTTGTGATATTGTATAGCTTGTGATAGCTTGTGATATTGTATAGCTTGTTTAGGGCTTCTTCTACCCGAGCTGCATCAGGGACGAGAGGCATAGTTTGTGATATTGTAATGGTGGATTGTATTCTTGTGATATTGTAATGGTGAATTGTAATCTTGTGATATTGTAATGGTGGATTGTAATATAAGTAGAATGTTCTCTGTTATGTTTGCTATCTTATTTGCTTATTTTCAAACGGTATAGCTAATATTTTCTGAGGCTAATTCAAAAATAAAAAAAAATTAGGTATAGAATGAACTATCACAGCCGATTTTATAGTATAAACCGTCTATAAAGAACATCATAGACGACTCTATATATAGAACCGTCTGTGATACTCACATATTACAGACGGTTCTATATATAAAACCATCTGTGATAGTGTTTTTCACAGACGGTTCTAGTTATAATCTATCTATATTGTATTTATCACAGATGGTTCACATATCATCTGTGATAACCTTCGATTATCACTGATTCATAAATATATATGGTTCAAAAAACTGCCTGTGATGATGTTTTTGAACTGTCTGTGATGATGATTTCTGTAGTAGTGACGCGGCGAGCAATCTGAATAGAGAAAACAGCAGGCGGACTGGGATCGTGGTTTCCGGCGGCCGGTTAAAGAAAAAGCAGAGTAAGTGGATGCATGCAGATTCTTGGCCTTGAGATTAATTAGGTGAGGCAAATTAAGATTTTTTTGTATTATACATACTTATTGCATCTATTGCTTGTTCTTACGGATCGTGAGTTCTTGATATACATGTGTTAGTTGGCTGAACGTGAAGTAATTAAGTGCTAATAAAATTAGCTAGTAGATGAAATAAGGTTTGAGGCGTCTGGCAGTTAGTCACGAGTATTGGTTCTAGTATCTCCATGCGTTAGCTTTTCTAGGCGGCATGAACAGCAAGCAGCAGCCAAAAGCATGCACAGCTTAAAAGGCTTACTTTGCCCACGTATGCATTCGACCAGCCACGCACAACATGCATACACACATTAGGTGAGGTTAATCTCTCCAGAACGCTTGCACCTTTTAATTCATGCATTGAGACACTAAGTACTAGGTGTAGTTAATAGGTTTGTTTGGTGTTAGATTATATATATATATATATATATATATATATATATATATATATATATATATATATATATATATATATATATATATCAGATCTTTGGTTGTTAAATAATTTCACACATAATATATATCAAATCTTAAGCCGCATTATTGCTCATTAACTTAAACACTTCATTTGCTTGCTTTTGATCAAAAAACATCTGAGGTAGAGAAAATATTTAAAATAGAAGATTCATCATTGAGTAATTCCTTCATAGACCTTAGGGTTTAGGTTGGTTTTAGGTTGTTAAGTAATTTTACACATAAAATAATGAAGTTAATAACTCAATAAACTGTCGAATCTTTAGTGGAGCTTAAAATATGGCAATCTTACAAAAAATCAATCTCGAATGTAAAGGTAAGGTGCCACACACGAGGAGACAAACGCAATGAGGAGACAGCAGTGTCTCAGATGAGTGAGCCATATCACATCCCGTGCTATGCGTTTTTATACTAGTACAAGTACTTGTATAAATATTTGTAATGCATAAAATTGTTAAAATAATAGACAGTTACTACAACTATGTCAAGATGCTGCACACAAAATTTTATAATTTTTTGAGCCCATTTGTTTTATTTAAAAATTCAAATATTACCTGGTAATCATACAAATATTTGAGCAATATCTATTGTGGATAAAATATTACATAGTCAAGTATATTGTGTCGAGAGGCTTTATATAAAATTTTATAATTTTTGAGCTCATTTACAATATTTAAAAATTCAAACAGATAGCATGCAAAAAAATTAAGGTAGGTAATTAAGCTGGTTTAATTACCTGCTATCCGGTGGTGGGGCGGCAGGCAGCCTGCTATCTGGTGGTGAGGCGGCAAACCCACACGTTAGCTCTGTGGCGTCGTCACCCTACCACCGAACGGTAAAACACTATTTTTGATAATACAGCACGTTTAGTGCTATTTTCATAATTACGAATATGAACAGGGCTATATATGTTTTTTTTCCCCGTAGGGCGTGAGGGAGACGAAGCCATGTCACCCTATAACAACAGCAGTCGATCGATTCACTCCAGCATGGTCGCTGCGACCGCCGACACCGTTGCATCGGAACCCTGCCCTCCTCCACGGTCCATCTCGGCGCCGCCGACCGTCTGCACCGGCTGGCCATTGTTCGACGCCAGCAGGCTCACCTCTCCAGGATAACCTACGGCCGCGCGATTGACTCCTTACGTGTAAGGAGGAATTCAACATTTTATGGATGGGGTTCGCTGTATATATGGTATTCTTTTGATCTATACTTATATTGGTTTGTAAAAATTAGCAATAAAAGTTAAATTTCTAATACCATTAAAAGTTAATAGCACAAAAAAGTTCAAAGAATATTCTAATGATGAGACCAATACTTTGTTTGATTACAACAAAATTACAACTTAATGTTACAAAAGAGTATACTTTTTTCTTAAATAGGTATGAGCTATTACACTCTTCTCTTTTCTTGTTCTCCATCTTAGAATATTAAACAATGTTTTAGTTTTCACACACATAGAAAAAGAAGTAAATGCATGTTTTTATTTTGATATACCTTGCCTCTATTAATGATATCTCTATCTCTGGCAATACCACCAATCAACAATTAATGTGCATGCAGTGGCAGAACCACCACCAGGGCGGCTGCCCTGGTTTCCCGGGCCGGCTGCCCCGGTTCCTTGGGCCGGCGGAAGACCACCCCTTCCCCATGCTCGTGTTCTCCGTCTTGAGCGACGTCGAGTTGTTGGTCGTCGTCGTGAACCCTCACACGTCGTCGGCCGCGGTGCCGTAGACCTCCAGCGTGAGCAGTGTGCTCTCGCTGCGGCCGGGCGCGACGCTCCCCTGGCTAGCTCACATCCGCCCGTCCTCGCCGACCACCCACGGCGACTTATTTTTTCCGCGCCTCCCCCTTCGAGTCATCCCTCGCGCATGGCACGAGCGCGTCAACCTTCATGCGTGCCACGCCGAGCCAAGGCGCGGGTACCGGCTGCGCAAGGTGTGCCGACCGCGTAGCCTCACAACCGTCTTGAGCATCTTGCGGTCTCCCCCACCGCTACTCCCAATGGCCTCGGCGGACGGTGGGTGCTATGGCAGTACGCTGCGCAGGCTCCGCCCTAGGTCTTTTCGATTCCTGGCTAAACTCTCTCATCTTTTCTGTGCTGTACTGTTTCGCTCTGCCTTTGCTTAAGCAAGGCAGAGGATGTGATTCCGTGGATGAGATACGGGGGTTATCCCCTTGAGAGGTAAAAAATCCACTTCACTTTCTACAGCAGCATCCTGGACCAAATGAAATGGAAGTATAGAGTGTACAGTAGAGATCCAGGCCGAGGGCATCAATGATAGGTATTCATCCAACATCTCCCGTGCCTAAGACACATGAATACACACATCACACATACATTCCATGACCAAGCAGATACTACCCAACAATTTATTTCTTAGGTAGCGCTCAGTTTAACGTTGACTTATGGCTTTTTTTTACTATAACTAGCTTATTTTTTATTGTAGCTAAATTAGATTATTGGGCATAATTAAATTTAAAAAATAGAAAAATAGAAAAAAACATATTAACCCATCACGGATAATTCAAAAGAATCCTCATCAAGCAGCAAGACCGAGTCGCACCTCCGGAAGATCCAGTGCAGGTCTCATCCAAGACCATCATCATGAGGGCCGAGCATCGCCACCGCCCCAACCTCACCATCATCGACACCCCAGGTTCGTGCTTAAGGTAGACAGAGGTGAACTTGAGACTTCAAATTCTCACATCTCAATCAAGAGGAGTGGTTGTTTAGTCAGTTTGTCATCTGTTTGATGGAATTGTGTGTTTGCTGTAGGCTAAGAAAGGTGAGCCGGAGAGCACGCCGGAGGAGATCTTGTCGATGGTGAAGTCACTAGCCAGCCCGCCCCACCACCTCCTCCTATTTCTCCAGCAGAGCAGCGTCGAGTGGTGCCCTTTGCTCTGCTGGACGCAATTAGAGAGATTGATCCCACTTTCAAGTGCACGATGATTGTCATCTCCAAGTTTGACAACCGCCTCAAGGTATGCCTGCAGAGCAATCAACCGTTTGGTACATAATGTTCAATAACGTCTTCACTGTGAAATGGAATTGGTATTGTGTCTGATGAAATTGTCAATGATCATTTGAAGGAATTTACGGAAAGATGGGAGGTCGATAGCTACTTGAGTGTGAGTGGTTACCTTGGGGATAACATCCACCCTTTCTTTGTGGCTCTTCCGAAGGACCGTGGAACAATCTCTAATGAGGAGTTCCGGAGGCAAATATGTCAGGTTGATATTGATGTGTTCCGTCATTTGCGAGATAATGTGAAAGGGGGCTTCAATGAAGAGAAATATGGACCATACATTGGGTTTAGCTGCCTTAGGAAGTACTTGGAATCTGAACTTCAGAAGAGGTACAAAGAAGCAGCTCCAATCACCCTAGTATTATTAGAGCAGAGATGCAGTGAAGTCTCAATGGACCTATCCAGATTGGACTCCAAATTGTAAGCAACTTCTGATGTCTCTCAGCTGAGGAGATTGGCAATGCTTCATGCTGCTTCTATTTGCACTCATTTGGTATGCACACAAGACACAATCTGCCCTTACTTAGCGTTTCTGTTCTAGTGCTTTTGCTGATTAATGTACTAGAACTAATCGACATTGCATTTGCATGTCAAAGCGTGCATTACTTGACGGAGCAATTGACCCAGCCAGAGCTATGGGGAAAACTCGAAGAGGAACAAATGCATAGTGGTATTGGCAGCTGGCCCGGCATCAACATGGCTGTAAAACCTCCCAACTTCAGTCTTAAACTGTATGGTGGTGCAGCTTTTGAAAGAGTAATGCATGAATTCCGTTGTGCGACATACTCAATGGAGTGCCCTCAAGTGTCAAGGGAGAAGGTACATTTTAGATTAGAACTATATAGGTACAGAATTTTAGGGATATAGGTACAGACTTTGGTTGTGATGTGAAGGATTGTGGTATATTTATCCATGAACCGATTGGTGATTAGAATGTATGACAGTGATTTATGGCAGATGGTTCATGAACCGATTGATTATGCTATTGCTTGCTATTTTTACCCATGAATCCATGAAAACGTTGGCGAGTTGTTTATTGCAAGTGGGTTTGTGTTGTGTAGGTTTCTTCGTGATGATTTGGATTGCCGTGGTGATGTTTAAGTCCAATGATATCTTGCACAAGCAGACCACTCTGAAGGTTTGCGCTTCTTATCTTGTGTATAAGTGTGGTTGTTCTGCTTCTAGACTAGATGTTAGTTCAAAATTTGGATACCGTTTTACTCATCATGTTAGTTTTGGTCAGTGACTGACAATATAAATGTGACAAGATCTTTTTAGCATATGTAAATATCACAATGCACACCGCTCAAAGATTGCATAGTCCAAACACAATCTTAGTAAAAATGTGGTTTTGTTGGTTGGGGTACTTTGCGAGAGTCGCATTGACAAATTATAGTTATTTTTGTAATTCTTCATAAAATCATTTGTTTGGATGATGCTTATATTGCAGCTAATTTGTGATATGTATTGTTCCATTGCCATCAAGCAACTGAGGTAATCATCTAAATTGCCCTTGGTACTGGTACTATATGAATGGATGCTTGGAGATTTGTCTATCTAAAATTTGCCACCTTCACAAAAAAAAATGAAGCATCCCTTTTATTATATTTGGACTTGGATCTGTAGTTTGATTGCTCACATGACAAATTCGGAGATAAGAGACCAATCAAATCTTGTGTTCAGTTTAGATGATGATTGCTGGTGAGTTAGGATTTTTGTGCATGCATGATGATAGGTGATGGTATCCTTAAACCCACGTCTCACATCTGATTGAAAAAAGTCCAGGATTATCAAGCACATTCAACAATTCAGGGGATACCAAAATCCACAGGGACCTTGACTGCCACTACTTTGTCAACAATTCATTTGGATGCAACTTTTGGTGAGCTAAGAACATCTAAAGAATATTTCTGAATCTACTATTGAATTGGTAAGTTAGATCATTAACTGTAAGTTTCAATGCTCAATACCATCATGGTTTACAACATTTTATCTTTTCCAAATTTGTGAAGTACAAATGGTATTGCATGTTCACTAATATGATGCTTGATTTATTTACAAGTATAAACATGTATATTTTGTTTGATACATGATGACGTAAGAAAAAGTTGATATTTATTATTCAGTTTGAGATCATATTTGATAGTATGCATCACTTTTATTTGGTTTTCCGTTGCAACGCACGGGCACCTTACTAGTATATACACATATATATACATATATATATACATATATATATATATCAGATCTTTGGTTGTTAAATAATTTCACACATAATATATATCAAATCTTAAGCCGCATTATTGCTCATTAACTTAAGCACTTCATTTGCTTGCTTTTGATCAAAAAACATCTGAGGTAGAGAAAATATTTAAAATAGAAGATTCATCATTGAGTAATTCCTTCATAGACCTTCTGGTTTTAGGTTGTTAAGTAATTTTACACATAAAATAATGAAGTTAATAACTCAATAGACTGTCGAATCTTTAGTGGAGCTTAAAATATGGCAATCTTACAAAAAATCAATCTCGAATGTAAAGGTAGGGTGCCACACACGAGGAGACAAACACAATGAGGAGACAGCAGTGTCTCAGATGAGTGAGCCATATCACATCCCGTGCTATGCGTTTTATACTAGTACAAGTACTTGTATAAATATTTGTAATGCATAAAATTGTTAAAATAATAGACAATTACTACAACTATGTCAAGATGCTGCACACAAAATTTTATAATTTTTTGAGCCCATTTGTTTTATTTAAAAATTCAAATATTACCTGGTAATCATACGAATATTTGAGCAATATCTATTGTGGATAAAATTATTAAAATATTACATAGTCAAGTATATTGTGTCAAGAGGCTTTATATAAAATTTTATAATTTTTTGAGCTCATTTACTATATTTAAAAATTCAAACAGATAGCATGCAAAAAAAGGTAGGTAATTAAGCTGGTTTAATTACCTGCTGTCCGGTGGTGGGGCGGCAGGCAGCCTGCTATCTGGTGGTGAGGCGGCAAACCCACACGTTAGCTCTGCGGCGTCGCCACCTTACCACCGAACGGTTAAACGCTATTTTTGATAATACAGCACGTTTAGTACTATTTTCATAATTACGAATATGAACAGGACCATATATGTTTTTTTTTCCCCGTAGGGCGTGAGGGAGACGAAGCCATGTCACCCTATAACAACAGCAGTCGATCGATTCACTCCAGCATGGCCGCTGCGACCGCCGACACCGTTGCATCGGAACCCTGCCCTCCTCCACGGTCCATCTCGGCGCCGCCGACCGTCTGCACCGGCTGGCCATTGTTCGACGCCAGCAGGCTCACCTCTCCAGGATAACCTACGGCCGCGCGATTGACTCCTTACGTGTAAGGAGGAATTCAACATTTTATGGATGGGGTTCGCTGTATATATGGTATTCTTTTGATCTATACTTATATTAGTTTGTAAAAATTAGCAATAAAAGTTAAATTTCTAATACCATTAAAAGTTAACAGCACAAAAAAGTTTAAAGAATATTCTAATGATGAGACCAATACTTTGTTTGATTACAACAAAATTACAACTTAATGTTACAAAAGAGTATACTTTTTTCTTAAATAGGTATTAGCTATTACACTATTCTCTTTTCTTGTTCTCCATCTTAGAATATTAAACAATGTTTTAGTTTTCACACACATAGAAAAAGAAGTAAATGCATATTTCTATTTTGATATACCTTGCCTCTATTAATGATATCTCTATCTCTGGCAATACCACCAATCAACAATTAACGTGCATGCAGTGGCAGAACCACCACCAGAGCGGCTGCCCTGGTTTCCCGGGCCGGCTGCCCCGGTTCCTCGGGCTGGCGGAAGACCACCCCCTCCCCATGCTCGTGTTCTCCGTCTTGAGCGACGTCGAGTTGTTGGTCGTCGTCGTGAACCCTCACACGTCGTCGGCCGCGGTGCCGTAGACCTCCAGCGTGAGCAGCGTGCTCTCGCTGCGGCCAGGCGCGACGCTCCCCTGGCTAGCGCACACCCGCCCGTCCTCACCGACCACCCACGGCGACTTATTTTTTCCGCTCCTCCCCCTTCGAGTCATCCCTTGCGCATGGCACGAGCGCGTCAACCGGCATGCGCGCCATGCCGAGCCAAGGCGCGGACACCGGCTGCGCAAGGTGTGCCAACCGCGCAGCCACCTCGCCCACAACCGCCTCGAGCATCTCGCGGTCTCCCCCGCCGCTACTCCCAATGGCCTCAGCGGACGGTGGGTGCTATGGCAGTACACCGCGTAGGCTCCGCCCTAGATCTTTTCGATTCCTGGTTCCGCCACTGCGTGCATGGAAATTTTGTGGAACAAAACCTCTCTCATCTTTTCTGTGCTGTACTGTTTCGCTCTGCCTTTGCTTAAGCAAGGCAGAGGATGTGATTCCGTGGATGAGATACGGGGGTTATCCCCTTGAGAGGTAAAAAATCCACTTCACTTTCTACAGCAGCATCCTGGACCAAATGAAATGGAAGTATAGAGTGTACAGTAGAGATCCAGGCCGAGGGCATCAATGATAGGTATTCATCCAACATCTCCCGTGCCTAAGACACATGAATACACACATCACACATACATTCCACGACCAAGCAGATACTACCCAACAATTTATTTCTTAGGTAGCGCTCAGTTTAATGTTGATTTATAGTTTTTTTACTATAATTAGGTTATTTTTTACTGTAGCTAAATTAGATTATTTAGCATAATTAAATTTAAAAAATATAAAAAAACATATTAGCCCATCACGGATAATTCAAAAGAATACGGGAAAAAAGGTAAAAAGTCTACAAAATTTAAAAAATATAAAAAGACGAAATTACTAAATCGTAAAAAAAAGACATAAACTAGAAACAGAAATTGAGTTTAAACCGTTTTAAGCACAGCCTTAGTAAGTACTCGCCAGTTTCCATTGGAAGAACCGAAGCAGCGTACCATACATTACTGCCGGAGAAGGCTTGCCCAGTTACTCGGCACAGGGGCATGCATTGCCCAGCAACACCCATGCATAGTCGTTGCCACAGGAAGAAAAAAAGTATGCTCACGCGGTAGCGACAATAGGAGATCACAACAATTGGAGCAGTTCAGACAAAATAGCGAAAGCACAAAGAAGTCACCATACATTTGGCCTTCTTTCCACCCTAAGGCTAAGAGCGTTGTATTTGTTCTTCAGTTTGCTTGCAGCTCGACGTGCCATCTCTCCCAACAATAAGAAACCAAAGCAGCTATCCAAACATGCAGGCCAATATATATGAGTAAACATGTGACTGTGTGAGTGCTTAATTACCCGTAGGCATCACTGCAGATCGAGGGCGTATCTGAGAAGACGCTTCTAGTATCGAAAGATTCATGTACGCATGCTGAGATCACTGCAGAGATCACGCTTCTAGTATCTGAGAAGACCTTGCCTGCTGGGTTAGTGTAGGGCATGTACGACTGCAGCGCCTTCTTTCTCATGCTGGCTGAGATCATATATCCAAGCCTTCGCTCTGAATTGAGGCCCCCGCAACATGCAGCGGAGAACATCAGGGTCGTGCTTGCTCACAACCAGTGTTCTCGTTACTGGCCGGTAACTGATTTTACCAGTGACTTTGGTAAAATTTTAAACCGGCTCTAAAAATTGTCTTACATGAATTTTGTCGAATTCAGAAGAATTTCTTGCTGAATTTTATTTTTCAACCGATTTTCGGTCGAGTATCGACCGATATTTTTAAATTCAAATTTTAATTTGAAATTTAAGCCTAAACTCCTCTGAAATTTTTCGATTATCAATCATACCGGTCCTACCGAGCCCTGGTAAAATTTTAAAATCGGTTTTGTAAACCCTGCTCACAATAGGAATTCCAGTGCCTACTACGGCAGATGTGAATGTTGCAAGTCTGATCTAGACCAAAGGTGGTCAACTGGTAGCATACCGTCCTTCTCCCACTCCAACTCTGGTGTCCGCAAAGTCTAGGTCGTGATGGTAAAACCAGATGTCTTTGTGGTACCAAAGAGTCCATTGCCCACATCCACAAACAGACGGATCCAAAAGGGAACATATTTGGATAAAGATCGCAAATAAACCACAAAGGTCCACATAAACACATGAACGTCCATAGTTGTCCAAAATATATCCAAATTCACAAGCCTAGCACAAAGCTAGAGGAAGGAGGTTTAATAAGTTTACACCAAATATTACAAGAATTCAAAAGATCTTATCCTCACAAGCAAGTCTATTGACCTACATAGAACCATAATAGATAGAACACCTTCCTTCTTTCCTTCTTATCTTTTCCTTCTTCCTTTCTCCTCCCCTTTGGCATCAAGAATAAAAAGGAGGGCCAAACTATCTAGTGGTCAAAAGGATGATAAGGGCCAAACCACTCAGTGGAGAAATTACGGGAAGGTGCACCGAAGGAGGAACCCCATGATGATAGCACTCATAAATGGGGGGGATCCTATCGCTCAACATGACTCAAATGAGTGGCATAGCCAATCACTTGACGCTCAACCACATCAACTCTGGAATTCAATCTTACTTGAGCAATGATTGCCTCATGTTAGCCTTTGCCATGGCCTCAACTCTTGAATCCACTCTACCAATAATAGTGGAGAGATGTCCAAGGCTCTGTCATACTTCATTTATGAAGACATCAGTAAAGACATGTTGTTCTTGATGTTGTATAGGCAGCGGTGTTTGCTACCCTTGATACTCAAAATGCTCTTGAGGCTACGATGGAGACACTTGAGGAGCATCTCTAGGTCGATATTCCTTGTGCTCTAAGTGACAGTTAACATAAAACTGGACTTTGACCTTGATTAGCATCATGATGTATGGAGCAAAGTAAATACTCTTCCCTTTATCTAACTTAGATGTTGCTATTTCTCTTATCATCAAATCCACACCATCAAACTTGGTACCATCCATAATATACTTGATTATATTCCAAGCTTGGCCATGAATCTCATTATTGTTGCCACTTCTTGGAAAGAAAGTTGCCCTCATGATTCTACTGATGACACTAGGGAGAGGAAGGAGACTGGGAACTCTTCCACGCACAAAGTGATGAGCGTGATCATAAAATTCATCAACTTGAGTGAGAGAAATTAGATCTTCAAGATGCACTATTATTCCACTTGAATCATGAATTCCCAAAGCATTCTGGAACTCTTCTTTAGTGGCTTTAGGTCGAATGTCTCCCGTCATCCAAATAAGTTGATCAAACTCTGGAGACACATAAACGGTGGCATAAAATTGCCTAATGGCCTTTGAATAGAAGTCATACTGTTTAGTCACAAAATCCTCTAAGTCGATGTGAAGGAGAAGAAAGTAAAGTCTATTGTAGAGAGGATTTTGATTTAAATAGCCCCATATCATGAACTTGTGATTTGCAAACTCCACCTATGATTTGAAATACCGGGCTGATAGGAGCAATCTTGATTTATGGCAACCAACAAAATCAAGGTGTTTACACACTTGAACATCATTGATCTACCCTTGATCCACTTGCTCAACAAAAATTTTCCATCGATTTAAAGGAATCAAGGACATTCACATCAAACCCTAGAAATTAGGGGAAAATTAACAAAAAGGCAATGCAAGTAGAGAAATGAGTGATTACCCGATTAGGATGAGAGGGGATGAAGCTCAAAGATGAGCACTGAAGAACTATTTCACTAAACATAATGGGGTGGCATGTACACGTCTTCGTGTGCCATGCCCATGGGTGGAATTGTGCAATATTCACAGCTGAGGAACACTGTGAATGGATTTGATCTACTGTTATGAAAGTTATATAAATGTTATTTCCTTACATGTTAAATACTCTTTACAATTCCGTTGCAAATTACTACTTATTAATGTTGCAAATAAAATTTTCTTCACATTGAAAATAACTTAGTATAGAGTCTCGTCCTTTGACAGCCTTGCATATACGTATAATTTTACGATACACTACAAGTCTTGCTAAATACATAATATACTTAACTTTGCTTAAATTATTGTTTATCAAATAATGAAGAAGGATACATGCTAGACGACGCGTGCTTCACCCTCGGCTCTGTGGAATTCGAGGAAGGGTTTTTCTAGGGTTGATTGCATGTGGGCTATGGAGACATACCAATAGATGATTTTGCTTATTTATTAGTCTTCCGCTGCTATTTACTCTTGACTATGGTATTCATTAGGCCGGTCGGCCATATGTTGTAAAACTTTATCTCGCATCGCTTATATAGTCATCCATTTGTCGTAAATTAAAGGTATGCCAATGTGTATGGACGTGATCTCAATGTTATGAATGTGTGTACTAGCTACTGATCATGAGACTAGTACAGAATACATACGGTAACTACGAGTATTCCGCGCCCAGGGTCCCCACATTTATAATAATAAAGATACTGAGTTCATTTATTTGCTTCTTAATTGATAAGTAAGTTTGCAAGGCCATGTATCTGATTGGAGTTTTCTGTAAGTATTGTTGTTGTTGATTGTTATTCTCTTCGATCCTTGCATTTTCATTTGGACTGATTGTACTACATTTGTGTTGCATTCGATGGTTTTCGGCGTTGCAGTGGCATTTTAGTAAGGTCAAAAGCTAGTCAAGCAATATTTTCTTTAACTGAGATAAATCAAGATTAGTGAGCATCTTCACTAGTGCCAACATATGACCAATCAGTTCACTAGGATAATTGAAACAAGCATAGAATTTCATATTGCAATAATAATTACACTAGCAGCTAAAGGCCACTTTGCAATAAAAATATTGGACTGTCCATACAATACATTTGAGTGCTTTTCTGCAAAAAAATCAATGGAATTTTTACAAAAAATCAATGGAAATTTTTCATAGCTATATCTAAATCCAACCCTTCCCCTTCATACTTTCTCTCACACATCACACTTTAGCCCTAACTCTCTCCATTCACTCTCTAGCCACCATCCACCACCCCCTCCCACCGTGCACACCGTTGCCCCCACCTACTTTCGCCACTGCCTCCTCCTCCCTATGTGGCCACCTACCCCATATAGTCGCCCGACACCCTCCCTCTCTAGCTCAAAAGAAGAGTACAATTAATCGTCTTACATTAACCATAAAACTGTAATATTAAATGCAACTATTATTGGCCGGGAAAAGCAGAAGGGTACAATTCACTGAAATAGCTGGATCGTGTTGTCAATTTGCCCTGCTGCAACAAGTGCCGAACTCGTAATATGCGTGGGGCGCCAGGGTGGCACAAACCCTAACAGTCCACCGCAGTCGCGCCTTGGCTGAGCAACTGGGCTCTGTCGCGGGCCTGTCAGGCGACTCGGCCGAATCGGTCGTGGGCCGCGCGATAAGACCTCGGCCACTGGCTGGCTAGGTGACTGAGCCCAGCTCGGCTGCCAGATGGGCCGGACACGGGGCACAGGCTGCTCGCCGGAGACCAGCCGCCGCGCGTCGAGCCGCTCCCATCTGCACGTCCGCGCAGATCGTTGCCTCCTCCGCCTCCGCGTCCATCTTCCGCTCCACAAAGGCGCCGCCGCGCGGACACTCGCTCCGTCTCTCAATCCGCCGTCGCCGCGCTGCTCGGATCTGCTGCTCGCCGATCTGAGATGGACGGGGAGGAGGAGAACGTCGTGCCGTTCCGCCGCACCAGCACGCGGACGCGCCGCATGGCCACGCGCATGGCTTCCGCCCTCGCCAGCTCCGACAACCGCGCTCAGGTACGGTACGGGGTAACACCGTCATTGCTTCGATTCCACCGATCTCTGGGTTATTGCCTTATGATCACTACTAGTTCCTCCTAATTGTTTTCCCTCGAATGCAT
This sequence comes from Melocanna baccifera, assembly GCA_036346265.1. NCBI lineage: Eukaryota > Viridiplantae > Streptophyta > Magnoliopsida > Poales > Poaceae > Melocanna > Melocanna baccifera. The sequence continues at coordinate 2,891,023 of CM070710.1, forward strand.
ATCGTCAGTTTCCGAGTATTAAAATTTTATTATTTTGAATTGGAACTGCAAATGGACATGTATACTGAACCCTCCCATTAATGATAATTCTCAAAAGGATCAAGGCTTTGCAGGATAATTATTCCTTTGTTAAGGTCGAAACATGGCAGCTTTGTTTGAGGGGATAGTACAGAAGCATTGAAGGGATCAGCCTTATTACTTCTTGACAAGTAGTTTTGGCAAATATGCTCTGTACATGTTTAGGCGAAGAGGAGTTCTATTTTGGATCTTCACTGCTTATATGTGCCAAATATGTTGCGATGTGTATCAGCGTTTTAGTTTTGTTCATGGTCCTCTGTCAGAGAACCAAGAAAAGAGTTGTGAGGGGAAATTTAGAGCCTTACTCACAGTTCCTTTTTGTCTTTTTTTTTCTTTTTGAGAATCTTTTTTGTCTGATTTTTGTTGAGAGTTTTCAGTAGGAAAGGCTTTTGCCTTGTTTGTTATCCCGTAAGGCAGCTTAGCTCAAAAAGTTTAAACCTTAAACCAGCATTCTGATTTCTTGTCCAAACATATGTGATATGACAAGCGATCAGAACCTATTAGCTTACCTGGATTGAAAGCTCCATTTTTCTGTACAAAGTGCAAGACACCTTTTATATACACTGTCATAATGTAGGTTTTGTTTTGTGTGTCTGCTTTAAGCTCATGTTTCATTTATTTGACTGCCCTTCTATAGTTTACCCCTGATTGGAGTGCCCAGGGGATTAATATGAAGAATTTGAGATGTTACCTCAATGCTTCAATTTTTTAATTTTGAGATTATTTTTCTTGTTTATAGTTACAATCTTTCATTGTGTCTGAAATTATAGCGAGTCTTCTGTGACATTTCGATTTTGCCACTTCTCCATATGTTAGCTTTCATAATTTGTATGTCTCCATTTCTGTGATACCGTGCAGGCTGCATTAGCTCGTCTTGAAGCTCTAGAGAGTGATAATGCTGGGTTGGAGGTGGTAGATCTTAATGATGATGAGTATGGATCTACAGACGAGGAAGACCATGGTCAGTTTCTTTCTCTCTTTTTTTAGGTAACTATTTTTGTTTCCTTTAAGTTTTAAGGAATTTGCAAGTGTCATGTTGGTCTTGGGGTCATTGTCTAATGCTGCAGTGCGAAAAGGATAGATCAATACTAAGTGTGGATACACCCATATTATAATTTAAAACTGTACAAGTGAATATTACTAAAAACACAAAATGTCTATGTCTAGTGTACTGGTATTGCTTCTAGTATCAGTGTTCAGTTATCACATATTCACATATACTGATTTTACAGAGATAGGTAACATTCTGTATTTTGGTTTATTGCAAAGAGATTGGTGAAACAATCATGTGCCTCTCTAATACATTTGATGAGAACGAGAACCCAAATTATGCACGGTTGATTGTATTATTGGCCTCTTTAATGCCCTTAGCTAATCAACTTAGATATCATGATATAGCTTCTCTACTGTTGAGGATCATGGGTTCAACTTTTCTGTAAAATATTACATTTACCATGCTTAGTTTGGCATTTCAATTTAGAATAATAATCTTTACATACTGGAAGGTTGCGTGCATATCAGCTCTTTGGACTGTGGATGCCCATTCAATTAGAATGCTCCACGGTCAGAGAACTTGTATTCTTAAAAACTATGATGTAGTGATCTAGTGGTAATCTTTATTTGTTTTCTACTTGCCTTTCTATAGTTCTAATGCAAAAGAAGCAATCAAAGAACATGAAACGCAAGACAAGGCAAGGAAAAGCTTTGGAGAAGAGGGCGGCAAGATCATTCGTGGATGTGTTACAAGAGGTAAGCAGATGGGTTTGGTGATAACTCCTAAGTTGTGCTGTAAATTTCTTTCTTGCCATGTTTCTTTCGTAAGTGGGGTGCTTAAAAGATTTTCACTCCTGAACTGTAACAGGCAAATCTGGAGTCCCTGCCTCCTCATGTCCCAACATATTTGACGGCTGCCGTGGGTCCACCGAGCACTTCATCCCGGCGCCATTACTGCTCAGTTTGTGGGAATTCTGCAAACTACACATGCGTCAGGTGTGGGACAAGGTTCTGTTCATGCCGCTGTCAAGTTATACACAATGATACCCGCTGCCTGAAATTTGTGGCTTGATCCGCATCTACAAATATGTGGTACCTGCGAGTTATGTTCGATGTAACTGTGGCGCTTAATGATCTGTGCTTTGATCAAGGGGAGATGCTTGTTGTACAGTGTAGGAGGTAAGAAAGCCAATGTGTGAACCAATTGCTGCAGCTGCAGCTGCGGCTAGCCAAGTAGCCAGTTAGATCTGTCTTGCAGACAGAGACATTTTTCCTTTAGAAATGTTATCTGACTACTGACTAGTTGGATGCTTAAATGCAATGCAATTGTAAATGGTAATTGTACTTCATTCAACAGTTCGTAAGATCTCAGTGTACCACTCAATCCCCTCTGTTAATTTGAGAATGTTGGAAATGTTACTGCAGTATCTCTCTTGTTTCAGTGTCTGGATAACATTGAAATTTTTCTTAATGAACCAACTGTAGATAACTAGACTGGTAACAAATGTGAGAATGAAATATGCCTCCCAAATAATCAGCAAAATGACCCAAACTTTGATCTCTTCAGCAAATTGGCAGGTCTGGTGGAGGTGCCTCCAGTTATTGCAGCTGTCCAACTCCATCCTCCGCCAGGAAAGCCATGGCAAGGCCCCAAGTGATGTGCACATCCAAATGGCAGTGTATCAGCCACACCCGTTCACGGCCACGCCGACCGTGTTCCGCATCGGCGGGTCGTTGAGGTTGAACTTGGCGGTGTCGGTGGCGGCGTTGAAGTTGCCGAAGCCCTCGGTGATGATGTAGTAGTCGTAGCCGTGGATGTGGATGGGGTGGTTCTCCTCTTCGAAGATGTTGGTGCCCTGGAGCACCGTCGGATCTAGATTTGAAATCTAGAATCCCATATGATTCCACCGTATTATTCTCTGAATCAGTAGATAGTGCTCACAGTACATTACCGTATCAATTCATATATCACAAGACATTCGTCAAACTATAATATTATACATCAGAGTTTAAAATACACCACGTCGGATGACAGTTTACATAGGAGCCGACATGGTCAAATATTTACATGCCAAAAGGTAGCAGCAGAAAACGCGAACAAAAATAGGTCCAATAGCCACAAGCAAGCGACCGAGGGGTAAATGTGTACAAATCATATTGCCTAACCCTAGGTAATATAGGTGCACATCCTTCCAGCAAGTCTATTGCCTAAGACTTGAAATTTTTCCAAACTCACCCTAATTGCAGTCGTCTGCTCCATTGCTCAGGACTGATGCATTGTCGTAGGCATAGTGATCATGGTATCCTGCCTTTGGTGATGAAGATACGAGGATGAGCACAAATTCACCGTGCTCACAAAATGCAATTAATTAACATGCATAACTTGCCAAGGAAGGACTTAGGTTGTTTTATTTGCCGAAAAATCACTTTTTACATGTAATATGATACATAGAAATTCCCTGAGACCTAGCATTTTAGACCTAAAATCATAGTGTTTGTAAAAGAAGAACGTGATAATAATAATGGTACAGATTTTATTCACCTTTACATGTTACCTGCACCGCATGCTAACTCTTCAGCGTTATAGCCGCTTACATTATCACTGGGGCGACACCCAAGGTAACACAAAACTAGGGTTGTCTATCGCCCTTCATTTTTCTTCTTTTTCAATCCTTTCCACAAAAATTGTTCTTGAAATAGAACTATATCTAAGTTAGATTCCCATGTTCACCCTTAACTGTAGACACGGCTATTCGAATAGTTTTAACTCTGCAGAGTATGTACACTTTCACCATAAGAGACAATTCGCCCATTGTCCCGCATGATTCCTTATATATGCGGTTGAGTAGATTATCACTGTAACCTTTCAAGCCACCTGACCTCTTGTTTTTATCTCACCTTATGGACTACCCCTACTTGCGGTGAGTCCCACACGTTGCGCGAGATGTTAACTACCAGTACTAGCGCATTCGGGCTACACTCCCCACAACGCTAGCACGACAGGAAAACTTCACACTCCACTCGGTGTCCCTTTAGCCACATCAAGCCCTTGCACTACCTCACTTCCCTCCCCCTGCTTGTGAGATGAGTCCGAGGTTCGATAAATTTACTTAGTCAAGTTGCACTTTGCAGACTTATAATTGCACTGTTTTACAATGGGATGTCTTGACCTGATTCGTTCCTAAGGGTTATCTGTGCGGTTCTACCACATTCCACACTCTCGTGCATTTACCGCACCACACCCCCGAACCATCCGCCTAAATATATGCCCGCGCATGCGCCCACCTCTAGGCGAGGTCTTGTTGGCCAATTTGGTCGGTGCCATGGTCGGCGGCGAGTTCGGGCGGTGGCGGAACAGGACAATGGTGGCCAGCGGAGGGCTCATCCAAGTTGCTCCCTGCACTAGTCAAAAGCTATCATGCTTGCCTCTACATCAACTGACCAACAACATGCACTTTCAAACAATGAATGACAAATGAACAACTAACGAATAGCACAATGCATAGCAAACAAATGTAGTCCCAAAAACAAAGTACCATTACAATGCATAGCAACGAAACAAAGTCGCAACAATAGAGAAACAACTCATGTCGGCAAAGAGAATGAGTAGCAATAGAGAACACACAGATGACCAAAACAAGGATAGGGTATCTCATGGCACGCCCTTCACGCGCTCCCAAGTGCGCTGATCCACTAAAGATGGACCTCACCTATCTTCATCGCCATAAAGCTGTCACACCATTCTTTCTTGATGAAGAGCTGACTTTGCGAAGTAGTGCTCATCGGTCTCCTCCCCTACACTGGCCTGCACCACCATAGCCATGAGTTGCAAGAGCTCCTCATGAGTTGGGTTGTGCATTAGGGTGCTCACGCACATACCAAAGGCATGTGTAGGGGTGTGCGCCTTCTCATACAGGTTGACAAGCCACTTCAACTTGGCATCGCGGTCTATCGCCTTTCCATTATCGCTGTCAGGAGAGAGGGACACGCGAGGGTGCTTGGCTCAGGACACCCTAGTGAAGGAGAACGGGTAGGCTATGCTAGCTACAACATTTGATTTTCTACCGTGTTCAACCAGAAAACATGCGCGTAAGGGAGTCATAGATAGTTACCACTATATGCGCTTCGCAGCGGAAGAAGAGTTGAAGCAGGTCGGGGCAACGTAGATGCGCGTCGATGAAGAAGAAGCAGTCGATCGTCTCACGAACTGAACGTCTCCTCCTCGCGTCCTAGCAATAGCCTTGCGCTTCTTGCCGATCAGCACAGCTGCAACCGCAGTGGCGCCTCCACAGAGTCCACACGTTCGGGATGGAATGTCGTGCGCTGGTGTGCTAGCACTGCGCGCCCAGCTAAGGTTTCGGGATACGGCCGAGGGGAGGTGGCGGCTAGGGTTTTTAGGATAGTAGCATGACCCCATACAGCCCCACTTTCACATATTTATAGAGCATGCTAATGGGTTTCTATGTTGTAGGCCCATTAGAACCCTAATCCCATATGGATCAATATCCCTTTTAGCCTTAATACCGAATTATTTATGATTGCCTCTTGGGCACATCACTAACAATCTCCCACTTGCACTAGAGATAATCATATAGGCAAGCTTCCCAATTCCAACCCCTAAAGTGTGTGACCCATTAAGTTCATGTGTAAACAGACATGACCCGAAAACCCTTTTCAAGCCAAAAGTCAATAGTGGCACCTAGTAGGGCATATTGACTCCCGAATACACATAAAGATCGTATCGGCTAAATCTTGATATACACACACTTGGATCTCTTTGCCACACGATACCAGTCGAACTTAAGGCGAGATTCGTGCCACCCTTGTGATAGCTCAACCATTCACTCGATCTTGTGGTGGATTACAACTCATAACAAACTCTTTAGTCATATTGTGATTAACTCTTTAATCACCTTGGCATGGCCATGCACTTCTCTAATCCAACCACATCGAGGGGCTCAGAAATATCTCTCCTGTTACGTAGGAGGGGCAAATTCCATCTTAATCCTCTCACATCTCATTCCATGTTTCATGATACACCTGAAGACCACTTTTATAGCTACCCAGTTACGGAGTAGTGTTTGGCAGCCCCAAAGCGCACCACTACACATAATGAGAAACAATGGTGATTTCAAGTCGAAGGATCCAGTAGGTATACCACTCGAGATCGTTTGATAGCACATATTAACATAACAATCCCAGCAACGTCTCGGAGTGGGTCAATCCAACACCATGTTCTCTAACATGTGTCCATATTATTGATTTGATATTCCTATATCCATGATCTGTGAAACATGATCATCAATCAATACATGTGCTAGTTCATAAATCATTGTTGTCTCACGTAATGACATAAGACTAGGGATCTTTAGAATAACATTAAATAAAATAAAGAGTTTCACGAACAAGTCACATACTTGCCAATCAATGCATACAATCATTATTCAAGGAACCAAATAGCACCTTATTCAAAATTTCATAAACACAGATTTGATACAATCATCTCTCACTCACACTAGAGTGAATCATGTAAGTATCTAATACCCATTGCACTCGTGTGTGCCTCATGCTTTGATTGTGGGAGAGGCTTCGTCAACGGATCAGCAACATTCAAATCCGTGTGCACCTTGTAAATCTTCACTTCACCTCTATTAATGATCTCACGGATAAGGTGATAGCGCTGAAGTATATGTTTGAACTTTTGGTGTGACCTAGACTCCTTTCCTTGTGCAATGGCTCCACTATTATCACAGTACAGATCCATTGGACTGGACATACTAGGGATCACACTCAACTAAAAAATAAATTTTTCGATCCAAACAGCTTCCTTTGCAGCTTCAGAAGCTGCAATATACTCGGCCTCAGTTGTTGAATCAGCTACCATCTCTTGCTTGGAACTTTTTCAGCTCACTGCCCCTCCATTGAGGCAGAACACAAAACTAGACTGCGATCTGCTATCATGTTTGTCAGTTTGGAAGCTAGCATCGGTGTAACCTTTTACAACGAGCTCTTCTTCACCTCCAAAAATAAGGAATATATCCTTAGTCCTTCTAAAGTATTTAAGAATATTCTTTACAACCACCCAGTGAGCTAGACCGGGGCTAGATTGATACCTGCTCGTAACACTTATAGCATATGAAACATCTGGACGCGTACAAAGCATAGCATACATGATGGATCCGACGGCTGAGGCATACGGAATCGCACTCATCTTCTCTTGCTCATCAAGTGTTGAAGTACACTGAGTCTTGCTAAGACTAATGCCATGTGACATAGGCAAGAAACCTTTCTTGGAATCTTGCATATTGAACCATTTCAATACCTTGTCAATGTATATACTTTAGCTTAATCCAATTAGCCTCTTCGATCTATCTCTATAGATCTTTATGCCCAAAATGTAAACTACCACTCCGAGATCTTTCATTGAGAAACTTTTTCTCAAAGAAGACTTCACAGCTTCTAGCATCGAAATATCATTTCCGATCAATAATATGTCATCTACATACAAGACCAGAAAAATAAGTGCGCTCCCACTAGCCTTCTTGTAAACACAAGACTCTTCTTCATTCTTGATGAAACTAAACCCTTTGATTATTTCATCAAAATGAAGATTCCAACTTCGATATGCTTACTTCAATCTATAAATGGACTTCTGAAGCTTGCATATTCTCCCAGTATTTTTCAGATCAACAAAATCCTCAGGTTGTGTCATGTACACATCCTCCCTTAGGTTTCCATTTAGGAAAACCGTTTTGACATCCATTTGCCAAATCTCGTAGTCGAAATAGGCAGCAATCGCTAGGAGGATCCGAATAGACTTTAGCATAGCGACGGGCGAAAACGTTTCATCGTAATCAACACCTTGAATTTGCTTCAAACCTTTCGCCACCAATCGTACCTTATAGATGTGAACATTTCCATCCATGTCTATCTTTTTCTTAAAAACCCATTTACACTCTATAGTTTTTACACCATCAGGTGGATCCACCATGTTCCAAACTTACTTATCATACATGGATTCTATTTCGGACTCCATGGCTCTAAGCCATTTTTTAGAGTCTGGTCCCATCATTGCTTCCGTGTAGCTCTTGGGCTCATCATTGCACAACAACAATATGTCGCGTTGTCCTGTGGTTAGGAGCGTGAACTTTTCAATTGCGCGATGTGCCCTTATAGACCTACGTGGGGGCAGTGCCTCCATAACCGGTTGTACAACATCTTGTACATCCTGTTGAGGTTCAATATGAGCTGAAACATTTTCAGGTGTTTCTCAAATTTCTTCAAGCTACACCTTGCTCCCACTAACAAAAAGACATCGTTCCGAGCGACAAACACTTTGCCTTCTTACCGATTGTAAAAATAATATCCTTTGATTTCCCTAAGATACCAAACAAAGAAGCATTTATAAGATTTAGGATAGAGTTTATCAGACGTCAAACGTTTCACATAAGTCTCACAACCCCAAATCTTAAGAAAAGACAATCCAGGATGTTTCCCGGTCCATTTCTCGTATGGTGTCTTTTCCACTGATTTAGATGGAACTCTGTTTAGTGTAAACGCAGCAGTTTCTAGAGCATATCCCTAGAAGGACAATGAAAGATCAGATTGGCTCATCATAGACCGAACCATGTCTAATAAGGTCTGGTTCCTCTGTTCAAATACCCCGTTCCATTGAGGCGTGCCAGGCGAAGTCAGCTGTGGAACAATTTTATAATGTTTTAGATGTTCACCAAATTCATGGCTCAAATATTCACTTCCACGATTAGATCACAGAATTTTAATTGTCTTGCCTAGCTAATTTTGTACTTAATTCTGAAATTCTTTGAACTTTTCAAACGATTCAGACTTGTGCCTCATTAAGTAGATGTATCCATATCTACTAAAGTCATCGGTAAAATTAATGAAATACTGAAAATCACCTCTGGCTACTGAGCTCATTGGTCCACATACATCGGTATGTACAAGTCCCAACAAGTCACTTACCCTCTCACTATGATCGGTGAAAGGCGTCTTTGTCATCTTGCAAGTAAACAAGACTCGCATGTCTCAAATGATTCAAAGTCAAATGAGTTGAGTAGTCCATCTTTATGAAGTTTCTCTATGCGTTTCTCATTTATATGACCTAAGCGATAATGCCAAATAAAAGCGGGATTCAAATCATTAGGCCGCAGCCTCTTTGCATTAATATTATAGACATGCTTATCCTCAAGATCAAGAACATATAACACATTCATTAATGGACAATATGCATAGAGTATATCATTCAAATAAATAGAACAACATTTGTTCTTTATTACGAACTCATAACCACCATCTTTCTCCAAACATGAAGAAGAAATAATGTTCTTACTCAATGCTAGAATATAATAACAATTATTTAATTCCAAAACTAATCATGAAAGTAATGACAAGTGATAAGTGCCGACACCCAGTACAGCAACCTTTACTCCATTGCCGACACGCACGTCCAACTCGTCTCTCACAAAACTTCTAGTCCTTCTTAGACTCTACAACGATTTGCAAGTATGAATCATCGATCCGGTATCAAATACCTAAGATTCACCAGAAGAAATTGCAAGATTAATTTCTATAACATTTATACCTGAAGCAGAAGTCTCGCTTCCCTTCTTCTTTTTCAGATCCTCCAAGTATTTCTTACAATTCCTAGACCAATACCCCTTGACATGGCAGTGGTAGCATTCATCATCAGGAGAAGGGCCAGATTTAACATTACCATTTGACTTTGGCTTAGAGCTCGGGGGCTCATTAGGAACCTTTCCTTTGCCTTTGCCTTTGCCTTTGGGCGTCCAACGTTTCCTCTTTTTATTCTCCTTCTGAACCATCATCACATGATTGGTGTTTTTCTTAATGCTTTCCTCTGCTGTCTTAAGCATCCCATGCAATTCAGTCAATGATTTCTCCATGCTATTCATATGAAAATTCATAATGAACTGCTCATAGCTCGGAGGGAGAGATTGGAGAACAACATCCGTAGCCAAATGAGGATTAAGGAGAGAACCAAGGTTCTCTAAGCTCTCAATTTAACCAATCATCTTGATCATATGAGGACTGACTAGACTACCTTCTGCCAGCTTGCACGCAAATAAGGACTTTGAAATGTTAAACCTCTCGGTCCTAACTTGGTTCTCAAACATGTCACGCAGTCCTTCAATCATACTGTGAGCATCTGCATTCTCATCATGCTTCTGAAACTCAGAGGACATGGTAGCAAGTATGAGACAGCTAACGTCGAGTGAATTATTGCAGTGCTTCTCATAAGCTTTGCGGGTGGCAACATTTGCACCCTCAGGGAGTTTATCGGGGTAGGGTTGCTCAAGAACGTATTCCTTTTTTTCTTGTCTGAGAACAATTCTCAGGTTGCGGTACCAATCAATAAAATTTGTTCCATTGAGTTTTTCTTTTTCAAGAACAGATCGCAAGTTAAAACCAAAATTGTTACTAAAAGCAGCCGTGATCTACAACAGGAAATAAACAAGCAAAGTTCAGCACTATGTTCATGTTTGAACATTAAACAATTTAACAAAAGACACTCCAACTATATGTTTTGTAATCGTCTTTCCTCTAACGACATATAGTGGTCAAGATGCATGTTCATCTAAGTTTTAGTCAAGATCCATGTTCATCTAAGTTTTAGTGAGCTTTGGCATCACTAATAGAAACCTAGTGACGTATGTAAGCAATACTTGCTAATCACATCTTATGTGACTCTTGTTTGTTGGGTGGCATCCAATGCCCCGGCTCTCAACACAATGCCCCAAAGCCCAAATCCAATTTGATAGCCTTGTCAAGTAAACCAACACTATGCATGTGGATGTCCGACATCCACCCTATTAGATCAAGATAGTTGATGGTACTCTACTTTGGCAGACCTACCAAATAATGATCATAATTCTTATAGGCGCAGCAATTGGAAGGGCATCAAATAAGGCCTCGATCTATTGGCTCGATCTACTGATTGTGCGTGCAGTTAGCCCCGATGGTGATTCCAGCCGGTAGGGGCAAGTCGCGCGTAATGAAAGAAGGAGCATGAACTAATTTTTTTGACCATATGATGCTATCAACTCATACATATCTCAAACCCTTATGACTGATTGATCTAATCAATCCGTGCATCTACAAGCGCATGATCCAAACCACATACTACGCAGCTTTGCTCTGATACCACTGAAGGAGAACGGGTAGGCTACGCTAGCTACAACATTTGATTTTTTACCATGTTCAATCAGAAAATATGCGTGTTGTAGGGGTGGCCCCACCTAAACCCAGCTAGCCTGCTGAGAAGGTTGTAAATCATGTAAATGACGTAGCTGGTCCTCGTAGCTTGTCCTCGGTGAGGGGCTCCAGGTAAGGTTACGACGGTAATGTCACTCATTACCACAGGGAGTGCTTATGTATCGTGACTAGTCCTTGGGAAAGACAGAAGAGGTCATTTGCTCACCTAACTCTCTACTACCATACCCATCTCTCTCTCTGTTTGGTCAGTAGCCACAACAGTTGGCGCCATGCAAGAGGCCGTGCGTCGCGGCTGTCCGCCCTCTCGGGCACAGGCTCCGGCGTGGCCACCAATGGGGTCGGTTAACTCCGAGCCTCTTGCATGCTCCGCACGGCCCCCCTGAGATCCGCCAACTCCCGCTGGAGCGTGCTAAGGGCTGCCAACAGGGCATTCTCCGCGGCGGGCGTAGATAGGGCGACGGGCGCACCTGGTTGCGCGGTCAAGGTTGTCGCGACTGCTGCTTGTGCTCTTAGGTTGCTCCTCCCGTCCGCGCGGTGGAGTTCAGTGCCGACGGTGGGGCCCGTGTGGCCGGCAGGACCGCTTGGCACTTCCGCACCGGGTGCAGAGACGGTGGTCGCGCCTCGACGGTCGTCGAGGCTACCACTCCCTAGCGCCCGGCCGGTGTCGTCAAGGTTGATCGTCACACCAATGGTGGGTTGGAGTGCGACGCGCGGGTTGGGGCCGATCGTCACGTCAATGGCGGCGGGGTCGATGGCGTCGGTGGTAGCGGGGTCGATGGCGTCGGTGGTGGCGAGGTCGATGGTCGCGCGATGAGTATCGCCATTTTCGCCCCTGACCGCCGATGCCGAAGCTCTGGTGCTAACGCGGGGCCTCGCCGCGGCTGCTTCCTTCTTCCTCGCCGCCGATGATGAAGCTTTTTTCGCTGCCATCCTTCTTCTTGCGGTCTTGAGGTTTGCTTCCGTCGTCCCCACGGACGGTGCCAACTGTTGTGGCTACTGACCAAATAGAGAGAGAGGGGGGTATGGTAGTGGAGAGTTACGTGAGCAAATGACCTCTTCTGTCTTTCCCAAGGACTAGTCACGATACATAAGCACTCCCTGTGGTAATGAGCGACATTACCGTCGTAACCTTACCCGGAGCCCCTCACCGAGGACAAGCTACGAGGACCAGCTACGTCATTTACATGATTTACAATCTTCTCAGCAGGCTAGCTGGGTTTAGGTGGGGGCCACCCCTACAACAATGCGCATAAGGGAATCATAGATAGTTACCACTATATGCGCTTCGCATCGGAAGAAGAGTTGGAGCAGCCCGGTCCAACGTAGATGCGCATCAATGAAGAAGAAGCAATCAATCATCTCACGAACTGAACGTCTCCTCCTCGCGTCCTAGCAATAGCGTTAAGCTTCTCGCCAATCAGCGCAGCTGCAACCGCAGCGGCGCCTCCATGGAGTCCACACGTTCGGGATGGAACGCCGTGCGCTGGTGTGCTAGCACCGCGCGCCCAGCTAGGGTTTCGGGATACGACCGAGGAGAGGTGGCGGCTAGGGTTTTCAGGATAGTAGCGTGACCCCCTGCAACCCTACTTCTATATATTTATAGAGCATGCCAATGGGCTTCCATGTTGTAGGTCTATTAGAACCCTAATCCCATATAGATCAATATCCCTTTTAGCCTTAATACCGAATTGTTTGTGATTGCCTCTTGGGCACATCACTAACACCTAGCACTGCCACCTTCCGGGCTGTCCTGAGATGTCTTCCTCGTTCTCAGACGGCAAAAAGTCCACATCAGGAATGAAGGTGTGCTCGCTCGGCAAACAACCATGCCGAAGATAACTTCCATGAGCTCCCGTTCTCCATGAGGGGCTTTCTTGAACTTACGCATAGAAGCCTTGCCCTAAGAAATCATGGGGATGTGACTCGCATGAAACAACAGATGAGCAAGTAATGCAACGTCAAAGATGCTTCTAGGGTTGAGAAATCAAGAAACCCAAAGCAAGTAATGCAACCGAAGGCAAAACCTCTGTGCACCAATGAGCAAGAGGACGGCTGAGGTCGGCGGATGAGACGGAGGCAGGGGAAGGGCCGGTTCTGGTGATGGGACCAAGCTTGTCGGAGGAGCCTCGCACGGGGAGGGAACGAAGTGCCATGAGGGGAAGGTTGCATGCGGGGACTACGAATCCGGAGACGGAGCCCGATGCTCAGGTAGGGGTGGCGAGGGACCAGATTTGGAGGGGAACGAGAGCTTGCAGGGACTAGAGAGGCGAGCGAGGAGTTGGGAAAAGGTGGCGACAGTGGGAGTAGGGGGGAGTGTCGGTGCAGACGTGCGGTCCTTATCCACCTATGACTCCCTCGTGTCTCTTGCACGCCACCAGCTGCCAACGTTGTGTGACCAAAACCAAGCCGTTCCAAACCACCTTACTCGACCACCGCTCGCTGCCATGCAAGTGTCTATTTTTTTTTCTCGAACCCGCAGGAGAACTGCGCATCATTATATTAAGAAGAAAAGGAGTACAAAAGAGTCTAGACGACTCAAATAACCCCTACAAGAGGGCGAGCAAATAAAAAAATATCAGTGCCAAATCCTACGAAGCCCTTTGGCTCCCGCCATGCACCACATATTGGCCTCCTCTCTAATGTCCCGCATAATAGTATTATGGTTAGGTGAAACTCCCTCAAAAATACATCCGTTTCTATGTTTCTAGATCCACCAAGCCACCAACATAACCAATGAGTTGAAACCTTTACGAGAGGCCTTGGGAACCCCCTGCAACGCTTGACGCCACCACTCTGTAAAAATGTAGTCATCTAATCCTGGAAGTAAGTGCTGCAGACCAAGGAGGGAGAACACTGAAACCCACACACTCCTTGTAAACACACAATTAGTGAGCAAGTGCTGCACGGTCTCCACCTCCTGATCACATAATGGGCAATACTCAGGGTGGTCTAGTCCGCGACGGGCCAAACGATCAGCTGTCCAGCAACGGTTTAGAGAGGCCAGCCATACAAAAAATTTGCATCGAGGAGGAGCCCAAGTTTTCCATATTGCTTTCCACGGCTCAAACTCCACAGATCCCTCGAAAAAATGACGGTAGGCTGATTTTGTTGAGAATTCACCAGAGGGAGATGGAGTCCAAATGTGCTGATCCTCCACGCCAGGAGTGAGCACAAACCCGGCTAAGAGGTCCCAAATATGGAGATATTGTAATAGAGCCTCAGTTGGTAGGCTACCTCTAATGTCACGGATCCACGTCCCATCAGCTAATGCCTCCTGCACTGTTCTGCGATTAGCAATTCTTTTTGGCACTTGTAAACAAAGAGCAGGTGCAAGGGCAGGTACGGATTTTCCATGCAGCCAATTGTCACTCCAAAAAAGTGTTCTTTTGCCGTCCCCCACAATGGAAGAGAGTGAGGCGGAGAACAAGGCCAGTGAATGTGGATGTACTTGAATATCGAGGTCAGCCCAAGGCCGATCCGGTTGAGTCTTTTTAAGCCATAACCACCTCATTCGCAAGGCCCGTCCGAGCACCTCTAAATCAAGAATTCCCAGGCCTCCTAGATGAAATGGCCTCTTGACCCGGTCCCAAGTAACAAGACAATGGCCTCCAAGTACATCTTTGCGACTTTTCCAAAGAAAAGCTCTCCTTATCTTGTCAATTGCTTTGATCACCCACTTAGGGAGCTCTAATGCTATGAGCTGATAGATGGGCATAGCCGAAAGCACTGCACGAATGAGGGTGGCCCTCCCCGCCGGGTGCATCATGGCTACCTTCCAACCTGGTAGCTTAGCAGCAATCTTGTCAATTATTGCAAAATAATCAGCCTTAGAAAGTGGTTTGATAGATAGAGGAAGCCCAAGATACTTGCAAGGGAACTCTTGCACCTTGCATGGAAAGGAGGCTTGCACAACTTCAATCTCTTGACCGTGACATTGGATCGGGCTGACAGAACATTTAGAGATGTTAGTGACCAACCCAGATGCCTCACCAAAGACTCGCAGAATCTCCCTTATCAACGCCAAATCACCCAAGCAAGGTCTTACGAATAGGATTACATCGTCAGCATATAAAAAAACATGCTGACTGGGCCCATGCGAGAGTAGGGGCTGCAACACTCCAATATCACTCGCTCTATTGATTAGAGCGTTAAGTACATCCATGACTATAATGAAAAGCATTGGAGATAGAGGGTCTCCTTGCCTTAGCCCCCGCTGATGCTGAATCAGATCTCCTGGCACCCCATTTACCAAAACTCGAGTTGTGGAAGATCTCAACAGCTTAGATAAAGTATTGCACCAAACTGGACCAAAACCCAAATATCTCAATACCTGCAGCAAGAACACCGAATCAAAGGCCTTTGAAATGTCCAATTTGAGAAGGATTCTTGGTTCGTTCTGCCTATGCAGCAGTTTAGCTGTTTGCTGCACCCAATTAAAATTGTCATGTATGCATCTTCCTTTAACAAAAGCACTTTGGTTGGGGGACACCAAATCCTTGAGCTTGGGAGCCAACCTGTTGGCTAACAGTTTAGTGACAAGCTTAGCGAAGCTGTGCACTAGGCTTATAGGTCGATAATCCTTGATTTCCAAAGCATCAGCTGTCTTGGGCAGCAAAGTGATGTAGGCTGAGTTGAGAAGAGACAACTTGCTGACATCACCCTGCAAAATTCGGCTTAGGGCTGATAACAGGTCCTCTTTAATTATATTCCAGCAAGATTTATAAAAGCATCCGGTATACCCATCTGGGCCAGGCGCCTTATCTGAAGGGAGAGACTTAATTGTTGCCCAAACCTCCTCTTCCGAGAGACCTAGTTCGAGAATGGATAGATCAATAGGCTGTTTATAAAAGGACTCCAGGTGGAGGGTGCATTCTCTATAGACTGCCGTGCCAAGGAGGTTAGAGTAAAAATCCCAAGTTGCTTCCTGTTTCTCCTCTTGACTAGTAACAATGCTATCCCCCACTTTAATCTTGGCCATGAAGTTCTTTCTCTTTCTGTACCGGGCCTGCTGATGGAAGAAGGCTGTGTTGGCATCCCCTTCTTTTATCCAACTTAATCTAGAGCGTAAGCGGGCAATCGTACGCTCAAGCGAAGCAAGCCCAAGTGCATGCCACTTCAATTGCCGACGGAGCCAATCTTCTTCCCTGGACAATAAGCGGGTATCCTGTGCAATCTCTAGACGATGAATAATTTCCTTCGCAAATTGCAATTGAATCTTGACATTGCCTATTTTCTTTTTGCTCCAAGATTGCAGATCAGAGGCAAGACGGCCCAACTTTATGGAGAAGAGGTGCAGTGGACAAGAGGCTACCACTGGCTTATGCCAGGAACTCTCCACTTCCTGCAAGAAGCCATCAAGTTTGGGCCAGAAACTTTCAAAATGAAAACAGCGTTTCCCTTGCACATTGTCCGTCAAACCGAGGATAAGCGGGCAGTGATCTGAAATCATCGAGGCCGAACTCTGAAGGATGCAATCAGGGAACAATTGTTCCCAGTCAGTGGACATGAAAACCCGATCAAGCCTAACCAAAGTAGGCACCTCCCGTTCATTTGACCAAGTGAATTTACGACCAAGCAATGAGATTTCATTCATCTCCATATCATCTAAAAAACAGCGGAAACGACCCATCATTGCTCTATTAATATTAGAGTTGTTCTTGTCTTCCGCTCTATAGATGAGGTTGAAATCCCCTCCGATAGCCCACGGCCCATGACAGTCTTGCCGAATATCTCGTAGCTCTTGCAAGAATTGAACTTTGTGGTCATCAGATTGAGGACCATAAACTCCCGTAAACCACCAGGCAGGCCCTTCCTGAGATTCAAACTTAACCGAGACCGAATAGGAATCAACCCGAGATGACAGAGCATGCCAAGTATTGCCCTTCCAAGCTAATAGTACCCCTCCTCTTGTTCTATCTGCCGGAAGCACCACAAACTGATCAAACTCAATACCGAGCACAGAAGCAACCAAATGACCTGAGATGGATTCTTTTTTCGTTTCCTGCAGGCAGACCATGACTGGCCTGATGGAGCTGACCAGATTTCTGACACTATCCCGCCGTGCTTTTTGGTTGAGGCCTCGCACATTCCAAATTAATATGTTTGGGGTCATTGATCAACAGTTGTTGGCGACCAAAAGATCCTTTTGCAAGCAACAAACAGCAGCGGCTACAAGGGCTCCCCTGGCGTTCACACCTTGGATAAAGGGAAAATGCCGTCAATTTTTTTTCTTTCATATACTGTTCATACCGAGGATTCCACTAAGAACTGATAAAAAAAGATAAAAGGCTCTTCAAAATATTATCTTGCATATGCTGTTCCGAGTTCTGAAATTACTGACATGTACACGTAATGGTTCAGAAATAGGTTCAGAATTGATGGTAGCAAGTGCACATGTTAAAGGTGCTGGAATGATAATCTGCTCCTGCAGTTGTGAAGATCACGTAATGTTTTGTTCTTGACAAAAGGATTACTTTTTGCTCTTATCTGATTTTGGGATGATGGTAATTCTCCTCATGTTGTGGGTCCCCTCAGGGAGTCCTATCTTTAGTTCTTGATCTCATCATTGTACCTTAGTTTAGCCTTTATATTAATCTAGTTTCACAATTGTTTGTTCTGGCGATGTGACCAAGAAATGTGGATCTTGTGTTGCATTTTCCTTTTATTGTTGGTTATTCAACATATTCTAGTGATTGAATAGATCAAGGACCCGTTTGGAACGCAGGAACTTTACAGAAAATAGCTCAATTCTCATAGGAACCTAAGAAAAATCCTATATTCCGAACGAGGCCAATAAGACAGGAACACCACAAACCATGTGTCCAACCTTGCCATGGCTGCTCGAGAGTAGTGATCACAAACGCATACAATTGTACAGATTTAGTATCTATTCTTATTCACAGAAATTGAAGGCTGAGCCTAGCTAGCCAATCATGGGAGCTTCTGCGACTCTGTCTCCCGAGTCCATGGTGACGAAGGTGTCAGCTGAAACGACCTGGATGCTGGCCCCCGTCTTGCCCTCTTCGATCTTCTTCTCGGCCTCCTCCGGCGAGAGCCCTACCACCTCCGGCCATGAACTCTTCGTCGCCGCCACGGCTGCGGCGTTTGTCTCTCCACTTGCTTCCATTGCCTGGACTGCACAAGAAACTGATTGCAAAAGGAAAAGCATCTGATCAGAGCACGGAACAAAGCTTGGTGTGATACGGGCTTGTAGAAATTCAGAATAGCAAGGATAAGGAATGACGAGAATTCTACCCCATTTGTCTGAATTTGTTGGGTATAGGTAGACAGGATGGGGGTGTGTGGCCGGGTGTGCTGCAGCGTGGAGACGATGAGGTTAGGATGGAGGAGAGTCCGGGTAGCTCCGATGGAATTTTGGATGCAACGTTCTGGACAGTCAACATGTGGCGACTCAATGCACTCTTTCTTTTAGTTTCGTGCAACGCTAGAGAGTAACATAGGACCTTGGCCGGCTGACCGGCCAGTTACAACAGTCACTGCTAAGTACTCCCTCCGTTCAGAATTATACAACATTTTAGGATGTAAGTGGTGAAACCTCCTTAATTTTAACCGCTAATGCATTCAAAATTATTTAGATTGATCATACGAAAATGGCACCATTAGATTTGTTATGTTAAGTACTTTCATATTATAATACTTTTATACTTTTAACTAACTTATTACTCCTCTAGTCACAAATATTATAATATTTTTATAACGTTTTATAAATATATTATAATATAAATTAATGACCAAAGCTACATTTTGAGAACCATGTTAATGTCCAAAACGGCGTATATTTGAGATTAGAGGGAGTATTGTAGAAACCGATTATCAAAGTTACTTATTGGATACGTGTTCTGCTAGGAGCATCTAAGTAGAGATGAAGAGCGGCCCTGTTCAAGCCGGTGCTGATCGTAGATCTCGCTGCAAAAGCTAAGCACCTAACATATGCCTTATATTTTGACACTAAGGGAGTAAAACATATGCAAAATACAAGAATTTATCACTGCTGCGAGTTGCAAGTTGCGACTCGTCAAAACCATCAGACTCTCACCGACTTAGCCGGACAGCACAGTACCATCTCGTAAGGAAAAACACTAACCTAATACTAGTGGTCTAGTGCAATAAGGAAACTACGGAATATTAGATACAGTATGTAGCCAACAATGGTCGTGAATGCCGCAGTCACTATACAAGTAGCAAACGGCACGTCTACTTCCTTTTCCTCCTCACCCTCGCAATCAAATTCCTCTTCCCCGTCATCATCCTCGTCGATCTCGTCGTCATCCTCGTCGATCTCGTCGTCACCCCGATCGGCCCCGCCGCAGTACGCCTCAACGTAGCCTTTGGTCTCGAGCTGGTTGCGGACGTCTGCCTGGAAGGCCAGCATCATCTCCGCCAACTCCTGGCGCGACTCCTCCGACCGGGCCGAGGCCGTGGCGAGCAAGGCTGGGGTTTCAGCCGGGACGAGTGGCTGCGGCGGCACAATGGAGAGGATGTTGTCGACGCACTCCTTGGGCAGCCGCCTCTTCCTCATCTTCATCTCGCGGGCCTTCTCGGCGGGGCCGATGAACAGCACCATGATGGCGCTGCCTCCGATGCGGTTCTTGTCTTTGCGTGAGAACTCTGAACAAGCTTGCGCGGATCGAAGGGGATCAGAGTAGGCGTGTGTTGGACGGAGGCCAGCAGCCTGTGCTCACGGTGGCTGCAACACAGGAGATATAATGGAACCCTAATGTCCTTGCCCTCCACTAATAGGCTATATAAAACGATGGGCTCCAATTGGTTGGACAGCCGAAGATTAGTGTCCGTTTCCTTGTTATTTAACTTGAATCGTATTCGGAGATGAATATGTCCGTTTCCTTGTTATTTTCCTTCGGTAATTTAATCCGAACTTGAATCGTATTCGGAGATGAATAAAGAGGAGAATTAGGAAGAGAAGTTATGGGAGGAAATTGTAATTATTTGATATTACAACCTCGAGGGTGTCGCAAAAGATATTGTTATATTTGTCGTAAGATATTGTTACAACTTCGCAATGTTTTGTAAATGTGTTAGTGTAAAATCATCAGGCAAAGTTTGGAGACCGTGAAAAGTCAACAACGCCAGGTATTCTAAAACGGATGGAGTATATATACATGTATATTAACATTAGGCATACGCAAATACATGTACTGTTTCATTGTACATGTATTCTAAAGAGTAACATAGGACCTTGGCAGGCTGACCGGCCAGTTACAACAGTCACTGCTAAATACTCCCTCCGTTCAGAATTATACAACATTTTAGGATGTAAGTGGTGAAACTTCCTTAATTTTAACCGCTAATTCATTCAAAATTATTTAGTTTATCATACGAAAATAGCACCATTAGATTTTTTATGTTAACTACTTTAATATTATAATACTTTTATACTTTTAACTAACTTATTACTCCTCTACCCACAAATATTATAATATTTTTATAACGTTCTATAAATATATTATAATATAAATTAATAATTCTACACATGCCCATAAGAGATAAAATGCACGGCATGCCACCCCAAAAGAACAAATCAATGAATCGAGCTATTCCTCTAACCCATCCTAGAACGAGGCTTTTCCCAAAACCCAAACAAGCCCTATATTCTCTCGCTCATTCTCACCGCAGCTCAGGACTGAAAGCGCAACGTTAAAACCGTCTACATGAACCTCCAATGACTACTCACAAGTATGAGCAACCATCTCAAATAAGCATGGCGCAAATCTTCATTCCCCACACATTCGGACGGTGACACCTGAATCCACATCAACATGTATTTGATATGCTCACTGCATAGCATCAGAAGCTTCTTCCGTCAATCGTCCATGGGGCACGCAGTTGCTCAGCTGACTTGAGGATACAAGCAGTTCAGGGCAGTGAAACTTTCAGACAAACATAGCAGATTTCACTGAGACACGGGCGAACAATGCATATGCATGGAAAAACAAGAGGATTGGAGCTTTTAAGCAGGGTCCTGAGGCTGGGGAAATATTGCTTCACTTTTGCTAGGCACCTCGAGAACCGTAATTGAGCTCTCGTACTGAACATTTGCTTTCCTCAATACACACACGGGGACTAGTAAGATCTCCATTTCCTGCGAAACTCTTGAACATGGTGTATATGGCAGCAAAATCAAGCACCATAAACTTGGTTTATATGGTGCACAGGTGCATTATCAGCTCGTGGGCAACACGGTCCATGGGACAGGTCCTGGGAGTTGCCACTTAGCCTTGCCATGAGCACCAGAATCATCACAGTTTGCAATGAACACACCACCAATGGCACCAGCACTAGCGCCACAGTTCGGCCTTAAACACCTCTACTGAAAACAGATTTTCTGTTCAACTCTTTTGAGGATTCTCACAGCGTGTCTTCACTGCCTGCAGCATATGAAGAGAGCAATTTATCATATCCCTGGCAGCTGAAGCAGCAGACGGCTCTACTGACCTCAAGCTCTATTGCCGGCCAAACTGGTGACTACATCCATACGCTGACTCTGAACAACTACATCCAGATACTGGTTCATTCCGAAACAAAGGGTGAGACAGATAAATACCCGGCAGATGCAATAATTGGAAAACGTGAAGGCCTGGCACAACTCAACCCACAAATTGGCAAAGCTATAAGCTCTCTCTTTTGTGGTAGAATCTCTTTTGATTTCCTTATGGAGAAAGGAAATCGTCATGACAGTGACACTGTAGTACATATATCCTTATCCCTTTCTTGAAAAAATGCTTGCTTACCCAATCGTCCAAGGTGTAACATTCATGTCTGTCAAGTGTTGGCATGGTAAATGCTATGCGTTCCTCTGATTTGTTAAGTATTTGCTCATATATCCAATCGTACGATATTTCATGTCTTGAGTACTTGCAGGAATGTCTAGATATGTCAATCTGCTGTTTTAGTTTACAAGAGTTTATTCCTAAAAGCATCAGTGATCTGTGAGACAACCTTTGGCATCAGCAGGGGCACACCGCCACAGTTATAGCCCCATATTTACTGTTTTCTTGCAGTAGCTGCTCCTTTCTTCTCATTAATGAAATATAGTTTCTGCAAGATGAAAGGACCAACTAAGGATTTCAACCTGCAAGGTGAACAACCGCATCAGGCATTTGTGCCAAAACAGAGAATAATATGAAAAGTTGTGTAAAACAGTAAATAATAGAACACAGTAGCTGTGCAAAACAGTAGATAATAAAACACCATGGCAGGATAAAAGCAGCACACTACATAGAAATAATACTGTGATGAACGTAACACAACAACTTATAATCCACCATGCCACTAAGCATGGATCTGATAACAAACCAAAAGGGGGAAGAACAGAGTAACAACAAAACTTCGACTCAAACATAGTTAACCACTTGAGGAAGAATACATCACTCAGTGGAATATCAACACAATTGTAATTTTTACACAGCAAAAGAGAGGACAATAAGGTTGTGCTCTCTTTAAATCAAAGATCGTATGCTAGATGATTATTTTTTATTTCTTATTCTTTTTTCACTTTCATCTCCCAATTGCACCATATCAACATGTATATCCAGCATACATATAATGAAATTTATCACTGTTTAAAAGGATTAAATCAAACAGTACAATTGGAATTTGGCACTATCTACTGTAGCTCCAAAAGAAAGATCTTTGGAAGTTTTAGAGGATGAAAATTCATACCATAATTGAGTTAATCATGGTATCTGAATCATTTAACTACAGTAAATCAAAGCTACATATATGGCCATATCGTAAAATTGTTGAGATCATGGCCTAGTGTTTCAGTAATCCTCTTGCAGATTCAACACAATTCTACTTTAAGCAAGGATGCTGTTTTCTATCAGCGTATGTGCTCAAAAAATTCAAGTATTGAGTGAAATTACAAGACATGTTGTTATGAACCTTAGTTCACAACTGGATAAACATAAGCCGAGAGGATGGCTGGGTGATGGTGGCGTGATTGAGAGAGAGAGAAGAGACCAAGGATCGAAAAACCGGAACCGGGCCAAATCCCGGCCGCTGGGCAGTACTGGGAACCAGCCGCTTACCGGAAAACCCGGTTAAATTTTGGCAAATGAAAATTTTGGAGGGAGCGGGAGGGGACCGATAACCGGTCGGAAACCGGAAAAACCAGTGGAATTAAGACCCAAAGATGTAAGTCAAAACTATTTAGCTCTCTTCCCTATCATAACTATTTAGACTTGTTAGAAATAATCCTGTGTGCATGAAATCTCTTAGTATCCGGTGTGCATACATGCCTCTTAAATGTTCTGCATGCATGCTTACTATCCCGTGTGCATGCATGCCTTTAATGTTGCATGTTCATGCCTCTTAATGTTCTGCATGTATGCTTAGTATCCCGTGTGCATGCATGCCTTTAATGTTGCATGCTCATGCCTCTTAATGTTCTGCATGCATACTTAGTTGCCTTTACTGTTGCATGCTCATGTCTCTTAATGTTCTGCATGCATGCTTAGTATCCCATGTGCATGCATGCCTTTAATGTTGTATGTTCATGCCTCTTAATGCTTAGTATCCTGTGTGCATGCATGCCTTTAATGTTGCATGTGTGCATGCAAACCTCTTAATGTTTTGTATGCATACTTAGTATCTCGTGTGCATGCATGAATTTAATGTTGCATACTTGGTATCCTATGTAATCTCTTAATGTTCGGCATATCTATCTACAATGCCCCCTGGAACCCATTCAAACATCTACAAATTCAATTTTTTGATATTTGAATCTCGGCTGGTTTTTTTCATCCTGGTCACCGCCAGGATTTCTATCCATGGAAGAGACTAGAGATGAAAATTACTTTGTTATTTCTTTACTTGATTCCAACAGCATACGGCAGCTCTCTTATATAAATGAGCTCTCCCTAATAGATGGAATCTAATCTTAATCATATACCTAACAAATAGAAACTAATTGTTTACTTCCTAATAATGAACCGACTGAACCCAGAGACTACGCCCATGACATTACACCCTTCCTGGATATGCAACTCATCCTCGAGCTGCTAACCCAACATGCCCGCGCAAGTGCAAATAAACAAAACAAAATGCTGAAAGAAACAAAGCCTTTTACATCTCGGCTTATTTCTCTATTTTGGACTAACAATAAATTAGAAACCGACTTATTTTGCTACACCATCTTATTGTCTTGGTCGACATGCCCATCCAAGGTCGCACCAGGAAAGGAGGGCGCACAGCTTCCTCTCCACTCCAATCCCACCCCCGCTTCCATCCTCTCATGGCCACCACGACCTCCCCGCGAGCAAATCCCTCTGATTCCGCGCCACCGCACAGCGCGCAAGAACACAAGTGCCAGCACGGCAACCGCGACACCACGGCCGCGCCCTAGCCGCCCCCTTGCACCTTCCACGGCCCGACACCGCCGCTCCACCGTCATCCCTACCTCCTCGCCGCCGCCAGGATGCTTACCACGTCATTTTCCCCACAGCAGCACGACTCAATGTCGTCGCCTCCCGCGCCAGCTTTGTCGCAGCAGCAACACGCCTGCACGTCTAGCACCTGCTCAAGCTCGCCACGGAGACCATTGGCAGCGGCCCCAATCCGATCTCGCCTCCAAGATGCAATCTTGGACCCTCCTCGTCTTCTTGTCGTTGATTCAAGTTGATTCCCCTCTCCTTCTGGAGGATGAGCTGATGAATGGCGGTGTATCCATGTTGGATGAGGAAGCGTGCTAGATCTGATTGCCATCGGGTCCCCACCAACATCCCGCCACCCGCGCCACCACCGCCAAAAAACCAAGACGACAATGAGCCCACGGTACCCATGCCGGCCGTTGGAGCCCGCCACTCCACGTGTGTATTCGTCCCCAAGGCGTCCAAGCCCCAACCTTTCGAGCCTACCAGGGTCCGTTCCGACAAGTGCCTCGCCTTGAGAAGCGGCGGCGTCTTCCGGCGGTGGCGCAAGCGCGTGGATGCAATTCTTAGTCGGGACGCAGGTAGAGGCATCCGTGTCCGGAGGCAGCAGCGGAGGCCCACACCTGCAGTTCTTGGCCAGAAGACTCGTCGGCATGATGACATCCAACGGTGGCGCATACGTGTGTTTCTTGGCAGAAAAGCACACCGGGATCGCTTGGAGCAACATCGTTGTATCCACTTCTCCAAGCAGCGCCACTGCTGTCATAGGGTGCGGCTTGTACCCTGTGCGCCGACATGGGAAGATGTCACGCCGACGTTGCTTAAAGTCACACCGCTGCCCATGCCGAATGGAGCAGAAGTAGCAGCGCCGTTGCCATGGCACAGCCACCATTGCTCGTGCCCCTTGTGTCGCCACAGATCGCGCAGCAATAGCTACTTGTGCCTTCTCCTCTGCTGCCATCATCTTCTTCAACATGCTTTGTACATTCTTGAGTCCATCAAGGATTTTTTCATAGCCAGCAATGATGTTACCACATGTTAACTCGGCAACAGAAGCCATAGTGTTGGCTCTGATACCAAGTTGTTATGAACCTTTGTTCATAACAGGATAAACATCCGCCGAGAGAATGGCCGGGAGACGACAGCATGGTTGAGAGCGAGAAGAGACTATAGATGATAATGACTTTCTTATTCCTTTGCTTGATTCCAACAGCATGCGGCAACCCCCTTATATAGATAGGCTCTCCCCAACAGATAAAATATAATCTTAATCATACCCTAACAAATAGAAAATAATCGCTAACTTCCAAATAATGAACCGACTGGCCCAAGGACTAAGCCCATGACACATGCTAATACCATTCTCAATATATAACTCGTGTATTCCTCCTTATGGTTCATGAAAGTAAAATGTAAGCAAACATCTTGAACTACAAAGCAAAATAGCATTTTCCAAAGTAGGCAATTTCTCCTGTAACTATGTTCAGTAACAACACGTCTCCCCACAGTAGTAAATCCAACATTGCTTATCCCTCTCCATCGCAGCTGACACAAACAGCCAATATCACAATGCTTTTCTAAAACTAATGGAACAACACATGAAACAGCAATTAACCATGAAGCATTAACTGTTTCCTGCTCCATTTCTGAAACAATAACACTCCTATTCTGAAGCCCCATGGTTTGCCAGATATTGATTTGTATGTTAATTTGTCTACAGTTTCTCTCAGGGAATTCCAGCCACATCCAAATATGACCAAAAAAATATTCCACCTTTAAGAATGCCAAAAGTCTCAAGATCAATTGTTTATGTTCCTAGTGTTAGATTTATAGATGAATTGCACATGTATGGTACAACCAAATGGGTAATATATAGTACAAAACTCAAAAGACACAAAACCAAACCCTAAAATAGGAAAACACACTAATACCCTTATATCCTTAACACCCCCTTAAATGCAAGGCGTATATAATAGCATTGCATTTGAAAGAGTTAACACTAAAATAGAAAATCCAAAGTCCAAGCCTTGAAAATGTCGTCGTAGCATGCGGCTCTTGAAAATTATGTCGAAACCAGAAGAACTCCATCTGAGATCGTGCGGCATCCCATAAAGCATGTTTGCAGCCCATAAAGCAGATCGAAGTCCGAGACAACGGCGACGCAGAAGAAAAGTGCGGCGGCCTTAAAGACTCAGGGCGGTGGCTGAGAGAATCGGCGGCCTCAAAACTTCTATGATCTACAACAGTTCAAAGAGAAGAGCGACGGTTGCGGCCATGCGAGAAGAAAGAAACTCGATCCAAGAGAATGGACCGTTGCTAGTAAAGCAATCGGCTGACTGACATAAAATTTTGTAGCCTCGCACGGTTTTGACGAACTGAAAAATAGAGA
Source organism: Melocanna baccifera (assembly GCA_036346265.1). Lineage (NCBI taxonomy): Eukaryota > Viridiplantae > Streptophyta > Magnoliopsida > Poales > Poaceae > Melocanna > Melocanna baccifera. Next base: position 2,918,146 of record CM070710.1, read on the forward strand.
CTACAAATTTCGATGGACAACGAAAAACTCAAAAGAAAAGGACTCAAAAGTTGTAGATACTAACAACAAACTTTGGAGGAATAGTAAAACCCTAGAAAATATCGGCAACATAACCCCAAACATGAGCCGAGAGACTCTAGCACAGGAGTGGCTAGAGAGGAGGCACATGACAATCGGCCAAGGAGAACTCAAGCCAGACGGCCAAGAGATTAAGGACACGAAATCAGCAAGGAGAGCTCATGTCCACACAAACCCATTGATTCCTCTTCTCGGCAAGGAGAGCTCATGTCCACACAAACCCACTGATTCCTCTTCTCCCCTACCTCCCTCTCCATCGAAAGCTCCAGCCAAAGCAAAGGAGGAAGGCGGTCTAAGAAGACGACGGCTTAGGGAGTCATGCCCGGATCCGACAGGATCCAAGGATGGCGGCGACGAGGGGGGCGGAGGAGCTACCTGCAAAATCTGTGCCATCTTCCGAAGACCGGCCGGACACCAGGGAAGAAGAGCCCAGGTTCTGTCGACTGGCAGACAGAGGCCCACGACAGAGGCGGCGAATGAACCAAGAGGATGACGGGATATGCCGATGAGGCGAGCCCAGAGGAGCTCAGCAGCGGCGTCAAGGGAGGAGAGTCGCGCGGATGTGCAGAGCCATGGCGGCAGCACCAGATCCTGGAGGCTTCCCTGCCTGGACGCCAAGCCAGGAAATCAGGGAAGAGCGAGGCAGTGTCGAATCTATGGCGGCGACAACCTTGGGAAGGCCATGTTAGATCCAGCGAGCTGGAGATGTCAGGGTGGCCGGATCCAGGCACCAGCAAAGCCAAGCGGCGATGAAGATGACAACCGGTGGCGACAACTCTAGGCAGGGCGAGTCAAAGACAACCAGATCCGGCAGAGGCTCGGACGGTCGAGGCAGCGGCAGAGGACAGCCAAGAGCACCAAGCAGCGGCGGCCCATGAAGAGGACAGCGGCGGTGGCTCGTGTGCAGGCAGCAACCAGGCAAATCAAGATCTGATCTGGACGGGCGGCGGCCTGGCAGTGGCTGTCCCCGGGAGCGGCGATCGATCCTCCTAGGGACAGCAGAGGCGGAAGACTCAGTTGTCTTAGGTTTTGAACCTAGACTCAGATACCATGTTAGATCTATAGATAAATAGATGAATCGCACATATATTATACAACTCAATAGGCAATATATAATACAAGACTCGAGAGACACAAGACCAAACCCTAAAATAGTAAAAGACACTAATACCCCTATATCCTTAACTCCTAGAGCAACACACGTTACCATCATAGAGGCAATCCAGGAGGGGGCTCTAAAACGTTGACTGGCCACAGCCACTGTATCCCTTAACTCCTAAGTTATCAGCATTAGTTTGCACCTCTAGAGAAGACAGATCGTACATAGTCTCTGCAGATCCTTGCTGGATTGTAGAATAGCAAAGGATACCTTCCTTAAAAGTTAAAAGTTAGATCAAATAGCGATTAATTATCCAAACAATAAATATTCATGGTAAAACATGGTTAAGAAACTACTATCAATTGTCAAAATGCTAATAATAAGTCCTAATTCCTAAAGGTGTTGAAGCCACATTCAGCGAAGCCTATTCGTGGCAATAATCACCATATATAGGGTTGTTCACCGGAACATAAACAAGGCTCATTAGCCCTGTTCTTTTGGGCTACGGCTAATGACTTTTGTCTGTGTTTTTTAAAACAGCAGTGGACGGTGGAGACGCCAGTACGGACGGCACACACGTTTTGGGCTCGGGATGCCGTTTGGAGAATCCTCTTCAAGAAACCGTCCCGTTTGTTTCAACTTTCAAAGAAGCCAAAAGCCCAAAAGAACAGAGCCATTACTACCCGGGCTTCTCTAACAGATGGCATATTTAACAGCTTCCTGAGATAACGTTTCAAAGGGTATCCACCAGAAAAACAGTTCATAAATACAGAGGGTGCGATTGCAATGATCCAGGATCTTGAATCACAAATCTTCAAACTCGAAAAGACATTTATCCTTATGGGGTTCTCTAGGGTTGATTCGAATATCCTAATATTACGCTGCAAATTAACACATTACTAGAGGTTAAGGAAGCTGCATAATAAAAATGATTGCATAAAATAGTAGACAGAAACTCAGTACAACTTCTGCTGTGGATGGAGAAATGACTTGCCTCATTGTTGGTAAGCCATCACCAGCTTGTTTGTGTCATTTGAAAAACTTCTGAATGATCTCCACAATTTGACCCATCCTAGAGTGATCTCCACAAGCTAGCAAAGCACTCATATCCCATGGAATACCAACATAACAAATAATCAAAAAGCTCTGTACATGTGCTTAAGTAAGTCCAGCCCGTTACGACTAAATATGGACCTAATACAAGTAAGGGTACATCCATATAGTCCAATCATCAACTAAACTTCTCATTTCTCAACCAACTTCCGTTCAAATCTGCACTGTGCTTTAAGCATCCTACGAAAGAACACATCAAACTTCCATCAGCCTGCTGTCACAAAAGAACGCTGGAAAGCTTTCCCCTTCTCACAACCTGAGCAAAAGTTTCCAGCACCAACAGCTCAGGCAGTTCAGGCACCACACTCTGCAGCAAACTTCAGCCAACAATTTGGCCCATCCCAGAGTAATCTCCACAAGCTAACAAAGCAATTGTATCCCATGGAGCACCCAAATAAAAAACATCCATGACTCTATACATGGGATAATCAAGTCCAGCCTGCTAGCATTTCATGTAGACCTAATACAGGTAAAGGTACATCCATATAGTCAGATTATCAACTAAATTCTTCAACCAACTTCTGTTCAAATCTGAACAATGATTTAAGCATCCCATGGAAGCACACACCAAACCTTCATCTGCTACTTTCACACAAAAACGCTTGAATGCTTTTCCCTTCTCACAATCTGACTGCTAAGAGCTTACAAAGTTCAGGCACGGTACTCTTAAATTCTTAATATCCTCAATTGCTCATGCCTGATGTATATTGCATAACGGCACAGCAAAAATCCATAGATACCAGGGGTCAAACAATGACTGAACATATGTGTGGCATGATAACCATATACATCCCAAGGTTTAAATCAGATATAGACATCGTCATGTTGTTCTCCAGCAAAATGGTTAACACAGACAACTGGATCAACCTGTATCCTGAGCACCACCATATTATTGAAGTGGAGCACGGAATAAAATTGTATAGACATGGCGTCTTAAGAGATCAGGCAATACAGTCTTGCAAATCTCAACCAAGCTTATATGGTTCTGGAGATCATTTTGGCAGTGAACCAACATTTCCCAACAAACAGAACACATACCAAACTGTCTAGTGGTGGTGACTGGTGAGTACGTCATGCCTTGAAGCTGTCACTTACAATTGTACACAATGAGGCAGGCACCTAGCTACAACCAAGAGGATAGGCATGGATGATTTCTCAGAAGGAACCACTTATTGCAACTCTAGCAGCTGTTAAAACTAAGACAATAGGCATGCATAGTACCTCCTATCCTTTCCAGAAATCTATTCTATCAAAAATAACTCCAACCTCCTATCCTTTCCAGATGGAGTAAGGTAAGCAACATATATAGCAACAGAACTGTAGTCTGTACTGTGATGTTCAGTTTAACATCAGGTTTTGGTAGTTTGCAAACTGTTGGTATCAGAAGTCCACTTCATTTGGAAGCTGAAGATCCCAGTAAACAATCCAATACAGGACAGGACCAACTTAATAGGCAACAAATCTGCTACAAAGGTGTACAGCTAACCAAGTGGGTAATAAGCAAAAAAAATTGCATACCCAATCTTATTCATACAGCATTTGGCCAAGTAAAAAATAAATGGGAAAAGTGGCATGTAGATACACACACTCTACAAATCTGATCTCAGGGAGCACAAAAGGCGCAGGTACAAACTTGCCTAAAAGAGTTTCTAGATGAACCTCTACATATGTAAGAATTGGTCCAATGCTGAACATCTAGTAACTGACAAGTCACAAGTCTCTGACTAGCCTCACTCTCTCAAATATGTTGCAAGAAAACAGAGCCAACTAAGGCTTCAGGCACTGGACATACAACCCAACATATGCCAGAAAACAAAAGTAACCTGACTAATATTGGACAAGCTAAATAACTAGAATTTACACAAAGTGTCTGAGCGACACTTTCCTAATCAAGCTCGCATAAGGTCTGGAGGTTCTAGTTCCCTATAAACGACCAAAAAAAAAAGGACCAAGACAACTATACTGCCCATGCAAGTGCCAGACACAAACCAATTCAAATGAGACAAATTAAACTGTTGAACAACCCTAGAATTTAACAGTACAGGCTGTGGTCCATAAGTTGAGAACAAGAAAACAAAGGCAACCATGGTCCTAGGTATATAGAGTTATTCACAGTATTATGATCTTAGTGATTGCAGGAGGTAAGATTAATTCTCGTACAACAAACATCACTTACACGATCCCTACCTGCTGATAACAGCCTTTGATCCACTATGCAACAATTCATGTACATCTAGATAACGTATGTCATCATTGGGAACAACTTTGACCTAAGTGAACCTAGACGTAACAAAATATCATCTGTGAAGAGAAGATGTCATATTTGGTTATTTGCTTATGTCGCCCATGTCTGAAGAAAGTTAGTAACAATAGACACTTGAAACCATCTAGCATAAAATGGCTAATGTCCCTAACATTGCTCAACTAACACTGAGAGAAACCATACAGTCGGTTATCATCAGAAGGAAACTTTAGACAGATAACAAACATGCACTGGTGTGTATTATCTCACATCAAGTTCATCAACTTGTGTAGAATGATATCTACCACATGATGAAAGATTGTCAATATGTAGAATTTGACACTTAACAGTTTACTAGACCTCAACACTTAATTCAGAATGGATGCTCATATGGGGCACATATGATTCACTCTGGCAAATGTATGTTCAAACTCCAAGCCATATTAAAATATTTGTTAGTCATAGATCCATATAACCATGGAAACCTGGACATCACAGTAATAATACGTAACTATGGAGACAAGATGTAAATGGTAGTAGGATAACGTTGGAACAAATTTTACACGACTTAACACAGAAAGCAAAATTATTAGAAGCATGCAAACAAGTCTGGATTGTAACGCAAACAAGTAGGTAGATTAGATATTCTAAACCATGTGATACGATAAGTAACACCTAGAAGGTGACTCTTTCTCCCAGGAATATATAGCAGCTGCGATCTTAGCGGTACTGAAGACGATTCTTGTCATATGTGCCCCATGAAGATTCAGGAGGATGTGAAGGACCTTTCTCAGAAACTCCCTGATAAAAAAAGAGTAGATTTCAGAATAAAATGAGGAATCATCTTGGGCTGATAAGGAAAGAATGAAATTGTCTCGTATTGTCATCTTTTAGAAGACCATACCGCATGGATATTGTACTTATCTCCGTATGGAGTAGGGAAGGTCACTTCAGGGATACCCAGCTTCATCCCATATGCTCCACCTTAAAAGCAGGTAAACATAATACCATGAAAACGACTCTATTTTATTATATAGAAATATAAATCGTTAACAAAAACACATTAGGTGATGCTGACAAAGAGAAATACTGTTTCAGGAAGTCTAGTTTGGAGAAAATCACTATCTACAATAACTTTGTTGTGCTTAAGTCTTAAACAGTGATTTTTTCTCCCATTGTTGACGAGGAACAGTCCTGATGTTACCTTAGTTGATGGCATGCTAATAAGTCATTTTTTCCATATTTTTATCTGCCCTTTAAACAGTGATAAAAGTTTAGGCATATATAGAAAAGTTCGGACTGTTGAAGAATAGCTGATCGATTATTCATGTTTCAAACTTATGTCTAGTTGCACATCAGGACAATAGTGTGTCCAACACATACAATAAGTATTGCAGGAATAATTGATAATTTCCTACTAACAGAAATGAGCAAACTTACTTTTCGATGCATACTTACAGAAAAGAACATAATTGCTATGCATTTTGGACTTATCCTACGTACATAACACAGAAATCCAGCATGGTTTTTATTTTTGAAATTTTCATCTCCAGAAAGACTTGTGAACTCAAGAAGGATCAGAAAGTACATCGTGGAGTGATTAATGTCTATATCTAAGCATATGAATGGAACCACCTCCATGTATAATAATTTTTAAAAACATATTTTGCCTATGTAGTTATACCATAAGTATCATCTTGTCAGTTAAAACGAAAAAAGAATAAAGTGTATGTAATATGTCATAAAAAGTGTATGTAATATGTCAATTTCAAAGTTTACACAGGCGCATCTATAATATGTTTAGTACTAGCAATTGACGTATTTCCTATATTAATTAATTGAGATAGAGCATGTTCCTAAGCAGTAGTTTACAAGTTGACATGGGCATGAAAATGTGTTGATTATATGCTTGTGCTGCATATAGTGATGGCATCTTCCAAGGTTTCACACCATTATGTTGATATTGGTGTTGTGTCTCAATTTGTGACATAAATAACTAAACAATAAACCAACAAATGGCAGCTGAGCATGTTTAGTCTAGTTTGTAGAAACAACAGACTTTTGCAACTTCTACTGTTTGAATGGCTTTGCAATAGGTGTCTTTATTTTTAGAGTTCACAACTTGAGTAAATAGTCCCAGCATCTTAAGGCTTTGCAACACTATAAAAACGTATGTCGGTTTAATGATTAATGCTGTAAGGATGCCCTGTACCACAGTGCCAAATTCTGTATGCCCTAATAATGTACCAGCATAAAAAAGAGGATACAGAAAGAAAGGGAACTATTAAAACCAAATCAGCTCTCCTGCATAGCCCAGTTGGCTTGTGAAGAAAGATTGGCCAAAGCTAGTATAATGCATTTACTGTTAATACTCTTCTCTTGCCAACTAGGCCCAAACCACCTCCCCTTGCCACAAAACAATATGTAACAGGTTGCAGCTGTCTCTCGCCAAATATGGCATCAAGTAACTCAGCAGATGCGACTTGTACAACAAGAAGCCTGCTGTTCACTGCCCACTTGATCTTAACAGTCATAACAGAATGACTCCTCCAATCACCAGTCTAGACTCTAGAGAGCTGCACATCTTCCTAGGCTGATATCCACAATAGTGTAGTTCTGAAGGACAATATAAGGCTTTATGGTGAGAAGCAGTGAGAATTAGGTACAATTTGGAGGATTTGATGACCAAATGATGTATGCAGGGGTGTGGGGAAAAAGTTTTTTCAATAAAAATGGAATAAGTCCACTTTACACCCCTTAACTATTAGCTAAGTCCAGAAAACAACCTCTAACTTCAAAACCATTCACTTTTCACCCTCTGTGCAAAACACCCCCCTCGGCCTAAACCACCCTGATTTCTAGGTGACGGGGCATCTACATATTCACGTTTTGTGGACTTGGAGCATCCACATGGACCAACGAAGCACATTTAGCCAAAAAAAGAACACCTGCCTCTTCACTACTTCTAATATCATCCATTCATCTAAGGAGATTCAATCTGACACGTCTAGATCTAAGTATGCTCTTCCTCTGTTAGGATGCCGCGTAAGCCAAAACTAGTGATGTTGCCGCCAATGTGGCAATAACCACCGATGAAACTAGCCTAGGGTGAAAAATGAACGGTTGTGATAGTTGGGAGGGTGAAAAGTGAACGGTTTTGGAGTAAGAGGTTGTTTTCAAGACTAGGGCAATAGTTGGGTGTAAAATGGACTTGTTCCTAAAAAAAACCTACATATGAGGATATGCTACGCTTAGCCAACATGAACCAGACTTCATATCCAGGCCATAGCTAAGATGGGAAAAAGGAATCAAACATAATACAGGTCCTACATTAATTTGGGAATATAAGGCCCCAGGTTGTAAAGTATATCCAGATGTAAAAATAAATCCACTTCATGAGAACCTTAGTACCCTGATAATCAGTTTTAAAAAGAAATCTAGGTATTAAAACTAAAGGCTCCAAGGGCTAGAATGGGGATAAATGCAGTATGTGCACAAAATTCTGACAATATCATTTACAGAAGTATCATCCCAATGATAACAACCAAAGCAAGTCATTGTCTGATGTCTTGTTTTTTACAAACCCATGTAAAGTGCTGGAAGATGGAAGATTGTCAAAAGAAATGCAGCAATACACATGAGTTCACAAAATTCTTCGAATGTACATTAAATGCATCATAATTTCAACCAATACACAACCCTCAAGCCTATCATGCCGCACGCATACAGTTTCAAATCTAAATAAATATTACTGTCGAAGAAAATGGGAAAATACATGTAGCAAGAATAAGAAAGATTTACAAATGCTGTAAATTGGTCCAAACAACATACCTATGCCCCATGGTCTCACTTCAAAATTAGATAATTCAGCTTGCATTTGCTCAATTTCTTGCGCCATCGAAACCATATTCTTCTCCATTGCTTTCCTTTGTTCCACCAACTCAAAATTCCCCTTCTGCTCCATTTCACATGCATTCCTGCAAGAAGACAAACCAATCACCATACGAGCTTAAATCTCTCATCGACTTGCTGGGGTACCTGAGTCAGGTCCAGCAAAAGAGATTGTAGGTGTACCTAGCATGAATAAGTTCTTGTCGAAGGCCATCAGTCTCTGCTTTCAGCATAGCTATCTGCTGTTTATCATTTTTTCCCCTGTTCAGCTCCTGCAAGAGAGATGCAGCCTTTGCAGAGAGTTCTTTCCTAACAGCAATGAGCTTCTCAATTTCACCACGAAGCTGCACAACCTCATCTCTTAAGGGCTCATTTGCTCTAAGTTCGGCTTCAAGCTTCCTCCTCTTGTCAACAAGATCACTGATATAAGCTTCCTTCTTGGCACTAATGTCTGCTATGATCATGTTCAAGTTATGGATCTCATCTTTTCCAGCTTGTAATTCCCTGTGTAAGATCGTATGTTCATCAACTAGAGCATGGTGATCTGCCATAAGCCTCCGGAATTCAACCTCCTGCATCTCAATTTCTTCCTCTAGAATAGCTGGGTGAGGGCGAGGAGCTACCCTCAAGACCGGGCCTTCATGGATGTCAGGATAGCCCCTACGATCCTCAACTACACGGATGCCAGGATAGCCCCTACGATCCTCAACTACACGGATGTCAGGATAGCCCCTACGATCCTCAACTACACGGATGTCAGGATAGCCCCTACGATCCTCGACTAAACGGTTGTCAGGATAGCCCCTACCATCCTCGGTAAAACGGCGCGGCAGACGACCTCTTCCCGACATGATGCCTGAAAGCATCAAAAGAAAATCGAGTTATATAAATCCATCACCATCAGCATGTAAAAGGCGGTAAATTTATAATAACATAGCAACGGTGGATACGAAATTGTACAGCATTGGTAAGACAAAGGCCACACCACCTTCCTACAGACCTAAAAATATACCGTGGTTACCATAAGGTATGTTCAACGCTGGGATGGCCGACGGAAGGCCTACAATATGAAGGAAGATACAAATTCCTAGAACAGTGCCGTCGGAACTTCAGTTCCGAAGAACTAAACCAGGGCCGGACATAACGTGGGGTATGGGGGGTGTTAATTGAATCCCCCAAAAATTTTGGAAAATAATCTGCTATCCATCGCGCTGCAAACAAATCCGCAAAAAATTGGATGGATTGCAGTATCCATCCAAGAAAGAAGGATTTGGATTAGATTGCTCACAGCAAAGACCAGAACAACAGATTGGACCAAGGTGAAATCAATCCTGCCCTAGTTAGGTCTTCCTTAGCAGCAAAAGAACCAATCCAGTGGAGGGGAGGTGGAGGAGGGGGAGGAGCAGAGAGGAGTTCGAGGTGGCTGCCTTCGGTTGTGCGGCGGCGCCGGCGAAGATTGATGGTTCGGCGGGCAGACACGATCGTGCGAGGAACGGGCGAGCTGGGACCTGGGAGATGAGATTGAGGGAGGGGCAGTATGGGAATTGGGAAATCAACAATGCAACGGGGAGCCGATTTTTTATTTTGGAAACTTGCAGAACACACCTGTCTTACAGGGCCTATTCTTTTTTACTGCGACTGATGACTTTTGGCTATGGCGGATGGCTTTTTGGCTATTTGCGATAGAGATTACGGAAAGAGAGATACTCGCTTGCGATTTTTGATGGTACAGATATTAAGTTTTTAACGTATACTACAATTAACTTGTAAACCTAGTCTTTAAAAAAATACTTCGTTTAAAAGTTAGATACTGTAGCAGAAGTCAAAAGCCAAAAGCTGAAAAGAACATGATCATACTCCCTCCATTCTTTTTTACTCATATTTGTAAAAAAAGATTCACAGCTTTCAGGATACAATTTTGATCATTATTTTTTATAACTTTATATTAAGATACGCTAGTAAAATTAAAATATTATAAAAATATTTTTAACAACAAATCTAATGATATAATTTTATATAACTAATCTAGATAATTTTAAATGTATTTGTTTCATTTAACACCAGTTTTCTCTACTAATATAAAAAAGAGTTTGTCCATCATCCCACCCTCTCCAATATCTTCCACCACACCCTAAAAAAATTCGCCAAAAAACACTAAAAACATAAAAAAAAAACTTTGAACAGGTAGAACCAAAACAACTACCCTAAACCACACACACCCACGATCACGAGTTTAGAAAAAACTAATATCCTCACACCTTAGTTAATGGGAAGTTGCCATGTTATGTATATGATTTAATCTATGAAATATTTTCATTAAGAAAATCTATGAAATAATGTTTTTCGCTTTAGATTGTTGTAAGGAATTTGTTTAGTATGACATAGCATTGTGGTTTTGAAGTGTTCTTTAGGATGTTATTTGCTTCTTGCTTATTGCTTTCTGGATTTACTAATGAAAGTGTCGAGACCGAATATGCAAATTCGGCCTCTCTGTGTAAACTGCACTAGTCCAGGATCACGCTAGTGTACACAGTCAAACATAGATGTCATCACAGTCATACACACGATAACAATAAAGGAAAACTCGAGTATCGATAAAATATCAAAGGTACGACCTTATGGTCAAGCTTACAATATCTCTAACCGGAAGGGCTTAACAAAATAGCAGCGGAAATCCAAAATAAAGCGTAGCGACCAATCGACAAGCCATAGGCTATCGAGTGGAGAACGAAGCCTAATCCGTGAAGTCGTCGTAGTACTCTCCTTCTGGAACCTCCTGCTGATAGTACTCATCTCCCTCAACTGAGCAACATAGGCGTAAAGCCGTGAGTACATTGGTACTCAGCAAGTCGTTTGTAACAATGAATGCATTATAATATGCAAGGCTTACCAATGGAAGGCTAAAAGTTAATTTGCATAAAGGCATTTATCGATGAAATATATTAAATAACTTGAAAGCGAAAGTTAACTAAAAACAGTAATAAGGAATAATCATGAACCACTTGTGAACACCAATTCACAAGCTAAACCAACAAGGAACTATCTGTCCACTCCCAACATAAACCACCAAGTTATAAGTGAAAATACTACCCCTCGTGTGAAATCCCCGAGCAATGTCCATGACCGAGGACGTGGCTATTCGAATAGTTTTACACTCTGCAGAGGTTGCACAACTGTACCCACACGATGTGATTAGCCTCGATCTCAGGAAATCACAACAAGGCCTTTACAATGCTCTACCTCAACATAATCCTGCCCGCTAGGGTTTCGCATCACACCCCCCTTGCGCCACATGGAAATCAGCAACCATGTCCATCACAATGGCAGAATTGAGTTGAAATATTACAAATTACTCAGCCAGGTCCATCCCATAATAGACATGTGGTTTGCACGATTAAGCTCAGATCAATGGCGCACAAAGTTAAGTCCTTAACATTACCCGGGCGAGGCTACCACATCCCCGAAGTGCAACTACACCTCCCCCTTTACTGCACGATCACTCGCCCGAGTGAAAACCAATTTGCATAACCAAGCCAACGTCACACCAATGATGTGGCACAAATTTTAATACACGTGGTACCAACCACAGTTCCATATGTCATTAAGTCAAATTAATAATTTAACATGTGTGATGAGATCAATCGTAAATATAAGCCGGCTAAGCAATCTAATCGTAGCAACCCATGTGACAAATAATCTAGCATCACTAATAAATTACCCAACCTATGGTGACAATGGCATCATGGTATTCCAAAGTATCAAGGAGGTATAATTTCAATTGGGACGATAACTACCAGTTACAACGGTTGAATAAAAGTAGCGATGCAATGTAATTTAAAACAAAATAAGTAAATAATAGATTGTAAAACTGGGTTCAACATGATCAAAGGACACGACTTGCCTTCGTTATGCTCAGCGGAGTACTCCTGGTCTTCGGGCGTGAAACCTGCTCCTCCGGAATCCGAATCTAACGAGAGAGAAAACGACTGAAAACAAAGAAATACATAAAATGATAAGCAAATGAACTCCAAAATTCACAAAACTAGAATCAACAGCTAGAGCTTGATTTTAGATGAATTTACAAAAAAGAACGGGGTCAATCGGAGCTAGGACGGAGGAGAACGGGCTCTCGAAAAATTGATTCTAAAATTAATTCGGGAAATTCAAAAGTGCATCAGTCTTTGTGGAACCCGGTCCACGGGATTACCGGTCCATCGTGAACCCGACGCACGGAACAGTACACGCGGAGAGAGGGGCGCTAACGCGGCGGCGGGGCGGTGACGTGGCAGCGGCATATGCTGCCACGTGTCACCCGGCTGACGTGGCTGCCACGTGGCTTGGGGGACGGCTCGGGGCTGGCGTGGCGGCGACACGTGGCATGCCACGCCGGCTAGGGCTGACGTGGCGCGCCGACGCGCGCGGCGCGGCGGCGGCGCCGGATCCGACGGTCGCGGGCGACACGGCGAGATCCGGATCTTGATCCGGATCCGGGCGACGGCGGATGGAGCGCGCAGCGCGGCAACGGCCGGATCACCGACGATGGTGGCTCGCCGCGCGCGGCGCCGCGGCGCGCGGCGAGGGCGGATCGCGGCGATAGGCGGCGCGTGGCGCGCGCGAGAGCGGATCGGCACGCGCGTGGCGGCGCGCGCGCGAGCGCGCGGCGCGCGCGCGCAGACGCACCGAGGCGAGGTGAGCGGAGGGGTCCGCGACGGAGGCGAGAAGCGGCGACGAGGCGACGCGGCGAACGGCGCGGAGGGCTCACCGGCGGGTGCGGCGACGGTTGGTGCTCCAGCGAACTCGGCGCGGCAGGAGACGCGCACGGCGCGGCGGCGGCGCGGCGCGGCGCGGGCGCGAGAACGGGCGAGGCTAGGGTTCGGCGGCGGCGGAGGTCGGACACGCGAACCGAGCCGGTCGACGGGTTAAATGCACGCGAACCGAGGGAGCTCGAATCGGTTATGGCGCGGGATGAAAATCCGGATTGGTTTGGACGGGCCAGATCTCATGCGACGAGATCGGACGGCTGATGCTCGGCGCGGGTTTAGGGTTACGGTTACCCGGCGCGGCGCGGGTGGACGGCGGAGATCGCGCGGGCGCGCGATCGGGCGGCTAAGGGCGCGATGGGCGTGGGCGGCGGGCTGGCTGGTCTTTGCCGCTGTCGGTAGCGGATCGCGACGCGTGGCGCGGGCGGATCGGCGGCGTGGAGAGTCGGGCGCGCGGGAAAGGGTACGGCGGCGGCGGCGAGCGCGGGGATGGGTGACGCGTGGCGGCGGGGAGGATTTCTTTTTCTTTTCTTTTTCCATAAATTTAAATAAACTTCTAAAAGCTCTAGAAAATAGCAAATAAATCCCAAAAAAATTCACCAAAAATACCAGAAAATTCCTTGAGACCTGAAGAACACAAATAAAATATTTTCAACTTATGTTAATGTTTATTTTAATCATATTAAATCTTTGAAAATTCTAAAAATTCATTTGAAGCTTGAATTAAATTCAGAAAATTAATTTTTAAATTCCAGGCTTTAAAAATCTCAGAAAAACAGGATGTTACAGAAAGATAGTTAATTGCATTGCTTATAGATGAAAAGTCAGATTTATTTTGTTGTAGGGGTCAAAAACCAAGTACGTTATAGGGAGCGGACGTCGACCGTGCTACGGGTCGATGTCCACGGAGGCAAGAGTGGCACAGAGATTTATACAGGTTTGGGGGTTCGAGAGGACCGTCTTACTCCTATCAGTGGCCTTCGGGGGTTTTCGAGGACTCCTCCCAAGGGACATCAGTTTGAATGGCACTTTGTACTCCTTAGGAGCATAGTTATTAAAGCCAGATCGGTCATTGACCCGATCGACCTTTCGGTTCATCGGTCCAATCGGTGATTTGTCATCCAACCGGTGGTTCAATATGACTTAACAATATAGTAAGTTTTTTATTTATCATAACATCCAACTTGTTCACTTGATCACTAGAGCTAGTGCATGAGGTGTGTGTCACAAGAAGTTGTGAGTTCGAGCCCTGTCTCACGCATATTTTTCTAAAAATTTTCTCGCTGAACACACCTCTGGTCCAACCGTGCCGGTTTTTCTCCGGTTTTGTTCAGAATCGGCTAGTTCAACCGGGATTTTCCCGGTTCAACACGGTTCAACTGCATAGTCGGTCCAACAATAAAACCAGATCGATCTAGGCTTTGGTTCTGATTTTTTTCCGGTTGAACCACTTGTCTGGTCTGGTTTTAACTTACTGTGCTTAAGAGATTGACTTATACATGAGGGATACATACAGTATTTATAGGCTCTTAGGCCTATACAAATGACCGAAATACCCATTGGTGGATGACTACCCTATGAGTACAAGGGAATGGTACAATCATCTTTTGTCAATGTAATCACATTTCTTTACCTGTCAGCAGGTATTTTATGTAGAGTTGGTCCCACCGGTAGAGGGGGAATTATTCTTCTAACACTAGCCCCATGCCCTTCGGCGTTGGAGGAAGCGTCCAGAGGGGTAGTACTGGATCGTTATAATTTGACGTGACGATGTTGATTGTCAACTAAGGTTTTGATGAGGCCCAAATTGCGATTGTGGTGAGACTCGGGCGGAGAAAACTATCTTTGAAGCTCTTGGGTCTACTCATTTTTGCGAGTTGACTCAAGGCTAGCATCATAAAACCCCTTCAAAAATTGTCAAGCCTTCCAAATCATTGGGCTAGCATACTAGGCAGCACTTCCCTCACTAGCCCCATGTCCATTATGGCTAGCTTTGTTGGACAGGCCCAACATCCCCCTTCGGTCCACTAAGAGGTGCTGCCCAAGGTGACCTTCCAGCTGGTGCCTTATAAGGAGGAATGAGGAGGCTTTCCCCCTCTTGGTCTCTTGCAGCCGCCAGGCTAAGAGCAGTCAGAAGCATAGTTATTAAAACCGGACCGGTTATCGAACCGCTTGAGCTTCTGGTTCATGGCTCATTGGTCCAACCGGTAATTAACCGGTCAAACCGCCGGTTCAATATAGCTTATAAATAAGTGCAACTTCTATTCATACACCACGTGCGGCCTACTCACTTGGCTAGCGGAGCAACGCAACTGAGCCAACCAACAGGTCCCGGGTTCGAATCCCCCCACGCGCGCCTTGCGCGCAATATTTTTCTGGCTTCCGCTTAGTGGTGCGGTCCAACCGGCGATGGTTTTTTCCGGTTTATATCAAAATCGGCCGGTTTAACCGGAATTTTCGGTTTAAAATGGTTCAATTGCACAGCCGGTCTAACAGTGAAATAAAACCGGATTGGGCTCCGGTTCTGGTTTTTTTCGGTTGAACCGCCGGTCCGGTCCGGTTTTCATAACTAGGGTAAGAAGGGACTCCAAGCCCCAACAGGGGAGAGGAGAAAGGAGGGCGCATGAGCAAGAGCTCCCTACGGCCGGCCAGGGCTTGTCTTCTGGGAGCTTCAAGGGGCACTCGGTCCCGAGTAGTGTACCTTTTGCCTCAGCCCCCGGACAAGGGACCCAGGGACAAGGGAATAGGGGGTTGTAGGCACCCCTTTGAAAGGGGCAAAGGCCTTGCTCATGAGGCCGTTAATAGCCTAAATGTAATTAGGGTATACTTTGTGCCCACTGAGAGGGAATGTCTCTCAAGACCTGTTAAGTTTTGTGACTTGTGTAACCATTTTATTCATAGAGAATCACTTTCGAGGGGATGCAATGTGTTAGGCGCAGTTGGCCTTTTTCCTGTGTCGAAGTGAGGCGATGGGTGAACCAGAGGTCGTTCAACGTATGGCCTAGAGACTAAAAGGGGACTAATCCTTTGCACATCCATAGACTCGGGTGCTAAGCCCGAGCCGTCGCTCGCACCTTGGGTCCAGCAAGGTGCAAGCCGCCATAGCGGAGGCGATGGGCTCCCAAGTCGCTTTGGTTTTTTATTAGAGAAGACCACAGAGGTCGTGCGCCCTAGTCACCACGAAGGTGAAACCCTTTAAAGGGATGGGTTGCAAGGACTTTGAGCAAGACTTGTAGGGCATGATTGTCTCCTAACAACAACATGTTAGGAGCATGTCTTTGGAGTTAGTCGAGATCATGCTAGCAAAATGATTCCTTGAAATGGTGTAACCCTCTAACAACAGTGTTTTAGAGGGCAGCCTCCTAACAGCAACGCGTTAGAATGCAAATATTTCAATCATTAATGATCATGTAGTTAGAAAGATATTCATGAAACAGGCACGTCCCTTAACAGCAACGTGTTAAGGGACCACCCCTAAGTCATGTCACAATCACATAAGTGGAGCAAACATGTGGGAATCTCACGTCTTTATTGCATTGAGCAAGATGATGTTTACATCACGGTAGGTGCCACTTGCGGGCATACAATAAAGTTCTCAAGTGTAAAACTTGCGGGGCTTGCCCATGTTCCATGTATGTTTCAACAGCATGTCTTGCATGGTAGCAAGTCGGTAGGCGCCCTATCCTAGAACCGAGGAGATGTGGTAGGGGTCTTCCCATTTGGGGTGAAGCTTCCCCTGAGCCACTGGGTCAGTGACTTTTTTTGAGTACAAGGTCACCGAGGATGAAAGCACGTTCCTTCACTCTATCGTTGTAGAATCAGGTGGCCTCCCATTCATAAGTGGTGTGCTTAAAGAGAACTCGGTCACGGATTTCCTCGGCAAAGTCCACCTCAATCTTGTCCTTATTTTGAGCAAAGTCAGCAGGTAGGGTCCTTGAGAGCATTTCCACTCGGAGGGAATGGTGATGAATCTCAGTGAGGAGGACCACTTCTACACCATACATGAGTGAGAACGGAGCCTTCCCAGTGGAGCCACTAGGATCGTGCACAGTCCCCACAGGATGTTGAGGAGCTCCTCCGCCCAAGTTCCTTGCTTAAGGGCACTTGCCTCGAGATGACGGTGTATGCCTTACAGGACTAGTCCATTAGCTCTTTTCACGACTCCGTTGGTTTTTGGATGAACCACCAATGCGAAGCAAAGAGTGGTCTTGATGGAGTCACAGAAATCTCTAAAGTAGGATGCATCAAACTGGGTGCCATTGTCTATTATAAGCTCCCTACGAACCCCGAAGCGACACATGATATTCTTCCAGAAGAACTTTTGCACAGAGCAAGACGTGATGGAGGCTAGGGGTTCGACCTCTACCCACTTGGTGAAGTAATCCACATATACTACCACATGCTTGTAGCCCCCCTTAGCCGGTGGGAATAGTCTGAGCAGATCCATTCTTCATCGGGTAAAAGGCTAGGTGATTGGTATTGTGTGTAGGGGATTAGTAGGAGCATTGTGATTGTTTGCCATCCTTTGGAATCCTTCACACAACTTGAGGATCTCGAGGGCATCCTGCACCATTGTATGCCAATAGAAGCCTTGATGAAGAGCTTTGCTACAGTTGCTTTTGAGGTAATATAAGAGCTATAGAGCCTTTCATGCACATTAAGGAGAAGTAAAATACCTTCCTCTCTCACGATGCACTTGAGAAGGGAAGATGCCCCACGCTGGTAGAGTTTTCCCTCGATGATCACATATGACTTGGCCTTCGAGAGTAATCTGCGAGCCATTACTATGTCCTTAGGCTCCTCGCCTTCTTGTATGCATTTGATGATATGAATTATCCAAGAAAGAAGTAGGGCTAATGTCTCGTTGACCTCTGGTGGTAGTTCATGATCAAATATTTTTTCTACCACTGGGGCCTTTAGAACTTTGAAGAAGACTTCCGAAGGAAGGGGCTTCTTGGAGCCTGTGGCACGAGCCAAGCTCTATTTGTTGATTGTCTCCATGGGGGATCCGATGAGCTTCAAGCATAGAAAAAGCGAAGTGGCATCCTATCTTCCTCACCTTATTCAAGTATTTAACCATTGTTGGGTCAAGACGTTGATATATTTTATCCATCTAATTTATGACAAGCTAGGAATCGCCCAAGATGAAGAGGCGTCTAACCCCCATGGCCTTAGCGAGACATAGGCCCAAGAGTAGCTCTTCATATTCAACCATGTTATTTGTGGGGTTAAAGGATAAATGAGCTGCGTACTCTAGTGCCTTCCCTTCTAGGCTTACCAAGACTACCCCTGCACCCCCACCTACCAAACGCTTGAAACCATTGAAGTATAGAGTCCAATACTTGTTGTGTATGTTTTGACCATCTATTGATGCTTCTTGGTTGGTTGAGGTGTGGTCCACTCGACCACGAAGACGATGAGGGCATGTGATTTGATAGAGGTCCTTCCCACGAGCTTGAGGGAGAAAGGTGCCAGCTCTACGGCCTTGCTATTCTTTTTGTGGCCTCTTTGTTCCCTATTACCTCATTGAGAGGGTAACTTGATGGAATAGTGATAACAACTAAAATGGAAACCAATCTCTTTTATGTGCGAAAAAACTAATTTCACCAATTCTTTTTCATGAGACAGCTTGTCGTTGTTAAGCATGAACTTAGAGAGAATTTTGGATTACCAAGACCACACTTTTAAGCTTACTGCTTGGGGTGGATGACAAAGACTTGAGATCTAAAACACGGCTAATTAAATGTGAAGAAAACAATGAATTGAGAAAAATGGCAGCAATAGTCAAAATTAATTTTGAAAAGAGCTAAATATGCTAATTGTGCTCAAATCCAAGTGTTTAAACAAAATTATTCAATTTTGAATTTGTAGCACTCTAAAATGGTTTAATTATAGTTTCTTGGTTCTATTTAGTTTATTGACATGGTTTGACACATAATTGGATACATTTGGCTAAACTAGGATTTTTATCATTTTCACATGTTCTCAAATTGACATAATTCATAATATCGCGCTAGTTTGGCCATGTTTTGCTATTTATAAATTGTTATGATCTAGATAGCTTCTACTCATTATATGGCTTGTGGTAATTTTTGTTTGAATCAACATGGATAATCTTTATAGCTCCTTGATAAAATGAATAAATTGCAGCCATTCCATTTGCATCACGCTCTTTCTTATGATTTTTCTTTGTCCCTCAATCTTTTCAAAAGGGGAGGATTTGTCTCTTAAATCAATTGTATTAACTAATTACAAAAAATTAGACCTTGATGAATCCATTGTCAAGTAGGGGGATTTATGCCCCAAAAATGCTCGTTCTTCTTTAAAAAGGGAAAATTAATCCTAAAATGATAAAACTGAGCATTGGCATAAAGAAAGAGGAGCTATAAGTCGTTTTTGAGCTTTTATAGACTTCTTGATCTTATTAATCTCATCTCACCATGATCAATATCAAATAAAATAATTGTTCTTTTCTATGGATCTAGAGTGAAATTCCTCTTTTTCGTGGTGAAGTAGAAGTTTTTTATGGAAAACTTGCTCTTTCTATTTGCTTCATTTCATTTCTTGCTCACTTGGTCCTTTTCAGACTTGTTTAGATCTTATACATCAAATGGACTTCTCTTTCGCAAAATGAACTTATGCTTCCAAAATCAACTTAATTGAGGTCTCATTTGCATTTGTGAAGGTATTTCTAATGTGTTCATCAAGGGAGAGATTGTAGAACCATGTTGAGAATGTTCATGGTTCTTTTGTGTTGAACAATTTGCAGTCGTGCCGAGTTGAAATTTGAATTTGTGAAAGTTTGTACATTTTCAAAGTTGTTGCCTATCAAGGGTGGTCTGACTGCAAGTCCGGTATGACTTGATTTTGAGGGCGGTCGAACCGCCGGTGTGGTGCGATCAATTTTTAGTTAGAGGTTGCTTTTTAAGAGAATCTTTTTAAGAGAAGTGCATGCTTGTGTGCGCAAGAGAAAATATGAGTGGTCCGACTAGCCAATGGGTGGTTGTTCTATCGGGGCAGGTCAAGAGGTCAGACCGCATGGTGTCATCGCCCAACCAACTCTGATTGAATCTATCGGAGGGGTTTTTGATATTTGTAGAAATTGGTTATGAGTTGAGTTTTGGAGTTCTAGGTTATTGCACTCATAGTGCAAGAAGCATGTTGGACTAACGTAAGTCAAGTTGTGAAGAAGTTGTGCCTTGAAAATGATTTTTGGTTTTTGGTGTGTAGGGAAGCTTGGAGGCAAACCCTGGTCGACGGCATGGATCGAGACGGCTCAAGGATGGGCTGAGTTACGATAAAGGAAATTGGGCAGAATGGTTGAGCTTAATCAAGACATAGGGAAGATACGAGATATTGAAGGGAATGCTCAAGCAACAATTCATC
This sequence comes from Melocanna baccifera, assembly GCA_036346265.1. Taxonomy (NCBI): domain Eukaryota; kingdom Viridiplantae; phylum Streptophyta; class Magnoliopsida; order Poales; family Poaceae; genus Melocanna; species Melocanna baccifera. The sequence goes on from CM070710.1 coordinate 2,938,715, forward strand.
AAATGATACGGTTGATGCAAGTGAGGCATGGTCGAGAGAAATCAACATAGAGAGACTTGCCAATGCGTGAGATATTGGTGAAGCTACACATTGCAAGTATGGGGATTGCTTGCAAAGGAGGAGATGACTATGGACCAAACTTGAGAAAGAGGTGAGATCCACGATCAAAATAAGGGTGTTTTGGCGAGGAAGCCAAAATACTGAAAATGATGATTGGACCAAAACTGCGATGTTTGGAGGGCATTTAGAGAGCGGTTTAGCTCTAGGAGACGTTGAGAAGGCCAAGTGGATGAAAATCTTGCTCCTTAGCGGGTTTGAGCTTGTGTTCTTTGAGAAGAGTGCATAAATAATATATGAGTGTAAAACCAATGTGTGTGGGGGTTAACGATTTCCCTAGTTTTGCTAATTGATAGTAACCATTAGGGATAGATGTGGGCTGATTGCTTCATCTATATGAGTGGAAGGGGTTGGAGGCATGTGGCAAATGAACTAACCCATCCATTCTTTAGGTATGAGAGAGAGGCTTCCTTAGATTCCGACTTTGGGGTGAGTGCTCTTGGGAGAGAGAGCTCTATCATCCATACTGGAGTGACTGTAAAATCTACATCAGCAAGTTGCAATAGCTCAATCTTAGTCATCCTACATGGTGTGCTCTATTTTTGTTTATTTTGCACTTGTTTTGGTTGGTGTTTTTGTCCTTTCTCTTTCCCTCTTGATCTTGCTGGTTTCAAGGATGTGTAAGTGATAGAGATGCCTTATGAGGATCATATTCCATCCATCTAGGGATCAACTATAGTAAGATCTTGAAGATTACCCGATTAGTTTTATTTGGAGCTCTCTAGTGATATGTTGTTTCTAGAGTTTACCTAGTTAGTTTTATTTGGAGCTCTTTAGTGATATGTTGTTTCTAGAGTTTTTCCTTGAATCTTTAGGTGCTCATGCTTGCTTTTATATGTGGAAACTTATTTATAGTCATCTTGGTCATCAACAATCCACGAGCAAGTCATATATCAAGTTTTTGAGTTTTGTTCGGTTTTAGTGCAACCATGCTTGTCTGAGAAAATGTTATAATTTTTGCTAAGATCTATGAGATCTTTAAATGGACTAGGTTTTTGAGATCCTCAGTAAGGTATATGTAAAGTTTTAAATCATTTAAACTTGTATTTTAAAGATTGTACCCTTTTTGTTTTGACTTGGGATGTGTTCTAATTATGAGAATAGAGATGCGATCAGACCGCCCCAAGGATTGTAGGCTTGTCAGACCGGTCGTCTCCAGTGGTCAGACTTCTGGTAGCAAGTAGGTTTTTGAGTTCTTTGCTGGGGGGCTAAACTGATCTTCCTAACTTCTGGTAGCAAGTAAAGTGAAAGTTTTAAAATACCTTTAAAAGGTTAAATTTGAATTATAGAACCGAAGATGGCAATATAGGAGGGTGAATGGTGCCTCAAAATTTTCCTCCAAATATTCATAAATTCTTCATTTCAATAACTATAGAGCTATGAAGATTATGATAGAAAGTCACCACAAAAACTAGCAATAAGAGACACTGAAAACTCAAGAGAAATTAGCAAAAAATAGAACTACCACTACTATACTTGCGGTACTACCACTTGCTACAATGTCACAGTACTACTGCTGCTACAGTAAAATTAGGATTAATATTATTTTTAGCATGATTTCAAAAATTAAAATCGATGGGACTTTTTGATCCATAGATCCAAATGATATAAAATTTTGTAGGTATCTTCTCTAGGGTATTATGAACCTATCCAATAAACGATCAAAAAAATTATAGCCAAAGTTAAGACCTTTTTCAGTTTGAAAGAAGATTACCCCGAAATCGACCCAAAACCAAAATTGCTGAATAGAACTTGCTTATGGGTGGGTAATGACCAAGATGGGTTTAGATGTATTCCCACATATCACAGCAAGTTAGAACACCGAAGAAATCAAGTTAAAAACTCTCAGTTCATGAAATCACTCGAAGGGGCCAAAGTCAAGCAAAACTGGGTTTCTTCAAGAATTTGCTATCAAAGTATTTAGATGTGTGAAGATAAATTCCCAGAGATCATCTCCATCTCTTACATGTTCTCGGCACAACAAGATCAAGGAAAGGAAAGAGGAGAAATCAAAACCAACCGAAACAAGAGTACATCAATAAAAACATGTGAGACTCAAGGGGATGCACAATGATTGATGTATTGTTTACTTGAGAGGGAGGTTTTATTGTCACTCCACCTTATATGACAAAGAGCACACAAGTAGGGATGGCAATCGGATGTAACGGGCACGGGTAGTGGTCACCCATACCCATACTCGCGACTCCAATTTACGCCCACGGGGATACCCGCGAAGGACGATGGGCGAAGAACCTCACCCATACCCGTTGCCCACGGGTCCCTGTCGCCCGCGGGCATGCCCGTTTACCCACGAACGCCGTGGGTACCCGTCACCCACAGGCATGCCCGTTTACCCACAAATTAAGAGTCAGCGTATGAGAGTTGAATTAATAATAGATACATAAAAGCAGCAGTTGTTGCTAGGAAGTATAAAAACATCACATTCAAATTCACACATACATATAAGCATCACATTCACATCAAATATATATGTCCTTCAGAAAGTAATTTTCATACATGCATAGCATTCGACCTATCAAATCGTGGACTCGCGGGTAAATAGGCGAGACGGGTACGAGTGGAGCTCACCCATACTTGTACCTATTTACCCGATAGGTAAAAAGTTTCCCCTGTTTTCATACCCGTGGGTAAAAAATACATCTCATACCCGGCTCTATTAGGGTATTTACCCGTGGGTACGCACGTAAATGGATACAATTGCTGTCGAGACCCGAATATGCAAATCCGACTCTCTGTGTATTCTACACTAGTCCTAGGATAATGCTAGTGCACACAGTCAAACATAGATGTCATCACAACCATATACACGATAAAATAAAGGAAAAGCTCAAATATCAATAAATCTCAAAAGGTACGACCTTATGGTCAAGCTTACAATAGACTAGCCCGAAGGGCTTAACAAAACTGGTAGCAAAAATCCAAAATAAAGCATAGTGGCCAATTGACAAGCCCACAGGCTATCGAGTGGAGAACAAAGTCTAATCCGCGAAGTCGTCGAAGTACTCTCCGTCTGGAACCTCCTATTGGTGATACTCCTTTTCCTCAACTGAGCAACAATGGGCATAAAGCCGTGACTACATTGGTACTCAGCAAGTCGTTTGTAACAAATAAATAAAATATAGTATGCAAGGCTTACCAAAGGATGACTGAAAGGTTAATTTGCATAAATGACAGTTGAAAGTAAATACAGTAAATAGATTGAAAGCGAACTTTAAGTAAAATAATAATAAATAAATAATCAAATGAATTGACATAAACCACTTATGGACCTTCCATCCACATGCTAAACCAACCGCTTATGGACCTCCCATCCATAAGCTAAACCAAAAGTGAATTAATCATCCACTGTTCAACCACAATCCATCAATTTTCACAAATAACTATACCTTGTGTGAAATCACCGAGCATTGTCCATGACCGAGGACGCGGCTATTCGAATAGTTTTACACTCTGCAGAGGTTGCACAACTGTACCCACACGATGTGATTAGCCTCAGCTTAAGGTAATCACAACAAGGCCTTTACAAAGTTCAGTTACAACTCAATCCGCCCGCTAGGATTTCCATCACACCCCCCTTGCGTCACATGGAAATCAGCAACCATGTTCATCTCAATGGCAAGATTAAAGTTGAAACATCCCAAATTAATCAGCCAGGTCCGTCCCATACCAGACATGTGGTTTGCACGGTAAATCTCAGATAAATAGCGCACAAAGTTAAGTCCTTAAGTCTACCCAGGCGAGACTACCACATTCCTCGAAGTACTCCAACACTTCCCCCTTTACTGCACGATCACTCGCACGAGTGCAAAGATCAGTTTTGTATAACCACACCAATGCCATGGTCCAAATTTTAATAAATGTGGCACCAATCACAGTTTCATATTTCATTAAGTTAAATTGATAATTCACATGTGATGATAAACCCAATCGAAATTATAAGGAGAGCTAAGCAATCTATCGTACCAACCCATGTGACAAATAACCTAGCATCATTAGTATATTTTCCAACCTATGGTGACAATGGTATCATAGCATTCCAAATTATCAAGGAGTGATGAATTCAATTGGGGCGATAACTACCAACACAAGGGTTTAATTAAAAATAGCGATGTAATGTAATTTAAAACAAAATAAATAAATAATAGATTACAAACTGGGTTCAACATGATCAAAAGACACGACTTGCATTGGTTATGCTCAGTGAGGTACTCTTGGTCTTCGGGCGTAAGTCCTGCTCCTCCGGAATCCGAATCTAACGAGAGAGAAAACGACCGAAACAAGAAAAACACATAAAATGATAAGCAATTGAACTCCAAAACCATGAAACTAGAACCAATAGTTAGAGCTCGATTTTAGATGAATTTAGACAAAAGAACGGGGTCAATCGGAGCAAGGACGGAGGAGAATGAGCTCTCAGAAAATAAACCCTAAAGATAAATCGGGAAAATCAGAAAATCTACTGTGCTGTGAATCCGGTCCATGGAAAAACAAGTCCACGGTGGACTTGGCGCACGAAACAGTGCATGCGGGCGGCGCGCGGAGACGTGGCAAGCTAGGGCTGACGTGGCACGCGCTAGTGACGACGCGTGGCAAGTGCTGACGTGAATGCTGACGTGGCTGCCACGTGGCACGGGCGGCGGGTTTTTCTGACGTGGCATGACACGTGGCCTGCCACGTGGCGGGTAGGGCTAACGTGGCAGGGCTCGGGCGCGAGCGGCGGCGGCGGGATCCGACGGCTCGGGAGATGACGCGCGGCGCGATCTGGGCCATCGGCTCAGATCCGGACGTGCGGTGGAGATGCGGCGGCGCGGGAAGTGACCGATGGCCGACGCGTGGTGGCGCGTCGCGCGAAGCGTCGTGGTGCGGCGCGGGGAGCGGACGGGCGCTGGCGATGGTCGACGCGGCCGCGCGCGCGCGCGCGTGGCGCGCGCGCGCGCGCGGCGCGAGTGCGAAAAGCGACGCGAGACCGAGGTGGGACCGGAGCACAGGAGCACGGTGCGGCGGCCGGCGGCGGCGAGACGATGCGCGCGGGATGGTGCGGAGGGGCTTACCGGCGGGTTCGCGGCGACACGGACGCGCGACGGCGGCGGCGGGACGGCTCGGCGGCGGCGCGAGGCGAGAGAGCGGAGGCGAGGGCAGCGGCAATTGCTTGCACACGAACCGAGGCATCCAAATCGGTCATCGCGCGGGCGCGGGGGCGGTTAGGGTTTCGCGAAGAGCGACGACGGGGATGATGCCATGTAGTGGCGAGGCGATCGAGCGGCCGAGAGCGAGGCGGGGCAGGAGCGGCCGGATGCGCGCGGAGCGCGCATATGCTGCCGCGTGGCACGGGGGTTCGAATCGGGCGGCTAGGAACGCGCGGGCGCGGGCTAGGGCAAGCGGAGGTGGCGGTGGTGCGGGAGCATGCGAGGGCGGCGCGGGCGTCGCAAATGCGCGCCAGGTGGCGGGGCGGCGCGATCGGGTGGCGGTGCGGAGAGACGGGCCAGGGGAGTTGGGCCGAGCCGAGAGGCCTGCGAGTGGACGCGCGGCGCGGGGTGTGGCCGACGTGTGGCAAGCGGGAAGGGGTGGGCCAGATGGCTGCCGCGTGGAGGGAAGGGAGATCGGGCGGCTGAGGTTTTTCTTTTCTTTTCTATTTTCAGAAATTCAAATAAACTTCGAAAAGCTCTAGAAAATAGCAAATAAATCTCAAAAATTCTCTAAAAATACCAGAAAATTTCTTGAGACCTGAGAAACTCAAATAAAATATTTTCAGCAAATTTTGAAGTTTAATTTAATCATATTAAATCCTTTTAAAGTTTGAAAAATTCAAATTAAGCTTTATTAATTCCAGAAAATTTCCAAAAATTAATTTTTAAAATCAAGGTTTTAAAAAGTTCTAAAAATCAGGATATTACAATTGCCTTCCCTACATACAAGGCACTTAACTCTTAAACCCTAACCCTAGACATGAAGACACAATAAAGAAGGATTAGATAGTTAACCATATGTCTCCATCCCAACCCCTTTTATAGATAGGCTAGCTAGCCACATTCATCCCTAAATGAATATTATCCACCTATCACAATGGGGGAAACCTGTTAACCTCCACACACGGGTTTTACTCACACATGTGTACTATGCACGTTTTTCAAAGCGCATAAACCTGTATCCGATAAATCCTTAGTCTTGATCTGTCACGATCAAATCAGTTTCATCTTGACCTAAATCACTCTCCCAAGCGTCACTCATGCACCACAATTTTGATTCAAGGTAATTTTTGGTATTTTAGCCAAACTACCAAAATATCCCTCGTTGACTTGGTTTTCATCCCCCATTGCAAGCAATCACCATGCTTACCACGCGTAGGTGCACCATTAGTTTTTCACACGTCGTAAAGTCTCTTTAATTCCAGTTCCACGAACTATGGCTCACTTAGACCGTCCAAGCCATATGGTGTAATCCTACTGTTCAAACTCGTCTTCAATATTTTCCACTGTTCTCAAGCCATGCTTGAGCTCACCATCTTATCCGACATCCTTAATCATTCTAGACTTCAGCTTCTCCATAAACATAGCCCCAATCCTAGCAGTTGACCATGTTGACTCTAAGCGACATTGCATATTCAAAAACAAAGAAATCATTTTCGGACACAAGTTCTTTACAACTTAATCCACGTTAACCAAAACATGCTACATGTACCATATATCCACTGATCTTGATCAAGCTAACAAAACCCATGACTCAATTTCCCATAACCCTATTTTTCTACGAAATGCGGTAGTACCGCTCCTCTCAAGCTGGTACTACTGCACCTTGCAATTTGAAAATGGGCCTCTCTGGAAATAACGTACCACCATGTAAAATTTGATGCTACCGCATTGTGGTATGACCGGACACGCCCAGCGGTACCACCACCCTATGGTATGACCGCACTATCACCTACGTTACTACCGCCTCGCGGTATGATCGCACCAACACCTATGGTACTACCGTTTTTCCTGAAAATTCCAGAAAACAGCCCAAACAAAATGTAATCTTTTGCGAAATCGAATAACCACACCAGAAACATTGCCATGGTTTATCACAATATTAAATAGGATATTCTCACATGGTACTTCATAAATACATGATTCATCCTTTCTAATTACCACATTGGGTCCAACATAAACACAATCAAATGTTTGTTTTGGTAGATCCATTCAAGGTGCATCGCTCACCTTATGGACTTTCACTTTGTTTTTCGTACCAAAGTCCGACTCGTTGCGCTTCTTTTATGTAGGACAACTTTTACGAAGTCGCAAGTTGCAGAGAAATTTTCCAAAACGTGGCACAAATTGGCCCATGAATTTGACCAAGGACCTTTCCGAATTGTCATAAAAAATTGAAGAAGTAGCCAGCTATGCTCATCCCAGACCCAGCTCTGCAGCTCAATCACCTCCGCAGCCATGGCTGCTCCGTTTCTTTCCACACTCCTTGCCACTCTTCCCCTCCTCTCTTTCCTTGCTCTACCCGTGAGTGCTGCACCTCACGACGTTCTACCGCGGAAATCCTCTCTCACCGTCGAAGAGTATGAAACTAACATCCTGCAGTCTTCGAGTGGCACTTTCTCCTGCGGCTTCTATGGCATCTACACCGACGCCTTCAACTTCTCAGCATGGTACTCCAATTCAGCTGACCAGACCGTCGTCTGGATCGCGAACCGTGGCCGCCCCGTGCGCTCCAGGAGGTCGGCCATCACCTTGCGCAAGGACGGCAACATGGTGCTCACCGACTACGACGGCGCGGTTGTGTGGCAGACTGACGGAAACTTCCCAAATGTTCAGTATGCTCAGCTCCTGGACACCGGAAACCTCGTCTTGAAGAACTCGAGTGGCAACATTGTTTGGCAGAGTTTTGACTCACCGACGGACACTTTCCTTCCCACCCAGCGCATCCCTGCTACGACGAAGTTAGTCTCTACCACTCAGCTACATGTTCCCGGTCACTACACCTTCCGTTTCAGCGATCAATCGATCTTGTCGCTCCTATATGATGATGCTAATGTTTCTGACATATACTGGCCAGATCCTGATTACAAGTACTATGAGAATAATAGGAACCTTTATAACAGTACTAGGATGGGGAGTCTTGATGATTTTGGGCAATTTTTTGCTAGCGACTTCGCTAAGCACCACGCGCTTGTTGCCTCTGATAGAGGTTCTGGGGTTAAGAGAAGACTTACCTTGGATTATGATGGTAATCTCAGACTCTACAGCTTGAATAACTCTGATAGGACATGGACAGTTTCATGGATCGCAGTATCTCAGCCGTGCATGATTCATGGTCTGTGTGGTCCATATGGAATCTGCCACTACTCGCCTACCCCAGCATGTTCTTGCCCACCTGGCTATGAGATGAGGAACCCGGCCAATTGGACACAAGGTTGCAAAGCTATCAGAGACGCCACATGCGACGGCGAACAGAGAGCGACGTTTTTGCGACTACCAAATACCGATTTTGGGGGGTCTGATCAACGGCGTGTCGACAAAGTATCTCTGAAGTTTTGTAGGAACTTATGCATGAGTGATTGCACATGTAAGGGCTTTCAGTACCAAGAAGGAAATAGCACATGCTATCCAAAAACTCTTCTTTTCAATGGAAGGACTTTCCCGACGCCCACTGTGTGCACAATGTATATCAAAATCCCTGCGAGTTTGGATGTCTCGAATATCTCCATTCCACAGTCCAATGTGCTTCAGTCTACGCAGCATCATCTCGACTGTGATCATGAGAGCAAGCTAACCGTAGAACCATCTCCGGATGCGCATAAGACCGGTGGGGAGGAATCAAAATGGTTCTACTTCTATGGGTTCATCGGTGCATTTTTTTATCATTGAGGTTTGCTTCTTTGCATTTGCATGGTTCTTTGTTTTGCGGATGGAGTTGAGTTCATCACGATCATGGGCAGCTGAGGAAGGCTACAGGGTGATGACTGATAATTTTCGGATGTATAATTATCGGGAGCTGGTTAAGGCAACCGAAAAATTTTAACATGAGCTTGGATGGGGAGGTTCAGGTTCTGCCTATAAGGGAATCTTGGAAGACGATCGAGTGGTGGCTGTAAAAAATCTGGAAAACGTAAGGCAAAATAAGGAGGAGTTCCAAGATGAGCTGCACGTTATTGCAAGGATTAACCATATGAATCTAGTGAAAATATGGGGCTTCTGCTCAGAAAGATCCAGTAGGATGCTGGTCCTCGAGTACGTCGAAAACGGCTCACTAGCCAACGTACTGTTCAGAAACAAAATACTGTTAGAGTGGAAGCAGAGGTTCAACATCGCTCTAGGTGTTGCGAAGGGCCTGGCCTATCTTCACCATGAATGCCTAGAGTGCGTCCTTCACTGCAATCTGAAGCCACAGAATATTTTCCTGGATCAAAACTTAGAACCTAAGATCACCGGCTTCGAGTTGGCAAAGTTGCTCAGTAGATCTGGGCCTGATCAGAACGAATCACGAGCACGAGGAACCATAGGTACTACATTGCTCCAGAGTAAAGATGGCAACGGGTACCCGAAACTCGAGCACCGATGGGTTTTACCCGATAAAAAGGTGGGTATAGAAAAATATCTTCACCCGCGGGTATATTAATGGGCAAAAATCTCTACCCATCGGGTATACGGGTACGGGTGCGGGTGTATACTACTCGTACCCGCATACCCGCGGGTAAAATATACCCACCACGTCCAAATCCCGCCCGACCCACCGCGATCCCACGCGCCCAAATCCCACGCCCACGCCAAACCCTCCGCCCGCACGCAAAACGCGATTCAATACAGAGTCCATGCCGCGCCCAAATCCCGCCTAACTAATTCTATCCTTAACACACTATTCTATCTAACCTTTGATATATACGGCATGTTACACGCATACTTTATGGCTAAGATTGAGATTGTTCCTGCGCTATAAGATGTCGGATGGGAGAGCTTTTGTGAATCCCGCCTAGCATGAAACACCGGATTGGGTGATAAATCGTTGCTCTATATTATCACACCATAATCGTGCCATAGCGGGACTTTGGCGCTTTAGCGTATCCACAAATCCCGCCCGACCGTAGGTTGCTTTCTTGCACGCGCCTAGAAAGATAGCAAACCCTCCATTGACCTTCTGTCATCGTGACAACTAGCCCGATCTGCATCGAGAAGGCACCTAATCGCTGCATTGTAGTTGGTGCATGTAAATATTGATGACTTTGTTCATCGGATATCGGTCTAGTCCCCGCTAGAATCTTGTGCTAGCAGCTCCCCTTGTGCAACCAACTTTTCAGTTGTTGACATGGGTGTATTAACGCTTACAACTCACCATATTTGTCCTCTTCAACAAATCATTTGCTTGAATACCTTCCTTTGTCTTTTTACCCACTAGGAAATAATGAAGGTCACCTAGATCCTTTAAGGCATATATAAGCATGAAAATTGTGATATTTCCTTTATTATAATAAAACAAAGATGTATCAGCCTTTGAAGTCTTAAACCCAAGATTCAAAAGTTTTTCGCTGAGTCTTGCATACCAAGCTCTCGGAGCTTGTTTCAGACCATATAGACTTTTGTCCAGCTTGCAGACATAACCCTTCTTAGATGTGTTCTCATATCCTGGAGGCTGTCTCATAAACACATCTTCTTCTAAAACACCATGTAGAAAAGCATTCTGAACATCTAATTGACGGAGAGACCACCCTTTTGAAATAGCAATAGACAGAACAAGTCTAATAGTAGCTGCTTTAACAACTGGACTAAAAGTATCTTCATAATCAATACCATATCGTTGTTTAAATCCTTTAGCCACTAGTCTAGCCTTATATCTTTCTATTGTTCCATCAGCTTTTCTCTTTATTTTATACACCCATTTGCAATCAATTATATTCATCTCTTTTCTTGGAGGTACCAAATGCCAGGTTTTATTTTTCATGAGTGCTGCATACTCTATATCCATGGCATTTTTCCAATGATCAGATCCTAAAGCTTCTTCTAGACTCTGTGGTTCTCCTGTAGATGTAAAAAATCCATATCTAACAGTACCATCAGTAATTACCTTGGGTTTAACTATACCCCGTTGTAGCTCGTAATGGTAATAATTGATGCATTGGAACTACTGGTGTTGTCGACTGGTGTTCGCTTAATGCTGCAGTTTCTGAGGTAGATGCCACACGGTGATGCGAGGACGATTTCTCTTCTTGGTATGACACAAAATTGCGAGACGCTGCTGCTTTGCTTCAGTGCGGCGTGGAGACACAGGATCGGTAGGGAACTGCTGCTCCTGCATGTTTTCTTCCGAGACAAAGTGCTCCAAAGGTGGGTTAGCATCATTAGTATCAGGATTAATATCAGGACTGATGTCAGAATTAATATTAGGACTGATGGAATCATTAGCTAGTTGATCACCAACATGTTCACCCCCTTGATCAATAGGACTCAACAGAGTGGTCGGAAGAAGGAGGATTTCAGATCTCAAGCGAGCACCAGCATTAGGGTGAAGAGTAGAAAAGGGATAAACATCTTCATCAAAAACAACATCACGGGATATATATATCCGACCGGTTTGGACATCTAGGCACTTGAACCCCTTGTGTAAATTGCTATAACCAAGAAAAGTGCCTTTGTTTAGAGCGGCGGAGCTTATGATTATTATAGGGCGAGATTGGGCCATGCCGAAAGTACGAAGAGATGTGTAAATGGGATCAACATGAAATAGGCGTTGCAAAGGGGTTTGAAGATGAATAACTTTGCTAGGAGTTCTATTAATAAGGTAAGTGGCGGCAAGAAAAGCTTCATCCCAAAATTTCGTGGGCATGGATGCATGTGCGAGGAGAGCTAGACCAACTTCCACAATATGTCTATGCTTTCTTTGGTGATCCATTCTCACGATGAGTGTGAGGCAAGAGTTCGGTGAGTTATGCCTACTTTGCGGAAGAGTGAGTGTAACCTCTCATATTCGCCACCCCAGTCGGTTTGCATATAGATAATTTTCTTGTTAAACAGTCGTTCTACTAACTGTTGAAACTCATGGAACTTTTGAAACACTTCAGACTTATGCTTTAAAAGGTAGATCCAGGTAAACTTGCTATAGTCGTCAATGAAGCTAACATAATATTTATATCTCCCAACAGACTCAGGGGCAGGCCCCCACACATCAGAAAACACTAATTCCAAAGGAGACCTTGACACACTAGTGGATCTATTGTAGGGTAATTGGTGACTCTTTGCCTGTTGACAGGCATCACAAACTGACTCTTTGTTATAATCTGAAGTACAGGGGAGATTATTCTGACTGACTGCCCTTTCGACAATAGACAGGGCAGGATGACCTAGACGACTATGCCACCTGGATAAAGATGGTTTAACAGCACTAAAAACTCTTTTCTTGGATCGGACTGGAATGGGTGGAATCGGATAAAGGCCATCCTCACATCTTCCTCGTAGGATTACTCTCCTCGTTGCCCGATCCTTAATCAAAAAGAAATTAGAGTGAAATTCAAGAAACGCTTGGTTATCTCTAGCAAGTTTATGGACGGAGACAAGATTTTTCTTGGCTTTAGGAACATGTAAAATATTCTTGAGATGAAGATTACCAAGTGGGGTATGAACAGTAGTGTGACCAACATGCTTAATGTCCATACCTGTGCCATTTGCGGCGAAGATCTGTTCTGTACCATTGTACTTCTCGCGAACAGTCAATTTGTCGAGGTCACTTGTAATGTGATCAGTGGCTCCAGTATCTGTGTACCAGTTCGTGTCTACACCGTAAGAGTTGACAGCACTTGCAGCTGTCTTTTGCTCAGCCCCATAACTCTCATCATAGCGATACCAGCACTCGATCGCTGTATGGTTGGGTTTATTGCAGACTTGACATCTCACGCGGTTGTCAGTGCCGCCTCCTCTACCACTGGGAGATCCTCGTCCTCCTCTACCACGGTTGCCACGGCCACTGCCGCCCCGACCACGCGCGCCATAGCTGCTGCCACGACCATAGCCACGCCCGCGTGATGCTGAGTTTGCCGATCCTTGGGAGTTCGCACCTCCCTGCCACATGTCCAGACGATTTTCATAATTCAACATTTGTGAAAATAACTCACTGACCATGATTGGTTCGGATCGTCCAAGCACGCTTGAGACAAGCGAGTTGTAGTCGTAGTCGAGGCCGTTCAGAACATAAGAGATGAACTCGTCTTCTTCTAGTGGCTTCCCTGCTGCAGCCATCTCGTCGGCATATCCTTGCATCTTGCCAAAATACTCCGTCACGGTCATCGCCCTTCGGGTTGTGGCGAGTGCCATGCGAGTATTGATCGATCTTGCACTGGTTGCAGACTTGAACATGCCCTCCAGGGTTGTCCAGACTTGATGCGCCGTCGTCTTGGAAGCGACATGGGCGAGGATTTCTCGCGACAGGGAGCCGAGTAGATAGCCCAGGACCTGCTGATCAAGGGCCACCCACCTGGTATACTCGGGATTTGCATCTTCCACAGTCTTGTCGTCAATCTTGGTGCAGATCGTCTTTGGTGGTGCCGCCGTAGTTCCGTCGAGGTACCCCAACAACTGCGCTCCACGCAAGGCCGGGAGTACTTGAGCTTTCCAGAGCACAAAGTTGCTTCTGGTTAGTTTCTCGGTGATTTGAACACCCGAAGTGAACGCTGGCATGATGGAAGTTGAAGATGCCGTATCTTTTGCCATGAGGAAGGCACTTCAGTACTTCAGATCGGAAGTTTCAATTCACGCCAGAGGAACTTCAGATCGGAGACTTCACGGTTGGAAGCTTTTTGTTGGAGAGTCTTCAGATCGGAACTTCACGATCGGAAGCAAGCTTCACGCCGGAGAGTCTTCAGATCGGAACTTCACGATCGGAAGCAAGCTTCACGCTGGAGAGACTTCAGATCGGAAGCTTCACGCCGGTAGCTCTGATACCATGTAATTGTTTGTAGCAGAAGCGTTCAACCTCTTCCGAGGCCGCGTCAATGTATTAATAGCTGGGCAAAAACGCCCGATTCAATACAGGAGTCCATGCCGTATATGTCAAGGAAAGATTGGTTTCTATCTATTGTTACAACCATGTTTAAATACTAATTCTATCCTTAACACACTATTCTATCTTTAACCTTTGATATATACGGCATGTTACACGATACTCGCCCCGCCACCACCCGCCTCGCCTCCTCTCTCGCCGCCTCCTCGTCAGCCTCCGGCGCCGGCGCCACCCTCCGGCTCCGCCTCCTCTCGCGCCTCGGCGCCGCCTCGCCTCCGCGGCTCCGCCTCCGCTCCGGCTCCACCTCCTCCAGTCCTCCTCCGCCCTCCAGTCAGTCCTCCTCCTCGCGGTCTCGCCTCCTCCTCTGGTATCGGGTATGGGTTACCCATCGGGTACAAATACCCGCGTGGGTGCGGGTATGGATAAGTTTCTATACCGTGTGCGTGTGCGGGTATTATGGCGGGTACGGTATTGTCTGTCGGGTACGGGTATGGGTTGGCTATACCCGACGGGTATCTACCCGTTGCCATCTTTACTCTAGAGTGGGTCTCCGGTTTACCGATAACGGCGAAGGTCGATGTGTATAGCTACGGGGTTGTGCTCCTCGAACTAGTGTCAGGAGCACGAATTTTCGACTTGGTCGTAGGTGAGGACGACGAGGTGCATGCGTTGCTCAAGAGGTTCGTTAAGACGCTTGCTTGTAGATTGACAGGGAGGAACCGCTGTGGTTAGCAGAGTTCGTAGATTTCAGATTGGGCGGCGAGTTCGACTGCCTGCAGGCGAAAGCACTGATCAAGTTAGCTGTTTCATGCTTGGACGAAGATAGGAAGAAAAGGCCATCAATGGAATCAGTAGCAGAGAGCCTCCTTTCGATTGATGAAGCTGGAAGCTGATGGAATGATGGTATGCTGAATGAGGTATATGTTTTAGGCCTGAAGACGCCAAGGTGTATCTTAGTTGTATGTTGAATCGTAAGCACCATACTGCAATGTGTATACAGGTTTATATATGTGTGTGCCTATGACATCTCATAGTTGTTCCAATGTTATGTAGAAACGGAATGGTGGTAATGTGTGCACTAGTGGTTCTTGTGTATATTCAGGTTTCTTTTGAATAATAATGGGTATGCATTGTCGTACTGACAACAGTAAAAAAAATTATGCAAGTTTGGAGGTTCTCTTTCACATATCATCTGCACTAAACTGTGACGTAATTTTACAACTGTGCTTGCTAAAATGTTTGTTTACTTAATTTAGTTTATTTTCGGTGTGTTTTTCTCCCTCTGATTTAGTTCAGCGACATATTTAAAGCATACAGCCGATGGAAGATTGACGTGCTGCTCCCAAAAATTACAGATGATGGCAATTTGGGCAGCCACTTGCCATACCACATTATTCACCTTGTTGCCATTGCTGACACACAATCGACTGCCCATGTCAAGTACGTTCCATACCTCATATAAACCTGTCATGTGTAGGAGATCCTGGTCTTACATGCTTCGTCAACCATCTCCATTCCTGCAGACTGCAGTTTGGATTTATCTGTGCCTAGACAGTGAATACGACTTAGAGCTGCTCCAAACGGCTTCTGGTTGCGGCTGTTGGCTTTTAGTTGAAAATACATTGTAGCGGCTATTAGTTTTTTTCTGAGTCGTTCAATTAAAGAAAATTTAAAAAATGAGAAAAACCGTTATATCGTCACGGACAATGCAAAGGGATAAAGAGAACAAAGAAAAAAAAAAAGCCAAAACAAGCCGTAATTAAGAAATTGACGTATTCCAAGTGGCTTCTGGAAGCCGAAGTCGTTTGGAGCATGTTAAACATCAACATCACTGCTCAAGGCTACGACGCAAACCATGGTCAATTCAGTTGAATGATCAAATGCAGAGAAGTCACCATGAACCATGAAGCACCATAAGCTAGCATATGGATAAGTGTAATACCCCGGCTTAACATCTGAGCCTATAATACTACCACTATTCTATATCACTCTAAATTACAACCAAAACTATTAGATTTCTGCAGTATTTCCTCCAGTTAAACTACTATAAAATGGTACACAATCTGTGTTTAACAATATGCATTAAAACAACTAGTACTATGAATAAGAATACGTCACAACTAAAGCTTGGGACCTCATGTCCGAGAACGCCATGAACCATGCATATGAGAGCATCATTAAACTTGCAAATAAAAATTCTCTAAGAAAATATATATTACCATAAAAGTATTTTAAAGTTCATCCTCAGTCTACAAGAGCTTTTTGGCTAAGTTTCACATTAACAAGCTAGTTTACTAGGATAATATTCAAGTGAGTAGGGGTGATGCTCTAAATCGTTGTCATTGGATGTGGTGCAGATGTGCTACTTCCATTCATGATGCATGACGTCCTAATGGTCACCTAAAAACAACAAAAAAATAAGCATGAGTCCAAGACTTACTAATACATAGCAAAACAATAAACATCAACTTCTACATATTATCATCTTAATGCATATTTCATTAGCTTCTTATAAATGAGCAGTGTAGGTGCACATGCATATGGCAGGCAAAATATAAAATAGTAATCTCCCCATGTCTTTCACGTTATTCACATCTCAGTATCAATAAGTATTTATGAACATCACTTCTCTTTACTGATGCAATCTAATGCAATACTCATGTACATGTCTCAACTTCTCTTTAGTTTATATCAGTATAGCGGAGTGAGCACTTGTTAAAGCTCACTCAAACCTGCCCTCTTTCATGTTGGCCTCAATAGCCCGATCTCTTCCATACGGGAGACCTTAATCTCCACTCCCATAGAATGCACATGTCTACTCTTCTCTGTAGCTTATACTGATATGGCATAGTGAGCACCTATCGATGCTGTTGGGATATGGGTAGGCTACACTAGCGCAAATTAAAATTTCTACCGCGTAAAACAGGAAGTCATGCGAGTAAAAGATCATAGATCATTACCACTAGATACGTAGTGCAGTGGAAGAAGACTTAAAGCAGCCGATTCAACGAAGAGCGCGTCGGTGTGGGCGAAAGTAGTCGATCGTCCTCCGGCCAACCGTCTCCTCTTTACGATCGTCTTGATCAGCACCGTAGTCATAGCAGCGCCTCTACCAAGGTCCACACGTCCAGGAGGGAACACCGTGCGTCGGTGTGCTAGCATCAGCGTACACGGCTGGGGTTATGAGAGGTGGCGGCTAGGGTTTCTTAGGGTGTTGCCCTCAGCCCCCGCACCTCTCATTATATAGCCTCCAATCGGATCCATATCCGATACGAGTGGATATCGAAACCCACTCGAAAACTATCATCCGGACCTTTATCGTTCCAGCCCATTAAGTGTGTGACCCTATAGGTTCATGTACATTTGGCCATGAGCCGAAAACTCCTTTCCAGTCCATAGGTCGATAGTGGTCCCTAGCAGAACATAACGACCCCTAAATATACATAAAGATCATATCGGATGAACCTATATAATACTTATGTACGGATCTCTTTGCCTCATGATACCAGATTGAACTCAAGGCGAGAAGCGTGTCATCCTATGATAGCTTGATCCTTCACTCGAACTTGTGATGGATTACTCAGTTGTGATTGACTCTTCAACCACATTCGGCATGGCCACGCACTTCCTTAATCCAACCACATCGTGAGGCCCAGAGATATCTCTCCTATTATATAGAAGGGGCAAATTCCATCTTGATCGCTCATATTCCTCCGCATATTTCATAGTAAACCCGAAAGCTACCTTTATGACCACCCAGTCACGGAATAGTGTTTGATAACCCCTAAATAAACTATTACACATGTAGAAAATAATGACGATCTCGAGTCTAAGGATCCCACATACATTATATATGAGACCAACTGATGACATTTAAGAATATAACAACTCCCGCAGTGTCTCATGGTGGGTCAATCCAACGTTATGTTCTCTAACATGTGTCTACATTATTGATTTGATATCCTATATCCGTGATCCGTGAAACATGATCATCAATCAATATATGTTTTGATGTAGAAATCATAATTGTCCCACATAATGATATAAGATCAGGGGTAATTTAGAATAATATCAAAAATATAAATAAAGAGTTTCACGAACAAGTCATATATTTGTTGATCAATATGAAAGACATTTATTTAAGAGATAAAATAATGTATTATTCAAAAGATCATAAACATAGAAGTGATACAATCATCTACATAATTGCCTCTAGGGAATATCACTAACATGCTGACCCAAGCCCATCATCTTTCATGTAGAGACCTCAAACTCTACTCCCTTGGAGCATCTACTGAGGTAGGTATTTTCTCTAGAGTGCTCTAAATTAGTCATATAACTTTCTCATCAATCCGCTTATACACTCGGGGCTAGTTATATGACTTTTTCACCAACCTGGCTCAAATACACTTCTTTCATGATGTGCATGTAAGTGATGCAGTACTTCCTAGGAATTCTTTTCCATGTTCCATCATTTTCATATAATCATCCATAACATTTATTCACTAACATCATATAGCACACAACGCGCAAGAACAATCATAAATATAGTATACACAAAATACAATATTTCTCCATAACATTTATCATATACCGTTAACCTTTATCCATCTATCATGTTAGCATCAAGTAACCATATCATATACCATTGTCATTATCCATCCTCATGACGTAACTAGCATTACTTATCATATTGCATCAATTTTATTTAACCAATTTTGTCACTTAATATGCATCATGGGTTTATCATAGATAATTTTACCACGTGTAGCAAAACAGATATTCTTGTCAATTCCAGACACATATTAACATTTTTGTAAATACCACTCTAAACTACGATATATGTGCCAAAACCTACATTTCCATGGACACACTCAACAAGAATATCCTTCCTTCAAAAAAACCCACGAGTATCAAAAGCATTTCCCCACAACACTACCCTGCATTAGCAATATCCTCCGTTGGACTGCCGATCCAGCGGCCAGAATTTGATCGATCCGCCCCATAATTCTGCCAAGCGTAAATCCAATCCTAGCCGTTGAAAATCAGAAATTGTCGCCGTTATAAATAGTACCTCTGACTTCTCTTTCCTCGTTTTTTTTCCTATTTCTCCATTTATCATCCGCTTCTCTTCCTCTCCTCATGCCTCAAACTCCAAATCCAATCCCTCCAAGATTAGGAGAAAAAGAACCTGAGATTTGGAATCAGAATTAGGATTTTTGTTGCAGCAATCGAAGAGGCCACATACATTGGCGTCGCGGCCGAATTGGTACGTGTTTCTTTTGATTTTTTGGGCCTGTTTCCTGTTCCAATTCTTGTACGGATTGCTCGGTCTGGATCCGGTTCAACCTGCGCAATCCCAATTGGATTCCGTTATCTGTCCATGCAATTTTGCATTCTCTTATCCATTTCTTGGAAATCTTTTAGTTTCTTGGAACGAAATCCGATTAAAAATTCGATCTCTTCATGTCCGTTTCTTGGGAAATGTTGAGCACTTCTCGTGAGGATTCGATGCTTTCGCCCCCCACAGACACGGCATCGTTGATGCGAATTTGCAGTGGAAATTCGATTCTTCACACATGCGGTGCTTCCTAGACGAGATCTGCGCCTGGAGCTGCGAGAATCCGGCCTGAATTGTATCTCTATCGTAATGTGGTTTAGTGTTAAAATTTCTCAAATTTCAAGTATTTTCTCACTTTCTTTTGCAATTTTTCTGTGCAGTCTGGTTGAGCACGCCATGATGGCGAACGGGAGGCTCCAGAAGCAGGCATTGCTGCCGCCGCGGAGCCCGTTCCCGGCGGCGGCGTCGCCATCGCCCCACGCCGAGCTTGACCCGATCGCGCGGCCGAGGGACGCGCACCACCGGCACGGTCACCAGCGCAGGTCGTCGGAGAGCTTCATCATCGACGAGCAGCCGTCTTGGCTCGACGACCTGCTCGACGAGCCCGAAGCGACGGCGCGGCCGCACGGCCGTCCCGGGCACCGCAGGTCGTCCAGCGACTCACTCACGCTGTTCGACGGCGGCGCCTCCGCCGCCGGCATGTATGACAATGTGTTCGATGGGACGAGGGGAGGAGGACAGGTTGCTTCTTGGGGCGGCGCACCGGAGTATTTCCCGGAACCGAGCTCATTTGGGCGGCCACAGGGGCAGGACCGGCTGTGGGATTCCAGACAGATGTTCCGGCAGGGTGGTGGCATGCCGGTGCCGGTGAGGGAGAAGAATGGCGGGCATCATCATTGTCCGCTGAATGCATTTGATGATCATGAGCATGGTGTTGTGCCAAATGGGATGGACAGGAAAGGCCATGGTGATGCTGCTCATGGTCAGAGGGTTGGAGCAGAGAGAAAAGAGGGTGGCGTGCACCTAAGGCACTCGCAGTCCGAGGCAGACACCAAGTAAGCCAAACAGTGAGTTTGATTGATTTTGTGCCCATTGCCATCACTTTGAATAACTACATTAATTTTGTAGAATTCTATGTTCATGAAACACCAATTCTGATAACTAAGCATGAACTGTGATTGGAATGGGCCTTTGACATGCTACTCTTAAGCTAGTTGCCAATGCTTGAGTGTTCAAGCCTACATTGTAAATGTGGAGGTTCAATGGCTTGTGAGTTTGCAAGGTGCATTTGGTGAAGATCAGCACATAGTTGTTGATATTGCATTTTCATGTTATGCATTTGTGTGACCTACTTATGGTGTTTTGCTGTTTAAGTGATCAGCATAAGTTAAAAAGTGTTATTTAACAATGTAGCCATTCAGTGGCTTGTGAGTCTGCAAGGTGAATTTGGTGAAGATCGGAGCATAGCTGCACATACTGAATATTCATATTATACATAAGCATGACCTCCCTTATGGTATGTTACTGTTTAAGTAATGGTGTGTTACTGTTGAAGTAACCGACACAAACAAGTGCTATTAAACAGGACCTGTAGACTTCAAATGTGCATATACTGAATGTCTATATTTGAATGGAGGTTTTGTTGGTCATTGGTGTATTGACGGTGGCAACTGGGAATCTGGAATTACAAATGCAATGCAACAAGTCAAAGTTATCCAAGTCTTTAAGTCTAAGCCTTAATCAGAAGGAAGTTGACATTTGGCATCCATGTGTGATTATTTGCCATTTGTAAGTTTAGCAAATCCCTGAATGAACAGTTGCACACTAGGTGCACATCTGAATCCGCATCGAACTTCATTGGTGAACATGTAGAATCTTATGTTTTCTGCCTCCATTTTAAAGATGAACTGTCTTGAATAGATGGCACTATGGCAGGATGTCATGCCAAGTGTTCAAGTTGCTATATACTGAATTATCGATAAACCTTGAAGATTCATGTCATTGCACTTTTGACATTTTATTTTTCATGTCCATTACAGGAAATATGCTCAGAGGTCTCGTGTCCGAAAGCTCCAATATATTGCAGAGCTCGAGAGAAGAGTTCAAGCCCTACAGGTCATTGCAGCGAACTGGATCAGTCTTTTCATGCAGAAGTTAGTGTGACCTTAAACATGCATGGAAGTGCTCAATTTATTTAATATTTGCAGACAGAAGGGATGGAAGTCTCTGCTGAAATGGATTTTCTTGGTCAACAAAATGTCATGTTAGACCTGGAAAACAAAGCCTTGAAACAACGGCTTGAGAGTCTATCTCAGGAGCAACTAATTAAATGCTGTAAGTATCTCTATGCCCTGCTTTCTTCTATATTATTTTCCAATGCAAGTAATTTTTACCGCAGGGCTTTCTTCTGCCATTGTCCTGATTCTCTCTCTGTGTTTTTAACTTTGATACTTAGGTTCTCTTAGTTTTCATAGGTTGCAATCAGGCTACTTTCATCTCTATATTAGTTTGGTGAAAACTATTTGCTTCAGAAATCATGTTGCAGATAAAAAAATCTTTATGATGGTCAGGAAAATATGAGATTAAGTTCAGCTCTATTGTTGCAGATTTGTGTTATTGCAAATTGAAGATTTTCTGTTACATGGCTTACCATTTGCTGATGTTGCATAAATTAGTTTCTTTTGCATGATTTGTTATTTGTCACCATAAGTTGTAAGATTTAATTGCTTGTATCAACATGAGAATGGAGCTTTTGATATAAGGAGGTCATGTTTTCATTAAGCTATTCATATTTCCTACTACTTATAATCAAGCAAAGACATGGTGAGACATTGGCATATGTTTAGCTCCTTCTGTTACATGATGGCAATCTCTTTTAATTTTTGTAAGATGGGATACAATACAGAGAGACATATCTTGTATATGGTGTATGTGGCATATCTAATGCACAACAACAGCTAAAACTCTGTTATTTCCGTTATGCTTTAGTAATGGAATCCGGGGAAACCCGTATGGAAAAAAAATATGAAAATTTGCATTTCTGCAATCATGGTTATCAAGTCATCGCCTAGTCGACTAGGCGACAAGTCGTCGGCGAAGGAGCGACTGGAGCCAACGACTCGACGGCGCCGCCGCCGCCGGATCGCATCGCCGCCGCCATCAGATCGCCGCCGCCGCCGCCACTCGCCGCCGCCGCCGCCGGATCCGCATCGCCGCCGCGCAGATCTACCGTCTCCGCGTCATCGCTGCCGGATCCACCGCCTGTGGCTCCGATCTCCGCCGTGGCACCGCCAAAGACCGGAGATGGGAAAGGAGAGAAGCGAGTCTGAGGAGAGGGCGAGAGTAGGGGCGAGTCGGAGAGGAGGCGAGGCAGGGGGCGGCGAGAGGATAGGCGGGGGAGGCGAGGCGAGGCGAGAGGATGGGGGCGGGGCGGGGCGAAGACGAGGCGAGAGGATGGGGCGAGGCGAGAGGCAAGGGGCGGAGGCGGCGGAGTGGGCGAGGCAGGGAGCGGAAGCGGCGGAGTGGGCGAGGAGCCGAGGACCGGGGGGTGGGGGGTTATAGCTTATAAGGACTAATTTTGCATTTTAGCCCTCATAATTTCTGAAACTGCAATAAAATCTTTCTCTATATATACATATTTATATAAACTGTATAAATAATACCTGTCGACTAGTCGGCCGACTAGTTGACTAGTCGATCCTTAGGAGGGTAATGTCGACTTGTTGACTTAATAACCTTGTCTGCGATACAGTTTGGCAAGAATGTTGCACATGTTCACTAGGTTACTTAGGCAATTTTTCTGGTAATAAACATTAATTGATTGAGTTATTGACAATTTGAAAATTTTTCATTCAATGCTGCAGTTCAACAGGAGATGTTTGAGCGGGAAATAGGCCGTCTTAGATCATTGTTCCAGCAGCAGCAGCAGCAGCACATACCACAGCAGCAAGGTCCTGCCCACAATCGGAGTAACAGCAGAGACCTCGATTCACAATTCGCAAACATGTCTCTGAAACACAATGATTCCAACTCAGGGCGTGAAGCTGTCCCTGGCCTTCGCATTTAAAATTCTTTTTTCCAGCTTTTGATTCTGTGTTTCACATAGCTTGCTACCCCCTGTCACACCACTATTTTATAGTCGTTAGTTGCATCAAGAGGGAGCAGCGGCGGTGAACCTGGAATCACATCCCATGGTGGATAAAGCCAGAAAGGGTAACAACTATGGATCATAACTATAATTCTTTCGGATTGTGCACCTGATGGTCATCCTCACCACATGGCACCTGATGTTGATGCTCGACCAGTCAGAGGTGTTTAGGGTCTGTTCGCAGGTTGTTGCTGTTCTTGCATCCTTGTATCAGTTTGAACACCAAGGTTCGAATTCATTCATTTAGTATTGTTTTCTCTGTTGGTTTTCTTCTTCTTTATTAATGCGCCATGTGGTGCTTGTATTACTTTTGGCACATGAACGGAATGTGAGCAGGTCCTCTTGTTATTCTGCCATATCCTTTTTCCTTCACTCCATCTCTTTACAGCTCTAGGCATATTAAAACAACAGGGAACCATGAGTCCATGATATGCCATATAGGCTAGTGATACCACATATCAGATCATATGTCGATTCTACAGAAATATAGAATTGAAGATTGTATTTTTTCCCCAACCAAATACAAGTACAACAACAACAAAGCCTTTCATTCCAAACAAATAGAGGTAGACTAGGAATGAAATCTCTTCAAGATTAAAGAAACAAGAACCTTGTAACATTATATTTTGTTTTTTTCTTGGTGGTTCTCTCATTGCCATATAGGCTAGTGGAGGTTCTTGTGTTTTTCTTGGTGGTTCTCTCATTGCCTGCGGAGGTTACTTGGCTACGGTGGTTACTTGAAGATTTTGGTGTTTCTGTTTTTGCACCGACTCTTCTTTTATCTGACAGTACAGGTGCTATTAGTATTGCTAAAGATCCGGTGAAATATGAGCTTACAAAACATATTAGTGTTATTGTTTCATATATGCAAACACATGTGCAGAATCAGGTTGTTACTCTTCAGTATGTGCCTTCCGAGCTTCAGTTTGAAGACTTCTTCACAAAGGCATAGATTAGAACTCAGCATCATTTTCACCTCTCCAAACTTTATGTTGTTGATCTACCGTAAGTTTGAGGGGATGTGTTAGATATATCCTATATAGCTATGTAATTATCCTACTATATAAAGGGCTTCCTACATATGTGATATACTTGTACGTGTAGTCGTGTATATATATTGGCTCATTGGCCTCGTGTTAAATACAAGTGCTATTTATAACAAATACAAGTAACATTACATTTTGTTTCAAAGCCAGTTCACAAACCATTAAATTCAAAACACAATGCACATCATAATACCCCCGGGTATAGCCACTGAGCTATCAACACAGTAATTAGAGCAAAGCAGCTGTTTGATATTCTTGCAACTTCATGAAGCAGTATTAGAGTGGGAAGCACACATTCATATAACAGCTCAGCTCATTGTACAGTGAATAATAAAGTAAAATGGAAATTCAGGATCACATTCTATTGTATGGTACCTGTAGTCTGAACTCTTATATTAACTTTACTGTCAGCAGGATGAGGGATGCTATACCCACAAAATGCCACCCTTGGGCTGTAACAACACAAAGTAGAGACAATAAATACTTATAATTATAAAGAGAGGAGTTCCCATACTGCTATATATCATGCATACGGTTTACCCAACGTATGTATTTGAGAAGTTCAGTCTTATCTGTTATGACATGCAAATTGATACAATATGGCAAGTTGATTACAACAACAGCAATTATCTTTACTATTTAAAAAGAAGGAGTTGGTGGTTGATGTCACACCTAAAACTCTTTTCTCCTTATTTTTTAGCCATTCGATCTGATAATAAAATAAAATCTGAACCGTCTACCCGCCTCCCCGATCTCCTCGCGCCTCGCTCTCCTCCTCCCTCGATCTCCCCGCCTCCTCCCTCCCCCACCTCGCCTCCGTCTACCCCGCCTCCTCGCTCTCCCCGCCTCCCCCTCGATCTCCCCGAACGCCCCGCCGCCTCGCTCTCCCCTAATCTACCCCGCCGCGTCGCTCTCCCCCTCGCTCTCCGCCGCCGCCTCCCCCTCCCCACCCCGCACCGCCGCGATTTTCCACCAACCTTAAACCTCCACGCATCCCGCGCGCCGCCACTCCTCCCCTCCTCCGCCTCGCCTCCTCCACCCCGCGCCGCCTCGCCTCCTCCCGCTCCACGCATCCCGCCATCTGCGCGCCACTCCTCCTCCCTCCGCTCGCCTCCTCCACTATACCCGTCTTTAGGCTCGGCAAGGATTCTAGAAGCCGCGTAACGGCGGCGGGAGAGGAGAAGAGAAGAGCAACGGCGACGCCACAACCACCGAGAGCAACTCGACGGACATGGCGCTTGCTGATGGATCCGGGCGGAGCCTCGACGAGCGCGAAGGCCGACCAGACGGCATCACCGCGATCAAGGAGTCGGCGCGCGCGAGTACAAGGCAGTGGCAACCAGTTCGTCAAGATGGGCCGAAGCATTACGCCGACGCCGCCGATCGCTACACCAAGGCCATCGCCCGGATGGAGCCGCTCCCGCCTCCGCCCGACCCGACGCCCGTCCTCTTCGCCAACCGTGCCCACGCCAACCTCCTCCTCGGCAACCACCGTCGCGTCCTCGACGACGCCGAGCAGCCGTCCGGCTCTCCCTTCCAACGTCAAGGTCCGCGCGCGCATTACCTCTCTTTTTCTCTCGTTGGATTGGGTAAAGGGACCGTGGCGTAATGTGTGGTGTTCTTGTAGCAATCAGACTACCGGGCGGCGAAGGCCACGCTTGCTCTCAACTTGTTGCTAGAGGCGCATCTTTCTCACGGAGAGGGTTCGAGCAGGACCCCGCTAACGAGGAGCTCAAGAAATTACTCACGCAAGTTGACGCGCAATGAGTGAGCAAGATCGCAAATCAAAGGGCTAAGGTTGCACAAGCAATCGCTGCAAAGAAAGGTCTCTTCTTCCGCAAAGCTTCGAGTTTGATATTACCTTAATGCTATTCCAATGCGTGGAATTGACCGTGCTATTAGTTGTATGCAGGATGTTGCCGCTGCTATAGAGAAGAGAGGGTCGAGGCTTGGGAAGGCAAGATATCAA
This sequence comes from Melocanna baccifera, assembly GCA_036346265.1. Taxonomy (NCBI): domain Eukaryota; kingdom Viridiplantae; phylum Streptophyta; class Magnoliopsida; order Poales; family Poaceae; genus Melocanna; species Melocanna baccifera. Next base: position 2,965,327 of record CM070710.1, read on the forward strand.
GAGCCGACGGGTAAAGAAGCCAAAGTTGGATGGGTAGAGCATGCTCCACCGCCGCTTCTTCGCTCTATCCAGGAAGTCATGTCAAGTGACTTCATCGAGGATTTTCCAAGACTAATTTGTTCTCTCCCCACCTTGATGTCATATCCTTCAAGTTACATGATACGCTTCTTGTTTGGTTTAAATGCTAAATACTTAGAATTAGAAGTAATGTGATGGAATTTGCGATATCCTTAGCTATCAAACATGTTTTGTAAAGCTCCCCACTCGTTGCCATGGGATGAGAAGCACGCTTACACAAGGGACGCTATTGAGTTGTATTATCAGTGTCCAGTGTACGCACCTTGCTTGAGAGTAAACAACTAGCTACCGCTAACACCTACTGGATGCTCGTAAAAATTTCCAAGGCCTGTTCATAGAACATTATAACGAACACTCGATGCCCCGTGATGTGTATACAGGTAAATCATAAGTAAGTCTCACAACAGATAGCATATTCTATCGAACTTGCAAAAGCTGCACATTTAAGTTTGTCTCCAGTAGTTAGGAAAGTTTAACAATCGGGATGCGGATTGTGGACCAAATTGGTTTGATCCATAGTTTTGCTTGTAGCTTGCATGGACAAACACAAGTGATGTTTCAGGTAAGGCAATGAGTACTCAACTAAGTTTTTTGAATAAGGACATCATATCTTTTATGGTTCATGATTGCAAATCTTTCGCCCTAATGAGGAAATTAAGAACTTATTGTACACTGGAAAACCAATCGTGAGAATACCTATGTCATGTCCTTTATGATGCATGCTTGCAAATGTTTCCACCCTACTGATTGGTACAAAATCATGCAAACTTGTATCCGCTATCACTAGATATGGCTATGCATATGTTCTAAACAAAACCATATATGCTAAAGGAGAGCTACTAGGCATTAGTAGTTGCATGAGTGAAGGAAATACTTCATCTCGCACATTGTTGCGCCACCTCCACCGCTCATGCTTGGCCCATTTTCACTCCTCGTGGCATCGGTGCAAAAGGACATATGTGCGAAGCTTGATGGTTTAGTCTATAGAGATTGCACACATGTCAAACTTAGTCACCCCATTGCCAAATCAATTTTAGTGTCAAGCAAGATTTAAGCTAATGGCCAAGAACATTTGCATTAAATATGGCCATCAGTGCATGATTAAGAACTTCGGGCTTCAAACAATTCTTAACATAAATGATATAGCAAAATATATAATACAAAAAGTTATTGTTAGGTTTTACTCAACTAATTTTGTCGCATGTTTGTTGTATGGCATATGGCCGTTTTAATACTACAGATCATTTTACCTATTTGAAACTTTTTGTTATTCTATTGTTTTTGTAAAGAAAGTTCATTGTCTTGTCAAGTACATGAGCCTTAGTTTTGGCTGGAGCTTCTTTAAGTGGTTCTTTAGTGGTATTGGTGACTCTTGTGGTTTCACAATTTTCTAACATTTGGACTTGAAGCTTTTAAGAACACGTGAGTTCTCAACATCCTTTTAAAAGAGACAATCTTGTTTAGTGCTACTTTTCCAAAAGAGATACATGTATGCCTTCTCTTTTTGACTCCCCACTTTAATAATATATGTTTAAATGTCACTAGCCTCTTCATTACTATTTTATTGGCAATCTAGCAATTTAGTGAGGTAGTGGGGGTTCGTATGCAATGTACATTTGTTGTCACTTGTATGCATGCAATTATCGATTTTCCTAACATATGGTGTCATGTTCTCAAGTCGCAATTTATCTTTTATGGCATTGTAGATTGTTCATTTTATTGGACCTCTATTCCGTATCCAAAATTATTAGATATTAGATTTTTCTATTGTACTGTATGAAATGGTCAGAAAATGGTAGGAATTAAAAATTATGTTTACTAATTGCATTTAAATCTGAATTGTTGGCTTGCATAATCAACGCTTTTTGCATGTGATATGAAGATATGACACTGGGTGAATCAATATACAAATATTTGGTTGATTTTCTTACATGACAGGAAAAAAATATTTGGTTGGTTCTTGTAGCATGTGATAATGATCTCCCATTTGTTGTCAGTCAATTGTCTCAAGTGTCATTTCTCAGCAAGATCTCCCCACGAGTATGAACATGTATGTTTTGTTTGATACATGATGGCATAAAAAAAGTTGATATTTATTATTCAGTTTGAGATCATATTTGATAGTATGCATCACTTTTATTTGGTTTCCGTTGTAACGCACGGGCACCTTACTAGTAATTATCATAATCTGAACCACTATCATATTAATTTCACATGATTTGAACTGTATATGATGCATGCACCATAGTTTCTGTCATTATTATCACATGAGTAAAGAAACTGAGTCGTTGCATGCTAAAACTGATAAGTTATCAGCTACAATCTTATATCACCAGCAGAACATGCTTAGTTATGATAAAAGTACAGTTTTCCTTCAGCCTAAAGATAAACTTTCTGATAGTTGTGTCGGTCAACAACATCCTTGCATGCTAGAACTGATCACCATGCCCAACAATAGAACCTAATCTGCTGACCAATTATCAAAGCAAGGTCAGACAACAACAAATATTGGCAACAATAAGATGCCTTTGTCTTTTGTTTATATGCTTTGCTAATTAAATGGAACTAACACAACTGCAGATGGCTATCCTCATGATGAACTGAACAAGTTCTAACTGCAGGAGAAGACCAAACAACTATTGCCACTCATCTCCGCACTTATAATTCTTGTTCTGTTTCTAATATTTGTTTGTTCCAGTCTGGATTTAAGCTGACTCAAGGGCTGAAAACAGGCAACTTATCCAGCTGCTATTCCAGAGAAGTCATAACTGTTTCCTTACAGCATGTTATGATATTACTTGCAAATTGCAACTGTGATTCCAACACCGGTTGCTCTAATATAACAAGTTACCTACAAAATTTTATTATCTGGAATCCAACATCACAACCAACTTTCACTGTATCTCCAGTGGCACCGTCAATCTCCTCAATGCAGCATCATAAAAAATAGAATCGTCTTGCTTAATCGCAATCAAGACTATTTCCAAGCCATTTGTACAGCACTTCGTCAGGGGTTAACAGGTAACAGTGGATTCTTGGTACAAGAAATAACATAAAAAAGAAGAAATTCCACTCACTCTTGGTTGAGGATGATCTGACGGAGTTGGCGAGGGTGTGGTCCTCCTCCATGATAGAGAACGTCGACACACTCGAATCCGTCACCGACCCGTGCTCCATTGGGGCTTAGTAAGGATTGAATCTCACCTCCCCCTGGTGGAAATCACCCCGACCGACGACCAGGAAGACAACCGGCAACGTTGACTCCCATCCTCATGATTGTTTGCAAATGGAAAGCAAAACATAAGAAAAGCCTGGTATGTGATCAGCCCATTGGCTTGAGGCCCAACAAATTCACCTCACCGGCCCATTAAGATACCAACTCATAAACCTAATGAATAACAAGTGCCGACACAACGCAAGTACACAATGAAGGAAATTTCAGGCGATCAAGGCGGCGCGTCTGAGCGTAAGGGTGGCCGCAAGGGGAGGCGGACTGGCGCGCGGCGCCGTGAGGGGCGAGGTGAGCGGATCGCGAGACGCAGCGAGGGAGGCCGAGCAGGCGTGGAGAGCGATCGCGCGCGCGCCAGCGGGGGGGCGAGAGGCGAGGAGCTCGACGAGTGGTGGCGACGCCGACGAGGGGGCCGAGCCGGGGCAGAGAGAGCCGGATCTGGCGGCGACGTTGGCGAGGGGGGCTTCTCTATCCAATTGTGTAATTTCTGTGTACATTTGAAATTCCTTAAGAATAAAAGACTAAATTTGTATCAACTTAGTTTAGACTTATAAATAGTTCAGTCCACCCTTAATTTCATTCCTAGCTTCATCACTGGATCCAACATCATAAAATGGGAATGCATCAAACTTTTAATTTTGGGGAAAACCAAGAAGAGACCTTTTCCCTACCTGGTGTCGCAGCAAGGCGAAGCCGCTTCGGTGAGGGAGGACCAGAGGAGGTGAAGGCGAGTTCGGCGGTGAGAGGCAACGTTGTTGTGGGGTGCCGTCGAATCAGAGTTGGAAAGGGAGAATTCTGTATTTTTGTACGGAGAAGAACGCATTTGCCCTCCTATAATTCTATAATAGCGTATTCGTCCCTCCGAAATGCGTAGAATTGACAGCAAATTAGTTTTATGCTTGTTGACTTTGCTCCTTTGCTGTAATCTGACTCTCCCTAATGATAAAAAAAGAGATAAGGAATAAACAGGAAGGGTTGCATATGATATTAAGGGGATTGATGAATTGAGTTCATGGCCTCAACAATAGCAATTTTGTGCTCTACTACTGGCAAAATAAAGATGAGAAATTGTCTCGGGACAAGGGTTAAATTATAGATGTAAATAGGTGGAATTTTTCAATAAAATTATCTTGAAGGTTTTAAAAAGTAGAAATATTGTTTGTCAGATGTTATATTCGTTAGAAAATTGCCATAGCGGTGAATTAATTTCCTAGAAAAAAATCACCCCTCTTCAAATGCTGAGTTGTTAGGGTAAATTATTGTATCAATGGAGAAAAAGACATATTTAGTTTTTATAATAAAACAAATATTTATCCTCCCTTTTCCTCTTTCTGGCTTATTTTCTTTTTTAGAGATATCTGTCTTATGATTTCTGAAAAACAAAGATATATTGTCAACAATAAGGACCAAACTAACACAGAAAGAAGAGTACAGGGGGTAAATCATAAAGCTGCCTTTCCTCCTTTTACCCCTTCCTCAAATCCTTTCTTTTATAACCTTTCACTCGCAGACCCCCTCCCAAAACCCTCGCTAGCTCTCCGATGCTGCAATCGCCATGAGCGCCGCCGACTCCTGCACCGCCGCCGACAAGCGCCCCTTCGACTCCTCCCTCGGCGACCCCTCGCCGCCGTCCAAGCTCCAGCGGTCCTCCCAGTCGGACCCCTCGCCGGCGGAGAAGCCGGACGCCGCGGCCGACGGCGGCAAGGCGGCAGGCGTGGAAAGCGAGGCGATGACCGGGGCCCGGAACCCTCGGGTGCAGCGGTACCTTGTCGCGGTGGAGTACGCCGGCACCCGATTCTCCGGCTCCCAGCAGCAGCCCAACCAACGCACCGTCGTCGGCGTCCTCGAGGTGAAATGCTTCTAATCTGAGTTGTGAGATCAGAATGACACCCAACGTTTCGGTTTCTATATATCAATTTATGTTGATTTTCTGCTAGAGTTCTAGTACATAGACAAATTACTCTGGTTGAAGCCTTTAGAGCTTTGTGGGAGATATACCTGGGGTTTGTAGGCAAATGCTGTATGTACAAGGTGAATTCTTGGTCAGAATGACTCGGTAGTAAATGTAGTAGTTGCGGTATGCGTTTCGGCGTATCTGCCACTCGAGGAATTTGCAGTGCTTTGATGAGGATAGAATTGTGATGCCGTGGATGCAGTGATTTCAAATGAATTGGTAGGTGAATTCAGGTTGCAAAAGTTTTTGGTTGTTTCTTGAAATGACGTTGTGATGCACTGATACAGTATATACTACGGGCCTGTTCTTTTCAGCTTCTCAAAACGGCTTTTGGTTTTTGCTACAGTACCTAACTTTCAAACGGAGTATTTTTTTGATATAGTGTCTACAAGTTAATTATAGTATACGTTAAAATCCCAACATCTGTACCATCCAAAATCGCAAGCGAGTATCTCTCTCTCCGTAATCTCTGTCGCAAACAGCTAAAATTCAAAAATTTCAGCCAAAAGCCATAAGCCGCAGCTAAAAAGAACAGGCCCTACATCTGTTGTTGAAACTTCCTTTTTTTTATTTGTTAGCAATCTTATGTTAGGACATCGAAATATGTGTCTTTCTAGTGGGACACATAGCCTTTGCTTTATTGTAAGATTGAGGGCGGGGCGCTAGAGCGGGGTGAATAGGCGATTTTAAAATTTTTTTGACTAAAATCAAGTTTATAATGTGGAAGCGTAAATCAACTTTGGTTTAGCACAAAAGGCCTAAATCACTAGGTTCACCTAAATGCTCTAACAACCTATGTCTATATTAAGGTTTGCAATCCTAAGATGATAAGCGATTAATTTAATTCTATGAATATAAATTGCTTGAATGTAAATTGAGTACAAGAAAATAAACCACAGTGACACGATTGCTTTTCACTTGTAAAACATAACCTATTCATCCACCTTATAGAAAATGTTAGTCAACAAACCAATTGCCATCAATTACTAAAATTTCACTATTAACACATAATGGATGGACTCGATTTTACAATATTCTCTTTTTGGTAATTAATGATAATCTCGACAAATAATGAGATAAAATTTGATTTGTGAATATACACTATGTACACAACGATTGTATACTCTAGCTTTCTTAAGCAATTAACTCATTTGAATGTGTGTGTTTATCTTTGAAATTAATTACTAGCAAAGCATACTTATCCGGTTGTCATTAATTATCTAACCATTAATACATAATGTAGTAACTAGATAACCCGATTATGAGTATATATGAATTACACAAGCTATATATATACTTAAGGGATATATTTTAAAATAAAGATTTTTAATATATGGAAAGAGAAATATAGATCAATATCAATAAAATCACAAAATATAGAGTGAACTCTCTCTAAATGTGTACATACAAAAATGTGTAATAAAAACATATGCACATATTCAAGTTAGACTTTTTGTGGAATCCAATCTATATTTTGGATCCAAGGAATGCAACAAGATATAGGAATATGACGTCGAATGCATATCTTCATGATTTTTACCTTTTCGTCCAAATGAAACTAAGCAATAACATAATCAACAAATATGTTAGTCTTATAGTGCATAAGTTATTTATCACATCCAAATGAGACTAAGTAATATCATATTTAATAAACAAGCTAGTCTTATGATGCCATTTGTTATTATCACCAAAACGAACTTAATGTAGTTTGAACTTACACTTATACCAACCTATATATGAATTTTCGTCTCATTAAACACTGATGACTAACCCGTATATGCAAACACAATATGAAACCAAAATGAAGGCACCTAGCATGGGAGTAGATCTACAGCAAGCATAGGGGTAGACCTCCATAAAACAAATACTAAAAGAACACACACCAAAATATACTACTTTGCACCAAAGGACTGCTTAATAGAATCGTATGGAAAGATTTGATGAGCGCTTCCAGCCTCCTTGGAGACCTTTGTTAATAATAAACATTGAGAGCTTGTTGTTCTTGAAGCATATGTCCCTCTTCCTGGTTTTGAATATTATTTTTTTCATAAAAAATATTAGATCAGTTATGTATGATGATAAGGGAGTTGATGTGAGGACCATGAGGTTAATGATTGGTTGAGCTTTTGTACCCTTCCAATTTCTTGCTTCTCTCTAGTCTTTTGGCAAAACTAGTTTATATTGCTGTTCACCCCTTTTTCCCATTATGTTCTATTTATAGGCCTTTAGATGCTTTTACTTCACAAATAAGTGAATAGTTTGCGATGTTGCTTGACCTCGATGATCCCGTCAAGAATAGTAGGCAATAATGGAGTGCTTAAGCAGTAAATTTTGTCGCTCAGCACTCTATTGCAAGGCTTTTCCTGCCACATGACTACCTTAAGCTGACCATTACAAAAGTATAGAGATATTATGTGACCGATCATTACCATGAAGGTACTGTCTATGCCAGCTAAGATTTCAACAAACTTCTTTTGGCATAGGGAGATTTTATGTATCTAATGTTCGATAATTAGTACCCAATCCTCCCTTTTTGGTGATTGATGACAAATTCATTAACAATAATAGCATTTGGATGAAAATGAACATACGATAGAAGATTAAACTATTCATGTATGTAATAGAGCAAATGCATGAGAGAAGGTGAAATCACAAGTATCCAAATGTGTTAAATTTAATTTTCTTTTTATCACATTATTCTCCCTTTTTAACACTATTCAATTTTAACTCCCCCTTTTGGTCAATTTTAACTCTCCCTTTTGGCATTATTCAAATTTAACTTTAAATTTAACATGGCTATATTTCTCCCCCCTTTTGGCAACATGTAAATTTAACAATTCTCTATTATTGCATATTTAGTCTCTATTATTACATATTTCTCCCCCTTTTGGCATTGATCACCAAAAAGCAGCATTGATCATGAAGAAGCTATGAGAGTTTAAGCCAAAATAGAGTCTTGATAAAACAAAGCGTTTGATTCTAACAAGTCTATTATGCATTCTTCTGCCCTTTTTTTAAATTGATCCAACTTAATTTTGGTCATAAAGAGTATGAAATAGGTACATATGACCGATTTGCGAGTTTGATTATTTACTTGAAAAGATATTTGAAACATATTCAAATAATCTTGCTCTTGATAGCTCCTTGAAGGTTTGGACATTCCAATAGAAGTTACAGATTTTCAGGTTTTTGTATTCTAATTGAGCTTCAAAAGCTAGTTGAAAATCTAACTTACAAGAGCTCAATAAATCTGATAAAATTTGTTAATGTAGATCAACAATAGAGCATCAAAAGTCATAATTATGTCTTTCTCAAATTATGAGCCCACTTAAAGATACAAAATCCACAAAACTGCTAAAAAACATGCAAAACTATGAATTTTCAGCATTTTGTCAAAATGAGAAAAGTACACAACTTTCTTAAATAAAGTTGAAATGCTTTCAAATTTTGCAGAAACAAACTTTGGACTCTTCAGAGACTTTTTCAACAAAACATTTCGAAAAAAGAGTCTCCATTTGAAAGTTATGCGAAAAAGAGTTTTTCTTTGCAGTCTTTTGCATAAAGAGAGGAAAAATGCAAAAACCTTTCAAATGAGGTCCAAAACTTTTGAAACCTTCTAGATTTTAACTTTGGACTAATTAAAGCATTCTCCGAAAAGAATTCTTGATAAAGGAATTTTCTTTCAAAAGGTAGAATTAAAGCCACATGATTTTCAATCTCTTGAGTTTTCAATTTGGAGCTACGTACGCTTCTGTTCTTTGTACTCGTTCAGAATGGAGGAAGTTGGACTCAAAATGTAACAATGGGAACATTCTAAGGCATATGTAAGTCTACTTTTTTCATGTCATATGATGCTATACACTTATACTTAAAGAAAATTGGTTGATGGTAGTTGGAGTCTTGTAATTGGTCTAAAGTTAGTAGGCAGGATAGTAAGAAGCCTGTGGGGTGAACAGATCTCATGTGTTTGGTGATTAGTCAGCTTTGGCTTGTCAAGTGGCAATTGGCTGAGACCTGAGGGAAAACTTTGTTTGGAGTACTTGATGACAGTGTTGATGCTTCGCTTTCGTGCTGCACGAATCGTGCTTTGTTATTTCCTCCTGTTTCTGAGGGGTAGTCGAAGTAAAGCTGGGTGGAAGAATATTTGTTTATTTATGGGTTAGCAGCCTTCAATGGTCTAGACTCTATAGCATGGCAAGGGAGACTGGACTGAACAACAATAGTGATAGGTCCTCCTGGAAGTATGGAGAGGGTGGAGCAAGAAATTGTAGGGGTAGCTAACCCTCACTGTTTTTAGGAGCATTTATCTCCCATCGACCACTTTATTGCAATTCACAACCCACAAGGAATCAAATGTTTTTCTTGGAAATCAATAGACATCTTCAAGAACAGCATGAGGGCCTTGCTCTAAGAACAGCAAAATTATTGTGCTTGCCACCATCTAGTCTCTAGGGAGACTAGAAGTATCTTGCCATCTTATGCATTATTGGTAAAACATGTGTTAAGGTTATGTTGGGATTAGTCCCAGTTGTTTTCCTTTAGTCTTCTATGTTATGTGTCCCATATAGTCTACATATTGGACTTTTGACCTACAATAGCAATGCATCAGTTGTCTTTCCTACATCTCTAACATGGTATTAGAGCCGAGATCCTAAATAAGTAAATCCTAACGCTTTCCTGCACCAATCTGCTGTTCCTAGGAGCTGTAGCTCCCCTGGGCAGTGCCAAGTCTGCTGCTGATCTGCTTCTAGTCATGAAGAGCAGTCCTTGTGACACGACAACAACGCCATAATCGACAGCGGATTGGTGGTAGCTAGGGTGGAGCAGTCCTTCTAGTCATGAAGAGTAGTCTTAGCTTTGTACCATGTTAGAGGTATAGAGATTCAACTGATACATTATCATTGGAGACCAAAAGGTCTACATATAGGGTACATGAGACACATGAACTAAAGCACACCAGTGTGGTACTAAACTACTAATTATAATATACCCTTAACAACATGTGTGTTCCACCTACATTGATATTCAAGAAACTTTGCTGTGTTTTACAGTTTTAGGTACAGAACAATTTAAGTGCAGAACAGTTCAATGATACTGTTGTGAAGGGAAATGACTAGAGGCTGTACTTTGTGAATTTCATGCTTTCTTTCGATGGAGAAGATGGGATTGACAAGGAAGTAAACCATTAGATGAAATAAGTTGCCTTTGTCTAGGTTGTTGTATAAAAGGATTTAATCACGGAGGATAAGATAAAATGACAGTATTTTTTGCATAAAAAAGAGTCTTGCGAAAAACATGTGAGATTTATTCTATTATCTTGGAGTGAAATAAATAATTAAGTAAAGTTTGTACTTGTATGGGTACATGCCAATTCAAAGTAAGAAAGAAAGATGTTCCTTATGAAATCTGGTGATGTGTATTTTGAGAAGAAGCTAGTGGCCCAGTAGGGGGACTCCTAGCAATTAAAATATAAGGGCACTCCCAACAGCTTGTTACTTCAGCTTGCTTCTAGAGAGGAGAGAGATTTTAGATACAAGCACTTCAACAACTTGTTACTAAAGCTTGTTTCTAAAAGACCCAAAATAAATTCATTATTACATAGGACCCATATGGCATCCTCCCTTCCCTCTCTCCCACTTCCCCACCTTCGCTTCCTCTTTCTTGGTCCAAGTGCCTAGCTTGTTACTCATGCAAGTAGCAAGCTCTTTCTCATCCACATCACCCAAAATCTGATGTGGCAACCTCTTAGTAACAAGTAGAAACAACTATTGGGAGTGCCCTAAAGGTTCGCTTTTGTTTGTTAGGATCAGACTGAAGGCAATGGCTGCTGAAAAATGGATATTGACTTGGCTGTGGTTGAATAATATGAACTCTAGAGATTTTTATCTGTGACATAATTAATATTGTAAAGTATTCCTCAATTACTATTGGAATGACTGCCTTGTCCTGCACTACTGCTATAGCTTCTGCTTAGTATTAGTGAATAGATGCTAGTAGTCAACAGCTCATGTTTTCGAATTATTTCAGGAGGCATTTCACAAATTCATTGGACAGCCAGTTTCGATCTTCTGTTCTAGTCGAACGGTACCAGAACTTTACTGCAATTTTTATAAAGTTGTTTTCTTCTAGTTTAGTATTTACCTTTATTAACATGTTTTGTTTTTCCTACTGTTTGAATATGCATTATTTTCTGACAGCAATTAAAGTTGATGAATAATCTTGTAGAAGTTGCTAACTTGCAATTAATAATGCTTTACTTACATAGACACCCTACCATAGTTGTACAATTAGTTCCAGTTCTAGGTTGTGGTGCAGATAGACTTATCAGGTATTCAGGTTATTGTCATAGAATCATGGCCTAGTTAGTGGAGAGGTTATGCTGATTATTTAATGAATTGAGTTCTCAACTCTTTGCAACACGTTATGATACTCTACTTTCCTGCTACAATTTTTTCATATATACTCCTCTGGTGGTTGCTTTATTTTTGGAGATCTATTTATATGTAGTGAATAACTTATCTTCTGGTTCAGGATGCAGGTGTTCATGCTTTGTCAAATGTTTGTCATGTTGATGTGGAGCGGATAAGTAAAAGGAAGCCTGGTGAAGTGGTCTGTATACATAAACTTTTTTTCTCATTGGGATTTCCCGCCAGGCTTTGTCTGCATCCATTGACACTCAAAAACTTATTTTGACCATTACATGTTAAATTAGGTCCTTAATAAGTGAAATGTTGCCAGATTTAGAATCTCACTGTATGCTCCCAAAAACAATTGTATAAATAAGAATTTTCTTCTTGACCTGTGCCTTCTTAATTATGTAAATAGAAATATGTATTTTAGAACATTTGCACCACTTATTACTTATGTTTGTTGGTATGCTTTTCCCCATTTGCAGTTGCCACCTCATGAGCCTGGAGTTGTAAAACGTGCTGTGAACCATTTTCTACAGGTAGGTTTATGATCCAATCTAGTTGTAGGCCTATTCACCCACAGATTCATTATGCAACTTTTTATCTAAAAGCTAATTGTACAGTGCTTTTTGTTGTTTTGTTGAAGATTTGCTTTTCATTTGGTTGGGTTGGTCCTTGGTACTTAGTTGAATGAACACACTTGTGTGCATTTTCTCGAGAAAAGGATCTGCTGATTTTTACTTAGTGGTTTATATACTTTTCGGATTTTGTTAGTAACTGATCTCTTCCTGTAGATATTTATTTGCATTCCACTTTTTTCCTTGCAGAAGAATGAAGGTGATCTAATGGTGACTGATGTTCGTGCTGTTGCACCAGACTTCCATGCTAGATACAAAGCTCTAGAGCGCACGTAGGTAGCATAATATACGATACAATATGATAGCTTTGCATGCTTGAAGTTGATCTTGTTTACTTTAGGGGGAAAACCGATCTTGTTATTATACTTTTTACATTCTTATGATCCAAGTTATTTGAAGGGGTAGCAACTGTGAGAAATATCATGTGCTTCAGTTTTAAAAAATGAGAGCAAATGAAGCTTGCTTTGTATCTATCTCCATTTACCCATTTGAAATAATGAAGATGCTTATATTATTTTACTGTATTTTTGAAGATACCACTATCGTTTACTTTCTGGACCTGAGCCATTATCAGTTTTTGAGAAAAACTCTGCTTGGCACATACCTGAGGATCTAAATGTACAGGCGATGAAGGTGAAGTCTTCTGCCGTACTTCATTTTTTTCTGATTCAAAATTATGTTGCTGGATTTACTGATGATGTTTTGTTGTTCAGAAAGCATGCAGTGTACTTGTTGGGCATCATGATTTCAGTTCATTTCGAGCAGCTGGATGTCAGGTGGTGACTTGCTTCTTAACTGTTGTCTCATTTGCACAGAGAGCTCATAAAGAAACACATAGTACATAAGGAGTTGAAGTATTAGGCTTGTTGTACCCTCAGATTCTAAGTGCATTTTGTCTTTTGCCCCAACCAGATCGAGTACCAAGTGGACCTATCAGGATGCAAACTACACTTTTCTTAAATTTCCCTTTACGAATCAAGTTTATTTTAACGGTCTGTTGAATAACATAAACTATGCTTGAATTAGCTAAGTCACAAGCTGGTGATAAGAATGTTACTAGTTGATTTGCAATGGTTGAAACGCTTGAGTTCCCCAACTTTGACTGGTTGGATTAGTTGATTGAGGAAGAAAAGAAGATTAGATTGCTATTCTCTATCTGCTTGATGATTTTTAGCTGTTGTTAGTTGGTATTTTGACTTTTGTTAGGCTGAAGAGGCTCTCGGCCTGTGCCTTAGTTCCTGTGGAACTTTTTAAATACATGTTAACTATGGTGATATATTTTAATATATTTCATTAGGCCTCTCCCCTACTGTTCTAAATAAACTATGCTTATATTTTTATTGTCATTACATAAAGAAAAATAAAACTCTTGTTTTCTCGAGTGTTTCTTGGACTGTACAGTCACTGTGTATACATGCAAGATGACCTTTTCTTCATGATTATTGTTTACAGGCGAACTCTCCAATGAGAACTTTGGATGAACTTACTGTTACAGAAGTGTTTCCTTCCATGTTTTTTCCTTCAAGCTTGGAGCGATCAGAGATGGAATCATCAGATGGGTCTCTTGTTTATTCAAGGACATCAGTCATGGAATCTTCTGGAAAAGAATCTGATGCTTCCAATGCTACTAGTGGGAAATCAGGATCTGATAGTGGACAAGAATTTGGAAATAGATTAGGGCACCGCTGCTTTGTTGTTACTGCAAGGGCACGGTCTTTTCTTTACCACCAGGTTAATTCATCTTCCTTGAAGGGTAATTTGAAAGCCTAGGGTGATAGGGTGTATATGCCTGGTTAATTTTTTGTATTACTAGTTCTTGAATGTTCTGTTCTTGGTTTTCAGAGTGTTGATTAACATATTTCGTTTGATCTGTGCCTATGTGTATTGGAATATAAATACTTATGTTCTGACGCAGAGGTGCAATGCTGGTTTATTTAAAGAAAAGATAACACTCAGCTATGTTCCTGACAAATCGCCAAACATTGTTCTGTTGAGGAGCCTTAAGCATTGAAAAAAAATGCTTTGATATCAGTTGTACCATTAAGCATTAACAGCTCCCACTCTGTTTTCTGAATAATAGGCATACCTTATATCATATGTAGATAAATGGATCTGTACAATACCATGAATGATGTGTAAGAAAATGTTATTACTAGAGAGCTGTATGTCTATCATGGTTGCCATTACTTGATAATTAGATGCTGTTGCAATATCAGTATTGGAAGATGCGTATTCTGTCCTTATTTCCCATTTGGCCTGTTTTCTGATGTCTTATAGAATGCAGGTAAGGTTGATGGTTGGTCTTCTAAAATCTGTTGGGATTGGAGATCTAACAACTGCAGATGGTCTGTCTTGTTTTCTTTCTTTAACTTTCACTACCTACCTTATGCCTTTTGATTCGTGGATGGTGAATTGAAGTGTAATATTTATGGGTCTACCTTTGATGCAGTTGAGAGAATTCTGAATTTGAAGGCAGTGACTGCTGCACCTCCTATGGCACCTGCTTGTGGTCTGTACCTTGCCAACGTGAAATATGACCTGAGTGTTTGAAGACAGATTTTGTAAAACAATTTGTGTCACTGGAGCTTCAAGTCATGTCAGCTGTTGGCTATGAGAGGTATGTCTAAATCCAGCTTTTATCACTTGCACTGTTGTACATCTGCATGATTCCAACTTCCAAGCTCTCCTACTGGGCCAAATAAAAGACCCATATGTGACATTTAATCTACTGTTCAGTTTGATCAAGAATTATATGCTGTCACACACCAAGTCAAGCTTTCGGCATTGCATGATTTGTATTGAAGCTTGTTATGGGGATTGGTAGTTTAATTTCTTTCTGCAAACAAAAATAGTTTACAGCAGTTTAGTTAGTTCAGTTCTTCAGTCTTATCGAACAGTCGGTAACTTGACAGTATCTTTTCGTTTGGTAATCAGTAGTAGTACTTGCAAAATCTGATTACTCCGTCCTTGATTTGTTTGCAATGCTATCTAGTTATTGGAATCTAGTTAATCAATACATGCAATAGTAACTATGGTTGCTTGTGACTTGTCATTTTATTAGTAGATTCTTTTCCTTAACTAATTACATTGAGGCTTTACTTTGAGAACTTATGTTAAGCCACATAGGAAAATTCATACCTTTTCTTCCTCACTCCAGGCCCAGATTATTGAATCATTGGATAAAGGAAGAGTCGAAAAGCACTTTAATTGGAAAGGAACCTGCTTTCTCATCCAATCATCCCTATTTTAGAATTAATATATAATTAAGTTGTGTTAGTGTTAACATCTCAGAATTTATAGATATACTACGTAAATAACATCTTCAGTCAGATCTTTAGTCGCATAACATTCTGGATACCTGCAATAGACAGTTCAATGTTATTTACGTAGTATATTTGGAAATTCTGATATGTTAACACTAGCACAACTTAATTATATATTAGTAATGCCTTGTTATGTGTTCTATTTGTAAACTCGATGATTATGTGGAAGAGTGGAAGCTTACCCTTTGTTTGGATTATTATGCCCTTTATTGTTGTCAACTTGTCGTACCAATTTCAAATAGGATACATGTACGGCATTGCGGTACATGAATATTTGGGCACATTTTTTTTTCAGTTCATCATTCTATATGAAATGCTTTTTAGTACAATCTCCATTATTCATTTGCTTTCTTTATCACTTCGCTTTATCCCTTGTTTCATGAAACCATTTGGGCTCGCACACGTCATTTCTTTGAATCCTTTGCATCTTGATCTGATGAAATGTGTGAAAGGACGCTGTGATGTGCCGACCTTTATTAGATGTGCTGCTTAAAGAAGTTTGCCCAGGAAAGAGAGCACAAGGGCAGAATCCCATGGAGGTAAGTCAAGCTGCCCATGAGGAGCTGTGATGACCGCCATTGCCGCCGTGCAATCCAGGCCGTGCTTTGGGGAGACAACGGTGCGGCGTGAATCGGCGAGAGATTGCGATCGTGAAGCTGGTCAGAAGATCGCTCCATTGGCCAGCTCTGCGACGCCTAGCTAGGCTTGGGCTTCCTCCCCTCTCTCCAATCTCAATTCAATGGACGCAATGATGCATTGATGCCAACATTTTCAAGTTCGTTCATGCAAGTATGCATCACGTATGATCTTTATGCTTCTGTTTGCCGACAACAGGATACCTGCTTTAGACCATGCAAGTTACACTAGTCCAAGGTATATCAAGTCTGCAAAATTATGACTGTTCGAACTGTTTCCATTGGATGTATTGAGTTGCATGCACCAACCAGTTCACCTAAAAACTTAAGCTAATGAGGAAAGGTGGACAATTCACTTATACTTCAACACTCCCCCTCACGTGTAGGCTCCCTCAGGCCTAAGACGTGGAATAGAAGTGGACTGTAATTATTTTTTTTAATTGTGTCAACCGGTCTCGAACTCAAGACCTCTTGGCTCTGATACCATATTGAGTTGCATGCATCAACCAGTTCACCCAAAAGCTTAAGCTAATGAGGAAAGGTGGACAATTCACTTATACTTCAACAGGATACCTCATTGCAGCACTCTTGGTCTTGGGTACCTTGGTTGCTCAGTAGTTTGCATTGGCTATCTTTATCACATTAGCTATGGCATGGTTTTTTTTAGCACTCGTTTTTATTGGCTGTGGTTGATGCTTTTTTGACTGAAGATGATGGTTGATGCCTTTTGGCTCAAGATAAATAGTTAGATGAAAGAAGTGGTTTTTAAAAAGAGGCGAGTGGTAGGTTAAGAGAAATGCATGTGTGAGATGGGAGTGAGATGAATGGATTGCGTGATGCATCCGTGACCCTGTGCTTTATCCTCGGAGCAAGACGAGAGCGAGATGAGTGGGTAAGTCGTTTCAAGAAATCAATGTTCATATTGATTTCTAGAACCAAAAGAAGCTAATGTAAATAGACCATTAACCTAGCCATCTTATGGCTGAACACACAAAAATGGCATGTTATCCCATGAGTTCCCCCAATTTCACTGAAATCTTTACTATTTTGGCCTCCTATACTATATTTTGCAGTTCTAGTCTCCTGAGGAACTATTTTTGCAAATCTAGCCCCCTCCTGAGCGCAGAATTACGTTCTGCGCCAGGAGAGCACGGAAATAGCATTCCGCGCTGTGGTATTGTAGCATGGAAATGCCATTGCCACACTCCCCAAGCGCAGAATTTGCCACGTGTCAACTTCACGTAATTCCGTGCTTGGGAGGAGGCTAAATTTACAAAAAGCATTTTCCTCAGGGGGTCTAGAACTGCCAAAAAAATGGTAGAAAGGACTAGATTTGTCATCTTTTCAATTTCACCCAAGGAGCCACGCCGAGTCGACAATGCCTTGTTGTCTGTGCACACCAAGCAATGCAAGTGGCTGGCAAATAAGAATTGTTTATGTATTTGACCTAGTGGCAATTTTTTTTCAATTTTGGTCCACGAACACTCGTTTTTTCTACAAAAATAGCATCCTCATTGAGCTTGAAAGACGTAGTAGGCGACATATGTCACCTACCACGCCGCCCTTACTTGGCAGTCCGTGTGGCGAGAGGACGATCGGCAGGCGCGACAGTGGGTGGGCCCGACGTCTTCGCCGAGCCAAGATCGCTCGGTAATAGCACGCCAAGCCGACCACGCTGGTAGGCTATCACGAGCACCGCGCTTAGAGTGCGCCAGGCCCCGGGCGATAGGGGCCGGGGGAGTGTAGAAAAAAACGTGTGTGTTTGTAACTAGGTGAATTCCTGTGGAAGCCAGTAAAAACACATGCTTTGAGTTTTTTTAAGATTGCTAAAAAAGCGTGCTTTTTGTACTAACAAATTCCTTTTATAACTGCTACAACAGGTATAAAGCATTAGCGAGTACATCACTAAGTTCGACCCGCTAGGACTGAAGAGCTGGCACTAAAATAGTAGTGGGTCAAGGGTTGCCCATTGTCCACTTCTCTGGCGATGAAGCTGGTATGAGGGAAGGTCAGCCTATCGGGATAGCGATGTATGTCGCACAAGTAGTATTGCGATGGTGGCTGAGTGAGAACGGGCGCACCGAACAATTGATTAGGCCCAATATCTTGCGTGCTGAACATCTGTTGCACCCAATCCTCCACGTAATTGCTGGCATCCTATGGAGGGAAACGCATTTCGTTAGGTTGACCTAAAGTAGAATTGAAATGAAACATGTGATTGTGAGCGCCAGTGTCGCGTGTTACATGAACGATAAACCTTCCGGGTACTCTGGTCCACGGTAGTCAGTTGCAATGAAGCCCGATGTTGCATAGTCCATGTCATTTTGGTGGACCATGTAGCTGTCGTATGTCCGATCATACCACTCATCACACTGTCAAAGATGCGGGTGGTCCGCGAATGTGTACTACCATACTGCACCTTATAGTCTTGGATTGGGGATTTGATGTTGGTGCATGTGGTATCCTATGTGTCAGGCTATCTCCATGACAAGGATGGAAGTAGAATGCTCCCTCGTCCTCGTGCTCGCGGCAAGGATGGTCTGGGGTCGGGTTGCCTCCGCGACGAAGATAGGAGTAGAGTAGTGTCAACAAAAATGTCCCGCACAAAGATGACATATATGAAAAGAACGAAAATAAAGTATCTTGCTATTGTAGTAGAATATAAAATTGTTAAACCTGAGCAGTGCGCTGCACGGACTAGGAATGGCTAAGGCTAGGGGAGTGCGCCGATGAGTTATGACATGTGGACAAAGCTACCGATAGATGATGCAACGGCTCGTCACTCCCCAAGATAAATATGTCACTAGCATGGTTGCAGCTGATGGCCCCTAGTAAATATTTGGCGTTCTTATACATGTTGTGGACGGACCCTTATAGTTGTTCGATCGTGCTTGACAGTCCACGGCGCAGCGCAGCTCCACTCTTGGACACGATGCGGTGCAGCCGGTCGACTACGATGATAGATAAAACATGTTAGGCGTGTATGCTTGAACATTATGATATAAATATGAACTTTAAGTCTTTTACCGCTTCGTCCGGCCATTCCACACGGTGTCGAAGGTCGAGTGCCAGCCTATCGGTGTGTGGGGGGAGCTGCACAAGGAGACATGTAAGTCTGCAACGGGTTCACAGCACGTACCACTCTAAGTATAAGTGGTACGTGTCTGGGTCGTACGGTCGTCGCTCCTGTTTGACCTACGTCCTTGTCGACTACTCCCAAGCGTGCATCCATGAGGCCTGTGTCTCCCTCCACTCGTCCACTTCTGTCCCTTCTTCGATTGCTTGCAAAAAAAGGGGGGTACACAACTGTTACTTCAATGGAAAAATAAAACAAACACGAATGGTATGCAACGAACCGTACGCAGCGAGGTAACAAATAAATTTGCTTACAAGTAAACGTGACCAAGTAGTGGTCGAGACGGTGCTGGTGGCACCTGCTGGTGAAGCTTGAACTGCTTCATGACTCGTTGGGGGCTATATAGCTCCACCATATGGGAGAAGATAAGGTGGTAGGTCATGAACCAGTACTCCCTGTCCTGCTCATACTACTCTGACAGTCCAAAAGGAGCTACCTCAGAGATGAACTCTACGATTCACACCGTCCACATGATGCTACCCTCATCCAAAGCCTTGAGCGCACTGTGGAAATCTGGGTACGCTTGTCGTGATCTCTCCCTGCACCATCCTAGCTCGTTGGCAGTTCAACGAGTACCCATGGTGGTCTATCCACTGAATTGTCACCATCGCTGGTACCGTAGAAGCGTGCCTCCAACTAGTACGGGTGCACCTACACCTAAAAGTATGGCCGATTAACAGGAAGTGCTCCCACGACCATAGCTACATAAGATGTAGCAACTGGCAAGGTTTGGTATGCTGTGAGCCATGGCACAAAGCCCTGTAGGTCGTGCATAGAACAGCCATGCCCCAGCTGTACATCGGGACCTCTTGAGGCTCGTCATCGACTATAGACTCAGCAATGTGGATGTAGCTGGGGTACACCCAATCTCACTGAGTCACAGGAAACAAGATCCACTCAAACATGAAGGGCAAATAAACCACTAGGTGGGACCTCACGACATGTACAGGTGCGTCTACTAGGCATTGCCTATACCACCACAGCCACCCATGTGGCACTTTAGAGAACTTATCCGAATAGGATCACAAAATCGGTGAAGCATACGTGCCTTCTAGTTGGGTGATCTACCGGGTGGAACCACGAGACGACCCCATATTGGCAGACCGGTGAGATACGCAACATCCTACAAGGTGATGCTCATCTTTGTCGAGACCCGAATATGCAAATTCGGACTCTCTGTGTAAACTGCACTAGTCCAGGATCATGCTAGTGCACACAGTCAAACATAGATGTAATCACAACCATATACACGCTAAAGTAAAGGGAAACCTCAAATATCGATAAAAATCCAAAAGTATGAACTTATGGCCAAACTTACAATATTACTAGCCCGAAGGGCTCAAAGTCTAGCAACGGAAAGAACAAAATAACGTAGTAGCCATTCGACATGCCCATAGGCAATCGACTGGGAAGCGAAGTCCTAATCCGTGAAGTCGTCGAAGTAACCTCCTTCTGGAACCTTCTGCTGATAATACTCCTCCTCCTCAACTGAGCAACATAGGCATAAAGCTGGAGTACATTGGTACTCAGCAAGTCGTTTGTAATAAATTAATGCAATATAGTATGTAAGACTTACCAATGAAGAGCTGAAAGGTTAATTTGCATAAAGATGATATTTTGAAGTAAACATAGTAATAGATTGAAAAGCGGACTTTAATAATAATAATAATAAATAAATAATCAACGGAATTGAAGTAAACCACTTGGGGACATTCCATCCACAAGCTAAGCCACTAGTGAACTATCTGTTCACTAACCAACCATAAACCACAAGTTTAAATGAAATCACTACCCCTTGTGTGAAATCACCGAGCATTGTCTATGACCGATGATGCGGCTATTCGAATAGTTTTACACTCTGTAAAGGTTGCACAACTGTACCTACACGATGTGATTAGCCTCGGCCTAAGGAAATCACAATAAGATTTTTACAAAGTTTAATTCCAACTCAATCCCGCCCGCTAGGGTTTCGCTTCACACCCCCTTGCGCCCCATAGAAATCAGCAACTATGTCTATCACAATGGCGAGATTGAAGTTATCATATCCCAAATTAATCAGCCAGGTCTATCCCATACTAGACATGTGGTTTGTACGATAAAGCTCAGATCAATGGCGCACAAAGTTAAGTCATTAAGCCTACCCGGGCGAGGCTACTACATCCCACGAAGTGAACCTGCACTTCCCCTTTACTACACGATCACCCGCTCGAGTGAAAAACCTGGTTTGTATAACCACGCCAATGACACACCAATGCCATGGCACACATTTTAATAATGGTGACACCAACCACGGTTCCATATCTCATTAGGTCAAATTAATTAATCACATGCGATGATAAACCCTTTCGTAAATTAAGCAGGTTAAGTATTCTAATCGTACAACCCATGTGACATCAAGCATAGCATCACCAGTAAATTTTCCAACCTAAGGTGACAATGACATCATGGCATTCAAATTATCAAGGTAGGGTAATTCAATATGAGACGGTAACTACCATATACAAAGTTTGTAATGAAATAGCGATGCAATATAATTTAAAATAAAATAATTAAATAATAGATTACAAATTGGGTTCAACATGATCAAAGAACACGACTTGTCTTGGTTATGCTCAGCGAGGTACTCGGGGTCTTCTAACGTGGCATGACACGTGGCATAGGGCTGACATGGCAGGCCTCGGGCGTGGCGGTGGCGGAGGGATCGGACGGCTGAGATTTTGACACGTGGATGCATCTGGGCCCTTGGTTTGGATCTACATAAGCAGCTGAGATTGGGGCGGATGACCGCTCGATGTTTGACGTGTGGCTCGGGTGCGCGGTGCGAAGCGTCGCGCGGATGCAAGCGCAGATGCGGCGCAGGATCGGCACGCGGACCGAGTCGAGGCACGAGCGCGTGCGGGGCATGGGCAGTGCGGTTCGGCGCAGGTCGCGCATGCAGACTGAGGAGCGGCACGCGGGCGACGGCCGGGGCGATGCGGCAGTGACCGGCGACAGGGACGAAGGGAGACGGCGGGGACGGGGGTAGCTCACCGGCGGAGACGGCGACGGTGGCGGGGACTCCGACGGCGGCGGGGACGGGTGCATGGTGGAGGGAGACGGCGGCTGGGCAAGGCGAGGACGGTGGCGAGGGCGGCAGCGTTCGGATGCATGCATACCGAGGGCGGCGGCGGTGAGGTGCACACGAACCGAGGGTCAGCGGGTTTTTAAGACACACGAACTAAGGCAACCACGGGAAGGAGATAGCGCGGGTGCGATCGGGGCTCGGTCAGGGGCACGTGGCTATCGGCGCCGCGTGGGCAAGGCGGCTAATTGAATGGCGGGGCACGAACGCGTGAGTGCGCGCGGCGCTAGGGTATGTGCGGGGGCCGGGCGAGCGGATGCGCGCTAGGTGGCGAGGCGGCTGATCGAGCGGCATGGGGCACGGCGCGGGAGTGGGTTGGGCCGAGGGAGGTGGTGGGCGCGCGGGTGTGGTGGGGATGCGGACGCGTGGCGGTAGGGAGGGATCGGGCGGCGGAGGATTTTCCCCAATTTCTGTTTTTCCAGAAATTCAATTAAAGCAAAAGAGCCTCAGAAAAATAGCAAATAAATCCTAAAAATTCACCAAAAATACCAAAAAATTCCTTGAAACCTGAGGAACTCAAATAAAATATTTTTACCTTATTTTAAAGTTTATTTTAATGATATTAAACCATTTTAAATTTTAAAAATTTATTTTAAGCTTGATTTAATTCTAAAAAATTTCAGAAAATTTATTTTTGAAAACAGGACTTTATAAACTCCTGAAAAACAGGATGTTACAATCTTCCCCCACTAGAAGTAAAACATGTGGGTCTTTGGTCTCCGCTGGTCAACGAGTGCCGATAGAAGTGACGAGTCTAGCATAAACGACCACCCAATGTTCATCATCCTCACTATGGATAGCAACCCGGCTTGCCGTAGAACTGGAATGTACCGATTGTTAAGAGGCCAGTCCTCTCGAGGTCCATGGAGAACAAAGGGAGTCGATCCTTTACCGCTGGACCATGCCCGACAATGATGCTGGCCATCCGACGATGGGTCCAGCAATGTGCCACCCCGAGACCGCCACCAGCAGCCATTCCATATTGTACATAAAATAATGGGAGCAGCTAGCTAACGGTATACCGTTGGAACCACTTCCAACAATATATGGTGGTTGGAGGAAGAGGAAGAGTACCTCGTCGACGACCGCCATCGTCGTGCTGCCACGGGCAGCCCCAGGCGCCTCCTTCGCCGCCCTCCGCCCCTCTACTAGCACCCACGGCTGGCGGCGCCGTCGCCACCTCGCCATGTAGCCCCCAACCCCTCCCCGCCATGCTACCCTGCCCAATCTAACTGTCATAGCCGTCGCTGCCACCACCCTCCTACCCCGCCCATCGCCCCGTTGCCATCCACCTCTAGGCCACCGTCTCCCCCTGACCTCCTTCTATGCCCAGGGGAAGGGTGAACCCATAGTGGGGGAGCTGGATTTCCCTTCTCCAATGCTAGATCCGACGATGGCGCCCCTCTAGGCCGTCGGATCCAGCGGCGGAGGAGAGTGAGTGGATGACGGTGGCAAGGAGGGAGGGAGAACGAGAGGGAGCGGGGAGAACGAGAGTGAGGGGATGCTATCGATTTGGGAATTTTAGTTGAGAGAGAGAAAGATAGGAGTGTGAGGGGGAGAGAGAAGCTTGCTATCCTGTTCATTTAGTTTTTCTCCAAAATAATATGTCAGTGTCAAACAGTGCTAAATACATCTGACCACAACTGAGAATAATCACGTCGCATACGTATATGCATATTTCCTAAATAGCATTTTTCTTCTTTAGCTAGCTTGCTGCTGTCATTAAATGCACACTAACACTAATTTATTATGATTAGTACTAATTAAATATGATTAACGCTAATTAGGTATGCACGGTGCGTACAAACCTATCATTTTCTATAGCTTTCTGTAATAACATGAGATCAATAAATATATACGTACATAAAATTGTTTAGCTATTTTTCTGGCCCATATTTCTACACCTATTAGAATAAGTAAACATGATTACTTACAGAAACACATCTGTCAACCAAATATGGCTACATAGCACATTCCATATTACAAAACCACAGTTACGCTAATAAAACACTAACGATATATTAAACACATTGCTTGTACTTTTTTTTGAAGGTATTCACCAGCTCCACAAGACTTCTAACTGTGAAGGATTACAGCTGCGCTCACTCATTGCGCTCTCACTAGGTAGGAAATCTCTATTTTCTTTCCTTCCCCTCCCTCACTACGCTCTCGCTCGGCAGCAAATTAGCCACGGTTCGTGTTTTATACGCGTGTGTGAGAACGCAACGCAATTAACGCGTGAATAACACAAAAATCTAATGTCGCATCGCGTCGTGTAATTATCCATGGGATTCCCTCACGTCAAAAGGCAAGCGCGTGCGCTATCCTCGTGATTCCCCGGCCCAGGTGCTCCTGCGCTACACACGTGCGCCTGCCTGCCCGCCCGCGATTCTCAGCTAGCTGTCGAGCTAGCACGGCTCGACGACCGACTAGGCTCACCCGTTGCCGCACCTATCGGTTGTCCTACCACACGCCAACACCCTGCTGTGGCCTGCCAAGCAAGGATGACGTGGTAGATGATACGTATCGTCTGTCGTGCCTTTTGACCTCGGAGAGATAGCTATTTTTACAAAAATAAAAGTTTAGTTGCTAAAATTGTAAAAATGTTGCTACAGACCAAATATATGAACAGTTTGGCAAATCAATTACACTGTCACTTCACACAAAAGGAGACACACCGTGTGAGAGAGCTGACAGATTAAAGAAAGAGCACGAATCTTCACACAGGATCAAAGTGGGCCGATCGGTCTCGCAATGGCGCATCTCCGGGGCCCATCGCTAAAAGCGCCTGCCGACAAGTACGATTTCCTCGCAAAGTTTGCATAGTACTATAAATATTCATTCATGCAAAAGAAGAAAGAGGAGCCGACTGGACCTGATCTTGAGCCTTGAATTATAAACATGGACCACATTTTTAGTGTTAAGTTCACGATGACTTTGGTTTTCCTAATGCAAAGTTCTTTTATGTGATTTTAGCAAAGTGATGACGACGGGGATGATGTTGATGTGTGTGTGTACAGTAGTAGTTTGTAGATCACTCGGTAATAGGGATCGCTCTAGAACATATGGCAGTGGATGGGCTGTCAGAAAAAAAGGGTCCAGCGCGGACTGCACCGAATCGAGCACCTTGTTTTCCCCGTGGTTGGTGTCCTTTAGCCATCATCTTTCCAGGTTAATGACTATAACTAATAATTTTTAATTTTAATATAAATGTTTATACGAACGAATCGAATGTCGATAAGTTATTTAAAAAATATTGTTATGATAAATCGTTTTAAAATAACAGTGAAAAAGCTGTTCTATTTATTTATTAAATAAAAATCATAAGTTATAAGCTAAAAGGAATTGAGCAGCCTTCGTCGAGGCTCAGAAAATTGAAGCCTACCTAGGGTTGGAAAACCTCGTGGTAACTCTTGCCAAGTCAAACAGGTTCTTGGATGAGTCATGAATCATAGCAGGTATACATCAAGAAACCAAGCAGTTCGCAACCGCATTAGCTTCCATAGAGGTCTGTGGGTCCTGTGTCTTCGAATTACTCTAGAGGTTTGTTTGGCGAGAATTTTTCTATGGGGATCTGCTTGGTGTAATTTATCGAGTCGTTTTCAAATTAAGCTTTGCTGAAGCTCATGATTAGTGTAACCAAGGTCTAGAAAACTTGTAATGTAAATAATTGCTGCTATTATGGCCATAGTTGGCCATACTAGCAAAGTGTGTCAACATGCTTCATTTTAATCATTTTTTTCTGAGATAGAATCAATTTTGGTCATGTGGGGCGTTCGGAATAGCGATGGTTTATGACTTTTGACTCAAATTTCACTGTAACTAGCTTTTTTTTACTGTAACTGAGTTGTCTTATTGGGTATAATTAAATTTAAAAAAATTTAAAAATAGAAAGAACATATTAGTCTATCACGGACAATTCAAAGAAATATGAGGAAAAAAAGAAAATATCAAAAAGCCCAAAATATGTAAAAAAATTAGAAAAAGACAAATTACTGAATAGTGAAAAAAACTGAAGCTGAAAAAAAGCTCTTTTGAGCAGGGTTTTTGAGAAAAGAACTTAGCCTTAATCTCAGTAGCTAGCTTTTTTCCAATACGAACTTCTAAATTTAAGATAAAAAGTGCGAAGTACAAGTTTCCATTGATTTACAACTAGATTCACCCAAAAGATTTTCAGTGCATATATAATATATTGGTTGGCTTATATATATGGTATAACGACAACACACTAGCTTGTAAGATAATGATAAAGCCCTAAGCTAGACCAAGCAAGCTTACGCTGATTAACTTCTTCAATGGTTTCCATGTCAGTTATGCACTCATCCTCAGAAATGATTCTTTTTGGTGTTTGCTTACATATCAAGTCAATTTTTAACTTAGATATATTCTTTTCCATAAACTTGCCTAACTCTCTATTTCAATCCTTTTTTGGTGAAAAATGAGCATTCAACCTCCAGCTAGGCTTTTGGGCATTTTGCTGTTTATGGATCAAGTTGTGCATATTATCTTCAAAGAGAACACATAGTTGCGGCCACAGATGATAAATTAAGGATATCTAAAACTTACATGATTTAATAATGTAACACCCCCATTTTGGGACCATTTTGAAATTCATAGTTGCGGCCACAGATGATAAATTAAGGATATCTAAAACTTACATGATTTAATAATGTAACACCCCCATTTTGGGACCATTTTGAAATTCATAGTTGCGGCCACAGATGATAAATTAAGGATATCTAAAACTTACATGATTTAATAATATAACACCCCAATTCTAGGACCATTTTGAAATTTTAAATGAAATGGCTGTTTTGAGCTTCTTTTAAGTTTTTGGCAAATTGGGACTTGATTTGAAATTTCAAATTTCAATTTCAAAACTAGAAATCCAAAATTTGAACCAAAAATAAAAACAAAACTCAAAATTGGAATTTAAATTGCAAGTCCAATTCAAATTTGAAATCCAAACTCAAACCCAAAATCCAAATTCAAAATTCGAATTGTGGGCCAACCCAATTTCCCTGGCCCAGCCTAGCCCATTCCCTCCCTCTCTCTTTTCTCTCACCCTCTCCCCTGTTTTTTGGCCGTGCCCCCGACCCACCCGCACCGCGCTTGTGCGCACACGTCACGCTCGCTGCCCATGCCACTGTGCGCCCCGTGCCTGCTTCCGCGCTACGTGCTCGGCCTGGCCATAGAACCCCGCCGCGCACATCCTCTGTGTTGCGCGCTCGCCACACCGCATGCATATGCTATCGCTCCCACACTGCACGCCCACTCCCTGGCACCATACCGTGTGTCCTTCGTCGTGCTGCACAAGCACTCAACGCACACCATGCGTTGCCTTGCGCCGCGCCATGCCTACATGAAAGTATCTAGGCCCCTAAGATTAGGATTTTGGTAATTAATGACGAATTATGAACATGGGACTAATGTGTGTGCTAAGATTGTATAGATAAAGTCTCATGTGTGCAAGGTGAAGAATAAACTGCAAGGATTATTGACGCCAAAAATTCGAAGACGAGGTACATAAGTCTTTTAGGTCTATTTTTAAATTTAGCCAGTCTTAAGAGTAAAGGTGGAAGACCAGATTATATTTTAGATGTCATACTATTAAGAGAGATATTTGAAAGTAGCTTGATAGCATGTTTTATGCACATTGGATCAATCTAGGAACATGCATGAATTTGAAATTAAGTTTGAAAACTCACTGGGCTCTCTCAGAAAAATCGGTAGTACCGCACCCACAAACGGTATTACCGCAGTGCGGCAATACCGGCATATACACAGTGGTACTACCGCTAGGCGATAATACCGGATTAAGTGCGGTATGGAAATTCCAGATAGCACCCTCCTGAGGGATTCAACTCTCTGAAATCGGTAATACCGAAAAATTGAATGGCGGAACTACCGCAGTGCGGTAGTACCGCATGGTACCGCGGTATTACCATTTTCCGGAATGTTTTTTTCAGAAAGCCTCCAAGTCAAGACTTAGCCGACCAGAAATCGGTATTACCGGTAATAGCACGGCGGAACTACCGTAGTGCGGTAATACCGCACCGATTTGCGATATTACCGCTGAGCGGTAATACCGCACTTTCAACGGCGGTAATAAACGCACAAAATTCCAACGGCTAGTTCTGTTCGTCTGACATAGCCGTTACTGTGTGCTACAGTAAAGTACGGTAATACCGCACTTTGTACAGCGGTAATTCCGATTTTCCTGATTTTTCAGCATTAATTTTCAACAACGGCTAGTTTTGGTTAGTGAGGGTATAAATACCCCCCACCTGCACTTGGGCAGGTTGCTGAAGTTCCATTGACTACATTTGAGTCCTAGAGCATTTACTCCACTCTCTTTTCTCTCTTGAGCATTGTTTTGAGTTTGTGGAGAGGTTTCAAGTGCATTCATTCTAGTTGATCCAATTGCACTTGCACGCCATCAAGTGGAATCAACGATCTATTCTCTTGGTGCTTGCCGGCACCTAAACGGTGGGAAGGTTGATTGCCGGTGACTTCTTCAAAGGAGATTGTGAAGAAGCCCGTGCCTAATTGTGAGTGGTTGGAGCTCACCATCTCCGGAGAGGAGGAAGAGCTACCATAGTGATCGAGGTGTTTTGACTTAATTCGTGGAGCCGGTCCGATTCGTCCGGACTAACCTCAACGTGGACTAGTGGAAACCGGTAAGTTTTCGATACCACGGTAAAAACATCGTGTGTCAAATTGTGTTTGTTCATTGTCTTTTAGCATTTGTTATTGATCATTCCTCGCTTATTGTCAATTACTTAGAATTGCTTGAATTGTGTAGGATTGCTTTCACTTAGTTTTTGTGCTTAGTAATCATCTAGTCATAAATTATTTAATTTAGTTTAGAATTTTAAAACCTCCTATTCACCCCACTCTAGTCGGTTATCCTTGATCCTACAAGTAGATCAGAGCTTGGTCTCTCATTCATTAGACTTAACCATCTAGAGAGAAAATGATGCCTAACGAGGGGATTGCAATAGGCAAGGCACCACAATTTGATGGCATAAACAATTCTTATTGAAAAATTAGAATGTCAATTTATCTTAAAGCCATGAGCTCGAGCATTTGGAAAATAGTAAATGAGGGTTATGTTATGCCGCTTGATCCTCTACACCCCACGGATCAAGATACGCGTAATTCTCATTTAGATGCCCAAGTAATGACAATGGTTCCGAGTTCAAGAATGCAAAAATTGAGGATTTTTGTGAAGAACTTAGAATAAAGCACGAGTTTTCCGCCACCTACACTCCGGAGCAAAATGGAGTTGTAGAGAGGAAAAATCGTACACTAATTGAAATGGTTAGGACAATACTTGATGAGTATAATACTTCCAATATCTTTTGGGCGGAAGCTATTAATACCGCCTATCATGCCATAAATCGCCTTTATTTACATCGTCTCTTGAAAAAAACTTCCTATGAACTAATCATGGGAAGAAGACCGAATATTTCTTACTTTAGAGTGTTTGGTGCAAATGCTTTATTATAAGAAAAGGAGTTCGGCTTTCTAAATTTCATAGGCGATGTGATGAAGGTTTTCTTTTAGGTTATTCTTCAAATAGCAAAGCATATAGAGTATTCAAGAAAAATTCTGGTATAATCAAAGAATCATATGATGTACAATTTGATGAAAACTAATGGCTCTCAAGAAGAGCATGAAAATTTGGATGATCTAGGTGATGAAAGGTTGAGAAAGGCTATGGAAAACATGCAAATTGGGAGCATCAAGCCAAAAGAGAATTCAAGCGATTCACCTTCATCAACTCAAGTTCAACATTCCACTTCATCCATACCAAGCACCATTCAAGCTCAAGATGAAGACAAGGAAGAGCAACCTCAATCATTAAGAGTTCACAATGCTTTGTCAAAAGATCATCCAATAGACCAAATATTGGGTGATGTGGGTAAGGGTGTTCAAACTTGTTCTAGATTAGTTTCCTTTTATGAACATTACTCGTTTGTCTCTTCTTTTGAGCCCAAGGTTGTAAATGATGCATTAGATGACCCCGATTGGGTAAATGCCATGCATGAGGAGCTAAACAATTTTGCAAGAGATGATATGTGGAATTTGGTGGAAAGACCCAAGGAGCACAACATGATTGGGACAAAATAGGTCTTCCAAAATAAACAAGATGAAAATGGAATTGTGGTAAGAAACAAAGCAAGGTTAGTTGCTCAAGATTATACTCAAGTTGAGGGACTAGATTATGATGAAACTTTTACTTCCGTAGTTAGACTTGAGTCAATTAGAATCTTGCTTGCTTTTGCATCATACTTTGATTTTAAACTTTATCAAATGGATGTTAAAAGTGCGTTTCTTAATGGAAAAATAACCGAACTTTTATTTGTTGAGCAACCTCCCGGATTTGAGGATCCTAAGAATCCAAATCATGTTTATAAACTCTCAAAAGCGCTATATGGACTTAAACAAGCCCTTAGGGCATGGTACGAGCGTCTTCGAGATTTTCTAATATCCAAAGGATTCAAAATCGGGAAAGTTGATACAATATTATTTACAAAAGTTATTGACAATGAATTCTTTGTATGTCAAATTTATGTTGATGATATCATTTTTGGTTCCACTAACCAAGACTTTTACAAAGAATTCAGGGATATGATGTCTAGAGAATTTGAGATGTTAATGATAGGTGAACTAAGTTATTTCCTAGGACTTCAAATCAAACAACTCAAAAATGGGATTTTCACTAGCCAAATCAAGTATGCAAGAGATTTACTCAAAAAGTTTGGCATGGAGGATGCAAAGCCCATCAAGACTTCCATGGAAACCAACGGGCATTTGGATCTAAATGAAGAAGGTAAGCCGGTAGATTTAAAGCTTTATAGATCAATGATAGGTAGCTTGCTTTATCTCACCGCATCTAGGCCAGATATTATGTTCAGTGTGTGCATGTGTGCAAGGTTTCAAGCATCTCCAAAAGAGTGTCATTTAGTGGCCGTAAAGAGAATTCTAAGATATTTAAAACATTCCTCTAGTATAGATTTGTGGTTTCCAAAAGGTGTTAAATTTGACTTAATTGGATATTCTGATTCCAATTATGCGGGTTGTAAAGTTGATAGAAAGAGCACATCGGGAAGTTGTCAATTGCTAGGAAGATCTCTAGTTTCTTGGTTCTCAAAGAAACAAAACTCTGTAGCAGTTTCAACCGCCAAGGCTGAATATGTTTCTGCAGGTAGTTGTTGTGCACAATTGCTTTGGATGAGGCAAACATTGATGGATTACGGAATAAAATTTGATAAAACGCCTCTTTCGTGTGATAATGAATGTGCGGTGAAAATAGCTAATAACCCTGTCCAACATTCAAGAACCAAGCATATAGACATTAGATATCATTTCTTAAGAGATCATGTTGGAAAGGGGGATAGTAAAATTAGCCACATAAGAACCGAGGATCAACTAGCTGACATTCTCACCAAGCCATTAGATGAAAGCCGGTTTTGTAAGTTGAGGAGTGAGTTAAATATTTTAGACTTCTCAAATATTGTTTGAACCCTTGCTGCATGTGGTTGATTGTCACTTATGGTCATTTGAATATTTTTGTGATGATTTATCAAAGGTTTTGCCAAAAGCTTATACATTCATAAAAACTATATTGTTAGTCTTCAAATAGGTTCTCTAATGCTAAATGATCCTGAATGATTCTTCCTTGAGTGCAAAACTAGGGATCATTTGCATAAAATCATAATCCAATCTCAAACTCAGCAAAGTCCCAGAAAAATCGGAATTACCGCCGTTGAATGGGCGGAATTACCGCTGAGCGGTAATACCGCATCGAGCGCAGTACTACCGCACAACGGTAATACCGCGACGATGTGCGGTCGTACCGTGATGATGTGCGGTCATACCGCATAGCGGTAAGACCGTGGGCAAGGGCGGAATTACCGATATTTCATAAGGGGCGGTTTCTCCAGGCTTATCTCCTATTTCTTTCAAAACTGTTCCCTCTGTCTCTCCTCATTACTTCAATTCATCCGAAACTCTCTCTCCCTCTCTCCTCTCTCTCTCCCAAGAACTCACTCAAATCCCCACACTGATCTCCAAATCCGGTGGGATTTTCGACGTTCTTGGACTCAAATTCGTTTCACAAGAGTTCAACTCCTCCATTGCTTGAGGTATTTCGAATCAAACTTCAAGTTTTCTTCTCTTTTGAACTCTTTTATAAAATTAGGTTGAATTTGAAATGTAGACAATTTTGTTGATAGATTCTTGAGCAAAACACATGTTTAAGTGATGTTAGATGATTTAACATCTTTCTATTGGAACACATCCAACAAACACATCACTCAAAATCCTAGAAATATTTGCCCTAGAACTGTTCAGGAAAAACTGTAATACCGCTCGTGGAACGGTATTACCGCTGAGCGGTAATACCGCAGTTGACCCTGGAACTACCGCTGAGCGGTAATGCCGCGGGGCTCAGCGGTACTACCGTATATTGTACTACCGTACTACCGATTTTCCTAGAACTTCAACAAATTATTTTTCTTCAATTCCAATCTAAAGTTTCACACCTTCTACCATTCCTTTGACTTCCAATTGTCCTCTATTGTCAAGATGGCTCCCAAAACAAGAAATGATTTGAAGAAAGTCCGATATGTGGTGAGGAAGATCTATGGTAGTAGTGGAAGTCCAGGTCAAGGTTCATCTCGTCAAGCACCTACTCCAGCCCTACCTCCAGCTGAATCTGAGCATGAGGAGTCCCCTGAGAGGACTGTGAAGGTTAGTGACGACGGAACCTCCAATGGTTCCAACACCGAGTCAGATCGGTACATGAACACCTCTTCTGATAGTCGGATCCCAGAAGCAGCAGTAGTGTCAGAAGAAGAAGAGGCAGATACAGGACCAACTGATAATGAACGAAGGAACATTGCTGATATGTCTGCTGACGATTACACCATTCTCAGACATCGTCGGCAGCAACTCCTTGAAAGAACACCAGCAATCCTTTGTTTCATACACAACTTCAGGAGCAAATTTTTGAGGAGGTGTATCAGCATAACAAATTTGCCGATCACAAGTATGTAAGCTGGGAGCATGTTGATCAGATACGCATGTTTGATGGGGCGTGGCGCATGTTTCAGAATGCAGGACTTCTCCATCTGACCTCTCTTTAGTCGGATTACAAGAGGACATAATTCGTCAGTTTTATGCCACCTTGTGGATCTCGCCAAATTGTGAGAATCTAGAGTGGATGACTGGAGAAAGGTACAAACAAGGGAGATTATGAGGCAGTTTTGAACACTGTCTCAAGTGGGTATCCAAAAGTATTTGATAGTCCTACGATCCCACTTCTTCAATGCTCAGAGTTTTATGATCAAAGAGTGAGATATGTGCCTGGCAGGCTTTATGGTCTTCTCCCCATTCCGAGCTTGATTAACAGAATTGTCAATCACACATTTATGCCCAAGAGTGGAAACTTCGACGCCATTCGAGGGCATGTCTGGAATGTAATTCAGTATATCATGACAGGAACCACGTTTGATGTGATTGACCTTATGATTCGAGAGATGGAGGACTCTAAAAATGACAGGAGCCGAAGGATCAACTTTGCACCTTATATCATGGCTCTTATCATTCACAAGACCGGACCATTTAGAGGAGGAAGGGGAGGTGTTCACAAGCCCTATAAGCCTCGTGAGAAAGGCCCAGTGCCTCCGCGCCCTAGTGCGCATCATGGAGCATCTTCCTCATCTCAACCTCATGGAGAGCAGGGGTCACAAGCAGATGACATTTCGATGGCTCAACTTTATGCTGCAGTTATGGGATTGAGTGGCAGTATGACCATCATGTCAGATAGCCTCAGCTCCATTAGTGGAAATGTCTCCTCTCTCAATGATCACTACTCTTCTCTGTCTGGTGATGTGTCCAATCTCACTTCGGCTATCTCCTCCCTTGGCGACCGGATGACAGCGCTTGAGACTACTGTTGCCCCACAACACTATGTGCGCCGCACCCGTCGTCGTCCGGATACTTCTTCTCAAGCCCAAGACCAACCTCCTCAGGAGTGAGCTTTTTGGTCCTTGATGCCAAAGGGCGAGAAGAAGAAGAAAAAGTAAAGAAGGAGAAGAAGAAGAAGAAGGCGAAAAGAAGGAATTTTGAGCTCTATCTATTTATGTAATAGACTATGTGGTGTAATAACACTATGGATGTTTATCTTTTAAGTCAGATGAACAATATGCTCATGTCTTTTATGCTATTGCCTTCATGAAATTTCAAGTGTTGTTATTTGCATATTTTTATCTCTTGAAGTTCATAATTGCTCCAGATACAATTACTGCTCACATGTGCAAATTTAATTTTCTCTTTTATGCACACATTTAGGGGGAGTATGTTAAATCGACTTTTGAAAGAAATTAAATCACTTCTATACCATGAAACAAATGAAAGATTCAATTCTTTTCTCAAAAGCCATAAATTAGAGTATGCAACTTGTTCTTATGCAAGTAGTATATTCAAACCCTCCATTTCTTACTTTTTAAAAGGTGTTGTCATCAATTACCAAAAAGGGAGAGATTGAAAGTATTTAGGCCCCTAAGATTAGGGTTTTGGTAATTAATGACGAATTATGAACATGAGACTAATATGTGTGCTAAAATTGTATAGATAAACTCTCATATGTGCAAGGTAAAGAACAAGCTGCTGAAAGATCTGGACCATCATTATGAGTTAATGACAGATTTTGGTAATTAATGACAATCGAATTATGGGACTAATAGTTTCATTGAGATGAATGAACAGGATATGTCTCACGATGATGGATGACTTGGAATGGTTTATACGACTGAGCATTTTTCAAGTAAAGCAAAGTCTTCATGTGTTGATGAATAAAGTCAAAAGATCCAAGCTTGAAGTTGAGATATATGTTATCAAGCTTCAAGTGATTATGCAAGGCAAAGGTATGGCTAGCTAGAGCTAAGGATATATTTCTAGTATTTTATTGGTCTTGGTGTTTGGTTGGAAAACCGGATTTCTAGTGTAGGATGCCGTACTATTAAGAGGGGTTGTGATTAGTAGCTTGAGAGTATCATGTGTTGATGGCTCACTCTAAATTGCTCTAGCTCTCTCCGTGGCATGACGCTAACATTTTCGAATGTGTTTTGAAAATGATTGTAGCTCATGTATAAATCCTTGGCAACATGTGACTAGATGTTTGCGAATGTGTTTAGCAACATGATTGAAGTCCATGTTTTTTTCTCTCCTTGAGGCATGATGCTAATATTTGGGTTGCGTCTCTCAAATGATTGTAGCTCATGCTAAATCCATTGCAACATATGATTTAAAATTTGAAAAGGAAATATCTTAGTTAAGTTCATGTCATCAACCCTTGAGATGCGATTCTAAAATTCTACGGATATGTTCCACAACCTGTTAAAGAATTACATGATGATTTTGAATGCTTAAAATTATACTTTGCAAACCTGTTTTACAGGTGGCGGTCTGACCGGCTCTGTATGGGCGGTCAGACCGACCTAAATGTTTTTCCCCGGGTCAAGTGGTCTGACCGGTGGAGAGGTCAGACCGGCCTGTTTGTGGCGGTCTGACCGGCCAGACCGGTCTGACCGGAGTGTACCAGGAGGTCTGACCGGCCTATCTGTGGCGGTCAGACCGCTCAGCAGTTAGACCGGCGTGTGGCCAGCGGTCCGACCGCTCCGTGGTAGTTCCGTTTTCTCCCCGGTATGATTTTTCCAGAGAGCAATTTTTTCAGTAGCGGTCTGACCGGTACCTCTGTGGTCTGACCGGACCTGGCGGTCAGACCGGTCCCTGTGTGGGCGGTCTGACCGGTAGATGGCTCTAACGGCTAGTTTTTCAGCCGTTAGAGGGACCGCGGTAGTACCGCAGTTTGCACTGCGGTAGTACCGGCCTCCGGGCAGATTGTTGATCTCCACTTGTTCCAACGGCTAGTTTTTGGGTGAATTGTATAAATACCTCCCCAAGGGCTGTTGGAACAAGGTTGCTGGCACTATTCTTTCTCCCTTTGAGCTAGAGCAAGTCTCCTCCTCTATATGTGCATGTGTTGCACTTAGGGTGTGTTGGAGAGACAACCTTGTGCATGTGTTGCGCTTGGTGGTGGACTTTGTGTCCATTGAGCTGAGATACTTGATTTGTTCAAGTGAGGGTCTTCGACTTGTTACTCTTGGAGTTTGCCGACTCCTAGACGGTCTCGGAGTTGTGGTGATCCGGTGATCTTCTCAAGAAGTTTGTGAGAAGGCCCGGTGGATTGTGAGTGGTGTGGTGCTCGCCATCTCCAGAGTGGAGGAAGATCAACCATAGTGATTTGAGGTGGAAGGCTTAGTTCGTGGAGCCGGTCCAAGTTGCTTGGGCTTACCTCAACGTGGATTAGGGGAGACCGGCAAGTCTCCGAACACCACGGTAAAAAGCAACCGTGTCAATTGTGGTTTGTTTATTTGTGCTTAATTTACATTCAAGCAATTTACTTTCATAGATTTCTATTTACTTGCTTGTCTTTCTAGAATAGCAATTCTTAACATAGCCTTAGAGTATTGGTGCACTTAGAATTACATAATTGCTTGAGGCTTTATTTGTGCTAAACCTAAGTGTTCTACTCTTCCGCATTATATACTTGGTTTAGACAAATCGATATTATTTTAATTAGAAGAGAATTTTTAAGACCGTCTATTCACCCCCCTCTAGTCGGCCTCCTCGATCCTACAGCTGCAAGGATTATTGACGCCAAAAATTCGAAGACGAGGTACATAAGTCTTTTAGGTCTATTTTTAAATTTAGCCGATCTTAGGAGTAAAGGTGAAAGACCGGATTATAGGTTAGATGCCATACTATTAAGAGGGATCTTTGAAAGTAGCTTGATAGCATATTTTATACACATTGGATCAATCTGGGAACATGCATGAATTGGATCACAATTAGGCGGTAATACCGGATTAAGTGCGGTATGGAAATTTCAGATAGCACCCTCCTGAGGACTTCAACTCTCTGAAATCGGTAATACCGAAAAATTGAATGGCGGAACTACGCAGTACGGTAGTACCGCATGGTACCGCAATATTACCATTTTCTAGAATATTTTTTCCAGAAAGCCTCCAAGTCAAGACTTAGCCGACCAGAAATCGGTATTACCGGTAATAGCACGGCGGAACTACCGCACCGATCTGCGGTATTACCGCTGAGCGGTAATACCGCACTTTCAACGGCGGTAATATCGCACAAAATTCCAACGGCTAGTTCTGTTCATCTGACATAGCCGTTACTGTGTGCTACAGTAAAGTGCGGTGATACCGCACTTTGTACAGCGGTAATTCTGATTTCTCTGATTTTTCTTTTTCAGCATTAATTTTCAACAACGGCTAGTTTTGGTTGGTGAGGGTATAAATACCCCCCCACCTGCAGTTGGGCAGGTTGCTGAAGTTCCATTGACTACATTTGAGCCCTAGAGCATTTACTCCACTCTCTTTTCTCTCTCGAGCATTGTTTTAAGTTTGTGGAGAGGTTTCAAGTGCATTCATTCTAGTTGATCCAATTGCACTTGCACGCCATCAAGTGGAATCCACGATCTATTCTCTTGGTGCTTGCCGGTACCTAGACGGCGGGAAGGTTGATTGCCGGTGACTTCTTCAAAGGAGATTGTGAAGAAGCCCGTGCCTAATTGTGAGTGGTTGGAGCTCACCATCTCCGGATAGGAGGAAGAACTACCATAGTGATCGAGGTGTTTTGGCTTAATTTGTGGAGCCGGTCCGATTCGTCCGAGCTAACCTCAACGTGGACTAGTGGAAACCGACAAGTTTTCGATACCACAGTAAAAATATTGTGTGTCAAATTGTGTTTTTTCATTGTCTTTTAGCATTTGTTATTGATCATTCCTCGCTTATTGTCATTACTTAGAATTGCTTGAATTGTGTAGGATTGCTTTCACTTAGTTTTTGTGCTTAGTAATCATCTAGTCATAAATTGTTTAATTTAGTTTAGAATTTTAAAATCTCCTATTCACCACCATCTAGTCGGTTATTCTTGATCCTACACTACACCGCTGCCCTTGGCCACTGCGCGCCATGCCCTGGCTATAAAACCACCCACTCCTCCTGTTTGCTCCTCACCTCGCCTTGAACTCGTCAGCACTTCCCCTTGGACACTCCGAGCCCAAAGCGAGCTCGACTTTGCAGTCGTCGATTGTTGCTGTAGACTCTCAGTCGGCACACTGCTCTAGTGAGCCCCTCCCTCTCCCAACCACTCTGGTGTGATCGCCTTACTGCCCTCTCCATCTTACCTCCCCTAATTTGGATTTCGTCCACAACAGCTCGCTGACACCGTCATCTTTCCCAACTCCAGTCGCTTAGTCACCCCGTCAAACTGGCATGCCTTCGCTCAATACCTGTCGGCCGAAGGACCCTCATGCCTCCTCCTCCCGATCCCCACCACCAATTTTAGCCATCGCAGCCCCTAGCCCACCGGTGTTGTGGTTTTCCACCGCGCCACCTCGGGTCAACACCGTCAGACCTCCACAAAGCCTCTCGGAGCTCACCTTGCTCCCTAGATACTCACGACACCGTTCAATAGGTCACCTCACCGTCGGCACCATGGCTGCCATGGTGGCCAAATGCTGCCATTGTTGTGCGCCATCGCACCGCCACTATAGCTCACTGCAGACAATACCGTTGCAACCTATGGGTGTGGTATGGCCCCGAAAACACATTTTGGGCCTTGCTAGTGACCACCACCACCTCTCTCGTCGGCGACGAGCATGACAAGGTCGTGCCCTGTTTGAGCGTTAAGGAGGAGTCACTGTAGCAACTATTAGTATTAATGATGTTCTTAAGACATAATTAAGTTAATGTTATTGACATTCATTAATTGAGGTTAATCAGTCACTGACATGCGGACCTAACCGATTAAGAAAATATAGTTAAAACTGGATTTTACTTATTAATCGTGGACAAATGGGCCATCCTTACTGTGTTGACCGCACCTATCAGTCACTCTTCTCTTTTTCTTAAAGAAAATAATTCAAAAATAAATTAAAAACCTTAAGGGTCCCACATTCAACCATTGTTATGTTTTCTTAAGAAAAATAATTCAAAAATAAAATTAAAACCTGGCTAGCCCCACTTGTCAGCCTGTAATGTATTTTCAAAATGGAAAATAAATTAAAACCGTGGGGCCCAACTGTCAGGGAGACATATTCTCTCTTCTCAGTTTATTTTTAGGATTTTTCTTGAAAATATACTTTGAAAGGTCCGTTCTCACTCATTTTAAATCCAAATCAAATGAAACATGTTTTTAGATTCATTTAAATTCACAATCTTTCTAACAAAAGTAAAACCATGAATTTTGGTGTTCATTTGGAGGTTTATTTGGATTTATTTGTAAGCTCGTATATTTATTTGCTTTTTGGTCATAATTGTTCGATTAGATTACAAAGACCAAAGAGAGCAGCAGTTCGAGCCCAATCTAGACCAACAAGACCAACCAGCTTGTGAGCAAGGCGAGTTAATACTTTGATCATGTTGCTCTCACTTTTTGAATGCAAATTATGTTGAATTAAATTATCAAATTGCATGCTTTAATTTTTTTATACAAATGTATATTCAAATTAAAGTTCTAGTTACTTACCTATTGATAATTGCACTACTATGTCTCTCCCCTTGGCAATTGAACAATAGTACTAGTCACCCTACAATTAATGATAAATATACTAGTTATAAGATATATCTAAGCGCCATACTTGATACCCAGGATTATTAATTTGCTCTGATATTATTTCAAACATGAAAATTGGTTTTGGGCAGCCATGGATGGAAATGGTTGGTATATTGAATTGAGATATCTTATGCTACCAAAACCCCTAAAAGTTGCTTTATATTTGGGCAGATGGTGAGAGAGGCTAGTGTAGATGGAGCACAAGAGTATGGGTTGTGGCAGAACTACCCAGAATCCTTAAGGACAGAATCTTATGACGACTTTCAATGTAAAATAGTTCAACCATAAATCTATAATGGATATAACCTCGCTAATTAATTTACATTGACTTAGTGTGGGTTGCGCCATCCGAAGGAACACGGATCGTGTCGTTGGATGTAAGCCATTGTGTTGTGCAAGAGGAGGCCTTTGGAGCAAGTGGATGTAACCTCATAGCAGTGGAAACCTTACTCGGTGCAGCCTCATTGAGTGCAAAGGCCTTGTGGTGATCTTCTTGATTTGCATGTCTAAAAGAATATGTAGAATATAATAAGTTAATTATCTTTTATAGGTAAAGTGTGCGGTCTTTGCGGAGTAAAAACTGTTCGAACCACTATGCCCACCGTCATAGGCTAGCATGAAAACTTACTCGAGTTAGTGTCTAATTCACAAAAGAAACTCTATAGGTGGAATGAAAAATATGATGAGTGTATGTAATCCTGAGTTGGTTTCTCCTAGGTGGATGGAACCTAGGGATTATAATGGGTAGATGGAATCTTAGTAACAAAAAATAGCATATGATAGATGGAATCATATAACAGGTAGGTGGAACCTGCACTGCTATTATTACTGCATACTTCACCCTCTTTAGAAAATATGGTTTGGTAAAAAAATACTTAGGATTTTTACTTACTATAGTTCAACTATGGCATTTTGCAAACAAAAGAACTCGAACCCTCCTTGGTTAAGCCGTGCATTTGTATTATTACAATCTGTGTATTGGCTTGCGGAGCATGGTTGTATGTACTTACCCTTGCTCACTAAAATAACTCAGAACTTACGGATCAAGACCACTATGCCTACTACGCCGCTTCGAGACCAGATGAAGAAGAACATGGTGGAGATTAGGCCTTTCTTTAGTTGTCTAGTCTTTACCTTAGCTAGATAGACTTTGATAGTGATTGTATGTACATCTATTATCCAAATCTTGGGGGGTAGTATGACATGTTTTACCCCTAATTGCTTGCATATGGCAAAGTATGGCCTAATCTTTTACTTTTTTGTTTCCACTTCTGCTTTCCATAATGTACATTTGGCCTGATCGGACCTATTATGTAAACTCTACCTGATAAAGGTTATTTAAACTCTGATATGTAATATTAATGATTGAAATGGTTTATACGATATATGAGCTTGATTCAGCAATATACCTATAAACACTATCTACTAATCCAAAAAATAATACGATAATTTTATAGAGTGTTTCGGGTTGCTAATCCGAGGTCGACATATAATGTCTAATCATTCTATCAGTGTTCTGTTGTACCAGACAGTGGCATGCTTAGTGGACGGCATATAGGTCGTGTCATAATTAGTTTTCTTTCCCTTTGTAGGATCATTCGTTACGAATACTCTCAGTCATATAAATAATCCTATCCTTTCGGCAAGACATGTCCAAAATTCCCTTAATTCTCTTTTGTAAGTACAATCAAATCAGATTCCCTAGTCTAGGTCTCCAAAGAGTTAGTGATGCAGGAATCTCCCCTGTTTATGTTAAAGATACAAGTTGTTGCTGCTCCATGACGCACGGATTCTGTTCATACATATAATTATATAATGCAACATAAATATGATGAGTGCTAGCTGCTTATTTATTGAAAGTGTTATTTGTTGGGCATCTTAAAAATAAGTGAACTTTGAGCTTGTGGTGCAGCTACATAAAATATTGCAATGTTTATAAAAAATAATGCTTCACAAAAGCAAAACATTTAATGAATAAACTAATAGACTTAGTAGCAATGTCGACATAAAAATTGACCAGTAATGTATTTTCACTCGAAATAAATACTATATAGTTTTTTTCGGAAAGGTAAAATTGGTTAGCAACTCGGGATCAAACATAAAAAAATCCACGGATAAATTGGCCTAATGTGTAGTGGGACTCGAACCATTTTATAGAATTGTTTTTTCAAAAATCTACCTGTAAGTAGGGGAGTTTGTCAAAAACCTACTCACATCTTAAAATTCATCAAAAACCTACCCATAAGTTCTATGTGGTTGCACCCCCTCGCCAATGGCCAATTTACGCGCTGATACATGGCATTTGCGTGGCAATTCTAGTAGACCGGTGTGAATATTGTGTAGGGAAGACATACCAGCACAAAGTAGGGGGGCATGAGTTGAGTGCAGGAGATTAAAGTGTGATGCAAGGGTGGG
Organism: Melocanna baccifera; assembly: GCA_036346265.1. Lineage (NCBI taxonomy): Eukaryota > Viridiplantae > Streptophyta > Magnoliopsida > Poales > Poaceae > Melocanna > Melocanna baccifera. The sequence continues at coordinate 3,007,978 of CM070710.1, forward strand.
AGAATAGAGAAAGAAGGAAGATGGATGATCAGGGGCACTTGCCGACATTGTGGCCACGCAAGAGCATTCTCACTGTCTAGATAAACTTGGACATGATCCTCGATTAACAATTTTTGGCTTTTAGGAGCTTCAACGAGTAAATTGGTCGTTTGGAGGTGGATTTACAACCACATAGAACTTACAAGTGGGTTTTTGATGAATTTTAAGATGTAGGTCAATTTTTGAAAAACTCACTTGTAGGTGGGTTTTGTTTGCAAAAATCCCTATAAAATTTTAATCAATGGACCTAAACATTGTCTTGCAAGCTGCAATTAATGGCTCTATAACATATCCTTTGAACATGGTTCCAGCAGGTTAGCTTTTTTTGCGAGGTTAGCTAAAATATTGATGTACCAGTTGTAAGATAAAAAGACATTACCAAAATCGATAATCAATTAGAAAGAAAAGCATATAATTTAGTTCAAGACACTGAAAAATAAATTTACAAAAGTACGAGCTCATACCTGATTTGTGTATGTACTCCCACCCCATACGCGCCAAACACTTCTCCCACCCCATACGCGCCTTGGTGCAATTTGTGTATGTACTCCCTCCACTTCATAGTAACAAATCATTTTAAAATACATACAGTCAAACTTTAAAATTTTGACTATCAATATCTTTTTAAATATTTAGATTAGATACATAAAAATCATATGTATAAATTCGTCTCGAAAAATGTTTTCATAATATTATAATTTTGTTGGAATTTATAAATATATTATAATAGTAATTAGTGGTCAAAATTGTATTTTGAAGACCGTGTCGATGTCCAAAACAACTTATTTTTGTGAATTAGAGGGAGTATCTATCTATGTATGCAAAAACCTCTCTCTCACACATTTAAACATTTTTAACGTAACATTTTCAGTGCTCTGGCAACGCGTCGGCTATAGAATCGTTAACATCTTTTCTTTATGGGGATCTTATCATTTACGTGTTTATCACTGCAACTCCTTTTGTTCCAGATTGGCTCCTAACCAGATCTGTAGTATATAAGCAAATTGTTTTCCAATGGAAGCCACCCACGTTGTTCAAATGACGAAAAAAGAATCCCTTTCCAAAAGGGGTGTGCTAACTGGGAATAAATGATTTTCCTTTATGTTTGATTCTTTGCCCTTAGAATTTTGTGCTAGCTAGACAAGGTGTGACATTAGATATTATAGATATATCTACATTTTACACGTCCTTAGCATCAAGAGAGATCATAAGGAGATGAAATCCAATAAAGAAAACCAAACAAATTAAAAGCAGAAAAGGATGTTATATTTTACTTGAGAGAAATGTTTTACATCACTCTTTCATGGAGGACATCTCTAACCCTAGAGCGCACACACACAAATCTCCAACATAAGGAATGTAACATCCTAATTTTCGTTGCCTTTTTAAAGTTTTAAAATTAAAAATAACTATTTGGATTTTTATTGAATTAATTAAAGCTTAATTTAAATTTTTAGAAATTTAAAAAGATTTAATATGAATAAATTAAACATCAATTAAATTAAAGCCAGTTTTTTTGGGTTCCTTGGGTTGCAAGAAAGTTTTTGTATTTTTTAGATTTTTTTCGGATTTATTTACTATTTTTTAGAGCTCATTTACCTTTTTCTTAATTTCTGAAATTAACAGAAGCCTATAAAAGTTGAAAAACCATAGTGGGCTGAAATTCCCTTTCTCTTTAGCCCAATCCACTTCTTTCGCCAACCCCAATTCCTTCCCTGACCTGGTCCATAGCCTGCCATGTGTCAGCCATCCATTTCACCCATGCCTCATCTTCACCGCTCATCTTATTCCCCTCTCGTGTCACTGCCGATGGGGCTCGTCTGTTAGCTTCAACCTCCTGTATCCACGCCAGACTCCCTCCATCGTCATTGTATCCACACCGAACTCGATCTTCTTGGCGTGTGCGCCATGGCAGCCACCCCTTTAAATAGCCCACGCTCGTACCTGCATAGCATATCCCCGAGCCACCTAGTCTCTTTGCTTCGCGTTGCCACCACCGGAATTAGAGCTTTGTACCATCGCCTTCATCATCTCCGGCAGGCAATTGTGCCCACACCAGAGCTCCTTCAACCTCGCCATCTTCACCCCGAGGTTTGCCATGCTCTTCTCTCCTCTTTCACCCTTCACCGAGGCTCAAGAGTCGCCGTAGCTTCCGTTCACCATGCACCTGAGCTTCTCTGCCACTTTCTCCTCACCGTCGGTAAGCTTTGTCAACCCATGGTCTCCGCGCCAAGCTCCCTAGCACTACATTGTTCCAGGAAACCTTTTATGCACCTCGCTGAACCACGTTGAGCTTTCTTGTCGAATTTTCCTCGTCGACCAAGCTTTGCCGTCACCCGTCTCACTACCGACCTACATGTCGACCTCCCCAGGCCCATCCACATTGGTAGATGAGATCGCCGTGCTCCACAGAAGCTAATGGTGACCTTGCAGACCTCGCCGAACCGCTGCTCACTGTCGTTCGCCACTGCCCTCACCGGAGCATCCACAATCGTCGATCTGTCCAACATGTCATCTAAGGGTGGAAATTTGGCTTGAGGCTTGCGAGCTGGATCAGAGGTGCACATGATGACATGAGATCTCCTGTAGTTATGGTAGGTTCATCTGTACTGCAATATTTGTCTATTTTGTTTTTGCTTATGTTAACTTGAATATTATGTATCTTTTTAGGAAGAAGATGAAGAGGATGATGTTCAAACCATTCCATTTCCTAAAAGCGTCATAGAGAGCAGCTAGTGTCTGGTAATGTTGTCTTGAATATTCTTGCAATATATATTTAGGTTGGACAAGGAACACATTAATTTGAGTAAATGCCTAATTGGCGTATGGTTTCTTGTTGCAGGTTTTGCGTTCACTGCTGTTGTAAACTTGTAAACTGCTTGTAAACTTGTGACTTGTAAACTGATGTTGTGAACTGCTGCTGTTGTTAAACTCGCTGCTTCTTTGTTGAATCGCTGCTTCTTTGTTAAGCTAATCGAATCGATTTCGCTGATCGCTGCCGCATTAATAATCGCTGTTTGTAAACCTGTGACTTGTGAGCTGAATCGTTGTTGCCGCACCATCGAATGTTGTGAATCGCTACGCTGTTAATCGCTCGCTCGCTCGCTATCTTCTTTGTTATTCGCCGCCGCTTTGTTAATCGCCGCTATTATTCGCATCGCTTGCCGTTATTATCGCCTTTGTTAACTATTGCTCTGTTATTCGCTCATCGTTAACTATTGCTCTGCAATCTTTGAATCGTTAGAATCTTTGTTTACCTCTCGCTGCGGCTGTTATTCGCAATTTCACAATCGCTTTGTTATCTGTGACTGGCTCATTCTGGCTCGTGAGCCGACTCGAGCCGCATTTCAAGCTGAGCCAAGCCTGTCTCCCAGCTCGTTTCGGAAACGAGCCGAGCCAAGCCTATTGTTCACCCGAGCCGACACGAGCTTGGCTCGAGCCGGCTCGGCTCGACTCGTTTCCACCCTTAATGTCATCCCACATGGCACGCCACATTAGTGTATAGAGCCATGTGTCCGCCACGTGTTGTCTAGTTAGAGCAACATCAGCCCTAACCTCTAGTCTCGAGCACTATTTTGTGGACCAAGTCCACCGTAGACCCAAATCAGCTGTGGACATGGTCTATGGACTAGGGCCCATATGTTAGCCTCTAATCAAATTTTCCAGAATAAATTTTATTTTAGAAATTCCAAAAAATCAAAGGTCCCACCTGACAGCCACTAGCCCATTATTAAATTAATTTTGAAGGAAATATTCCAAAAAAAATATTCTCATTTCTCTCTTAATTTTCAAGAATTTATTTTCTAGTAAATCTTTGAGAGCCTATTCTCCTTTGTCCTAACTCCGATAGAGCCGATTTTTCTTTCTAAATTTATCTAAAATTGAGTTATATCTTTTAATTCTAGTTTTGTTATTTTTGGATTTCATTTAAATATATTTATATTTCATTCGCTTTCTCACTCGTTAAATAATGTCTTTGAAGGACCAGAAGAGGGAACTGAAGTTCAAAAAGTGGTAACTGAGCAAATCCAAGGCAAGTCATGATCTTTGATCATGTTGAACCTATTGCTTCAAATATATTATTTACTACCTTGTTTGAAATTATCTTACATTTCTAATTTACTACAAACTTTTGTACTAGTAGTTATCGACCAAATTTGATTATTCCATCATTGATAATTTGAATGTCTTGATTATATTATCACCATAGGATGGAAAATTAACTAGTGATGAAGTACTAGTATCCACTTGGCTTGTACGTTTAGTAAGCTTAGCCTTGCTTATAGTACATTGAGTTCATCATCAGCTGTTGATCAATTAATTAATTTTGACAATGTGATCTTGAATCATGGTTGCAGTCACAATTATAAAATTTGTGTACCATGACATGGTAGTGTCATTGGTGTTGATTAAGCAAAATAATTTTCACTTGCACGAGTGATCGTGCAGTAAAGAGAGTGTAGTAGCATATTAGAATGCGGATATCTTGCCTGAGTAATGATTAATGATTTAATTTTGTGCGCCATTGATTTGAACCTTACTGTGCAACTATATATCAAGTATGGGATGGACCTAACTAACTAATTTATGATATTTTAACATTAATTCTGTCATTGAGATGTCAGTGGGTGCTGGTTAGACATTCTATGGGGTGCAAAAGGGGAGCTTCTGATTTGGGGGGGATTTACCTCCATTCAGCGGTGAAACCTTAGCGGAGCAGAATTGGGATGAGATTGAATATTGTAAAAGCCTTGTGATAATTACTTTGTTGCACGCCTAAGGAAGCATGTATTGAACAACATGATAAGTTCATTATCTCATGTTGGTAAAGTTGTGAAATCTCTACAAAGTGAACAACTATTCGAATTGTCATATCCCCGGTTATAGACAATGCTCGGTGATTTCACATGAGGGGTAGAGATTTCATAAAAATCTGGTTGGGTTAAGTTTGAGAAGTGAATGATTAGTTCACTGGTGATTCATTATATAAATGGTTAGTTCATTGATGGTTCATTGGATAAATAGTCAGTTTACTTGCGGTTTACTCAATTTCTTTTACTTAATAACTTATTACTTGTTTGAAAGTTTCTATTCAATCTATTTTGTTCTATTTACCTTAAATTATTGCTTTATGCAAAATAACCATTCAACCCTCATTTGGTAAGCCTTGCATCATTATATATTGCATCTTGTTATAAACGACTTGTTGAGTACTCTATGTACTCATGGCTATATTTTGATGCTTAGTTGTTGAAGGGGAACCATTTCAGCCAGATGTAATGCGAGAGGAGTTCTTTGACGTCTTCGTGAATTAGGACTTCGCTCCCCAGTCGATTGCATATGGGCATATCGAATGGCCGCTGTGTTTATCTTTATTTTTCGCTGTTAGTTTTTGCTAAACCCTTCAGGCTATTATTTGTAAATTTGGCTATAAGATCGCTGCTCTGATAATTAATAATTTTGAGTCTTTCATGGTTATTTGTGATTATGGTTGATATTTCATCAGTGTTGCAACTGTGTGCATTAGAGTGATTTTGGACTAGTATAGAATACATAGGAGAGTCCAAATTTGTATATTCGAGTCTTGACAAGGAAACCCTAATCCCCAAGAGTCCTTCTCTCTCTAAACTCACACAAAGACTTATATAGTGAATGCTCCCTACCTCATACCAAACCCTAAATAGCCAGCTACTCTTAGTTGATACGTCTAATTACAAATGGGAAAACCTGGTAACCCATACACAAACGGGTTTTCCACTTACACATACTTATACGTTTTTCAAAGCATAACTTCCATATGGCTACAATAGCCTGATATGACACTCCATCCTCCAAGATATGACCTAAACCACTTAGGCCTCTGTCGCAGTTTTGCAAACCATCACTCCAATTAGTATTGGATTATTTCCTCAATTGCTACCCATCGGACTTTACGATGCTTCTCCCTAAAATAACCTCCACAATGTGATGCCCAATAACTTATCGTAAAGATCATACATTTTCTCGAGGACCATCATCACTTAAAATGACCAAATCCTATGGCACACCACACCAAGAACTTAGTTTGTAATGCTCAACTACTTGCTGCCAAGATCATACGCCCATTCTGAAGACCATCATCACTTGAAACAAATAAGTCTAATTGGCATACCACATACAGACATTTGTCTCCTCACGATCCTTGTCTTTCTCTCGTGCTTCTTTGCTTGAGGTGATGCTCCACTGGACTTGCTCAACACACCATGGCCTCATGACACCATCTCTAGCATTGGTCTTGCCATTGATCGCAACAATCACCAAGTGCCCTGCAGATCAAAGAATAAGCAACTGATTCGAGCACAAATGACATGCACTTGATTCTCATTAGCAAAACAACACATGCATAAACTCACGCAATGACTCGTACTCTGAAAACCAACTCAACTCAACTCACTTTGCAGAGGTCGGTATGTCTGCCAACCATCGACGGTCGTACTGCTCCAAACCAACTTCAACTCCCTCAATAACAGGGGACCAGTCAGACCGTGGTACACTTGCCGGTTTGACCACCCAACTCCACTCTGGTCAGACCTCCATCCTATCACTGGTCAGAGTGCTCCTTGCAACTCGCTGAAGACCTTTCTAGAAAAAAGCTACCGCCAACTAACGGTTAGTACTACCATAACTCTAGTCAGACATCAGTACCCTTGTCGGCTGACCGCCATCTGGCTGATTGGACCGTTGGCTGGTCAGACCGCCCCTGCACAGCGGCCAGACCGCCTCTACAGGCCAATCTGACCATTGTCTCCCACATAGCAGAACTAGAGGTTAACAAAACACAAAATCAAACTCAAACTTTGGCAACACAGCACAAGCCAAGTCAAATATTCATCACACACTTGGGGTGACCTTCATATGGTCTCACATATATTTTCTACTCAAGTAGCAGAAAAAAATGAAAATGACTTCTGCATAATTTTGAGATGCCTTTCTTTAACTTTAACAGTGATAAGTTTCACCTTATCCTAAGGAAAATTTTGAAAACAATTTTGTACAGGGTGTAGGAAATACAATATAATATTGATCAGTTCAAATGCAATTTACAAGCACCATTTTCCACATTCTTCTAGTTCAAATAATGCCAACAATGTTCATCAGAATTTCTATCTATCACGAATACGACAAATATCCATTGCAAGAAGCAAGCTAGAGCTTACATTTCTCCGAGACGATCGACCAATCAAGCAACCAATAGCTGCATGCACTCCAGCAGCTGACGGCTCACTGTCACTCGTACGTGTGCGTGCCTCAATAATTAAAAAGACTATCTACGTTGATTGAAGTCGATCGAGACGGCACCCCAAATCTTGCTTACCTTTGCTAATTATTCGCTGTTTTTTCTTTCTATTTCGCTACAGTTTATGAGGAGAAAAACAGATGAAGTATGGGCGGTTCTTGCCTTTCGTGGGCTATATATATTTCGTGGCTTGTGCCTCGGAACGCACTCACACACACTAGCTCACTCGTAGAGAGACAGTGAGAAGCTAGGAGGGGAGAGAGAGACAGAAGCTAGAAGGAGAGAGAGAGAGAGAGAAAATGGAGAGGAGAGCAGTAGTGTGTGACACTGAAGCAGGTGATGATCATGAGAGGCAAGGTATGTGATTGTGATCACCAAGAGTGCATCTAACTTATGTGATTCAATCATCAAATGTTTCTTTTGCGCGCTATATATGATACTGCTAGCTCACTATCAACAAATATATGTGATTAACACTGAAGGAGTTAATATACACTCGTTTGTTACTCACTTCCTGTGTTCGATCGGCTCAATAAAAGCCTTTGGAAAAAGGTTTCGTGCATGCGATTGTGAAACATGCGTGTAGGTTTTCTCATGCATGCTACTTTGCAAAGCATATATAGCCTTTCTTTCAGCAGTGACATGCTCCAAGATTCCCGAACAGGATGTTCGAAAGCTGCAGTTCCATACACGCATGTACTACCAAATAACTAATCGGCGCATCATACATCAGAAACACGATCCAATCAAGGCCTCGAACTATTCATGATTTGCTGAAAGGTGTTAAATCCAGGCCCATTTATATATATGATTTTTGCGCGCTGCATGTTAATCAGGGACGGTGTGGACGGCGACGTCGCACATCGTGGCGGCGGTGGTCGGCTCCGGCGTGCTGGCGCTGGCGTGGACGGTGGCGCAGCTCGGCTGGGTCGCCGGCCCCGTCGTCCTCTTCGGTTTCTCCTGCGTCACCTACTACACCTCCACCCTCCTCGCGAACTGCTACCGCTACCCCGATCCCGTCACCGGCGCCGTCAACCGCGAGTACATCGACGCCGTCCGCTGCTACCTCGGTGATCAATAGCGCAAATCTTAAAAATATCCTCGTCGGAATCCACCATACATGGCTGACACCTTCTTACTTCTTTCGAACGTATACGTTGGACTAATTAATTGATTAAGGCCGGAAGAACGTGGTGCTGTGTGGGTGCGCGCAGTACGTGAACCTGTGGGGGACGCTGGTCGGGTACACCATCACGGCGAGCGCCAGCATGATGTAAGTCAAGCTTAATTAATTAGTTTATACGTGCATCGATCAATGCATGAATTATCCGTATTATTTTCTCCAGATTCACGAATGATGTGCATGTATTGTGGATTTGTGGTGTATATATAATCTTCCGGTTAGTGCATGAATCAGTAGTGGTATATATGATGATCCGTTTTCTTTCTTAGGGTGCGTTCGTGCTCACTTCCTCCTAAACTTTGTCGGGCCCAACAAATGTCTATTGTATTATTATAGTATTAAAGTGATAGAAAAAAAGTCACCATGTATACTCTTAGAGGTAGAAATTAACATGTTAGTTGGGAAAAGAAGAAAGATCTACACTGTGATATCACAGACGGTTTTTACTAAAAAAAATCGTCTGTAATACTTGCCTATCACAGACGGATTTTAATTAAAAACCGTCTGTGATATTCCCGATTATCACAGACGATTCTTACCAATGAACCATCTGTAATACGGAAATATCACAGACGGTTCATTGGTAAGAACGGTCTGTGATACTCGTTTTCTCCGACGCCATCAACACAGACGGTGTCCAAATGAAAACCGTCTATGTTAATATCGGTCACAGATGGTTTTGTCAAACCGTCTGTGATTTGACGTCTAGTATTAGGCTTTCTGTAGTAGTGTATAATGGTCTAGATTTAAAGAAAGATTCGTGTCAAGTACAATCCAGAAAAAACTAACATTTAGAATAAAATATAAAATAAAATTAGCAATTTGATTTTTATACGAATATCTAAGTAAAATTATTAAATAAATATAATTAATAATAGAAAATAAAATAAAATTAGCAGTTTGATTTCGATATGAATTCCCAAGTAAAATCCCTCAATAATCGTAATTCATGATAAAAATTAAATAAAAATAGCAATTGAATTTGTATATGAATTCTAACAAAAAATAATTCAAACTCAGAATAAAAAAGGAAAAATTGCAATTTGTTTTCCACACAAATTTCAAAGTAAAATATCTAAATATATCAAATTTGAAATAAATTATATATACTTAAGTATCTAAGTCATATCACTTGGTACTACAAACTTTAAAATAAATTTAACCACGCAAATACGTAGACCATCTTGCTAGTTATACCAAAGGACAGAAAAGATAGCAGAATATGTGGCTTTAGTCAGAATCAGCAGGAGATTATCCTAGCTTTGAGCAACTTGCCCTGAAACCAGGAGGGAATCCGTTGCAACCATGGACGTTGCAGACGCGGCACGCATATGCATGAAACTGGTGTGTGGATGCGCCCGTCACGGCTGCCGCACTTGCGTTGTCGCATGTACCTGGTCCTGGCGTGACACGTGTGCAGCTGCACTAGCTTTGTGTAGTTGATTTACAACTAATCAACAAGATTATTAATTCAGTAATAACTCATTAATTTGTTTTGGAAATGGTGATGACGATTAAATTTTATTTACAGCGCGGTGAAGCGGGTGAACTGCTTCCACCGGGAGGGGTTCGGCGCCGGCGACTGCGGCACGTCGGGGAGCACGTACATGGTGGTGTTCGGCCTCTTCCAGCTGCTGCTGTCGCAGCTGCCCAGCCTGCACAACATCGCCTGGCTCTCCGTCGTCGCCGTCGCCACCTCCTTCGGCTACTCCTTCATCAGCCTCGGCCTCTGCGCCGCCAAGTGGGCCTCCCACGGCGACGTCCGCGGCACGCTCGCCGGCGCCAGCATCGACTCGCCCAGGGACAAGGCCTTTAACATCCTCCTCGCGCTCGGCAACATCGCCTTCTCCTACACCTTCGCCGACGTCCTCATCGAGATCCAGGACACGCTCAGGTCGCCGCCGGCCGAGAACAAGACCATGAAGCGGGCCTCGCTGTACGGCCTTAGCATGACGACGGTGTTCTACCTCCTCCTCGGATGCACTGGCTACGCCGCCTTCGGCAACGACGCCCCTGGCAACATCCTCACCGGCTTCGCCTTCTACGAGCCCTTCTGGCTCGTCGACATCGCCAACATCTGCGTCATCGTCCACCTCATCGGCGCCTACCAGGTCACCTTAATTGCGCCGATCGATCAATCAACAACACCGTTCTCCATTAATGGATCATGCTTGCATGCACCGCCTCCGGCCATTAGCAAATTAAGCTCATCGCCCAGGCTGATCGATCTTGTGTTCGTTGCAGGTGTTCGCGCAGCCGATCTTCGCGAGGCTGGAGAGCTACGTGGCGTGTCAGTGGCCGGACGCCAAGTTCATCAATGCGACCTATTACGTGCGCCTGCCGGGCCGGTCGTCGTCGTCCGTGGAGGTGGCACCGCTCAAGCTAGTGCTGCGCACCATCCTCATCATGTTCACCACGCTGGTCGCCATGCTGCTGCCCTTCTTCAACGCCGTCCTGGGGTTCATCGGCGCGCTCGGATTCTGGCCGCTCTCCGTCTACTTCCCCGTCAGCATGCACGTCGCCAGGCTCAAGATCCGGCGCAGCGAGGCGCGGTGGTGGTCGCTGCAGGCCATGAGCTTCTGCTGCCTCCTCATCTCCATTGCCGCCAGCATTGGCTCCGTGCAGGACATTGTGCACAACCTCAAGGCAGCTGCACCATTCAAGACTGTCAACTGATTAATGAGCAGTAATTAACTGAGAGATTTAATGAGAGGGACCTTAATCTTTTTTCTTTTTTTTGGCATTTGATGATCAAGTGTATTTTCCTTGCCGTTGATGATTTGGACTTTGGACTAGTAGTATATGTAATTCAGCCTGTGGAGCCATGCAAGAAAAATAAGTAATTAACTGCCAAAGCTTGTCCATTCTATTATATCAAGCTGCATGATTGAGAGTGTAAGACATCAAATTAAGTGTACCTCGAAGTTGACTATCTTTGACTATGTAAGACATCAAAGTGTAAGACATCCAGTGTATTTTTTGTGCATGCAGTGACCATCTTTGACTATGCATGATTAGCACACATTGCTAGCTTTATCTCTGTGCATTCCTTTTGAACTAGACCACAATGCCACCAGCCCAATGAAAAGGTGATTTCCTTGTTTCGTACCACATATAGGGACCATCGATGATGCAGAAGAACATTGTCCTTTGCTCCCCTTTGTGTATAAAAAGTGATAAAAGATGTATAAAACTTTCATGTATGTATGTATCATGACTCACGATCAGTTCATGCAAATCCTCGATGGATCCCAACTAAGTTAGCACATGATAAAGTAGTTCATCTTGGATTATTGGTTTGTGTGTCAATGATACGATGCTGATGCGTACGTGTTGAGCTAGTGCATGCTCTCATAGTCGATGTCAATTCTGTCTGTCCATCCATGTACATCACTTCAGATAGAATGAATACCAGTTGTGGTGCTCTCTGTGGCCTTTGGGATCTCGCTTTTATTGAAGAATCGTTCTGCTGCAGTACTGCTCGTCTGTTCGAGCAGTGTCTGATGCTTTCCTGTGTGTGCATCGTGAATCTACCTGAAGGAGAATGACATGTGCATATCAATGTTTTTAACTAAGAAATAGAACTACTTGGTGAATTGCGCATACATGTATAGTTCTTTCTGCTTAATTTGTGAGGATTGTGCATGTTAGTGTTTTCAAAATCTGTGAGCAAAGCTTGAATGTTGCGAATGCTAATCAATTTTGGTAATATTCGTCAGTTGGAGAAGTAGCAGACAAGTGAAAATTGGTGCATAATTTAGTTGGAAGTTTGTAATTAACTGGTATATGTTCATATATATAAGTTGTCTGGAGAACTTATAATAGCGCTTCGAAAGATTCTAAACTGTTTTTTATTCATTTCAAATGGAACAAACATATGTTTTAAAAATACGTTAATGCACTTGAGGCGAATTCAATTCACTAAAGAAATGAAGTTTTCAATATGCATATAACTACTTTCAACTGGATTATATTAATTTTTCGATTGTGTGCATGCTACTTCTCCAACTTGTTAGCATTTTCTGAAACTAAATATCAATTCTGTAGCGAAGAGGAGAAGGGAAAAAAAAGGAGGAAAGAAAGGAATGCATGACCATTGAAGACAAGAGAGTACATGCTACTTGTATTTTAGATATCCTGAAATCACTTGACCAGAGGGATAAATTATCAAAAGGCACCGGGAAAGACAGAGTACATCCGTCCCTTGACTGATAGGAAAGGGCATATCCGTCCCTTAACTGATAGGAAAGGGCATTCCTGTAGAAGTTGCATGGGCTGCTTGAACTGATGTGCAAAATTGTCAATTCTCCTTTTGCTTGAAGATGACAAGGACTTGCGATTAGAACCAAGACAACGAAGCTGCCGTAACGGATATACCCATTAGTGGCCGAACCAACTCAAAAAAACAATTAAGTTACTAATTAATTACGGAACAAGCAGAACTAATCTCTTGAAACATGCATACGTCCATTTAATTCAACTTCATCATCTATTTTGTAGATACTGCTACTAATTAATTCAAATTAAAAGCTAGGAAAATTTTAGTAGTTTTAAAAGTTGTCTCTAATCTTCCTTCCGGGTGAGTTAAAAAGTAGTATGCTTCAATCAAATTAATAGTATTCTTCCAGGACCGTGGGAGCATAGGAGTATATGGCTAAGCAAAAAGGAGTACATGTATATCACCATTCATCAGTATGTGGTATCAAATTTGAAACTTAATAGAAGCAAGCATCCTCAGATGAACGAGTACTATAAATACATGCTTTTGTTTATCAGCAATGGAATATCACCATACTTACAAAAGGAAGTTGAGCTCACTGTTGATACATGGCCAACACATAATTCCGTATAAACGAATTGAAAAGGGGTATCACCATGAATTGGTCATAGCATATATCCATTTGATATACTACAAAAGGGGAAGACAACCCCAATAGGCTAATGCCATGTGCAGGTAAGTATTGTGAACAAGTATCGCTGTACATGAAAAAGGAAGTATATCTCTTAATACAACCTACACACCGGTTTTGGTATAAAAAAAAATCAGAAAAGGGGTATCACTATGAAAAAATGAAGCATCTCTCACTAACAAAAATCAATTGCTACATACACAAATAAATGGTGTCATTCAAGAAAATGGAAGAAAATCCACAGGTGCATGCTAAGCAGAAGTGGCAGAAGCCTTAAGCGAAAGATGTTGCCATAGCAAAGAGCAGTTTAGAGAGTATTCCTCCCAGAAATTTCTTGCCGTCTTTTCTACTCAATGTCACTACAACACAACCACCTTTACAAGGCGATTATAAATGCCTCAAGAAGTCAGAAAACCACCTCTAAAAAGTTTTCAAGGCGTTCTGAAAAAACGTTGGAGATACTGCCAAAGGGAAAAGTCTATTGAGGCGTTTTTCAGAAACGCCTCAAAAGATCTAATAAAGGCTTTCTGGAAGTGCCTACAGATATAATCTGAGGCGCTTTGGAAAAACATCTCCTACAGTTTATGGTGCCATTTTGAAGAACGCCTCAAACAGTCTTGAGAAGCGATTTTAAAAGGCAAAAGGGCCCTAAAATGAGTTGTATATAAATAAAACTACAATTAGGGTGCGCCTACTGCTATTAAACCACAAATGAAATATTTTACAATCAGCTCAATTGGAAAACCACATTTCATATTAATCAAAGCTAACAATTGCAATAATCTTTGTCAATGCAACTTCACATTCAGTTTTTACAATCATGCACAATAAATGCTTCATATGGTTCACAAATTTAGCCTTGCTATTCCTTGACCTTCCAACGGCATGCTTTGTATGGTTCACAGTAAGGAAAACTGCTAGAGAAAGGCCATAGACCTGCACAAGGAAGATTTGGAGTTTCCACAGATATTAGCAATTTAATCCCTGTGCACAATAGTCAATTTAGTTAAACATCGCCATCGAGAAAACAAAGGAACTTTCTACACAGCATGCATATATAGTAGCTATCTCTAAGAACTGCAGACACTACTCAATAAAATTGGACACTGAAATTACTACACCCGACACTTCAACAGAGACGTGCAGAATGCCAAATTTTACTACGTACCAATAGTATTGAAATTTCAATAGACACACACAAGTGCTAATCGTAGGCACATTAGAAAAGCACTGCACAGATCTTTGAGACTACAAAACAACTATGGCAGAGAAACAATGGCAATACGAGAAAAAGGACATCTGATGCATCAGCGTAGAGAAGTATCGTATGGTGAACCTTATTAATACTCGGAGCCCACATCACTCCAGGGTGCCGACTACAAAAGAAAAACATTGCCACTTATCAAGAAATAAACATAGAACAAGAAATTTAAATCTCCAAAACCTTACTGAATACAAACTTAAAGCCTTTTTTAAGTAAAATCCAACATAAATACACAAGTGAGCTTGCCTAAATACACAAGTTTACTGTGTACAAGGGATATCCATCATATATGAGAGCATACTATGTACAAGGGATATCTATGTTATGAACCTAAGTTTATAAGGAGTAAACACCGCCGAGAAGATGACCAAGCGGCACCAGCGTAGAGGAAGAGAGACTATAGATGAGAATGACTTTATTATTTCTTACTTCCCCCCAATAGCATATAGCAACCCCCTTATATAGAGGGGCTCCTCCTAACAGATAGAATCTAATCTTAATTATATTTCTAATAAATAGAAACTAATATCATATCTTTGATTATATCTTTAATAGATAGAAACTAATCTCTAACTTTCTAATGAACCGACCGGGCCTAGGGGGCTACGCCCATAACATTACATCCCTTCTGGACATGCAGCTTGTTCTCGAGCTGCTAGCCATGGCTGCAGTCTCAGAAGATCCTTATTGATGACAAGGCTCGCCCCTGACTTATTTTGCTATGCCAACACGCTTGCAGGTGGACCCTACCCCAGGTCACACAAGGAAAGGAGGGCACACAGCTGTCATCTTGGGGGCACTTGATTTGGGGTTCGGAGAAGGTGACACGGGGGGTGGAGGTGAGGCTGGTGAGGTCATGGTCCAAGAACGAGAGCAGATCAGAAGTCCTCGTCGATGCTGAAGACATGGTTGCAGGCGGTGCCGCCGTTGAGGTTGGACATGACTGCCACCTTCTAGTAGTTGCCGACGCGCTTCTCTAAGATGTGGTCATAGGCGCGGTCAGGGACATGGTCGTAGGCGCTCAGAGACATGGTTGGAAACGTGGTCATAGACGTGGTTGTAGGCGCGGTCGGAGACGTGACCGAAGGCATGGTCATAGGCACGATCGGAGACGTGGCCGTAGGCGCGGTGGGAGACGTGGTCGTAGGTGTGGTTGTAGGTGCGGTCGGAGACGACGGAGATGGTCGCGACAACCAGGACAACAAGGGCCTTCGATCTGGCAAAGGAGTCACCGGAGCAATCAGGGCTACCAGGGGGTGGAGAGGTTGTTGTCGTCCCCCTCCTCGTCGGCGGCGGACGGGCCGCCTCCGTGAAGCGCCTGGCAGGGGTGCGCCTTCTCCTGGTTGGAAAGCGTGGGGACGGCCTCAACAGAGAGGATAGTGGAAAGGAGGGAGAAGCGGCGGGAACAACGGCGGTGCACGCGGAGCTCGTCCGGCAGCGTGGTTGACGAGATCTAGCGGTGGAAGATGATGCGGCTACAGTTCGGGAGGAAGATGGTGTAAGGCTACTTTTATCTCCGAGCTGCGGTTCGGTCGTGGGCCGGAAAAAGTGAAGAGAAAGCCACCGTAACCCTTCGATCCGTAAGGGACAAAGGGGTTTTTACTATGGCGAAGATGATGAGGCAGCGATGGACACCGTCATTGTCTCTTGAAAACGCAGTGTTGGCCTTGCCGAATGAAGGAGAAGCAGTAGCAGCGCCATTGCCGTGGCACAGCCACCATTGCCCCTGCCCCTTGTGCCACCGCAGATCGCGCAGCCATGGCTGTCTGTGCCTTCTCTTTTGTTGCCATCATCTTCTTAATATGCTCTCTATATTCTTAAGTCCAACGATGATTTCTTCATAGCCAGTAATGATCTTGCCACATGATAACTCGGCAGCAGAAGCCATGATGTTGGCTCTAATACCAAGTTGTTATGAACCTAAATTCATAGGGGGTAAACACCACCGAGAGGATGACCGAGCGGCGTCGGCATAGAGGAAGAGGGAGAGACTATAGATGATAATTACTTTGTTATTTCTTGTTTCCTCCAATAGTATACGGCAACCCCCTTATATAGATGGGTTCCTCCTAACAGATAGAATTTAATCTTAATTATATCTCTAATAAATAGAAACTAATATCATATCTGTAATAGATGGAAACTAATATCATATCTCTAATCATATCTGTAATAGATAGAAACTAATCTCTAACTTCCTAATGAACGAATGGGCCCAGTGGGGTCTACGCCCATGACATCTATCATATATGAAGAGCAAATCCAATGATTGGATGAAAAAGACATGAATCAAAAGGCAGCATTAAGCAAATTTATCTTAAAAGCACAAACAAATAGAAAAGAAAGAATGGAAAAACTGGGACACACTACGCTGTTAGCATCAGTATCAATGTTACCTATCCAACTTATAACCATCAAATGTTGTAGCTTAATCTGTAGAAAATGGAAGAACATATATGATAGAGAAAAAAGCAGGGCCATGAATTATCAAAGCATGGTTGCTGAGTACAACAGATTCTTTTCATCAGCACCATACATCTATAACTCACTATTAATTAGAAATTTTTCTAGTGCATATCATCCAGTGAGATTTTCTAGTGCATAGCTTCCAGTGAGATTTTCTAGTGCATAACATTCAGTGAGATCACTACTTTCTTCCAATCAATCATGTGTATGCTCCAGTAAGCATTCGATGCAAATAAAATAAGCAAGATTTAGCACAAAAGGGATTCTGAAACTTATTAACATTGTTACATGCATAGATTCTGGCGAGAAATCGTAGAGGTCCTTAGTTGCAGGGCATTTTTACTTGGCTCTAATTAAGGTACAATGATGTAGATAACACTTGACTAAATCTTATCAGGAGCTACGAGAGAGTAGTTATATCTGTCTTCCGCCTTATAGCATCAAAGCACAGGTCTAAGGCTGGCCCTGATCGTGGTCAAGGTCGTTGGTCGCTCTCACGAGGGCTGATGCCGCTGTGTATGGGTGGGGGCAGGGGTTCGGGGGTTTCTCGATCTGCGTGAGAGGATCTTCTTCTTAAGCAAAAATGCCTGGGGGGTTTCTTCCCCCCCGCAGGTCGAGTTTTTTCCGCCTTATAGCATGAGCTAACTAAAAGGTAATAGTTAATTTTATTCCCTTCGTTCCAGCACAGAGAGTAGTTATATCTGTCTTCCGCCTTATAGCATGAGCTAACTAAAAGGTAATAGTTAATTTTATTCCCTTTATATCTGTCTTCTTACAGGGCATGAAGACAAACAGCACGCTGCTGATGAGTTCTATTCAAGTTTGCTTGGCACCGTGGGTCAAAGACAGTGCTCCTTGAACCTGCAGTCCTTTTACCAAGATGCTCATGATCTGTCAGCCTTGGAACAGTGTTTCTCGGAGGAAGAGGTGTGGGCAACAATTAAATCTCTTCCTTCAGATAAGGCACCGGGCCCGGATGGATACACTGGATGTTTCTTCAAAACCTGCTGGAATGTAGTGAAGGTTGATCTTATGGCTGCACTTAACAGGCTACTACAGAGTGATGCCAGCAACCTGTTTCTTCTTAATTCAGCGTACATCGTTTTGCTTCCAAAGACACCAGATGCGTTGCAAATCAAGGATTACAGACCCATAAGTTTGGTACATAGTTTTGCAAAGCTTGTCGCCAAAATCCTAGCTAATAGGTTGGCGCCTAAACTCAGGGACATGGTGTCACCAAATCAGAGTGCTTTTGTCCAAGGGAGATGTATCCTTGATAACTTTTTTTTGTTTTTTTTTTGGTCCAACAAACACCTAGAGCTTTGCAGAGCCAACGGGAACCAAGAGTTCTTCTCAAACTGGATATTTCAAAAGCATGTGATTCTGTCATGGCCTATGCTTAACTCACTGCAAGTATTAATCCATTTGGGGTTTGGTCCAATTTGGTGTAACCTCTTATCCAAGCTCGCAATCAAGAGGTCATGCGGATGGAAAGAGTGTTGGTAAATGGTGTGCAATTGACAAGATACGTAGGGGAGGGCTAATTCAACACCAACGTGGGACTCGGTCCAAGAAGTTCTAAGATAATTTTGAGCCTCATTAAATCATTCTTTGGACACGATTGTTTGGCCTGTCGTGGTCTTGTTCCTTAGCAAGTCCGGAAGCATAGAAATGGTTGCATTTTGACAACATCTCACCCAATGTGTTCATCTTGGTCATGGATGTGCTTAACTCACTAATTAACAAGGCAAGTGAGATTAGTCTTTTCCACTCCCTCCTTTCTAGAGGAGCTAGTCGAAGCAGTTCTCTAGGCGTCCTCTGTAAAACGCCTTCCAAAAGCAGTTTTTTAGGCGATTTCTTAAAAGGTAGCAAGTTTTGTAGGCGTCCTCTGTAAAACGCCTTCCAAAAGCAGTTCTCTAGGCGTTTTGTCAAAACGTCGGCATAGAAACGCCTTCGATTCCCTTCCATGTTGTGTGCAGGCAGCTCGAGATAAACGATGTAGCATAATCCTGACTGAAAAAACCTAATAAGACCCTCACCGCTATTCACAAGAATACTTTTCTTCTCCTGCACATATTCTTTCCTAAAAAGAAATATTCCGTAAAAAATTGAAGCAATAACTCCAAAGTCTAGTGACTACCAACTCGATTACTATTGTATCGACTGGTAAATCCATAGGTATATATTAGTTAGAAACAGGAAAACAGTATGCCAACAAACTGAAACATGATCCCATGAGGAACAAAGGAACCTAGATCAAGTTACTGCAAGGATTTAGTTCAATACAAAGGGGGGTAGATACACTTTGTGAAATAGCTTCATGTGAGTTTACCCTTCATAATCTGTGAAAAAAAACAGTACGATTGGACATAAACCCAATTAACAAGTAGCTATAGGAGGTGGCATCATATACCCAATTTTGTATTGCCTAATCTGATCATCATCACGCAATGAACCTCAAAGCTACATGCATCCAAGAAGGAATACACCAAATTTAGCATCACACTAGTTTTGTGTATGTGTGTTGCAATGAAAAACAAAGCTTATATGATACAGGGTCGCCTGATCTTCTCAACGTAAGATCAAGATACTCACGTGTAGCCTCTCAAATCGTAATGATCCTCTGTTGCTAATGCAAGAACGATCACTCTTTAATTCGTAAGAACACACGTGTCGAACTTCACTACCACCAAACGAAATCCTATCGCACTCCCAATTCCCAGCGGAAAGGTTGAAGATCTCAATTTGCGAAGAATTCCCAAATTCCCTCAAGAACATGATTCAGCCATGTTTGGAGCAACAAGAACAGAAAACAATCTATTATCTTTGTTTTGCAAAAAGGTGGTCTGTCGCCTACAAGAGACGTGCGGCTATGTATATATAGCCCCCATCTATAACTTCACACATATGGGCCTATTGCCAACTGAATTTGATTTGGTCCAACCAACTGAAGCTAAATCGAACTCCAACTCAAAACAAAAGATACAATCGGCCTCAACTAAGCCAACAAAACGTGATTAGTATGCTAGCTAATGGATTTCACATGGATATGTTGCACGCACATGGTTCGGCTCATGCATTCAACGTGTAGATTCGGCCATGGGATTCTTCGTGTATAGTTGCTGTTTTTCTAAATGCATCTTCACTTTAGGCTTGTACAGATCGAGGATAGGTCTGCATACAATTATATAAAATAATAGTACCTCTGTAACTCTAAGTATGATAATTAAAGACACAATTGAAGTTACAGATCGAGTATAGGTCTGCATACAATTATATAAAATAATAGTACCTCTGTAACTCTAAGTATGATAATTAAAGACACAATTGAAGTAGAGTTTACCTGGAAATATTTAATACAACTCAATAACTCCTTCTAGTTAAATAATATATTTAACTGAAAAACGTAAGATATGAGCGTATTTTTATCATTATAGCAAATATCATGCATATTCTGCCTATTCATCCTAAACTACTTCCCTGGTATGCTCATTTGTCGAGTGCTAGCAAATCCATGAAACCGAGATCCTTATGAGGATCTTGCTGACGAATTTTACAGCACGTGCCAGTTGATTATCAAAACTTTTAGCAGCAACAATAACATGAAGGATAATGAAACCAACATGAAATTGAATAACAATTTTTTCTGAAATTTTCAGCTTTGATTCATAAAAATACACGACAACCATTTACCAATTTATTATAGCTGAACAATAAGTACATAAAATAGGATATGCAAGACTAACATGTTAGAAATCTTCTGAATTGCTATTTCATAGATAGAGAAAAGTACAAAACACTGTCAGTAGATATGTCAAGGTATAAATCCAACATTGATTTGCCCTTTTTGGGCAGTGGCAACATGATAAAATAAAATCTAATGAATTTTTCCAAGCAGATCATGACCAAACTCATGCCATTTCTGATAAGTCGTCATATGATATACTTTAAGTTTTTACAAGCATCATGCATGCTAACTGAAAATGTGGCTTTTCAGGTTTTAGTTCATTCAAACAGGAAACTTTGTAATCACATGGATGGCATTTTAGTGTACAGTAAGGACATAAAATTTGTTAATCCTTTCCTTCAAAAAAATCATTGATCCTTCAAGTCATCAACAAAATATCTCAGAAGTTTTTCCAAGAAAGAATTATGATTGAATAATGTGCTTCTACATAATTAAGTTCTAAGAGTATTTGGTAAAACAAACATCAACCAAGAATATGAGAAATGATACAAGATATATAAGCCATTGTCAACGTAGATATGGAAAGAATATACCTTCAAAACATATCCTTTCCCAATAAGGATGTTCTGAGGTTTCATATCCTGATGAATAATACGATGGGAGTGCAAGTAATACAATGTTTTTACCTGAAATGAGGGCACACGCTGAAACCATGAAGGCAACCAAAAAAGGTTCTGGATTGGTATGGTGCATAAGGAAAAGGAGCATGGCTGAGTCCATACCAGCTGCTTAGCAATCGCTTGAACTTGTTCTTCTAGAAGGCATTTATCATCCTCAAGCACCTCAAACAGTTCTCCCTGCAACAATCATTAAGAATGAAATTTAGCCAAGCCAAGTCTATTGAAACCAACCATTGGTGAGGAAGCACATCATATAAAACCAAGTTATTGTGTACCTGAGCAAACTCTGTGACAACACAAAACTCCTGAAGGGTTTCAAAAGCATCGATCATTTCAATTATATTCTCATGTTTGAGTTTCCTCATAATCTACAAAAATTTCAATGACAGCAAATAGTAAGATGGTATAGTGACATAAGAAACATTACAAATAAAACAATATGTGAACCATTGTTAACTTCTAGCTATATGGCTATCACTTCTTCCATATATTCCATGCCTCTCTCACTGCGAAAACAAACAAATCCAGGCAACATTTGGGATTTCCAAGGTGTCTCATGCCTTAGTTTAGACTCAGTAAACAATGGGGGGAGCCCATCATGTCTCTCACACTGCCCCTATCCCCAACAAGGCAACAACCATCCACGAACCCCTAGAGCACCCCAACCCCCGAAAAATCCCAAATAGGTGGGAGAAGATTGAGACTTCCCTAACATCTTCGACCGCGACGTCGCTGAGATCCCCGGTGGTGAGCAACGGACCTCCAACAACCCGTCAAAAACTGAAGACAATCAGCACAAAACAACTCTAGAAGCTGGCGGCAGTGGGGTAGCCGGCGGTGTTTGGGGCACTGGCGGCGGGGGAGAGCGAGAGAGAGGAAATTTGCATGGGAGCTGCCATTCACCTGATATCACTTGAGCCTGGGCCGTGGGGGAGGTAATTGACATGGCTGCCATTGGGAGGAGTTGCCGGAGCAACAGACTCCGCGGTGCAGTCTTTGGGAGGATCTGAGGAGGATTTACTGGACTCGACGTGGCTCTGCGAGACATTCTTGCCGTCTGCCGTCAGGGTTCTTCTCATAACAAACGAAGCACCTTCTCCACAGAGAAAAGAACTGATCAACACTAGATCCAAAACTGGGGATTAATCCTTCCATAAAAGACAAATTAGATCAAAATGCCTTCTTAAAAGTAGTATTGGGTCTCAGATTCTGAAACAAAATCGAAATTTAAAAAGAATTTGAATTCTTGTTTGATGTTGATTTCTTGAGATTCCCAGCCCAATCCCTCACTAATCCCAGCCATCCACGATGAGAATTCGCTGTCAAGCCGTCCTCATTGTCCGTTTTCACTGTAGTGCCACCGTATTTACCTTACAAGACTTAGTACTAAATATACTACTTAATTAATTATAGTAGACCAGGAGCTCATCAATTTTACACTACTAAGAGATCTATAATTGAAATCATTTCTTGATAGAATTTGTATAAATTTCCAACAAAAGTGATTCTTAGATTTCTTAATTAAGTTCACGAAGCAAATTGAATGATCATGAGATAAAATCGATAAACTAAATTATCATGCCCAAAAAATCATCAATAACTACAGATATAGGATTGAAAAAGCCATGAGTTATAACTAGTGGTGTGAATCTCCTAACTGAAAACTGGATGATTCTAGTTGTGTTATACTTATCCTAGGGTAAGGAGGCTTGATAGACAGAAAGTGATTCGGAGTTAGAAGCAATGAGAATCCCAACCCTAACCTTGTCCTAGGGTGGCTCTGGAAGCACAGATTGTATACTACTTAATTAATTATAGTAGCTCTGATAGAATTTCAAAAGCACACTAGAAGGGTTTGTGGATGAAAGTTGGCTCAGTAAAAAATCAAGTACTAGAACCTTATTCCAAGTAAAGAATATAGTGACTACTCAACCACAAGTGTTGACTTGTCAAACATGGTCTAGTAGCTGCTCAGATTGATTGAATATCTACAGGAAAGAAGAAGTGGATAAGGCATAATATGGAAACGGTATCATGCTTAATAAACGATAGATGCGCATAAATCGGGCGGGTGTGTTCCTTCTTAGCCGTTGGATACTCGAGTTTGTGTAGGTCAAGAGACTATCGGGTAGAAACTATATAGAGATTTGAGCAGTGAAAATTCTTGTTTTCTTAACCTGTCGCGGGGGTTAGGAGATTTTGTGGATAAAGCTGAGCAGCTTTACAGAGTCAAATATAAATGGTATCCGAATACGCCGTACTTCCGGTAAATGAAGCTATGTTTAATGGGTGATTCCATTAATAAAGCATAAGTAGAGTTGAAATTGTTAAAATTAGTAGAGAAGTTGAAAAGCCCTAAAATTCTGTAAGAAGTCTATGTTTTATTGTTTAATGCTCAAAATATTTACAAAGAAAACTGCACCCACATAATATAATAGAACCCTGATAATCCCATTACATGGAAATCCTTGCATGCAATTAAATAGTATTTCCCCATGTGACTTATTGAGTACGGTAGTTTATACTCATACTTTCTGAAAACATTAATAGAAAATGTTCCGCAAGAGAATGAAGAGATCTATGAAGACGAAGTTGATGGTTCATACGACGAAGTTGACGTTTGGTTTTAGGGTTGTTCTGCACTCGGGCGTACCTGTGGTGTTCTTTTGTATTGTATTATCTAAGGGTCACTGCCCCGCTGTAAGACTCGGCCATTAGGTCATTACCTTGTAATAAAATTTAGTTTTTGATCTTAAGCTTGTGATGGCAATGATGTACACTTATCTACAGTACCTCATAGCTGAACAGTCTTATACAACTGTGAGAGAAACAGGACGCCCTTAGAAATAGAGGCGTTAGAGATCTGATCCTCACAAAAGATTCAAGGCAATCATAGAACGAAAAATACGAATGGATAGAACAGGGCTACTGATCTAGCCACAAAACCAGTATGAATACAGGTTTTGTAGACGAGCTTGTGCTCCCAGCGGCCACCGCCCACGAAAAAAAATTGGGGATCAGTTGCAGCTGACATGGGAAAAGGGTTGTTACGAGGATTGGATCGGGTTGTGAAGGGAGGAGAGAACCTGTTCGCGTCACCGCCCCCGTCGGCTGAAGCTGCTCGCATCTTACATCGGACGGTGTCTAGACTCTAGAACCGAAAGTACATACTCCAATATCATCTTCATATACACACACATACAACCTCCCTTATCTATCAAACAGTACGTATGCAGTTATATGAATGCACGCAGGCAGGCGTGTACTACTGGTCATAGTTTGGTGAATGGGCAAAGACTTCAAGGTGAATAATGTTTCCAACTTTTTTTTAACTGACTCCGTATATAAAAATGTGTAGCCGCTTTGGAAAGAGACACGATCTACCCACACCATGCGATGTTTCTACTCGATCAAATATATATTTGCGTGTAACTTGGACGCTCGAACGTGATCGGCAGTACCAAACCTCTTTCTTTTTGTTATAAATTCCGATCAGGCAATACAGCTCGAGAAGTATCCCCATGACAAAGCTACTATAAACATTTCCTGGGAGGCATTTGATTTGTGTGAACCTAAGGTCAATATTCTTTGGAACATGAAAATAGATTGTTCTTCACATGAAAACAATGTACAAGAGAGACATCTAAGAGTCTTGGTAACTGGAGCAAAGTGCTGCCGCCTGGAACGCCGCTTACCTTTATAACTTATTCAAACACACTTTCCTACATCTTCCTTGATTATCCCGCTCATTTCAGCTTAAAGACAGCTTCTCCTTCTGCTTCTTATTATTTTTCACTATTCAGTAATTTCCTTTTTCTAGATTTTTTAGATTTTTTGGGCTTTTTTGCCTTTTCTTTTTCCCGTATTCCTTTACATTGTCCGTGATTGACTAACATATTTTTTTCTATTTTTATTTTTTAAAAATTTAATTATACCAAATAAATCAACTCAGCTACAGTAAAAAAATAAGCCAACTACAGTAAAAAATCATAAGCTAACGTCATTCCGAACGCTCCTATATAGCTTTGCAACCATGTTGTATTACTATGTTTGTTTGTGATGCAAATTATTTATTCATTTATTGACACAATAAAATAGCATTATAAACTAGACCGTCTATTTGGTGGACCGAATTACAATGGATTAGATATAAGATTTTAACGTATAGGCTCAAGGCATATTGGAGTAAAATAAACCAAACAAAGAAAGAACCGATGCCATGTCTCCCTAGCTCCAATGTTATGTTTTAACCGGTTCAAATGAGGAGAGAGAAGATATTAAATCGATTCAATACATTGAAGAGGTCGATTCTAACAAAAAAATACATAAAATTAGACTCTACTTAGAAGTCAATTCAAAGCATTAAACAATTTATATGAGCATTAACAACTACATAGGAGAGAGTATGATTGAGAGAGGATATTATTATTTTATGGTATTTTAATGTAACGTGGGTCTTAATTATTAGTAGGAATTTGTTCAATACATTGAAAAAAATAAATTTAATTTCTAGAATACTTAGAGCATCTCCAATGGTTCTAGCTAAGTACTATCTATAAGGATTCCACATCATCTATAGAGTACACACTAAAAGCTAGCATTTCAAAGGACTATCTATAAGGATAGCTATTTGATGTTTATATGCACACACAGTCATTTATAGAATCTGCTTCGTTTTGCGTTATAGACTAGAGACGAAATAGTAGCTAGCTGTTTGTGTTTTGCATACTCTCTTTCCTCCACATAGGATATATGCTGATGTGTATATGCAAATAGCCAGTTGACTCAGCACCATTGGAGATACCCTTACGTGGTATGACTTTGAATTGATATCGGCTATACTAAAGATGCTCCTTTCCTCTGCCAGCATTTAGTTTAGTTTGTCGGGTTGCCTCCCTTCGCCAGCCTTTCCTCTGCCAGCAGGTTGCCAAGGCATGGAGCATGTCGCGCCCCCGCGCTGCATTGCCGCTGGAGCAAGCTGCGCCGGCCGCCGTGCCAGTGCCAAGCCCGTCGCGCACACGAAATTTCCTCAGCGCCTTTTGATCCCGATGTTTCCGCCGGCCGCTGTCAAAGGTCGCCTTGTCACCACTCACCACCCACGCCAAGCACACCACTCCTGCCGACACACCAGAGAGTGGTTCGACATTAGAGGGCCGCAGAACACCTTGTCCGGTGCCGGGACGTTGAGGGACTGCGTGATTGTTGATGTACTAGTACAGTATCCGTGTGTTACAATGAACTTACAAAAAAGGGTTATACATAAATATATAGATCCTAAACCGTACAATAAGTATCAATTTTCTGTCACACATGTATCAAGAGAAACATATATCTGCTAGTTAGTAAATAAATCAAATTAACAATCCTACTATCCTAAGGAAGAGAAACGGATTCAAAAAGTCAACATGCGAGCTTATGCATCACAAAATCATTATCACTTATCCTAGAAAATAATAAAATATCACAAATGTACCTTAGCAACAAAAAACTTATCCTTGTTGTTGACATGAGGATAAAACCTTCTTGTTTTTGTCTAAAGAAGTATGAAATTGATGCTCCCGATACCGGATGAATCTGTACCACAAACAGAAAAAAGTAAGAGAGAAGGTAATAGATTCTTCATGCAGGGAGAAGTAAGATTAACATACCCTGGACGCTCAAAATCTAATCCACAAAGCACAATCTTTACATTTCTCTTTTAAGGCGTATTCGATAATTGCCTCATTCAGTAAGATTGGAGAGGGTTCAGAACCGAACTTGAATCATCATTGAACAAACAAGACCAATCCATCGACCTTTGGAATCATCATTGAACAAATTGAGTAAATGTAACCTCCAGTTTTGGAGTTGGCAGCAACCAAATCAATAGCAACAAGTAGCAATTGCTGCAAAAACAAGTCAATCAGTTACTAAGTGTATGCTAATGTGCAAGGTTATTGATGTTCTTACTGAGTATACTAATACCAGAATTCTAGAAACTTTTAATGAAAAACCATAAAGTTGAAAAGCCCAAAGACCCAAATTAATTAGAAATAACTTAGGAAATAAAACTTACACAGATAGAACATAACAATACTGTTTTTTCCAAAAGAACAAGGTTGCAGTTGGAATGGATGGGTAGGAACATGTCAAATCATAAGCAGAATTGATTTAAACAAAACCTACTAAGCACTATAAGAAATGCACCTTTTGCACGAAAGCACAGTTCCTGTTTTTATTTGTGGATCCTTCCAAATGGTCTGCAGAAAAAGAAATAATTTGTAAGTCAAATAACCAACAGAAAATATATTAGATCTAGAAGTTTATATGATTCAAATTATACTAACTTGATTACTGTGCATGGCGTATCCAACAGCACTCTGCCAACCAAATTCATCCCTAGAACTTTGGGGAGCTGAAATAAAATGGATGTCATCATGAAACAGTATTTTCATTGAGCAGTAGCACATGATATACCTAACTAAAGCAACTAAAAAATCACCAGGATTCGAAAGTCATTTTTATCCATGATTGAAATGGACCAAAAAGTATTAGCTATGGTTCCTATATAAACAGAGGTTCACACAAAATCATCTTTTCAATTTCAGTTAATATTTTCTACAAACCATTATATTATCTTTGTTGCATTATTCTTCATAAAGACCAGCAAATTATGATCCTAACTTGTTGCATAAAATTAGTTGACTGCTCTTTGGCATGTCAATGTTCTATAGAAGGCTTTAAGCACCCCGTAACAGTAGTTGTACTGTATGCTCACCTCGTTATTGTTGTAGTTACAAACTATGGTATTTGTGGCACCCATACGATGTCTGTTGCCCAACAGTCCATGCAACCTTTCCTCATCGAACTCATTTGCATACATTATTCCTATGTATGATAGATGAAGAAAAGAGGGTATTTGCATTTCATTTGATAGACAATTGGATAGTAATTACAGATAACTAAATTACTCTGAAGGAAAGAACACATGGTAGTCAAAACAGGCATAATGCACTAACCAGTATTCTTCATAAGAGCTTCGATGCATGTAGTCTTGCCACCTGGGGTAGCCCTGGAATAAAGGAAATGATCAGTTTCCAACTTTGAAAATGAGGACATAACTTCTACCACAAGTTCCACATAAACAATTGATTTAAAGATTAATACAAATCTAGGAGCAAACACGTGATATATTAGGATAGCATGAGAAGACTTACATACAAGAAAACATAGTTATCTTAATTTTGAAGTCATATGAATATGATAAATGAACTATTGCAAAAAGAGTACAAGAGAAAATGGAAAACACCAAAACTGGAGGAGGAGGCGGTGGTGGGGGAGGAGGAGGTGGTGGGCGCGGCGCGGGGTGGGGAGGAGGAGGAGGCCGCGGCGACGCGGGGTGGGGAGGAGGCGGCGAGGGGTGAGGGGAGGAGGAGGCGGACGGGGAGGGGAGGGGAGAGTGGCCGCGCGAGAACAGGGGAGAGGACTCGGCGCGCGCGGAGGAGCGGGGGAGGCGAGGCGAAATTTACATGTTTCAAATTGTCACTTTGAAGCACTTCAGATTCACAAATTATAATGCACACACTTTCAAGTTTTAGCAAAAGTATGACTATGACCTCATTTCAAGCTCAGATATATTGTAGGAGAGTAGGTAATGGCTAAATTTAAGCAACTATCTATCTAAAACTTCTTTGAACATTCATGGATAATCAAGTAAAACTATAACTAAAGCTTTATATGGATTAGGTTCTTTGCATAACTTGCTAAGAGAGTGAAAAGCGAAAAATGAAGGACGAGACAATTAAAGCAGTACATACCTCCCGGGTCGAGTTGCCACTCAATATGGTAATTGGCCTCGATAAAGTTAAATCTCGACTTCTTGGGCTAAATTCAATCTAGTATCAAGCACCACATGCAAAAAAATAAAACAACAAACTAAAAGTGATTTTTACTGAAATTGAAGGCCGGAAGGGTAACTTCCATGCATTGCTGATGCCAAGATGCAAAATATAAACAATCTGCATACCGAGCTTGAATAAGGGCAATGTCATAGGGCTCAACCTTCTCCTTGATTTATACCTTCATGAGCTCCTAAAAACATTACAAAAACGCACAGACATTCTCCTTCAAGAAACATCTATGATTTTGATGGTCAACATGAATTATTTCAAGTGAAAATTTGTAGAACATATTATCAAAACCATTGTCGTATGCTTCGCAAACACGATGAAACAATTGGACAATAAATTATACATGATTCGGGAGTGTCCATTGGTGCATTGACTTGTTATGTGAAAAATGAGATTTTAGAATCTCATCAAAAGCTTTATCCTCTATTTCATACAGGATGGCAGAACTAAATGAGAAACGGAATCAGAATGCCTCTATATGCATGAGTATGAAAGAGTAGATTCAATTGTAAATTTAGGTAATAAATAATTCTGATCCATATGCTTCGTCCTACATCAAATCGGTACAAATGCAATGTATCTGAGCAGTTAGGAGTCGTACATGCAGATTAATAATCATGTGTTAATCACATATGGGCAGCATTAACGCTCCAACTTATCAGCGAATCATTTTTGATCCTCTGATGATCAATAACGTGAGACAATTAACAAGGTTAGATGCTTAGAGGAGTTAGAGACGAACTTCATGAGAACACGTATTAGAAAATCCACCGACCTGGAGCTCCGCCAATACGTCCGACAAGCGACCATTCCGCAGTACGATCGAGCCCGTCAGGCCTGCAGCGACACCAAATCACCATGTCAGGATCAAAACAACAGCCAATTCGATGAGATCGCATCGGAAATTGATAAGACTCCGCGGAGGGAGCGAGGGATGAGGATGGGATGAAGATCTGCGCCGACGAGGATGAAGACCTTGGAGGCAGCGACTCCATCTGCGTCGCCATGCCCTTCCGCCGCTCATGGGCTTCCCGGTCCGCCTCTAGAAGGTTCTAGAAGGGAGGATGGCCCGTGGTGGGGAGGAGGGGAGGAGGCGGCGCGGGGTGGGAAGGAGGGGAGGAAGCGGGGTGGTTCGGGAGGAGGATGCGCGCGCGGGAGGAGGTGGTGAGGGCGGAGGAGGGGAGGAGGCGAGAGGCGCGCGGCGGAGGAGCGATGGAGAAAGGCGCACGGGATCGGTGGGGAGGGAGCGGAGGAGGCGAGGCGACGCGGGGTGGGAGGAGGAGGAGGAGGTGGCGGCGCGGGGTGGGGTGGGGAGGAGAAGGACGAGGCGGCGACGCGGGTGGGGAGGAGGAGGCGACGGAGCGGAGTGGGAGGAGGCGGCTGCACGGGGTGGGGAGGAGGCGGTGCGGGGGTGGGGAGGAGGAGGCGGGGGCTGCAGATGAGCCCGAAGGAGGAGGCGGCGGGGAGGGGAGGCGGCGGGGAGAGCGAGGGAGGCGGGGAGAGCGTGGCGGCGGGGCGCGAGAGCGAGGGGAGGCGGTGGGAGCAAGGGAGAGGCGGGGGGAGAGCGGGGTGGCGGCGGGGAGAGAGCGAGGCGGGGGGGGGGAGAGCGGAGAGCGAGGGGGAGCGCGGAGAACGAGTGTGGCGGCGGGGGGATAGCGAGGGGGAGGCATGGGGAGGTGTGGGCGAGTGGGGGGCTGGGGTTTTCTGTGTACATGGTTGAGATGCTATCTCATAACCAGATCGAATGGCTACGAAAGAGTAAGGGAGGACTCATCAACCACCAACTCCTTCTTTTAAGTAGTAGAGATTTTCACTTCACTGCGTCGTCTTTCAGCTGTTTACTTGTTTCTGCATGTTAGGAAGTAGTCTGCAAGTGGTCTGGACGTTTTCGGAGTAGTCTGCATGTTGCTCTGTTTTTCAGCTGTTTTCGGTGGAACTGGTATTCTAGATCATGATCTGATCTGAGGTAGAATCGAACTATCTCTCTGCATATAACTGACTGATGTAGTTCTGAATAAAAGGAAGAAAACCGAAAAGCCGTAGGTTGTTGCGTGCGGCAAACCAAATTTCCTCTCGCGTGCGTTCTGAACCTTCTCTGTATTCTCTGAAATCTGCTTACCTGGCGACACTGTTTATCGTCCGGCATAGTGTGAAGTTCAGAGTTTAGTTGGTGTTTCTAATATTTGGTATCAAAGAGCGGTTTCTTGCTTGGTCCTGTGAAGATGCCACGAGGTGCAAGATCCGTTTCGCCGATGCCATTCGGGAGTGGGAGCAGCAACGGGCGCCGAGAACTTGTGGCACAAATGGTGCCCAAGGAGGCTGGTGTGACTTTGCTATCTACAGCTCACGCAAACAAACTACTTTGATTGGGCTCTCATCATGAGAGTGGACATCCAAGCTCGGGAGTGTGGGAGGTGATTGAACTAGGTGGTGTGGATTTCAGACTTGATCGGATGGCGTTGGCGGCTATCCTTCAAACGGTGCCCTTCGAGATGCTGCAAATGCTTGACAACAAGGATTCGGCCAGGGCGGCTTGGGAGGCAATCAAGACTATGCAGCTGGGAGGTGAGCACGTGCGTAAGGCAAAGGTGCAAACGCTACGGAATGAGTTCGAATCATTGCGTATGAAGGATACCAAGGCTATCGATGACTTCGCGATGCGGCTAAGTGGAGTTGTAAACTCCATTCAAGCACTCGGTGACCAACTAGAAGAGGAAAGAGTGGTCAAAAAGTTTCTTCGTGCAATCCCGAAGAGGAAAGAGGCTATAGTGTGTACTACAATTAATTTGTAGACTCCGTCTTAAAATACATTCTGTTTGAAAGTTAATTACTATAAAAAATCAAAAAAATAGTTTTTAAAAACTGAGAAGAAGATGCCCAATTGCCTTTTAGGTGAGATGGTTTATTTAATTTGAGTATGACTTGCATATATGAGTGGTGCATTATTTGTACTTTTCACTCCATAGTCACTACTCGCGAACGACAAACCTAGACTTTGTATCACATGGTCTTTCTTCCATATTGGTCTGCAAGGACATTACATAGAAATTAGCTCCAAATTGCATATATTGGAATTTGCCTTGGTTGTCTATAGAGCAAAAAAAAAGAAGTACCTTCACTCATTAATTCCTGGCTAGACTATGGGCCTGTTCTTTGTGGCTACGGCTGATGGCTTTTGGCTGCGGCTGATGAATAGTAGCGGCTGGTAGAGAAGCTGATGTGTTCTTTATAGCTGTTGGTTGCGGCTGATGAATAGTAGCGGCTGGTAGAGAAGCTGTTGTGTTCTTTATGGTTTTCGGCTTTTGGCTTTTTGCTGAAAAAGCTGAAGTGCATCGTATTTCTTTACTACTTTAAAAGAAGGAGTTGGTGGTTGATGAGTCCTCTTCCATATCTCTTCTTAATCGTTTGATCTGACTAATTAAATCTTGACCGTAAACCCCTCCAACCCTAAAACCCGCGCTGACTCCTAACCGAACCCGTGCGCCTACCGGTTTCTTCCTCCCGCACCTAACGTAAATCTCCATCTCCATCGCTCCTCCCGCAGCCGATCTCCGTCGCTCCTCCCGCTCTCCGTCCTCCCCTAATCCCCCAACCCCCCGCGCCGCCGCCGTCTCCCCCTCTCCGTCCCCGCACCGCCGCCTCCTACTCCCCCCAACCCTCTCCCTCCTCCGCCGTCACATCCTCCACTCCTTCGCCCGCGCGCCGCCACTCCTCTGCGCCCCCACCCTCTTCGCCAGCCCGCGATCCCCTCACCCCTCCGCCCCTCGCGCGCCGCCTCCCCTCGTCCCCGCACCGCGCCTCCTACTCCCCCACCCCTCTCCTCCTCCGCCGTCACATCCTCCCTCCTTCGCCCCGCGCGCGCACTCCTCGCGCCCCACCCTCTTCGCGCCCGCGATCCCCTCACCTCCTCCGCCCCGCGCCGCGCCACTCGTCGCGGCGTGAATCACCGCCACCACCATCGACTCCCTCCTCCTCCCTCTACTCCCCTCGCAGTTGGTGCCCGTCCCCGGCCACGCCTTCCACGACCACGGCGAACCCCTGGGCCCAGGGACTCAACGGCGTCTAGCGACCTTGTTGTGTGGGTATTCTGAGTTTTTTAGCTTGTATGGATGTTCAAGTCTTGGAGTTCAATTAAGATGGCTCTGGACCTGTGAAGTGATTGGTTCGGAATTTTGGATTTGTGTGTGTGCATGCAAATATTTAGTGTAGCTGCTGATCATACGATTTTTTTTGGTAGTTAGACCCTCTGAGCACATTCATATAACCCTTAAGCAATTTGTTCAATGTTGTTAAGTTTAATCCCCTTCATATGTTGTATAATGGAAGTGATCCATCTTAATTATTGTTATGTTTGTTGATTGACAATTCTTGATGTTGTATATATTGTGTGTTCTTGATCAACATGACGAGGCAACCTCAACTTCTTGATCCATCTTAATTGCGAGCGAGTACATGTTCATGATGTGTGTGCATCGTGTTTTTGTTTATAAAAAGCTTACTCGCTTGGAATTGATGTGATGTTCTTTCGTTAAGAGTTGTAGGTGCTTTCTTTGCATATACATTTTCTTCTCCTTGTTAAGAGTCTAAATTATTCGGTTAAAATACGACTTGAAATATAGTCCTAATCTCGCGCCTTTGTCCATCCTACAGCGCCCTTGTCAACGCTACGGCCTCCTCTTCGCCTTCGGCCACTCCGCGACTTCTTCGCGAGGATCCTCGATGCCGCAAATCAAACAACCTCAAGGTGCGCTGGCCTTGCCTGCGTGCTTGGCCGCTCTGGTGGCTGGAGAGATTCGGATTTGTTTTCTGTGTTTGGCTCACGTTGTTGTTCTTGTTAATTTGGTAGGGTTACACGCCGATTTGCTTGGGGCTGGAGGATTTCCACACACGCCGCCTCTATCTCGGCATCGGTGAGGTCTCCTTCCAATTGCGATGATTCCCAAAGTAGAGCGCGATTCATAACAATTCGTTTTTGGTTGGAGCATCACGGGATTATGTAATGGTGGGTTAATTATTTCTTAATGGTTGGCGTGTGAATTTAGTGTATGCGAGTAGGTTGATCATATAATGGAGCATGTTCCAAGTGAAAGTTGTAGAGGTTCATCCTTTGAAAGGATGTTTGAAGCAACGATGTCATGTAGTGTTGAACTGGAATTATCATATAAAAATTTGGACAACCCAAGAAAGGAAAGTTTCTTTCTTTGGTTCAAATGTAAAATTAATGGTGGATGAAGTGAAGGGTGGTGGCTTCTTTTGAGTGATCTTGAATGTGCTATTCATTCTTCCAAAAAGCTGCTATTCCAATATCTCGGTACAAAGTGTTATTAGAAGGAACTAATATTTAGTCAGTAGGTATGTCCGTATGTGTGAACCTTAAATGGATCATACGCAATGTAAATCCAAATATTTTGATGGCGGTGATGTGAGGATGATGTTTCACCATTCACCCATTAGAATAACATATTGATCTTGTTTTGTTTGGCTCTCCCTTTTGACTTGTGTGTCAATTGTCACGGCGAGATTTGTTTTGGCGACCAATTGCGATCTGCGGATGCTTGGTTCGATGTGGTTGAGTGCTACTCAAATGGCAGCAACAAGACACTCCAGTATGTTTTTCTCAATTTCGATTCCATATCTAACTACCCTAAGCAAATGTTGCATATGTTTTCGAACATCACTTTTATTTGGTTTTCCGTTGCAACGCATGGGCACTGAGTCTTTTGTGATTCACAATTTTATATAAACCTTGACTCAGCCCATATTGTGAAAATTTTCCTTCTGCAGGTACGAGGCAATTGCATGTAGTAAAGGGAGCACAGAATTGGTAGCATCTGGTCCTTTTGATAGAACAATCCAGCGATTGCTCACCTTTCGTTGAGTGCAGCCGTGGCCTTGAGGCATATAGACTGATCTGGAAAGGGAGTTCACAATCGGCATGCGCATGTCTGTTTAACTACATTTTTTACAAGTAGCCTCCCCTTTTGGCTGTAATATTCCGTTTACATGTGTTCACATGAGGTGAACCTTTAAATTCTGTCCACTTCACTTTAGTTAGTCATCTTCATTTTTGTAGGCCACTTCTAGCTATAATTTATTAGTGTGAAGGGTTGATACAGTGTTCTAGCATTGTAAGTTTTTGTGTGTGTGTGTGTGTTCAGGTCGAGAGGAGGCCCATTTAGTTGAGCTGGGGATACAAAGCATGGGTGCCTTCAGCCAGTGAGCTCGGGATGTGTAGATCAAGGGTGATGTCTTGAGGACAATGGCGGGGAATGATGGAGTTGTCCGAAACCTGTCTCATCTTGGGGCAAGGTTACGTAGGAGTTGTGATGCATCACTGGGGAGAGAGGTCCAGGAGGACCCATTCTTGAAGCTCAGAGTGAAGAAGTTTGATCTATCTAGCCTATAGATTGGATTGATGAAATTCCAAAATGTCTGTGTTTTCTTCATCAATGGAGGAGTTTGAGGATCCATTAATTTATCTCATAAAATTGCTCTGTTCTTTGCAAAATATGGTATAGTTGCTTCTCTATGTTCATCCTGTGCTTATTTTCTTACGAGTAGCAAGGTTAAGGGCATGGTAAAGATTGTAGACAGACAACCAATGATTGGCAAACTTGATCTCATGAAAATAAAATAAAGAGAAATTTGCAGCGGAGGTCTCTACACTTTCACAAGTGGTGCCACTTATGTCCTTAAGCTTCAAAGTCGTCTTAAGTGGCAAAATATTCAGGTTTAGGACCCACCAATACTGTTTTAAAGTTTATAGACCTAAGTGGTGCCACTACACAAATTTAGGGACCTCGGTGCAATTTTCTCTAAAATAAACCAAAGAATTAAGTTTAAAGCAATTAACCGATGGCCATTCCGAGATATGGCCTATAGTTGCTCTTGCAATAATACATTCGAATGTAAATCATACTCGCTCGGTTGCATTATTTTTAGGAAGGGTCATAATAAAAAGGTTTGGGTTCCATTATTTTTGATGGTATGCCCTTTTCTGCATATCACTAATGATGTACCAGGTAATTCATGCTACCTTCATTTCTAAAGTAATTATAATTTATAACAGTATTGCGTGTTTGTTTACACGTTTATCTTGTTGTTCGTTGCTCGTACATACATATGCAATGAAATATTTTTCTTGTTGGCAATATTATCATTGAGCTGATCATGACTCTTTTAATGGCTCAGAATCTCATATGTGGGGTCATTATTCTAACACCTGAGCTCTTCCGTGTAATTTCTACGGAAAAACTCACATGGAAGTTTATTAAAGTCTAGATTCCAATAAATCTTATTTTTATTGGAATGCTTGTAACTGGAATGTATAGGTACTTCCTACTTCACACTATGTATACATGATGAAGAATTGATGATCGATTGATTGCCCTTTATTGGATTAAACCTGTTAAGAAAAAAAATAAAAAAGTAGTCCATCACTTCATCCGCTCTTATTTCAAGCTTTACATGTCTAATCGAAATCAAACTGTTGGAGAATAAGTCGTCTTGCACCACTAAATGACATTCTCTTTTGTCAGGTTTGGAAGATGCTCCTTATGCAGAGTTATGTTTCGCTTTGACACGGGTGAAACACAATTTATATTTATTGTAAATTTTAGAATCATTCTGATATTATATATCACCTTTTTTGAGAATCCGTTTGCAGCATACGGACACGCATGAAAATGGAAGTGTTTTGCTTTGCAGACAATCTCATAGATTTGACCGATTACTTAGAAGGGAGTTCGTATGAGATCCACTCGAGAACGTTGACCCAAATCCCAGCAATTTCGATTCCTTGGAAAATGGCTTGAATTAAGGTTAACATACCGAATTACGGTTGGGCAATTGAGCGATATCATTTAATTTTCTGATCTCCCTATCCAATATACACATTTTGAATATGTTTATTTAAAACCAAACAAGTCAATTGTTGGTAAGATCTCCACTTTTTCATGTATGCTGCCTCTTATTTGATATATATACTTTTGTATTGTTGCTTTGAACAATCCTTACAATTAATGCAACTTTTATATGTAATATACAATGGATTTATGATGTTTAACTATTTATTTTTCATTTTGTAGATCGGCGGCTGTTCTCTTCGAATAACGTAAGGAACGATACACTGCAAACACTGCTCCATGTCAATATTCTCTTCGAATTTCAGTCTCGCAGAGAGCCACACGGACCGCTTCGAGCATCTTTGTAGGCATAGAGTGTCTTGGCGCTAATGCTTTTGATACCTTTGGTCAGCATGTACAAACCAAAGGTGCAAATGTAGTGACTCTAGACTAACTTTGGCGGACTAATGAGACGTTTGTATTAGTTTTTGCTTTGATAGTATGCATCACTTTTATTTGGTTTTTCGTTGCAACGCACGGGCACCTTACTAGTATAAATAAATATGGAAAATAATAGATGCGAAATGAACAAATTAATCCAAAATTTGCAACCATACAGACGTACGTAATTGTACATAAGAGGAGCATACAAGCTTATTTGTGCAGCACATAAATCACGGCACCAGTCCGTCTGCTATTGCCTCACGGAACTGATTCATTTGTGAATCTCTGTGCTATGGGGACGTCAACCCCAAAGAGCCGTGATGCGAGGTGAGGTGTGTTTTTATAATCCATGTCAACTTGTGCCACGGGCAAGTACAAAGTTGTGCAACACCATGGTGGCAATAATTATCTTCCTCTGCGTGTCTTGGTCGAAACTTGGGATGCATTCTAGAATACGCCATTTATTCTTCCACACGCCAAATGCATGCTCAATGATGTTGCGCAAAGATGCGTGAAGGAAATTGAATAGCTCGTTGTGCCCCTGTGGCCGCCCGCCACGAGCAAAGTCGGGGACATGGTGCGAGTGTTCGGAGCGGTGCTAGATACCCAATCACATTAGGATAGCCGAGTCCACCAAGTAATACTTCCCTGCAATGGAAAAAACGACCCAAGTTACACGTATGTAAGAATGTACGTATGTTGCAGTTACGAATGTAGAACCGTATGTATGGAAATATACCATATACCTGGGGGAGGATGTGGAAACACATGGCCGTAACCGTTCAGTGTGTCCATCAAGATACGTGTGTCGTGGCGCTACGAGCCACCTGCAACCACAAATGTGAACCGCATGTCGAAGTCGCTGCTTGCCATTACATTCTGCGTAGTGTCCCCATGCCGGTTGGTGTGCATTACACGTTTATCAGCTGGCACAACGACCGGGATGTGGGTACCATCAATAGCACCTATAGCGCCTGCGAAGTGAGGATAAAATCTAGATTCCATCAACCTAGCATGCGGTGTGGTAAATGAGGGATCGAGCGGCGTAATGTAGTCTCGCGCCATGGCGTGCACGCAATCGTGCGCAGATAGTTAACACGACCTTCTGCGGTACGAAAGCCTGTGAAAACATCTCTGAACCTACTGTCCATTAGCATCAACGTGGCGTAGCAGTGCTCGGGCGTGCCCTCTGGGAACCCATCGCTGATGATCAACTGCATCAACTGGTGAACCTCCATGCGATCCACGTTGGTGTTGCCCCGTTCGGTGGTCGGGCACAGTTCACGATGCGCCGTGACGCAGATGGTAAGCCGTATCATGCACTCCTCTGTTTGTCTTTGCCGGCTCTTCTTGCTCGGGCCCGACTTCCGCCTCGCTGCACTTTCGAGATGAGCTGCTAGGCTCCCAGACTATCTCCAGCTCTGGATCATCGCTGGCATCAGAGGGCACATGAGCATGCTACCTGGTAGCCCCAGGGACTTCCGCATGCTCGTTAGTGCAAAGGCCCTCCTGGAATATGATGTCCATTATGTCCTCGTGAGCTAGCGGGCGATTGGCAAATTTCTTGGCCCCTGGCATTGTCTGCAACATGTAATCACATTTTCAGCTAAGAGCTATCACTCCTGCACCATTCTTTGAAACAAGCATGCGTGAAAATTTCGTTTACCTTGTTTTGCTTGTCGAACCATGCCTCCGTTGCTGCAATTGCGCCGGTTTCTGGATTCATCCCCAATCCAGTCGCGTTCAGCTTCAAGGTCTTCCAAATGGTGTAGTCCTTCTTCATGGCGTCCCAGTGATTCTTGAATTGCTTTCTGGTGTAGTCACGGCCGGTCTGTTCCTTGAATTTCCTCATCAGGTTCGCGTATCCACGCCTGTTCAAGTACCCCCCCCATCGTGTTCTGCGCCTCGAACTCCTCACGACATATTTCCAGCATGGCGATATGAGCGACGTCGTCCCAGCAAGCATTGCTGGTGTTGTCCTTCCGAGCCTTCCCATTGGCCATCTGCGGGCAAGAGTCCTTCACAATCAGGCAATAATGACATTACATGGACAACGAGGAGCAATTACCTCCGGTGGCCGCAACACCACGTCCGACACGTGCTATTTGACGCACACAGGGACCTCGACGGCTCGTCCGGCCGGACGCTTTCCTTCAGACCACGTCGACGGTGCAGCAAGCCGGTGAGGAGACAATTGCGCAGGGAGAGTGCCGTGACGGATCGTTCGATGCCGACTCCGAATGTACGATAGAGGTGGCGTCTGACGCTGACGAGGAGGACAACGACTCCGCGGTCGCTGCGTGGGGGTGGGCACGCCACGCCGTCGGAGGGAGAAGCCAGTCCATCAATCGGTGGACAACGCCTAAGGACACCCCGATCTGCAGGGAAGCCGGGGGCGCGCGGAAGGGACGAGGGGGGTGGAGCGCGAAGGGAGGCGAGGTGAAGGAAGCGGCAGCGGGGAGGCGCAGCGGAAGGGAGGCGGCGGAGGGAGCTGAAGCAGGCGGGCGGGGAGAGGCGAGGAGCCGTCGTCGGATCCCAGGAGGCGGGGCGGAAGGGAAGCGGCGCGGAGAGCGCGCGGAAGGGAAGCGGCGTGGGGAGGCGGAAGGAGGATGCCGTCGCCGGATCACGGGAGGCGGGCGGCAGGAGAGGGTGCTCGCCCGGATCTGGGAGGCGCGGTGGGGCGAAGGAGGTTGCGGTCGCCGGATCGGAGGGCGGGGCGGGGTCGGAAGGAAAGCGGCGCGGGGCGGAAGGGAAGGGGTGGAGCACGAGAGGAGGCGGCGGGGGAGGGGGAGGGAGGGCAGGGAGGGAGGTGGAAGGGAGGTGCCGTCGCGCGATCCGGGAGGCGGGGCGGAAAGGAGGCACGCGGGCGGAAGGGAGAGGGTGGAGCGCGAAGGAGGCGGCGGGGGTGAAGGAAGTGGCGGCGGGGAGGTGGGCGCAATGGAAGGAGGCGCCGGGCGGGGCGGGGCGTGAGCGAAGTGAAGACGCGAGAAAGCGATGTTGTCGGTGGATGGAAGCGAGAGTAGTAGCGCTGGTGCGATGAAGTGAAGAGAAGAAGCCGAGACGTTCGGTGTGCACTCGAGGCGCTTTCGACTTCTCCATTATAAAAGTAAAGCCATAAGTCGGTTCAAAAGCCCGTCCGAACAGGCCCTATTTTTGTTAATTTGGGCAGCGTTTTTGCCGTGTTCTGTGTACGTAGGTTTACTTTTTACAATTATTTAATATATATACACACACACATTAGAATCCTTTCCCGCTATTTCTTCTAGAAACAGAGAGAGTATCAGAGAAACTTCATATCAACAATGAGATAATTCCTCGATGTTTGCAGCTCCAAAACCTCACAATGTTCAAATAGGGGGGATTCACAATTATGATAAACTGGTTGCAGAAATCATGTAAAACCTTCCAATAAGGAAGAATGCGACAATTAAGGGTGACATAAAGGTTTGGTGCGATGTCTTTCATGAGTTGCATGTTTTCGTCGTGAATAGGCATGATGTATGCTTCTCTAGTACGTGCGTGATGCACAAGATTCTCTAGGGAATAGGAAATCGAAACTAGACTTGTGGTCACGTCCTATTTCGCTTTAAGGCACTGTTTGAAAGGCAGAAACTCCATAGGAATTTTATATAAATCATAAAATTTCTCCATTCCAACAGGGTCTTAGCGTGTGTTTTTGGACACGGCTAACACATGACCACTCGAGCAATAGCACGACCGCACTATGAGTCGCAGTTAAATTCCGACCGGTCAGGTGTGGTCCGTATCCTATCCCATGTGTGTATTTTATTAGGCCTATATCCTATCCCATGTGTGTGTTTTACTTGGCCCATGTGACGCTAGATCAAAAAAAAAAACAGGCACACAACAATATACAGTTACAAGATTTATACTTGTTCATTATTTGATCTTTAAATAAGTATATCTCTTTGGCCGAGCGTCCGTTGTACATTCCATTTGAATTATTGTGTTCCACACAACAAACCGAACAATATAATATCCATATTGCGCATGCTTTTAGCGACGTAATGATAAACTAAATTATTAGCTACCATCTCTTTAGAGTTGCTAGTTGTTAGAAACTGAGTTGTCAGTTGCCAGTATATTGATACTAACAATTATAATTTACTAGACAATGAGATTTGCTAGCACACTAGATTTGCTATATAACAACATCTAAAGTTACTATTTAGCAACTATACATACTACGTAATAGCATTAGTTGCCAACTCTACATTTTAACACCTTAGAGGTACCAAACTCTACAAGTTAGTTGCTAACAACTATACATATTACTTACTAGCATATCTCTATTAATTAATGATAATTATAAACTATTTTATACTAGTGGTGTCACTACATTAGTTGTTAGCTCTACATGTTACTTACTACATTAATTGCTAGCAATTCTATATAAGTTTTTAGTTCTATATGTTACTTGCTATATTAGTTGTTAGCAGTTTTGTATATTACTTGCTAGTATTTATCTATAACTTGATAACAATTATTAACAAATATGTGAAATCAAGTATTTTTTATGCCTCTACATTAGTTGCTAGCTATAATCAACTATTACATGTTACTAACTACATTAGTTATTAGCTCTACATACTACTAATTGTCATCACCTAGTTACTAACTCTACATACTACAACTCTTTTTCTTCCAGCATGGCGCATGTATATGGCACTCTATGGCACATACTACCAGTGGACCTTGACAAGATGTGCATTGCTGACGTCGCCATGATCGTGGAGCTAAGCCAGCTCGTGCTTACTCATCCTACCTAGCCTGGTGGCTTCGTCTCCTTATTCATCGACACCGGTCACCACATTCCATCGGGAGCTAGCGGAACATGCACGCCCAAGATGGAGCCCGCAGAGCTCCCTGGCATGCTTAAGTATCTTCAGTTTTCCATTGTAAAGTTTAATATCGAAAGGATCGTTACATCTTACATAAGTGTTAGGGTGAACTGAAGGAGCCATGCATAACCAATATCATGAAACAACAGTTGGGTGAATAACAGTCAGGTGAACAAATCAAGATATGACCTTAAGATGGGAAGTAATGTAAGAGGGTGGGCTGTTTGATCCCTAGATGTCGGATCCTTCTTGGACCAGGTACCACTGCTTGGTCTTGTTTTTTTTGGATTTTTTTTGTGGTTTTTGACTTCGACTTCAAAAGACAAAGCAAATGGAGCAATTTTTCTAAATGATCTCTC
This sequence comes from Melocanna baccifera, assembly GCA_036346265.1. Classification (NCBI taxonomy): domain Eukaryota; kingdom Viridiplantae; phylum Streptophyta; class Magnoliopsida; order Poales; family Poaceae; genus Melocanna; species Melocanna baccifera. The sequence continues at coordinate 3,050,882 of CM070710.1, forward strand.
AAAACCGTTTTTCTAAATAACTTTTTTTAAATTTAAAATTATATACACTATCCGTAATGGTATATTTATCGTTTACCACCGTCAAAAAAAACAAAAAACTGTCCACCAAAGCCCAAAAAATCATAGCCTCTAGCCCTTATGTCACGGCCGTACTAAACTAATAACAACAGCAGTCAGCCGCACCATCACCTCGCTGGCAGCCGGCTCCCCCTATTGCCTGTTCCTTCGTTCCTCTGCCAGCGCCGCCGCCGAAACCCGCCGCCTCTAGCGCTCCTCCTTCCTGCCACTTCGAAGCGGAGGTCCTCGCTCGCTTCTCTCGTAGGCGTCCTCCTCCTCCTCCGATCCCCTCTGCTGGTACTGGACTGGCGTGGAGTGAAGATCCATACCATCCGGATTTGGATTGTTTCCTCCTTTTGTTGGTAAGGAAGCTCTGCTCTGGCTTTCTTGGATTGCTGTTCGTATTGCTCGCTCTGGTCTTTTCTTTGCTGCGAACAACCCAATCCAACCAGATCTTTCTCCTTGTTCTTCTTCGAGATCCATCTCAGCTCAGCTGACCCCATCCCATCCCCATTCGTAGGAGTAGGACTATCCAAAGTGCCCTGAAATAATACTGCAATTAGCAGCAAGTTTATTTTCACAAAAAATGGAGGTTCAGCCGATTTGAACCCCATGCCCGCGGTAATTCCGCCCCTGGTGCGGCGTAATGTGGTTCCATTCCTTGGGAAACTTGAGCTTGCACCAGGGAATGCAGCTTTAGGAAGACCGTGTGATGCTTTCGGTGAAGTTGGGTGTACTTAGCCACTTAGGTATGTGCGATTTGGTGCTCTTCTGGTGGGATCACAGGTACTTATATCAAAAGCATTAGGTGCTGCCATGTGGTTTTCAGTAAGTTTTTGCAAATTTAGAGGGATGTAAGCTTCTCAAAGTCCATGATACAAGTCCTTGCGCAGCTCAGTTTTTATTTATTTATTAATAGTGAGGCATGAGAAATGAACAAACATGCTTTTTGTTGTTCTTGGGTGCTCCTAAGAAGCAAAATACTATGTTTTACAGCTCCCAAAAACACTGAAGTGTGTAGCTAGAGATATTGTGGTATTAACTAATTGCATGTAATTTGAAACGGGAATTTGATGTCAGTTCGCGTAAGGAAATGGGAAGCCCCATTTAAAATGTCTTATTTATCATCAGGTGCATGTTCTCATAGTAATCGTGCAGAGTAGCAAATCAGGTTTTAATTGGTGCAAGAGCAGCAACAAATGAACTTCAACTGGTGACACATTGTCATTGACTCCTCTTAGCTTAACAAATATTCCTCCATACATAATTACATATGCATGCTTAGCCATTCTTATCAACAGTTTTGAATTGTGCAATACGCTCATTTACACTCCATTTTCTGATTGCTTGGAACCTTGACCGACATCTTTTGGGGCTTACACTTTTGTATACAGCTCATGGACCCTGAGATCTAGGCCTAGATGCACTTATCGGGAAGAGGCTCAGGCATGAGTGTGTACATCTAGAATAATGTCTGTGCTTACATGTGTGCTTGAAATCATGGGCTCATCCTGTAGCAGACCTCATTCTTTAAATGAGGCTGAAGCAGCTGAAAATGCAAAAGTAAGTTATCACTTAAGACTAATCGAGCAAGTAAATGCTAAGTGAGCTGGTTAACTACCACATTTGATTTCTTCTGATGCACCTGGTAACAGTCTGCAGACATCGACCGCCGAATTTTGCAAGAGACGAGGGCAGAGCAACACATCCACAAGCTCTTACTTCTTGGTACTGTGAACTTACTTAAATCGAAGAGACATTTTCTTATGCCACTGATCAATTCTATCTAGAGAGTTTGCTGGTTCATAAAAGAAGTTTCCCTGCGGTTCCTCTCTAGTCAATTCTGTTCGTGTATTTCCTTTGTTTTTGAAAAGTGCAGCCTTTCTCATGTTTGTCATCAATAAATTAGTGAAACGAATGGATCCTAGAAAACATTAGTTTGGACCTATTCCTAATAGCACTCCTTTTATAATTGCTTTGTTTTTAAGGTGCTGGAGAATCAGGAAAGTCTACTATTTTCAAACAGGTAAGGCTTCTGTTATATTCCCTGGAGAATCATAATTTCTATGCCATCAGTATGTCTGATGTATGCTGACTGTTTGTTTGCAGATAAAGCTCCTTTTCCAAACTGGCTTTGATGAGGCAGAACTTAGGAGCTATACATCAGTCATCCATGCTAATGTGTATCAGACAATTAAAGTATGCAATACTTGAAAGTGTGTGTCTATATTTTTTCTTCTTATTGCATAGTGGGGATTATGTAGGAATTTGACTAGGGAGTTTGTATGCTTTTCCTATGAAAGTGTGTTTATACATCTTTTGCCTGATTAGTGAGTTAAACATGCACAGATACTGCATGATGGAGCTAAAGAACTAGCCCAAGTGGAATCAGATTCTTCAAAATATGTTATATCCCCAGATAATCAGGTTTGTACCTCCTCTTTTATTCAGTAATTATATGTTACATCTGGACATAAAAACATCAATGTCTTGCAATATTATAACTGTGATCTTTTACTACCGAAGCAACACTTCAGTTACACAACTAGGTTATGATTGAACCTGTGTTAAGCTCTACTGCATTCTTATGTTTTGTATTGTCGTTCACTAATGAAAGGATATCTATTGAACTGTAGATGATTCAACCAAATGAACTAGAAGAAAATAAGCTCTTCTCCTTTGAGTTTCCAGAAATCATTATGTCTTTTGATAACTGGAAAATTTGTACTCCACCTTGCTATTGCATTTGATTGCTTCAGAGAAGAATACTAATTCTTGATAGGCTCAAATAATCGTCGTTTCAAATGTTTAGTGTTTAGATTCAAGCATTTTCAGGTCTTGACCATTTACCTTGTTTGATGGTTCTGGAATTAATTCTTTGTTAAGACATGTTGCCTTCTTAGGTTTTACGAGATATTTGTTAGCAGCTTCACATTGTACACCTTACGAAACCAATGAGATTATAAACTTTTGTTTATTTATAATGTCACGTTATTGTAACTTCAGGAGATTGGAGAAAAGCTATCAGAAATCGATGGCAGGTTGGATTACCCATTGCTTAGCAAAGAACTTGTAAAGGATGTAAGAAAATTATGGCAAGATCCAGCCATTCAGGTGAAAAAAGTTGCTATTTCAATTTGTTTAAATGTATATACTGTTGCACAGCCAGCTTAATTATAGAGAAATACATTTCTAGGAGACTTACTCACGTGGAAGTATCCTGCAAGTTCCTGACTGTGCACAATATTTCATGGAAAATTTGGACCGATTAGCTGAAGCAGATTATGTACCAACAAAGGTTTGCAGTCATCTACACTCTAATTATTGTTTGGGGACATATTTATCTGCAGTTTTTCTGATGTTTGTGCTAACATCATCTGATTGATGTTGGTTATCAGTGTACTGAAACCTTCATCAGAGTTTGAGGTTATGAAATGGCTATAAACATGGTCAAATATGAGATATTTTTTTCTTCCTTTTCTTCTAAAGACTGTACGAGGCTAATATTTTAAAATTCATTGTTAAGGGAGGGAACAAATATTATACTGTGTCTACTGTATACCAAGGGTCAGTAGAATCCTGAATCCAAGATTGTCACGGCACTTCGGCAAGTCGCGGCGAGGCTAGGGCGCCTGGATGCCTAGTCGACTAGGCGCTTGCCATGGCGACAGTTAGACGACAAATAATACCTTATAAGACCGAAAATTAAATAACCATGCAACATAATAGCATAAATTATCTAAATAACCATGTCTCAGGAGGTTTAAACTAGAAGAAATCCATTAAGGGAGGAGTCTGTTCATAATTTTCAGGAACTCCGAGGGCTTAATCGCAAAAAGACCAAAAAATGCCTAACCCTAGCTGCCAGCTAGACTTCCCGCTGTCTCCCCCCATCTCGTCTCTCTCCCGACTCCTCTCTCTCGCTCCCCTCACCGCCACCTCCTCCCCCCACCTCCCGTCCCCGTCGCCTTCTCACCCCGCACGACGCCTCCTGCCCCCGCCGCCTTCCCCATTGCCTCCCTCCCGCCGCCTTGGGCTCGCGCCACCGCTCCCTCGCCTCCTCTTGCCGTCGGCTCGCCCCACCGTTGCCTCGACCTCTCGGCCGTGGCCGCCGCCGCCGACCCGCCACTCTTGTTGGTCGTCCTAGCCGCCTCCGCCCTCCTCCGGCTGCAGATCTTTCCCCACGAAGGGAGGAGGCAGTAGGTCGGGGAAGGCGGCAGGAGAAGTGGCAGATTGGCGCCGGCGAACAGAAGACTTATGGGTTGGTGTGCCAGGTTAGACTTACGGTCCTTTGAAGCCCCTATCCCCCCCTAGCGGTCGCCACAACGACCTTGGCGTCGCCCTGGACACTTAGGCGTCGCCCAGCACCGCCTAACTCCTCATAGGCTGGGTGATCGTCCACGGCATTCCCCTCCAGCCGCTAGGATGCCTTGGCGTTGCCTAGGCGACGCTTTGATAACCATGCCTGAATCCCCTTGCCTGGTTATATTGTTTGAGGGAAAAACAGTCTAAATTGAACTAAACAGCCAAAGCTACTAGACTACTACATATGATGCATAATCTTATCTGAACACCTTAACCTTTGAGTTTCCACATGTTTCCCATACCAGATATTTTGGTTTGCTCAAAGATCCTTTAGTTCTGTTCACAAGGTCCATACCCTAAATATGACCACATTACCTAAACCATTTTTCTATTTTTGCAACCATGCCCCATCACATCATAAGCAAAGAAAATTGTTGAAATTACTTGTTTGTATTGGAATCATTCGCAAAATACATTAACAAGTAGCCTCTATAAGTAGACAGCAAAGAACCATCGAATTCTGATCTGTCATGTAATATTTGTGGATGTTTTCAAAAGACATTGCTGATTGATCCTATGCTGGTTGAGTAATTTCAATAGGGTTTTGCTTGTCCAAATGATGAACACCAAACTGTGCGTCAAAAGTTCTAGTTAACTTATGTGTGTGTCAGGACTGGATTTCTAAATCCAAACTCTTTGTGTATTACCGCACTAGTCCCAAATCAAAACTAGTGCATATAGTTAAACAGTGATGATTACATAACCAACAATGCTTTATTACAATAATAGATAGTACAAGTCTTATGGCCACTTTATTACAACTGAGGTTACAAGACTTCTCAAACTTACAAAACACAGCGGAAGCAGAAATAAATTTTGACGATGGCCTATCGATACGCCATAGGCAATTGACTAGGGAAGCGTAATCTAATACTCCTAGAAGCCTTCATCGAATCTACACGCAAAGTAATCATAATCCCCTTCTTGAGTTTCATAATCCTCTTAGAGTTGTTTTGAGTGTAGCATATGAGTTCATAAAGTACTCCATAAGTTTTGGAAAAAATGTAGTAAATGCAGGGCTTAACAAAGGAAGGATAATATGGTTCTTTTGCACAAAATGATATTTTATTTCCAATACCATTATATATTTTTGAAAGCATCAGTTTAACAAAGTAATTGCAATAACTGAAACTAGATAAATTTTCTAGTGAAGGTTCCAACCACCAACACTACTACACAGGCTCTAACCGCCAAGATTTAAAACTACGGGTTCCATCCACCCTCACTGGCTCCATCCGTCAAGACATACTCCCGAGAGTTCCATCCACTCCTGAGTTTCCAAAACATTTACTTTAAAACCAAAAACCCAAGGTCTACCATGTGAAAGTGCACCTTGCCCGCTCTTGACCGTGGGCACGGCTATTCGAATAGTTTTACACTCTGTAGAGATTGTACAGCTTTATCTACAAGAAATAAATCATCTTAATAGCCAACATGCTTCCTTGGGCATGAGATCCAGATAATTTATCACAAAGCGTGGTTCCTTGGGCCTAGAGTGGTTGGAGGCTTAGTGGAGGCCGTTAGCTGAGAATCGGGCGACGGTGATGCACGGAAAATGCTCGGACTAGTCCGAACGATGAAGGATCATTTAGACCGTCCGATCGGCAATGGACCATCCGATCGACGAGGGAATGTTCGAACTGTCCGAATGGCATGGGCATTCGGACCGTCCGATTGGCACTAGAGATGTTCGGACTAGTCTGAACGGCAAGAAGAGTTCGGTCCGTCCGATCGGCCAAGAGGTTTTGGACCGTCTAATTGGTCAAGTGGGGACATTCTGACCATCCGAACAGTGATGGTAGGGACGGCGGTGCAACATTTGAAGCCCGAGGGTTCACCGGCGATATGGGGCACGACGGCGGTCGGCGAGGTGCAGAAATTGAAGAGGGAGGCGAGGGGAATGCATTGGCGCAAGAAAGCATTACCGAGGATGGACGGAGAATGGTTGGCGACGAGGAAAAGGAGGCTGCGGCGCACAGCTCCGATGAAGGTGGCGCTCCAGCGGGGCGTTGAGGCGTAGAAGGGCGAGAGGGATGGAGAAGACCACTGCGAAGCTCTCCTGACTATTGGCAGAGCTCGGCGGCGATCCGAGGCACGACAATTGCTCGCCGGAGTAGAGGCAGGTGACGGAGGCAAATTCGCACGGTGCTGGGGCAGCTTGAGCTAGGGGTGGGGAAAGGAGCGGGATGGGATGACAGACGATTTTTGGGGCGACGGGCTTGTGATGGAAACGATGTTCTGGTTTTAGGAATTTTGCAAGAGGGGTCCAGGGATTGGAGTAGATTACCAGGATTGTATTTGAGAGCTCGAAGGGAGGAGAAACAGATTGAAACGGTCAAATTAAGGCAATGTCGGTTTTCAATTTTAGAAGCTTAGAACTTGAAAAACAGATGAATAAATGGCTAAGAAACTGATATGAATTGATTGCTTGAGTCATGAACACGGTTTTTCATTATGGCATAAGGTGAAGATGAGGCTTGGTTTGAAAAATGGCATGGAGAGGAAAAACCGAGCTCTGCTCGTGCGCTCTGTACAAATGGGTTGGCTGGAGGTTGAAGATGAAGTGGAAAGGCTTAAGAAATAAAAGAGATGGAAGAGAGAAAAAAAGAATGAAAGGACCTGGTTGGTTGCTGGACTCGGTTGAAAATTGACATTAAGCGTGCTGGGCTCATAGTAATACTAGGATGGGTGACCCTTTGGGATTTTTTTTGTTTGAAAAAGAAGTGCCAAGAAAAATAGATTGGACCAGAAAATAGAACGGACATTTTTCTGGAGATTTGGATTTGTTTTGCAGAATTGAATTTGAATTTCTGAAATTAAAATTTGAATTTGGGAATTCGGATTGGAATCAGAATTCTGTTGTTTTCTTCCAGTATTACCAATATTCCAAATAAAATCCAATAAAACCCCCAAAATTTTAAATAATTAATTTTTAAAGACGGCAAATTTTGGGATGTTACAGTGTGTGAAGTACATTAATTCATCCTCTCAGCATAGAAATTGGAAGTCATGTGTTGTTTACCTTACATGTGGACACCCCTTTCATATGTCTGTATTTCTAGTTTCTGTGGGTATTATTAGCTGTTGAAGTTCTACAGTGTGTATATGGATAATTTATTACTGTACCTGGTTATTCAAGAATAGTTTTTAGGGGGCTGGTAACTGATCTGTCATGCTTATTTAAGAATATGTGTGCAGCATTTTCCTTGTTAACATTTTGAGAGATTTTGCAGGAGGATGTGCTTCATGCAAGAGTACGAACAAATGGTGTTGTAGAAATTCAATTTAGGTAATCTGCTGACATGAGGTTTGCATTTTTTTTTCTCTGCTCAAGGGTGACAACTGAAGTCCTTACCTTTTATGTCCAAGATACAATCTGAGAGCATTTAAATATAGCTGTGTTATTGTAGAATCATCTAGTTAACTGGGTAGTCTATCTGCAGCCCTCTTGGAGAGAGCAAAAGAGGTGGAGAGGTATATAGGTTGTACGATGTAGGAGGTCAGAGAAATGAGAGGAGGAAGTGGATTCATCTTTTTGAAGGTGTTAATGCTGTAATATTTTGTGCTGCCATTAGCGAGTAAGTACAATTTCTTTATTTGCGTGAACTTATCCTAAACTGCTAAATTCTTCTGAAGCTACTTCTTACTTTAGATTTAGTTTGGGTGTGCAGCACTGCAAAAAGAGTGCTGTAAAAATTATGTTTAAAAGCTTTTGTCTATAATCTGATCTATTTGCTATTTTGCGGAAATAATTAGAACACTTGTTCTGTTATTCATGTATTATTCAGGTTTAATTGTGGTTCTTTGATTTTAACTGTATTTTGAATATAAATCAAACATGGGTTTTAAAACTTTAAATATTTGCATAAAGATGACACACCTTTGATCTAACGTTGGGGGCTGTTAATTTCAGGTACGATCAGATGTTATTTGAGGACGAGACAAAGAACAGAATGATGGAGACCAAGGAACTCTTTGAGTGGGTTTTAAAGCAAAGATGCTTTGAGGTTTGCATACATCCATCTCAACCTCTGTTCTCGCTCTATTTGTTACCCATTTCCAATCCTACCTGATATGCAGTACTGATTTCCAGAAAACATCGTTCATGCTGTTTCTCAACAAATTTGACATATTCGAGAGGAAAATACAAAAGGTAAGGAGTGCCCTTTGTACCCATCAAGAGATGAGTAATACCTGGTATGCTCGTGTGTACCAACATCTGTCCTCATGTAGGTTCCTTTAAGTGTGTGCGAGTGGTTTAAAGACTACCAGCCTATTGCACCTGGCAAACAGGAAGTTGAACATGCCTATGAGTGAGTTCACTCCTCTCTCCCTATCAATATCGGATAAGCATGTGTTCTTCAGCTTATGGTGTAGAGGTGCGTTTTACAGGTTCGTCAAAAAGAAGTTTGAAGAGCTCTACTTCCAGAGCAGCAAGCCCGACCGTGTAGACCGGGTGTTCAAGATCTACAGAACAACAGCCCTGGACCAGAAACTTGTGAAGAAGACGTTCAAGTTGATCGATGAGAGTATGAGACGCTCCAGGGAAGGAGCTTGATCGAGGCAGGGTTGTTGTAAGTCACAGGAAAGGCAATTAGGATGGTGAGAGAGAGAGAGAGAGAGAGAGAGAGAGAGGAGCAGATGTTTACAGTGTCGCAGCTCTGTCTGTTGTAATTCTTTTTGCACGAGGAACATTGGTTGATCCTCTTGTGCTTTCAGAAGCTAGGAAAGAAATCTGTTTTGAGTGCTGACTGCCATGCAAATGTTTTGCATATTTTTTTGAATCGCGCCCTCTGTTTAATCGTTACATACCCAAATGCATTTGTTGTTGTCTGCCCCAGATCAGAGTATATGTTTGATTGAAGGAAAAAAATTCCATTTGACAATCTTCGACTATGTCCTGAGTCCGTATTTTTATCCATAGCTCTAAAACCGTTTACTTTTTACTCTTAAACTCGCAAAAGCTGGTGCCAAATACCCTCTTTGACTCAAAACCTTAATGGTTCGGGATGACATGGCAGTGGATTTCACTGACGTGGACTCCTACTCGGCACAATATGCTGACATGGCATCCCGAATGCGGAAGCGACAGCGTGAGGTTGGCGACGGCCTCCTCCTCGGACGACATCGCCCCCGCTTCATCGGGGCGCGCCGATACCTTCCCCCTCACGGCGAGCTCGGCGTATCCTCGTCGCGGATGGGACGCAGCCGCTTTGCGGCGCCGGCAGGCTTATCGACGCAGGCGGGGTGATGCGCGCGCGGGACGCGCAGGCATGCGGGGCGGCCACAGCTCTACCGCGCGAGAGCAGAGGAAAGGGCGGCACCATGGATGGGGCAACGTTGGAAAAGAGCTTTGCCCGGCTGGGCATTCCGTCGAGCACGCCGCGGGCGTGACGCAATCCGTGCGTGCCAACAGCATCCCGGCCGAGGTCCATGCTCCAAAGGAGGAGAGGAACAAATTACATACCATTGCCTTGATGGAATCAATGTAGTAGCAAGTCATGCGTCCGAGTAGAATTAGAACATAGATTCGAAACATATTTATACTCAAGCAATATACTACCACGTGCAAGAATCTCGTGCTCTTTGATGGCAGCCGCGGAAGATGAGGATGGCGTCGACTTCCTCTATTGCGGCCAACGTAGAGCGCGAGCAGCAGCGGCGCGAGTGTCAGCCTCGAGCTTGACGAGGAAGGAGGAGGACAGGGGGTGCGGATAGCGTCCATGGCGTCGACTTCCTCTGCTGCGGCCGACGTAGAGTACGAGCAGCGGCGGCGCGACAAGCAGCAGTGCGAACGCGCGGAGGAAGCTGCGAGCCTCGAGCGCGACGAGGGAGGAGGTGGGGAGAGAAGGGGCACGGCGTGGCTAGTGGCAGGGGAGGAGCAGCGGGTTGGAGTCTCGGAGAAGAGCTGTGGCCGATCGACCGCGTGAGGGGAGAGGAGAGGGAGAAGATAGGAAGGGACTGACCTGTTGGCCCCGAGGCCGATTCAGATCCACGGCAACGTAGGCTTCAGGGCATGGAAAATTTTTAGCGTATAGCCTATCTAGTTTTAGCCTAGTCTACGATAGTAGTTTATGAAACAACTGAAAATTTTAAACCAAAAGTTTGATTTGTTGATTTCTTTGTTTAACCTAATCCCTTTTCTAATCCTCCCCTCCCTCCATTCCTTCCGGTTCCCCCACCCCCACTCCTTTTTCCTGTTGAGAAGGACCACCGACATCCTCTCTCTCCTTCCTCTTTTCCTCGCACGGCTCTCCTTCCCCCTTTCTTTCTCTCCTCTCCCTCTCCCAGTCAACTCTTTCACCTCGCGGCCACCTCCTTCTTTCTCCCGTCGCGCTGCCCATACCTCCACCCACGGTTCCACTCCCTCTCCCCGATTTCCTGTCGCCTCCCCCGGATTCCCGTGCTTCCCCATTCCCTGCTACTCCCTCCTGTTGCCTTCCTCGCCCAGTGCTCGGGTCATCGCGTCGGTCGTGCGTCAGGCCTTTTCTTGTTCCGATGACGTCGGCCTCAGCGTAGGACCCTTCTCACCCCTCCTTCCCCGGCTATAAGGAGCCCGAGCTCGCCTTGCCCCTTTCACCTTTCCCCTTTTCTCCTCTCCCGTTCGGCCTCCCCCGTGCGTGCCCCATGCCGCCGCCGCCGCTCCCTGCTGCTCCAGCAGCGCCTCCACCCCTCCGACCCCATCGCGGCGCGCCCCTCCTCCCTGGGAATTCCCTCCGGTGACCGATTGAAATCCCATGCTCGGAGGAAGCCGCAGCAGCCATCTTCCCCGCCGCCGGCCAATGGCGCCTTCGCAAGCGCCACCTCCTCTTCGGCGCCTCTCCTACCGATTCCTCCCTACACCACCATCTCCTTGATGCCCTGGAGCTCCCCCAACCTCCATTCAGCCTCCTCATCGCTCGAGCCCTTCCCTCCACGGGAGCATTCCCGCCGCCGCCTGGACTCCCGCTGCCGGCCCACCTCGACGCTTCTCCAGCCAGGTCAACCCCACGGTGAGATTCCCCGACCCCTCCTCGTGCTTGTACTCCTCTCACCATTCTTTTTCTCTCCTCGGCGCGCCGCCACTTGGCCTCCTCGCCCGGCCGCGGGAGCCGCCATCATGGGCATTGATGCCGCATCGGCCAATGCGCCACCGTGTCTTGCTTCCACAAGCTCCTGGGATTTGCTTTGACCTCCGCCGGCACATCTCTCCGGCCACCTCTCATCGGCGAGCCCGACCGTCCACTGCGCCTCCCCTGTTGTTCAGCTGAGCAGTTCTCCCCCTTCGTTCAGGATTTTGGTTAAGGGCAACAAGGTTGGTTCATTTAATTGAAGAGTATGTCATCTTTGCATGTTATGTAATCTACAACTCAATTAGTATAAGTTCAAGTAAAAGTGTAATAGCATATAATCTAGCTATGGCTGTGTAGTTATAAGGTAAGTAATAGGGTGAAATTGTTAAAGGAGGTTCTAATAAATGAAAAAAAAATTGGAAGAGCTAAACTTGAACAATTGCATGTTTATAAGGTTTAGTGATTGGTCCAAAACGGTGAAATGTAATTTGTATTTAATCTGGATTGTAATTTTTATAAAATTAAAAGTTGCATGAAGAATGAAATCGCAAGTCATTTCATATTTCATCCATGCCCAGAAACCCTAAATACAATACCGACCAAACTTGTACCCTTCGTCGAAACCAAGTACATTTATGCTTGTCCTAACCATTCTAAACTCTAAAATACCTTTTCCATTCAGCTTAGCTCGATCATACTCCAATGAAAACCTAAACCACCCTGAAGCCCGTTCGAACTTGTCCAGTACCATTTTCTTCATTACTATTCATCGAACCCTAAAAACATAAATCCTACTCTTTTCGATTGTCTTGGGGCCGCCTAACCCAACCCCAACTTTGTTCAGCCAAACCACTCGCCACCTAAATCCTAACCTTCCGATCCTATTTTCTTTTTGTTTATTGGTGATTTATTTGTCTTTTGTTCCCAGCTTGCTTTTCACAAAGCAAGGAACTCGTTTGTCTTCCGCGCTAGTATTCAACTCGACGAGCCGATCATCAGAAGATCTACAAGAGCAAATAAAGATGTCAATGTCCTCGGAACAAGGAGGCAAGTTGCAAATCTGCAAGACAAGTTACAAGTTTTTGAGCATGTTGAACCCATAAATTTCATACTATTTATTTATGCTATTTACATTAGTATTAATTACTCAAATTATTTGTTTACAATAAGTGTTTAGAATAACATGTTACATGTAGCTATGCCCTACCACCGATAAATACCACGCTTTATTTTGAGGCCACATTCACCTTGACAACTATAGTATTATTAAATTAAAGTATACATGACCATCGCATCTTATTCACATAAAATAACGAGATGTCATGGTCTTGGTAGTTCGTAGGTAAAATTGTTTTAAAATGTTCTAGAGTATGGCGGAAGTTGTGGAGTGCTCAGTAGTGGATGAGCCACAACCCTACCCTAGGGTGGAGAATGCAGCAGACAGGTGTCGATACAAGTATTGGATGGGACCTAGTCGTAGTTGGCAGTCTCAGGAGAAAATATAAGTACTAGACCCTTATACTGAGTATAGAGCACAGTAACCGCTCAACCACAAGTATTGAACCGTTAATCTTGGTCCGGTAACTGCTCACTTTAATTGCACCCCTACAGGTGTTTGGGGTGTGGTATTTGGGCGTAGTCTCGCCGTATGCACACAACGATAGGTCTTCATGAAACTGGGTGGTCGATCGTAGCTTGTGCGATCGTACGCGTTCTGTATTGGCCCGTGGATACCCAGTGTAATGAAGATTAAAACCTAACGAGTAGGGTCTATACATTAAATTGAGCAGTGGAAGACCTTGTTTTCTCAATTCAGTCGCATGCTAGCTGAGCGTGTTTTGACATTAGAAATTGAGAAATCTTGTGGGTAAAGCTGAGCAACTCTGCAGAGCGAATTTAAATGTATTCGAATACGCCGTGCTTCCGGTTAATGAAGCTGTGTTTGATGGATGATTGCAGTAGCAAGGCATAAGTAGTTTTCAGGTATTTTTTTATTTATCTGTGTAAAGTGTTTTGAGACCCCCAATTCTTTAAATAGTATTATTGTTTTACTGTTTTGAAGACTGTTTGCAAATAAAATTGCATCTACATAAAATGATAAAACTAGTATACTCCCTCCCTTGTAAACCCTATGCATGTATTAAATTAGGATTTACCATTGTAACTTGCTGAGTACGGTTGATTGTACTCAAACTTGCTATAATTCCACCCCTTCAGATACCAGAAGAAGAAAGCGCATTTCAAGTGATCGTGTTAGGGTTGCGACCTTATCCAGGCTTTCTTGTGGGTATTTTCTTCAGTTCTTCTGATTGTAAGTTACCATTTGGGCTTGGACGCCTATAAAACTGTTAATGGACCACTAGGTCTTATTTCCGTCAAACTAATCCTGTTTCAATGTCCGTAAGCAGGCTCGATGCTCCTTCTGTCCGCAACAGAACTCCTGGGCTGTTGCGGGACGTACGACCTCCCTGTCCTAAAAAACGGGGGCGTTACAGTTTAGTGATCTAATCTATAGCGTGTAGGCAAAAGCAAACCCATGAAGCACACCAATGAATGATGAAGCCACCCCTCCATTCCCTCAACCCTCCACTCCACTGAGTGTTGCCCTCTGCTCCCACTGCATGCGGTGTTGTCCTTCGACCCCTGGTCAGTGTTGACACTTATTTTATGCATGTTTTTATATCCTAAATTTTCGGTAAATTGGTAAGAAAATACCATATTTATGGATTATTAATGCTAACCTTAATCCAGAATCGAAGTTTGCACTTTTTGAATATTTATTGTAGAAATCGACGAAAAATCATTAAAATTACGCAAAGATCATCAGGGGCCCTATTAGGCTGAATACCTGGGCATTTGGGTCTGCGTCAAGCTGGTGCCTACTGGCACACCCCTTCTCTCGACTCCGTCTCTTGCTCGAAAGTGGTTGTAGCTGGTGGCGGTAGATGGCTGTAGCTCATGATATCTGAGTGCGCATGACTGGTACGTGGCACTTTAATCTCTGGTCAGAGATCTTGTGTAGCAATTAGTGGATTGCAGTACTTTGATTAAAATAGCTTCTTGTAGTATACAACTAGTGACTGAACAAGAAGAACATTTATCATCAACTTTGGGGGTGATCGTTTAGCGATGGTTTTTGGCTTTTGATTGAAATTTTACTGTAGCTGGTTTTTTTACTGTAGCTGAGTTAGTAGATAGTGTAGTAAATAGTAAAAAAAAAGCTGAAGCTAAAAGCTGAAACTGAAAAAAAACCAAACCGATCACCCCTTTATGTTTGCGTGAATCGCTAGGGGAAGAGGACGCAAGGATGATTGGACTAAGGGTATTTTTGGTACTTCCCATTTCTGAATTGTTTTCGCACGCACGGATCTCCATGGATGGGAAAAAACTTGTCACGTCATTTTCACAATTTTGTCATTAGGGATTAGCCTTGCATTCTAACTGTCACTTTTAATTAGAGTTTAGTTGCATAATTATATAAGAGTAGTTTGGTTGGTAACGTAAAAAAGCTTGTCGGGTCATTTTTATAATTTTGTCATTAGAGATTCGGTTTATGTGCTAATTGTCATCTTTAAATTGGATTTTAGTTGTATACTTAGACAGGAGTAGTTTGGTCTGTTATGCATGCTATTTGATGGTTGTTTGGACAGAGACACGAAGATTCTTGTATTCTTGTGGAGGCGGAAGGCCTAACTTGACTACTCCTAAACATTGTTAGTCTTAAGTTAGCCATCCACTTTAGATGTCTAAAATCAGACATCGAACTCAATGCACTCATAGTTAACTAAGTGTATGTATAATCGTTTATCTCTTAAAGTTTTCACCTCGTCTAAAAATAGCTCTAGAGACAACATCTTCAACAGTAAATTATTTCTCTAACTATTTTATATTATTTTCGTCATAATTTTCTACCTCATACATTCTTATTATTTACGTTGGTTTGCGATTCAAATCGTCTATTGCATACGAAATATATATTATCTTTTCTTCACATAGAATTTTACTTATTTAATATAACTAAGAAATAACTGAAAAAACACTACTAAAAATGCCCTAATAGTTAACTAAAGCTGATCATAACCATTAGAGTAAAGGTTGCTACTACAACATATGGTCGTTATCATGCGGCGCGATACAAGTTGCTTCCACCGTCACGCGAGACCTTGCATAATCGCCCCATCGTCGTCACTGGCGTCCCCACCCAACGCTCTCTCATTGTCCCCTCCAAACACGGTCAAATTCATAGTGCCACCCGTACACGTCGTGCGGATTCGCCGACACCGAACTTCACTGCTAGGATTTGAGGTCGTGCGGATTCCCCTTGATTTCTTTTGATGTTGTTGCAGAGTTCGTACGGACCAAGAGATTTGAGGTCAATCCTAACAAACAAGCTAAGATTTTGCCTTTTATATTTCTCTTGTGCTGGATTAAGCCTACATAAAAACTGTTATCTCAAAACTATAACACAAAATATAAAAAGTTATATATTTTATATAAAAAATAAGTTATATTTTTAAATAAACAAGTCTATAGTAGATTTTTTAAATTTAAATTTATAATTTAAGTATACTTATTCATGTTATAATGAATTAAGGTTGGTTTTTGAAACTTATTTAATTATTTTTAATAAACTAATAATTTAAAAATGTAATATGTCAAAGATATGCTTTTTTTTAACTTTAGAACAACAAAAATAAAGCAAATTAAACAAATGCAACTTAAACTCATAATAGGTAATATTAGAATTTATATGTTTTATAATTTGTTGTTAGGATTATAATCCTAATCATACTACAAGCTGGATCACGATCCCACTACAATACTATCTGATTCTAATTCATAATGTAATGCACATCATCTATTTTCGATAGAATTGTAGGATCCTAAAATAATACAATATGTATCGCGATATTGCCAACTTTTGATTCAGCTTTGCCCACCATCGGCACACCGAGACCCGCGTAGAAGCGACACAGCCCGTGGGCCGCCGCCCATCTCGCTCTGCCTTGCACCCCGCCCCTCTCGCGCCACGCCGCCGCCGCCTCTGCTTACCGCTTAGGACCAACGGAGGAACGAGGGGCAGCGGCGCAGAGAAGGCGATGGGGAGCAACCGACCAGCGTAACAGGGGCAGACGTGAGTGGAGTGGTCGAGGCTGCGGTTGGCTGCATTCATTCACCATTGGATCACACCAGAAAAAGGCACTTGTTGCAGAACAAAGTGAAATGCAAACGCCGATACTACCGAAAATAGCTTAGTGATCGATCAAACTTCAAGGGGGTGTTCCTCCATCAAGGAACTACTTCACGCCGCCCATACTTCCATCTTCATGCACCCACAGCAGCCACCATTATGCACTCACACAAAGCTTAACATAGTTACAGTGATTCAGGAAAATCCACTCATCAGTGTGCAGCCATGTGCCGATGCTTCAGTGCTCTCCAACCAATGTCATGCCTGAAGAACCCTTCTGGCCAGTCAACGACGTCGAGCGCATCGTACGCTTTCGCCCTTGCTTCCTCGATGTCCTTGCCTTTGGCAGTAACCCCAAGAACACGGCCTCCCGCTGCCACGAAGTTTCCATCTCCATCCAAGGCGGTTCCTGCGTGAAATATCTTGACGGCGGGAGAAACCTGCTCGGCCTCGTCGAGATTTTTTATCACTGTCCCCTTCTTGTAAGCCCCAGGGTAACCTTCACTTGCCATCACAACCACCGTTGCCAATTCCGGCGACCAGGTTAGCGAAACCTTGCCCAGTTCTCCTCTACATGCGGCAAGCAGAACCTGAGCCAAGTCGGATTGTAATCGCATCATCAAAACCTGAGAAAAAGAAAATGAGTTAGCAGTGGAAAACTGAATCGAAATTTCATGTTTAAGTTGTGAACAGCCCAAAAATGAGTTAGTAGTGGAAAACTGAATCGAAATTTCATGTTTAAGTTGTGAACAGCCCAACTATACAGCTTGAGAAGTTTATAATAGCAATTTGGCCTTCCAACGGAAAATTCGGAACTTCGGATACTACAGTTCTTCTTGAATACACTAGAGAAGCACAATGCTGCTGCTTAACCGTAAATCAATTTGGCCTTTTAGCTTGAGATGTAAGGAGTAACTCCATTAGAAATCTCCACATCGAAACTACCAGTGTTCCATAGATGGTGCTTAACCAAAAAGTACCACTGTAACAGCATATGCATTTCGTGTTCAAACTGTAGGTTCAAATATTGCTTTGACAATTTTTTTAACAGATGGCACAAGCTCTGCTTTGACAATTCAAATTGCGTGGGCCTTTGAATCAAAATCTCCAATGGTTAAAGCACCAGTAATGAAGATCACATTTGTTTTAGTCCCAACATTACAGGCAACTATGCAGCAGACAGTACAAATTAATGAAAGGAAAAATATGTTGTATATCAAGTTTAAAAGAAGCTATGCAAGAGGTTAGTGAAGATACTTATGCCCATTTTCTAGAAATGAGGCACATAACGACGTAAGACCAAAAAAGGACATAAATGTAAGTGGTCATGTGGGCTAGAAGGCCATTTTCTGGAACATCTAGTTGGTGCTCTTTCTTCAATTATTTTCCTTGTACTTTTTTCCTCGCGAGGAAGTTCTTGCACTTCACCTCTCTAATTATCCACATTTATCGTATTTAATAAATGTGTTATTGTCATTGCACATTTGAGCTGTGATCTTATCAAATAATCAATTAACGAAAGCTTACAATGATGAATGTGCTATGGCTTCATTCTGGAAAATTCATGCACCACTAAAAGATCCTTCTGAAACTAATCACGCGTAACACTACACTCTGGAGTTCAATGCTCAAAAGGATATTACTTTCTTAGGCAGTACATCGTATGTTAGCTCACGAAGGAGTTTAAATGACATCATAAGAACAGTAGCTGTTTCCAAGGCCAAACTGAATTTATCCAAATTAATAAATGCGTATAAACCATATAGATAATGTTTATGTTAAAAGGTCAGAAGGTAATATATAGAGGATCACCAACCTGGCATTCTGGATCACCAAATCGTACATTATATTCAATAAGCCTAGGCAGTCCAGATTTTTCTCAATGATAAGCCCAGCATATAACACACCAACGAATTTACATCCTTCAGCTGCCATACCTTTAACAGTTGGGAGAATTATACTTTCCATTACTTTGCGCTTGAGTTCTTCTGTCACTATTGGTGCAGGGAGTATGCACCCATACCACCTGTATTTGGACCAATATCACCATCACCAACTCTTTTATGATCCTGGGCCGATTCAAGAGGCAAAGCAGTTTCTCCATCTACTAATGCAAAGAAAGAAGCCTCTTCCCCCTCTAAATATTCTTCGATGATGACGCGTGACCCAGCAGAACCAAACGAACCTTCAACTAGCATAGAGTCTATGGCTTCAAACGCCTCATCCAAAGTCATAGCAACAACTACACCCTTCCCAGCAGCCAATCCATCGGCTTTAACAACAATAGGGGCTCCTTGATCCTTAACATATTGTTTAGCATCTGCAGGGTTTGTGAATGTCCGATACTGCACACAGTTACTCAGTTTAGCACTTCAGCATTGTTAACATGGCTTAAGAAATGAAAATAGCTAACAGGGTTCCTTGATCCTTAAGAGATGAAATTTACTGTTTAAGTAAATAAAATGAAAATTGTTAAATGGGCAAAGCGGGGTATATGAAACATTCACAGGTAAACAACTACACGACAGTTTGGGAGCCTTTGTCAGATGATAAAGAATAACCATATAGTTGAATATGGATCAGAAACTAATAACAGAAACCATTGCCCAAGACATAGCAACTCTCTGCATGTATATGCAGAGTATAATACTTCTATCTTTTAAGCTGCATAGCGTCCACCTAAATCATCTCTCAAGCAAGTCAACCCTAGTCCTAGCATGATTATAGAAGTTGACAAATTAAAAGAGGAAGTACCTTTGCTGTGGGAATACTGTACTTGTCACACAGCTTCTTCATGAAGTCCTTGGATCCTTCTAATGCGGCAGCCTCTGATGAAGGACCAAAAGTTGGTATTCCAGCTTTGACAAGGTCATTTGCAAGACCAGCAACAAGAGGCGCTTCAGGTCCGACTACAACCAATCCGACACCCCAGTTGCGACAGAATGAGATGACAGTTTCACTATTAGATATGTCTAGGTCCGGTATACAGGTGGCGTCTCCAGATTGGGCAATGCCAGAATTTCCAGGGGCGCAGAAAACTGCATCACAAGATGGAGAGCGCTCCAAGGCATAACAAAGAGCATGCTCCCTTCCTCCTCCACCAATGACCAGCACAGTTACCCTCTCTTCTGGAACAAAACAACAGATAAAAATTAATAGACCTTTCTTGTGTGTGTTCTGCTGATTAACTGAAAGGCAACCCCTTGGCTGTAGTAGCAAGGCTGCTATGGCACCACACATTTGACATTTCATCCCAGGGTACAATAGGTTTGAATTTGTCCTCATAAACGATCATATCTTTTGTACTTTTAATATGCAGGAAAAAATACTGAAAGCGTTATACATGAAGAATCCGAACTGCCAGGAGTATCTTACCAGGAACCTTCAAGCTGCCATTCGTCGGAGAGTGTTTCTTTGAAGCCCTAACAATGAGGTTTGAACCACAGGCAAGACGTTGCACTCTGCTGGGAGAAGAAAGACGGCCATCCAATGTCTGGTAGACGGGATAAGATACCGAGGAATTCAAGTAACCGCGCAAGTAATTCTTGCCGAACGCCTTAGCTCCATGGCTTCCAAACTTGAGCGAACTTCCGATACTGGAAGCAGCACATGCCATGATTCTTTGTTCTGAAGTCAGACAACCAACAAGAGAAGATATCACTTCAGTTCATAAGAATAGGGAGCAACACAAAGTCAATAGTTGAATTACAAAAGAAACTCGGCAGAAATTCATACCGCTTCTAAGATCTAAAATCATGTCAAAGGAGTCAATTTTTCAGCAAGAAGCTACGTACAGAGATGTCAGGGTTTCATTGATTTTGCTTCTACTTGACAAAAAAGAATCATATCAGAAGGTGACAGCAACTGAAACTCGAAAATGCTTTCAAAACTCCCAGTCCAAACCCTCTGGTGCTGCTCAGAAAGACAACACATCCACAGCAACGCCTAATCGCTACCGCTCTCCGTACGCCACGCGTGCAAACGCCGGCCGCCTCCCTTGCGCCACTGGAGCGGTGTTCGACGGAACGCCTCCACAGCCCCGGTGCTCCGCTCCGCTCCACCCCTCCAATGCTGCGACCCCCGCTCCGACGACCGCAAATCCGGCAAGAACTACCAGAAGGGATCACCCGGCCAAGAAACCAACTCCTGAGGACACGTACACAGACACAGAGGGGGAGAAGGAGAGAAGAACAAACCAAGAAACGGCCGAAAAGGTCGCATCTTTCTTGCAAAAAAACAAAGAACAAAAAGAAAAGAAGAAGCAATTAGCTACTAGATGTGAAGGTAGAATCATACTTGTAGTAGGATCTTGCTGATGGAGTGATGCCTGCGAGTGGAGATGGGAGGGGGAAGAGAAGGTGCGTCCGTGTTTGATGCGATTCGCTGGTCGCTGTTTATATACACCGGCGAGGCGCCGCGACGCGCCGCGCAGGGGTTAACTTCACATGCGGTCCCTCGCTTAGTTGAATTTGAACAGCACATTCTTTTTCTCTCTCTGAATTTTCATGCTCTCTCTCTACGGCAATAGCTATGTACGAATTACAGTGTTTGAATCACTTCTAGCAAACAAAATATACAGGACAACGGAGCAGAAGTCGCACAAAGCTATGTTTGCTAATTGACGAGTTCTTTTTCCCCTTTTTGATGTAGCCCGGTGTCGAAATAAGATGCAAGAATGCATTTCCTGAATGATGGGAATGCCCACATTCTGTAGTGGTAACATACAGTACCAAACGTTGCAAAATTTGGTTCAAGTGTATTGACTTCTAGAGAGAGCTCCAGCACTACAATAAGGTCGAATTTTCAACGGAGATTAGTGGCCTAGTGGTGGGAGCAAGCATGTTCGTTTCTATTCATCTAGGTTAGATCTCTAGAATCGATACGGTGTATCGTATTTAATCAGAGTACACATATATATTTAGTGAAAAAGTGTATATCTGTGCTCTATAAAATTATGATATCTCCGTAAAAAATTCTAGTTTGTATAGTGGACACGCACCCATGTGTGAGGCGTGCGCCCTCCTTGTACTCTCTAAAAAAGATAGAATTTCCAAACATTTAACACAATTTCGTCCGTCCATTCGTTCAAGCAGTTGCGCTCTAAATCCATACATTTCAGTCCAGTACATAAGAAAGATATCCTCCAACCGCTGCGAGATATAGAGAAAGTCGAGGGGCTAGTTTGGAAAGTGCTGGTGGAACCAGGAGGCGCGTAGAATATTGTGGGACGCGCCGCTGGTTGAGGAAAAAAAACCGAGCAACCAAACCAGCAGCAGAGGACAGGTGAGACCGGCGGCCGTCCGATGGTTTTCACCGAACGATTCGACCAGTGCTCCGCTTTGTTCACCGGAGCTGTACTCTCGGTTTTGAACTTTGAGCACAAGTGACAGTTACATGCTAGTTATCTAATCATCAGGATGCTCACATATTCGAATTGATTTTTGACATCTACTTTTAAAAATAAAAATTAATATAAATATTTTGATTTTTATAAACCATTTCTATCAGTTACTACTATTCATCTATCACTATTTTTCACTTTCATATATTATAATGTACTTTGTATTTTATTATATCACAATTACATAAGTCATATATTAGTCTAAATGTTTAGTATCTTTCATTGCACCATTTTTCTTACATAATACACTACTATTTATCAATCACTATTATTCATCAGCCGTTGCTACTATTCTTCAACCGCAGTCAAAAGTTATCAACAAAAACCAATATAAACAGACCTTATAAATTTCTCGTGTGCATGTTAGGCTAGTGTGTGTAAACAAGGGATGCAAACCATCATTTGAGACAAAAACTTGAACTGCGTTTGGTTTTGAGCACCAAATCAGTGTTGCAAATTTTTTATTTTTCGGAAACAAGAGAGAGAAGAGAGAACATGGATTGTCCACTGCTTACATCAAATGGTTATTTTTTTCTTATTCTGGTCCCTTAAGCACCGCTCATTTCAGCTTAAAGCTAGTTTCTGCTTCTGATTTTTGTTTTTTTACTATTCAGTAATTGCGTCTTTTTCTGGATTTTTTTAGATTTTTTGTCTTTTCTTTTTTTCCTCGTATTCCTTTACATTGTCCGTGATGGGCTAATATGTTTTTTCTATTTTTAAATTTAATTATGCCAAATAAACTAACTCAGCTACAGTAAAAAAATAAACCAGTTACAGTAAAAAAGGTATAAGCCAACGCCATTCCGAACATCCCCTAAACTATAATAACTATAATAGAGTCTGATTCAAATGTAACTTGCTAATTCAAAACCAATCCTTTTATAAGCAGAGGCCTCTACAGTGACGGACCTAAAACAAAATCGACAGAGGATTACCATACATATTACCATATGTATGCGGAGCTACTGATCTTAAACTGCAAGGTGCATATCTATACCTATGTGGGTTTTCATAAGGCAAAACTACTTTGGACTCAATGTTCCGTGCACCCATGTATCTCTATGTGGGCCCGGAGGTTGAAAACAAACTTTTCTTTTACTGAAACATGCATGCGTGTACTATACCAACCTTTAGGTAGTGTTCGGAATAACGATAGCTTCTGGCTAAAATTTTACTGTAACTGGCTGATTTTTTACTATAGCTGAGTTGGCTTATTGGGCATAATTAAATTTAAAAAAATATAAAAATAAAAGCGGTATGTTAATCTATCACATACAATACAAAGGAATACGAAAAAAAACAAAACACAAAAAACCAAAAAACAAAAAAAGCAAGCAAACAAAAACTCTATAGTGCAACGGACGCCGAGCGGACGCTAAACGCAGAAGCTGATCGCTGAGTTGAGCACTACCTTATTCCTACTTTTTATGTCATTAATTTCACCGATTTGTGTGGTGCTCCGCTGTATTATTCGCAAGAAAGAGCTCTTCTCAAGTGACACTATCCAATAACTTACTGTAAAAGGAGTTGTCCGAGAAGAAGGTGGAGGTGACAGTCTATGAATCTTCGTGCATATTCAAAAGTTAGAAATTTAGATGATTGAAAGCAAATATCCAGATGATGTTTATCAAAAACCCATTTTCTTTTATTGAAACATGCATGTGTGTACTATACCAACCCTTATTCCTACTTTTTATGTCATTAATTTCACTAGTTTGTGTGGTGCTCTGTTGTATTATTCGCAAGAAAGAACTCTTCTCAAGTGACACCATCCAATAACTTATTGAATTTCGCGGCATTGTAGGAATCCTCCGAAGTTCCCACGTTCCAAATAGATCTAGGCCTGCACCAACTCAAACGTATACACATGGCAAAACCGCCAACATTTAAAGCACATGTAGATACACCCAAAAAGCACATGCTGCTACAAAATGCAATTTCTTCCTGTTAAGATAAATTTCTTATGTATGGGACCTGTAAGACTAGTGCGTGTAAACAAGGGGGCATTTGGGTTAGAGCACCAAATCAACGAGAAAAGTCCCAATTTTTTTGAGGAAACAAGAGACAGAGAGAATGGATGGTTTGTGCACCTTTTGCTTATATCAAATGGTATTTTCCCCCTTATTCTGGGGCTTACATCAAACTAAAATTGAGCCGATTCAAATGTAACTGTATAATCCAAAAGCTGGCTTTATATTATGGGAGGCATGTGCACGTGCATTGTACCTACAAAGGTATTTGTTATTGTTAGGGAGGTTAGAAAAAAAACTTCTCTTTTACTTAAAAACATGTGTGTACAATACCATCCCTTTATTCCTACTTCTTATGCCACTAATTTCACTGATTTGTGTGGTGCTCCGTTGTGTAGTTAGAAAGAACTTGATGGGAATTCAATAATCCTTTAATATGGCTTTAATACCTCGTAATCATAAAACCAAAAAAGACCTTGTGATCGTAAGCTTCCTATAGCTGTTCTGAGTACTCTGGTTAGAGATTCACTATTCACTTTACCTAACCAATGAACCACTCGGACGATTCGTGAACTGGTACTTAGGCCTATTTCTAGGGAACTCCATCCACACGCATCTTATCTAGCCCAAACAACACGATGTTTTGGCCCTGCCTCTCTGACAACAACTGTCTTACAGTTATACCACACGTTCATCTCCTACTAATAACACCCAACGATCAGACATCCTCTCTCTGACAATAACTACCTATCAGATTGGACACGTTGGTTCGATAGTTGTCTTCCCAGGCGGATAACTGGCGTCCCTTCAATGGTATTTAAGGGTTGACGAGAGAAGACAGAAGAACAATGGAATTTGATTCAGAAACATGCATAGTAATTCCATTTAGAGCAATTCAACAGTCAAGAGAGTCAGAAAAATAGAGGCTAGGGCTAGTTTTCATGCCTTTGAGAAGGCATCCTATAACCAATTCATAGTAATAAATAGCATCCCAATTCTCTTAGAAAGATTTCAACCGCCTTTCTCATTTTATTTTGTAAGATCGTCAACAGCTGGTGCCACCTGTGGGGAACAAGGCGTTGAATCCTTGAAGTTTTTCTTCATTCAACAATCATCATCCTCCCCTGTTTCCATCGAAATCGCTCATGCGATCATGGCAGCAACCTGAGACAAGGAGAACTAGTTCGACTTGGTAAATTACGCCAACCTCGACATTGACATATGCATCTACGCCATAGAATATGATGCATCCTCATCATCCTCTTCCATTCCAGGTTTGTCGGCCATTGAGACCAGTGATATCGACTGCATGGAAGAAGGCTTGTTGCCCCCATCATCACCACTCCCAAAAGAATCGGTCGTTTCAACTAGATCGAAATGCCCAAATGCCTTTGCAAGCCCAGTGCTTTCGATTGGCAAACACGGCGATAAGAGCTCAACACCATGATCTGAGGGTCAGGTTACTCTTAATGCGGTCATGGACGACCACTATTTACCGATGGCTCCTACGTATTCTAGAGCTAACCGACACATGGTTGCGGTGTCAATGAAGTTACCTTCGGCAGAAAGCCGGGATAAGATGATAATTTGCGTATCCAATCGGCAATCCATCGGATCAGATTGAATCCACCATGAAGCCCTCCAGAGGTGGTAATCTCCAAATGTTCCCCATCATGGAAGCTACTTGCTAAAGCGATGAAGGGCATCGGTCAACTAATCCACCTACCTCTACCCCACCGCACTTGATGGGTCAAACGGGACAAGTAGGAGTCTCGGAGAGAGACTCGGGTCATCATACCCCTTTTGCCAACAGGAATCTTCTGAGGCCCTCAGTAACTGTCTAGAACTTGCAATGAGTCTATGATATTTTAAATAACCTAGATCCTGCTTTGGTAGAGACTCCAAGATATGCTCAAATTGTAGGTCAAGTGTCAAAAATCCTCCGGCAGACCATACGACGCATGGAGATGTACAAGGAACAAAGGTACTCATAGAGTCATACTCTAACTTCATCCGAGCACTCCTAGCAGAAGCCAACATGGTCCAGCTGGTAACAATCTGACAACTGGCGGAAAACCCCTCAAATATTCTGACAAGGAACACATGAGGGAAGAAGGCTCTTTGATGAACACATGGACCAGGTGATCTACGACATCACATAAACCAAACATCTAGCTGGAGACACCATGTGAGTGTCCACGACCTAATCAAATCACCAGTTTCCTAGTATAACTACCAAAGGAACTAGTCTCCAATAGACTACCTTCCAAAGAAGGCACCATGACTTGATTACAGGCTACCGGGCTTTCTCGGCAGGCCTTCAAGCAGTTCACTGGCTGGACAGGTTTCGACAAGCAAATCTCAAGAAAGTCGATGGAAAGTAGAATCCATTAGAATTTATGCAGATTTACACCACCACCATCAGAACCATAGGAGGTGACAATAATATGATGGCAAACTTTTGTCCACAGTTCTCGAAGGATCTACCTAGTCTGGGTTACTTAACCAACCAATCGGATTAATCTACACTTGAGAGTAGCTTTGTGATCTATTGATCACAAACTTTCAGGGGATGTATGATTGCCCCGGAAAAGAAGATGATCTCCACCAAATCCAGCAAGAACCTAATGAGACTCTCTAACGGTATATTAAGAGGTTCAGTCAGGTTTATAATTCTATTATGGAGGTTGCAGATTCCTCTATCATCTAGCCTTTCAAAACTAGGTTAAGGAACTAAAGATTTATGGAGGAAATTGTGATGAACCCTCTAAAGACAATCATCGACCTGTTCGATGTGACTGACATTTATGGCACCACTAGTGAAGCGATTGAATGGAACAAAGCCATCGACCAGATAGAAAAGATTCCTCAATCTGGCCTGAAGAAGAAAGAGAAGAAGCCCAAGAAATCTGCAAAAGGTAAGAAGAATTGCAAACCCAATGCTAAAGAGGTTCTCACGATTCTAGAGAAGTATACTAAGGATAAAAAGGATTATTCCGATCAGAATAAGGCAAAAGCTGTCAGACCTGGATTTTACCATATAGAATTATCTGTGATTCCATTACATTATTCCTTGAATTAGTAGATAGTGCTCATAGATACATTACTGAATTATTTCATACATCGCTTAGACCATACCAAGCTATAATATTACACATCATAGTTTACATATACCACATTGGGCAATTTTACATAAAAGGTCACTTAGGCCGAATACTCATAATGCAAAAATAGAAACGAGATTCATTAGCAAAAGCGAGGCCATAACCTCCCACAGGCAAGTGACTAGGGGAGTAAAAACTATCATGCTAACGATTTCCTTAGTTTCCTTTGTCTTCTTCACTATCCGGTCCTAGTGCATTGTGGTGTGCGTAGTGGTATTGCTCCTCTAGTTCTGAGTTTATTCAGTGAGTGAGGGTGAGCACCATTAACCGTGCTCTATGAGTCAACACACGAAATGCATTATTATAGATGCAGAGCCGAGCAAGGGTGGCTAAGGTTCTTTTGCTAAATGCCTTAATTGACAACTACAAGTAATAGAAATTCCTGACTTAGTAGTTTTGACTGACATTGATTTTATAGAATACATCAAAGATTGTAATATATTAATAATAATGTAGGATCCACCAACCTTTACATGGCCTCCTCCATCCAATGCTAGTTTCTTAGTGTTACATCCGCCGCTATCATCACTGGGACCTTCCTCCCAAGGCAATATAAATCAGTTCTCTTTTTATATTGACCACCAAGTTTGTTTTATAAATAGAACTAACTCCCATAGATTCCCAACGCCCACCCATGGGCATGGGCATGGGCATGGCTGTCCGAACAGTTTTAACTCTGTAGAGGTCGCACACTTTACCTACAAGAAACAACTAACTTGTTATGTTCCACCTATTTCCTTAGACATGAAGATCAAGAAGATCGCCACAAGGCATTTACAAGACATCTTCCTAATGAGCCCACATCCGCTAAGGTTTTCACTATTGTGGAATGTGACCATCCCTCTAGAAGCCCCCTCTTGCACCATCACATCAAAGGGATATGAGCATTCCCTTGCACGTGTCCACACTTGTGGCGCAACCCACACTGGGTCGATGCAAATTAGTTAGCCATGCCATACTCATTGTAGGCTTGTGGTTACGCTACTTTACACTGGGTGGTACAAGATTCAGTTCTTAGAGTTATCTTGATGGTTCTAATGCAATACAACACTCTCGTGCATCCACTGCACCAGCCTCCCCATACCATCTGCCTAGACCTTTAAGCAAGTTAGGGTTTTGGAATCATAAAATAACTATGTTACAACATAATATCTACTTTTCACCAATGACTGTCCAAATCAAGTTTTCTTGTCGAAATGATGCCAAGGTAAATTAATGCCCATGAGATTCTAAGCAAGACTAAGCATAATGCGATAAATATGACTTATAGCTAATACTACCATTATAGTTTCTAGGGTGGTAAGGGTTATGTGTTCAATTGTTTCAAGGAATGGAATATAATAGAATCACAATGTATCATAGGCATGTATCTAAATTCGGAAGGCAAGCATAATTTGTGTAGTAAATAACAACATGCAGTTTAATAATTTAAATAGAAATAAGTCACATAAAATGTAGGTTTAGCATGATCAAAGTATTGACTCAACTTATTCACAGGTTAATTGATCTTGCAGGTCTTGGCTTGCCTCGATCTCTTGTTCCTCTTGGACTTCATCTGTTACCAAACGATCATGTGTAAATTCAAATAAATACATATTCCATTGGAAATATCTTAATTTTAGATTAATTTAGAAATAAATTTCATTAAATTTGGACTTAAAATGAATGAGAACGAGCCATTCAAAGTTTAGGTTTTAAATAAATTCTAGAAAATAAAATGGGAGAGAGTATGTCTCTCACCGACAGGTGCACCTGTAATGATAGGTGGGGCCCACTGGGTTTTATTTTTATTTTCTATTTTTTTGTTGAAAAAGCTACTGTAATGATAGGTGGAGTCTATAAATTTTAATTACTTTTTGAAATCATTCCTAAATTAGAAAATGTCATTGTGACTGACAAGTGGGACCCATGTACTATAGCTATAGTGATTTGGGCCCACATGTCGGTAGCTCTAGTACTTTTAACTGGTTTTAATTGAGTTTTTAAATACATAGGGTCCACATGTCACTGGCACATTAACTCAACTAATGCGGAGGGGCCTATAGATCAGTGAGCAATTAACTAACTAAATGACTGTCATTAGTTTTAAGCTAATTATGAATTTAAACAAATCTCAATGCTACAATCTTCTTCCTCTCGCTGAGAGAAGCGACTCTAGATCAGTGAGCGATTAACTAACTAAATAACTGTAATTAGTTTTAAGCTAATTATGAATTTAAACAAATCTCAGTGCTACAGTCTTGTTCCTCTCGCTGAGAGAAGTGACTCTCATCGTTGGCGAGGGGAAGGTTGGCAGCCGGTGAGTGTGCCCAAAATGGGATCCTCACTACTATGCACATGTTTGGGCTAAATCTCACAGGTTAACTCAATTGGCATGGTGGTCAACAGTGAGTTTGGGTGTCAGCAGAACAGGGAGCATGGCAATACGGCTAGCTACGACATCTCAGCCTAATTTCTTGCACTACGAGCATCCACATGTTTTGAGGGAGCTACCTAGGTGGTCAGCCGAGCTCAGGGATGGCTGGGGTAGCTTGGCGATGTGGACCGGAGGCGGCGTGAAGGGGAGCACAACACTGACATTGGCCGGGCGATGGCAGCCCAAGTCAATAATAGGGTGGGGTCGGTGATGCTGCAGTGAAGCTTCAACCAAGCAAAATTGGCTGGAGGGGCCTCCAATTGGTCAATCCCAACTTGGCTAGAGTTAGAGATGAAAGCGGCTCTAGTGAGCTACAGGCTTTGAGAGGGAAATTTCTTGGAGAGGGAGAGGCAGTGGAGTGTGGCAAAGCTCTACGAAGCATGCTTGGGCTTTTATAGGCAACGAGGAGGCTAAGCAACATGGGTGGCCATGATGGTGGAAGGGAGTGGTGCGGGAATCGTAGGCAATGGCATTGTGCAACATGGCATAGGGGCGCGAGTGATGGCAACAGTGCATGGAAAGGCATGGAGTAGTGGCACGCAAGGTGCGGCGTGGCTATATAGGCGTGCGCGTCATGTGGGACAACGGGGGCCAAGGGGGAGAAAGGTTGTGCGCCTGAGCTAACGCAAAGGCAAGCACAGGTGGGGATGCGTGCATGCTGTTGCTGCACATCGACCAGCATGGCGTGTCGCACAACACGGGGATAGCATATGTGTGGTGCACCCTATTGCGGCTGGCCTAGCTTGTGCCCGGCCAAAGACCCAGTAGAGTAGGGACAAATGGGTCAAGGCTCAGTAGGCTATGCCCAAGCTATCCCTTACCCAATTTTGAATTTTCTATGAATTTCTGTTTGAATTTTCAATTTAAACTACCAATTCAAAATGAGGCCAAATCGCATTTGATTTTGAGCCCTATTTGGATTTGCTTCAACTTGAATTACCTAAAATGCCATTTAGGGTTTTTGATCAGCACTGGGACAACCATTTCTCAATTCTAACTTGATTCACTATTTCAAACTTATTTGAGCTAGTTTTTGGAATTGGCTTGTATTTAGAATTGGCTTGTATTTAGAATTCCACTTAGTAGATTTTCATTCTTATTTCCATTCACTCATCCTTTTAGCTCATGAATATTGCCAAAAATATTTCCTTAATTTGCAATTCAATTTAATTAG
The DNA here is from genome assembly GCA_036346265.1 of Melocanna baccifera. Lineage (NCBI taxonomy): Eukaryota > Viridiplantae > Streptophyta > Magnoliopsida > Poales > Poaceae > Melocanna > Melocanna baccifera. The sequence continues at coordinate 3,081,672 of CM070710.1, forward strand.
ATTAATCATGTTTTTCTTGAACTAGGCTGCATACAGTGCAATGTATCCATATATTTAATTATTCTTTGGAGGTGAGTTTCTCCAGGTTACTTTTGGATCATATTTTCATATTTGGATTCAAATTTCGATTTAGTTTCACCATTTGCACTTCTTCTAAAGTTCACTTGCATGGATTTTACTTTATTATTATCATCATCATCATTTCTATTGCTTAGGAATCTCAATCAAAAATCTAGAAAAACCAAATGCAACAAGATGCAATCAAAAAGTTTTTAATTTTTACACATTTTCAAGCAAAAGGCTTTTTGGGGTGTTACAAAAGCTCCGACTGATAAATCCAAGAAGAATAAAAGGTGGTGTCTGTTAGTGATATGCCCTAGAGGCAACATGGAGATGTTGTATATATCACATACTATGTTTATGATATATTACTTTGTTCCTTGGAATAGACATCATCATTATTGATCAATGAGTATGTGACTTATTCATGAGACTCTTAAATACTAAAATGTTGCTATTTCTAAATGATTCCTGATCGTATATCATATGAGGAACAAATATGATTCAAAGACAAAGATCAGCATATGTATTGATTGATGATCATGTCTCATGGATCATGGTATGGTGATACCAAATCAATAATATGGACATGTGTTAGTGAACATATGTTGGATAGACCTGGCATGAGACAACTGCAGAGATTCCATGTGTCATCGGTTGGTCTCGAGTAGTGTTTATGTAGAATTCTTAGACTTGAGATCATCATGGTTCCCAACATGAGTAGTAGCTTATTTTGGGACTACTAAACACTACTCCGTGGCTGGGTAGTCATAAAAGTAGTCTTGGATTTGCCATGAAACATGTAGTGGGATGTGAATGATCAAGATAGAATTTGCCCCTCCTTATGGGAGAGATATCTCTGGGCCTCGATGTAATGGATTATGAAAGTGCATGACCATGCCAAGGTGATTGAGAGTCAATCACAAGTTTATAATCCATCACGGAATCGAGAGAGTGATTGAGCTATTAAGAGGATGACACAGTCTCGCCTTGAGCTCAATCTATATCGTGAGGTAAAGGGATTCGTACATGAGAGAACATTACGAGTTCAGCGATATGATCTTTACATATACTTTGGGGTTAATATGTCTTACTAGAGGCGCTATTAACGGGGTGACCGGAAAGGCGTTTCGGGTCACGACCAAGTATACGTGAACCTCACTGTGTCGCACGCTTAACGGGTTGGAACACCGATTGAATATGATTCGGATATGGGCTCAATTCGGATAAAGATCCGAATAGACTCCTAATGGGCCTTGGTCGCAAGGCCACGTGAGGAGGTCTATATATGGAGGTGAGGGGCCGAGGGATTCGTCCCGATTAACATCTAGCAAAACCCTAGCCGCCACCTCCGAGCCAAACCCTAGCGCTCACGAGTGCTAGTACACTCGCGATCGGCGTTCGACCCAGACGTGTGGATACCGATGGAGGCGCTGCTCGTTGCGATCTTGATCGGCGTGCGTGGAGGAGACGATCCGTTCGGGACGATCGGCTACTTCCACTACTACCTCGGCGCGTGATTGGATCGGTTTCCAATTCTTCTCACATTGCGCTGGCGTCTAAGTGGTAACGATCCATGATCCTTCCTTAGCATGATGTTCTTGGGTGCGCGGTAGAAAAGTTTTATTTTCTGCTTCCGTAGCCTACGCGTATTCCTTTAGTGTCTACTTCATCAAGCGGCAGGGCATGATCTGCGTAGCTGTTGTGCCCGACAAAAGAAGTTAAAGGATTATTACTATGGTAAGGGTCTTTTCCCTTCCATTCAGGAGATCGGAGAACTGAGCACTAAGAAGGATAAGGATGGCGATGAATAGATGGACTATCAGGAATCACAGCACACCGTTGACATGATCTTCGATGGGACCTCCTCCTACGAGTCCAAATGCCATCTGAAGACTGTGGAGCGGGAAGTGTACCTCACCAAAGCACCGATCACCTCCAAACCATCTAAGTGGTAAAAAAATTACATCCTTTAATAAAAAAGATTGCCCCATTCCTTTAACTCGACCAGGTAGGTTCCGTATTAGTTTAAAACCTACTATAAATAATTGCAAAGTTAATCAAGTTTTAATAGATGGTGGTAGTTCTCTCAATATTATGTTTATGGGAGATTTAGAAGAAATACAAGTTCCCAAGTTGAAAGTAAAAGCCCATGAAGTATGTCTTTCAAGGCATAGTTCAGAGATCTACTACCAAACTGATAGGGCAAGTTTCTCTACCGGTTATATTTGGAAGCCCAAATAACTTCCGAACAGAAAGTATCTTGTTCAATGTGGTGGATTTTGAGACCACATACAATGGGATTCTTGGTCGACCGATATTAGCCAAATTTGTAGTAGCCACACACTACAGTTACCAGAGTATTAAGATGCAAGGACCAAAATGGGTCATAATGGTTTGAAGGTATAGGAAGATGGCTTATATATGCGATCGTAAATTCCTAGAACTAGTCAATGAACTTTCGACCATAAATGCTAACCACTTTCTGTGCAGGCCAATCATTCAAGATCAAAGGTTGCCCTAAAACTATCCGACCAGATCAAGGAGGTTCCACTTGACAAGGACAATTCTCTGAAAAATGTTAAAGTGTCATTTGGACCCAAAAATACTAGTGCCACCTTCAAAAAAGATATTGATTGGGGCAGGACTCGACCTCAAATAGAAAGAGTCGCTCATTTTCTTCCTTCGAGCAAACTCAAATGTATTCGCGTGGCAGGCATCCAATATACCCAATGTCCCTAGGAAGGTGATCAAGCATAGGCTAGTGCTCCGGCCTAACAAAAAACTGGTCAAGCAAAAGTTAAGGCGCTTTGCACCCAACCGGAAGGAGGCAATCCAGTTGGAGCTCGACAAGCTTCTTAAGGCTTGGTTTATTCATGAGGTCAACCATCTAAAGTGGCTTGCCATTCCTATAATAGTTAGAAAAGGTAATGGAAAAAGGCAAATGTGTATCAATTTCACAAATTCTAATAAAGTTTATTCAAAGGATGACTTTCCTCTTTCACGTTTTGATTAGCATGTTGACTCCATTTTCATGTATGATTTATTAAGCTTTTTATATGCATATTCAGGGTACCACCAAATTAGCATGAGTAAAGAGGATGAAGAGAAAACTCCCTTCATCATACCGTACGGAACTTTTTGTTATGTAAAATGTTATTTGGTCTCAAAACGTTGGTGGTACTTTTCAAAGGTTAATACAAAAAAAAGTTTAGCCTACAAATTAGTCATAACTTAGAGGTCTATGTTGATGACTTAGTCGTGAAATGTATCAACATTGGAGATCATATCTCTAATCTATAAGAAACTTTCACTAACTCAGGAAGACATAACCTTAAGTTGAATCCAAAAAATGTGTGTTCAGAGTTTTCTCTAGAAAACTTCTTGGTTTCCTTGTTTTCGCTAGAGGTATTGAAGCAAATCCAGATAAAATAGCGGCCATCAAGCAGATGCATCCTCCAACTACAAAGAAGGAAGTCTAGAAACTAATCAATTATATGACAGCGCTAAGTCATTTCATAGCACGGTTAGGTGAAAAAGGATTGCCCTTCTTTAAACTTCTTCAGAAACATAGAAGTTTCAAATGGATTAAGGAAGCAAATAATGCCTTTGAAGAAGTTAAAAGGGACCTTACGAGTACCCCAATCTTAGTCTCTTCAAGACCAGGAGAAGCCTTGCTCTTATATCTGGCTTTAACGCCACAAGCAGTTAGTGTTGTACTGGTCATTGAGTGTGACAATATCAAACATCCAGTATATTACGTAAGTGAAGTCTTACATGGACCAAAAGAGCGATGTCCAGAAATACAAAAATTGTTGTTTGCCCTCCTTATGACTTTAAGAAAACTAAGGTATTAATTTTAGGCCCACAAAGTGGTCGTACCAACTGGATACCCTCTAGGTCAAGTTCTCCAAAACAGAAAATCATCAAGACGTATAGCAAAATAGACAATCAAACTTGGGGAATTCATTCTCAATTTCATTCCATGAATAGCAATCAAGTCTCAAGCTTTAGTAGAATTCATCGTCGAGTGGACAAACCCTGAACCCACCCAAGGGCTCGAGTACAAACACCACGAGGTGTGGACTATGTACTTTGATGATTCCTTAACGATAAAGGGCTCGGGGCTGGGGTAGTCCTAGTTTCTCCTACTCGGGAAAACAAAAAATATGCCATCCAGCTAAACTTCTTTACTACAAATAATGTGGTAGAATACAAATGTTTACTAGCAGGGCTCCGAGTAGCCAAAGCGCGTAGGATTCGTTGGCTACTAGTGAAAGGCAATTTTCAACTAGTAGCGAATCAAATTGGAAAAGAGTATCAATGCTCAAGTACCGTGATATCGTCTTATCTAGCAGAAGTAAGGAAACTCAAAAGGGATTTCTTTGATTTCGAGGTCCAACACATTCCTAGAAAGCAAAACTTTCTAGTAGACTAGTTGGCATAGATGGCTTCCTCAAGATCACCTGTCCCACTCAGAGTATTTCTCGACTACCTTAACAAACCTTCGGTAGTTGAGCATTCTAAAGATGCCCCACTGGAGGTCGCTCAGATCGACCTCAACAATGATTGGATAATATCAATCTATGAATATCTTTATCATGGCACACTTCCTAAAGATGACGTAGATGTTGATCGTACTGCTCGAAAAGCCAACTCATACACTCTAATTTAATATACCCTCTACAAATGAGGAACTCACATAGTATTGATGGGATGCATATATCAATAGGATGGTTAGAAATTGCTATTTGATATACATGGAGGAGTCTGTGGAGCACATCATTCCTACAGAACTCTAGTCGGTAAAACCTTTTGACAAGGGTACTACTGGCCAACTGCTCTCCATGATGCAAAAGAACTTGTGACAAAGTGTGTATAATGTTAGTTCTAGAGCTGACAAGTACATCAACCTGCACAAGCTTTGTAAACAATACCACTTTCTTGGCTTTTCGTAACCTGGGGTCTAGACATTTTAGGACCTTTCTCAAGAGCACTCGAGAGCTTTAAATTCCTTTTTGTAATAATTGATACATTCACAAAATGGATAGAAGTTGAGCAAATTATCAAAATAACAACTGAAGCTACCAAGAAGTTCATCACAAAAAATGTGATTACATGGTTTGGTTCTCCAAGTTGTACAGTCACATATAATTGTACCTAGTTTTCAAGCGGAGATTTCTAGAAACTCTACGAGAATCTAGGTATCAAAGTTTGTTACACCTTAGTGGTTCATTCATAGAGTAATAGGGTAGTAGAAAGAGTCAACAATATACTAATACAAGGAATTAAACACCAAGTATTCAACCAGTTAATACAACAGTTACGATCTTGGGTTTAAGAACTTCCTTCTGTATTATGGATTGTTCAGACCACGGCCAGTCATGCGATCGGTGAAACACCCTTCTTTTTATTTTATGGTGCAAAAGTTATGCTTCCTCCAGAACTAAAGATTATCTCTACTTGTACAGATCATTATAATGATAATGATAAAGAAGAATGACAAATCAAAGACATCAACCTCCTTGAAGAATAATGAAATGCATCCTTAATGCAATCGATAGTCTACCAACAAGCCTTGTGAAGGTACCACTGTCATAAAGTGCAGTCTCAAAGCCTAGCTGTAGGTGATTTGGTTCTCAAAAAAATTTAGAGCTAGGCAAATTGCAACAAAATTTCTCTTAAATGGGAAGGTCCACATACTGTGGTCAAAGTTACCAGACTAGGCTCAGTACAATTGGCTATGTTAGATGGGTGTGTTATGCCTAATTCTTGAAACATTGATCAATTACGTAAGTTCTATGTGTAAATACTTCTTTTTTTCTATAATTCAATAAAATTACATTATTTTCATTACTTTTCCGATGTGTACTTTTATTTGTACTTCATTATCCAGAATTTGGTCTAATATTATCATTACTGTCTAAACTGCTTGGAGAAAACTATTTCTCGCCACACCCCTTCTTAGGGATATTTTTTTACTTCATTGGCTTTAACATTTACATAGTTGATTGATGTCATGACCTTCGTAGAGATGGTTCTTACGATAATCTGCTCTCTTTCCTTCAAAGGAAAATAAGTAAAAAAGCAAATAGACAATTTACATAGTTGCTAAAGTGTTCAGAGGCTTGAAGGCTTTCATTCTTACTTCTGTATCCTATTTTTCTCTTGTTTAAACCTAATCAAGATATGAAAAATCTCCTAGTCAAAATGTCTCCTCTCTGCATGTGGTCCTGCTCACTCAAAGGAGTTTTCTAGCAACGATCTTTTTCCAACGATCTTTGCGACCAGTCGAAACTTGAGAGTGAATATATTTTTGGGAATTTTGTTGATGCCTTTTCATCCTCAACTATCTTATGACCAGATCAGATAATGGTTACAAATACAATACTTATCTGATTTGCATACATTTTTGCATAGTCTTTTATCATTTATCATGTCAACAAGTTTATGTCATAGTTTCTCCTATCACTTTTTTCCACTTTGATTGTGGAAATAATATCTAAGACTAGTCAAAATCATTTATTAGCTCTGGCTGATATGATTTCTTGGTAACTACTGGATTATTTCCTACAATCAAAGTCCACCAATCAGAACAGAGTACATCTTATCTTGGTCTACTACTTTCTAAGTAAGTTCTACTATTAAACAAGCAATCGGGGGCTAGGAAAGATACGAGAACTCATTTAGTTGAGGAAATGACATAAAGCTTTACTGATGATAAAGGTAAGTTTTTTGCATAACAATACTTCATATTAAATTTCTAAAAAACTCTGGACTGGCTGTTATGTGATGGAGATCCAACTTTCGTCTCTTATGTTATCTAGCTTCTGAAGGGCTTCATCTCTTCGAAAAGCTTAGTAGCTTTCTCCTCCGAGTAGTCAAATTCTGCTATGAGTGCTTGAAGGTCAAGATTGGGGTTGGCAGCTTTAAGCTTTACTAACGCAAAGCTTACTCCATCAGCAATGGCTTACCTCATTGTTCGCTCATGGTTGTCCTGAGAAGTGGCCAAAAGACTACAATGATGTTCAAGTTGTTGGCCCAGACAACTTACCATCTCAGTCGCTTCCTCTGAGGAGGGTGAATTGCTACCAAGTCCATCTTGAAAAGCAGGTCGTTGAAGAGGAGGATATTGTCTTAAAGCACTACTTTGATTTCGTTCATCTTCACCTCCTTAGAACCAAAAGATTTTTCCAATTCTTCAACTTTGGAAGCTTGTTCTTCAACTTTGGAAGCTTGCTCCGTATGAGTAACTCAAAGTTGATTGGATAGTAACATATAACCAAAGACTGGTCAGATTTCTGATTTGTTACCTTGGTTCTTCTTCTTGGATACTTCAATTGTTTCTTTGTGCTAAAGGATGTTGCTATTAAATTTGGTCGACCAATCTTCAATCGGCCAATCCTTAGCCTTGAGCATCTCCTCAAGTTTAAGGATGACAGCACCCTTCGCTTTCACCTCTGCTTCATAACCTTCTAGTTCTGTTGACCACAACAAGGAAAGAAGTGAGAACAAGTAAAGGCAAGAGAGAAATTGAACAAATGATAAGAACGTACTTCCTTTTCAAATGCATGCTCTTTTCCTCAAGAGTCTTAAGGAGTTGTGCATTCTCGATCAGCGCAGACCCGAATAGCTCCCTCTCCTTCTTGAGGCTTTCTTTGAGCACCTTAACGGTGCTCCCCGACCTGTAGATATATGAGAAAAAGATAAATATAAAATATCATGCAACCAATGTGTAATGAAAAAAGAAGATCATTGCCATTCATCAGCTTCTCGATGGTAGGTAGCCCTTTCTTCCTCTAGGGCTAGTGATTGTTTAGTCAATTCCCCAACCAAAGCAACACCCTCCATCATATGCTAGAGAGAAAATAGGAGAAATAGAAACTTAGAAAGAGTTTCAAAATGATCAAAAAAATATGTCTTAAGTGATCTTCAGGAAATACCTAGACCGCTTTGTTGGCATATGTAGAGTAGATGATCTCGAGACCCGTCTTCAACTCTAGATAAGAAATTTTCCTCCACCAGAGCTCTTCGAACTGTTGGTTGTTGAAGATACTCTCCTGATCGAGGATGTCCCTTAGATGTAGAGACTTCTTAGTTTGAGAAGACTTCTCCGGCCCTCCAAAGAAATGATGAAGCATATCTACTCCCTCTTGACCACCTTTTCCCCAGGAACGACTAGGTCCTGTTGAGACTTCTTCTCCACCTCAACATCTTCTGATGGGGTTGGAGCCACCAGAGGTTCCCGGTCATAACAGCCTTTGATGTTTCCTTCGTATGCTCAGGCGCTGCAAAGACCACCTCTTTCTTAGAAGCCTCGTCACATGGGGTACTCAGATCAAAGCTGGTCAGAGTAGTAGAGGCACTATAGAAAAAGAAAAACAAAAAGGGAGAAGTATGGACTTTGAAAAAGCCAAAAAAAGTCAAAAGGTATGAACTTACGCCAATTTTTGTAACTAGCACGTACCTGGCCTTCTTGGTCTTAAAGTTAAAACACCCTGGAGCATAAACTAGAACGCTTACTTTCCTTTTCTTCTTTTCATCCGACTCCACCAGTATAGTACTGGTAGGGCTGATCGAACCCTTTGAACCTTTTGAGTGGATATCTTTATCCTTAGCTGGTTCCTTGATGATCAGTCGAAGATGTCTTCCACAACCGCTTGCTTAGAAGATTGAGCCCCTCGACCACTAGAGCAGTCTTCTCCTCTGGAGCGATTGGATCCTTGGGGTGCTCGTCGGGTCTTTACTCTGGTCAGCCGCTGCTATTTCGGAACTCACAATTGGAGAGTCAAGTATCACCATTGGCTCTATTGTTGTGGTGGCTCCAACCAGTAGATCTTCCTTCTCCACCTTCTCATTGGCCAAGATGAGCTCGGGGGCAAAATCATTCATCCAAGAAAGACACTCCCATCGGTGCCATTTCGCTGTTCTTCGAATAAGAGGAGTGGGACTATAAGAGAAAATATCGGAGTCATAGTAGAAGCCTACCTTCATGGGGATCTTTTCTCATAAGCTTGCTCAGTTGGAGGAGCGGCCAGAGAGGTAGATGTAGGAGCGGTTGGGGTAGTAGTCGATGCAACATGATGTGTTCCTGATGCTCTATACGACTTCTTCACGATCCAATGCTACTTGAATTTTGGAGCAATTACCTTTGAACCCTCAATAGGCTCTTCCCCCTTCATCTAACTCATCATCTTCCAACCCAACCATCTACACATTGCAAAATATCACAATAATAGATCAGAATAAGAAAAAATATTGGATGAATGGAGCTATTCCATTACCGTAAGCCTTTTTATCTTGTCATTTGGAGATGTGACAGCCAGGATCAAGGGTATTCCATCTTTTTGCTTGGGCTCCCAATGGCAGATCGTCTTTATCCTCTCCCTCACCTCGTCTAGAGATAGGGCTAACAAAAGGAATAATCTTAAGGTCAGAAATTACAACTAAACAAAAATAAAATTCAACTGGTCAGATTTCTTGATGCTTACCTTCTGAGGAGTCTGGTCAAGTCCTTCGCGCCCTCATACCTGTTGTAATTGCACAGGGGCAATAAGGTAATTTCACAATTGCTAAAAAGAAAAAAAAGAAAAGGGGGCCCCACCTGTCGGTGGGCTGGGATGAAGAGATAAGGAGGAGACTCAGTCTCCTCTCCATTTCTTCCTGAGACGGGCGACGCGGGCTATATGGCGCGGCCGAGGCGGCGCGGGTGGTGAGGCCTCCGCGGGCGATGCCTCTGGTGTCAGCGTAGTCCACCTGACATCGACACGCTTCCCTATGCAACTCACTTCCCCAGGCTGAAGATAAGGAGGAGCTCAGCTCCTCCCTAGTAAGCTCCGAGTGGCGTGGGCAACAGTTGAGAGGAGGGAGGCGACGATGCCGTGCTCCACCTAGTGGCAGGCGCGCTCTCCCATGCGGTGCGTTGCACCCGGCGGAGGCGTGGCCCACCCGTCGGCGGCTCCTCTGGATCTGGGCGCAGGCGGTTGCTCTGATCCATTTTTCGAGGGCACAGCGTTGGACCGAGCACGAGAGGAGGGGCGGTGGCAGCCCGGGATCCCTGGATCTGTCCGTTGGAGGCCACAGCTCCCAGGGTTTATCCTCTCCTCTCTCTCAGCTATAAAAGGGTTGGCATCCTCACCGTGATGGAAGCAAGGCAGCGAGCTCTCTCTTCCTCCTCCTCTTTTGTTTCTTGTACTGCCTCTGGTGTGTGTGGCGTCTCTTTGCTTGTCCAGCATCTCGATGTTGACCTCGGTTATGTGCTCAACTATGAGGTACTTGGCCGGTTCCCCCAGTGTGCTTGTGCGGCATTTTCTCACCTCGACTTCATTAGCTCAAGAACATACAGCAGCGAAGGGGGCTTTGTATCTCCTATTACCTGCTACCCTCTCTCACTGTGACATAGAGAGGCGCTAGGTTTTCTAGGACAGCGCCCTGTGGCGTGCCTGACTCTGTGATCTTCTCGGTGATTTCGAGTATCACCAGCTTTGTGAGTATACGGTTTTATTTCTTTGCAGTTTACAGCCTATTCATATATATGTGATTGCAAAGAATCAGTGGGATAAACTGCTCGATGAAGATAATAGCTTTGTGCTGAAATTAGATGGTTAAAACTGAGCTCTGAATCTCATATCTTCTGCATATACTCTGCTGGTGTGTGTGTGTGTGTGTATGTATTCGGTGTACATGTTTATGATCACTGCAGTTCATATGATGATTTCATACATGTTCTCCAATTCGGATTGTGCATGATTTGATAAATTTGTGAGTCTACATTCTGGTAGTGTATTAAATCAAATTGGGCTGAATTTTAGTGAAATCTGGTGGTCACTTGTAATATCAGTACTGCTGGCCGAATTTATATTCTGGTATTGAGATTTAGAGCTCAAATTTTTAATCTTCTTTGACATATCTAATTAATGAAGAGTATAAAGCTATCGTAGCAGGATAGCCAAGTCTCAAATTGTGTAACCCTACAATTTGAGAGCACCATTTACAAAATTATCTATTGTTTAACATTATGCTAGTTATGATGATTTTCATGGTATATATGTTGGGCATATGCTTTTATGGAAATGACTTTGAAATTATTCATGCTTATGTGATATTCAAGTCTTGTATGTGTCTTTTATACCATACTCATGTCATTACTAATTGGATTGGAATTAAGTTTAATTATATGCTTATACCACCATTACTACAACAATACCAAAGCATAATGTGGTTGTGTGACTTCAGATGACTAATCCAGCGCATGGAGAAATCCCTTACCACATGCCAGGAAGTCAGCCCCTTATCCTTGAGATAGATGATGGCATCAACCCATTGCTCTATTTTTCCCGCCTTCTTTGCCGAGGACCTACACCTTGGATTCTCAACCGCAATTCGCCTTGCAAAGGAGAGGTTGTCCTCTTTGCTGGGCATCATGTAGAACCATAACTTCTTCTCTGGTGATCACAAGGACTTAGAGTACATTGGAATATACTCCGTGCTTTCCCATCATGGAGCCACAAGGAGCAACCTCCGGGTGTCTTCACTACTTTCCCTGATCTTCCCGTTATCTTGTAGAAGTATTTGAGGAGCTCCAAATTCGCTAGAATCCCCAAATACGATTTGAATAGGTGGATGAAGATGCTCAAGCAGGCGATCGAATTGGGTGCCAAATTCACCAATTCGATTATGTGAAATTCCGAACCTCCGATATGAATGGATGTCCCGATAGCCTAAATGCGCATTCAACGTATGCCCAAAAAAATGGGATTTCGTCGTCACTTCCTCTCAGGACGTTCTCTCCGATCGCTGACCTCCATGGAATCAAAACCTTATCAAGGAGTAATCTCTCCTCTTACATGGCGTTTAGCTTCTTTGATCTTAGCTTAGACACTGACCAATCAGTAATTAGATCCGATATTTTGGCTACAGTGGTGGAAGATTGAAGATTGGATGGGTTCAAGGCTACAGGCGCAAATACAAAGAGGTGAAGGAACTTGAAGCCGAAAGGTTTTTTGAGAGAGCGTGAAACCAACAAGTACCACGCTAGGGTTTTTATAAGGATTTTTTCAACTGTAAACAGTAGTTATCAAATCTAAAGCCCAACGGACGCAAAAACCTTTTAGTTTTGTAGTTAGTTTCTCAACGTTAAGTGAATGAAAATTGCTTCTCTACTCTTACTAGTGAAAGAGTTTTTGAATTGAAATTCAATCGGATTCATATGATAAATTCACTTAAAGTTTGGGGCTAGCTGATGAAGATTGAATAATCCTTTAAATATGGCTTTAATACCTAATTAAGGCCAAAAGGACCACGTGGTCGTAAGCTTCCTATAACAATTCTCGAGTACCTTGATCGAGATTCACTGTTCACTTTACCTGACCATCGAACCACTAGAACGATTCGTGAACTGGTACTTAGGCCCATTTCTAGGGAACTCCATCCATGCAACATATAAGACATGCATCTTATCCAAACCAAATAGCACGATGTGTCATCCCTACCTCTCTAATAACAATTGTCTTGCAGTTATGCCACACTTTCATCTCACACTAACAACAACCGACATTCAGGCGTCCTCTCTCCGACAATAACTATCTATTCGATCGGACACGCTGGTTCCATAAGGCATCTTTCCAAGTAGATAACTAACATCTCTTCAAAAGTATATAAGGGTTGACGAGAGAAGATAAAAGAACAACAGAATTTGATTCAGAAACATACAAGACAATTCCATGTAGAGCAATTTGATAGTCAAGAGAGTCAAGAATATAGAGGCTAGAGCTAGTTTTCAGGCCTTTGAAACGTCATCCTGCAACCAGTTCATACTAATAAAGAGCATCCACATTCTCTTCTAAGGATTTTAGCCATCTTTTTTATTTTATTATTTTATTTCACAAGATCAGCGACTTGATCATCAGCAGAACTCTTTTCAAGTGACACCATTTCCCCACTGAAATACCCATGTTCCAAATGGGTCTAGGTTTTACATTTTCAACCACTACCAGTGTGCACACCAACTCAAATGTACATGTAGCTTACTGAAACAAGCGTGTGCACAATACCAATGTTTTATATGCCACTACTTTCAGTGATTTTTGTGGTGCTCTATTGTGTCAAAAGAACTCAACACAACATCACACACCTTATTAAATTTCGCATGATTTCCCAAGAAACGTTAATCCTATAAGAATAAGAATTATGTGCACCAGTTTAAAAGTACACGTGGCAAAACTGCTAATATTTAAAGGTAAAATTGGCTGCAGGACACTGTATATTCGTGGTATTCGCCTTAGGACACTCCTATTTTATGTCTTTACCGGAGAACACTGTACTTTGGTGGTTATTTGCCAAAACACACCCCTAGAAATATAATATCATTTCTGGCCTAAAGAGGAGGGAAAAGGTTAGTGAAAAGTCTATTTTACCCTTCTGGACAGATCCGTTGGTACTTTGCTCGAACGGACCATATACAACCAACAATCATCACACCCATCTTGCTCGTGCTCATCCCCTTCACTCTTCTCTTCTCTTAGGGGGCGTTCGGAACAGCGATGGCTTTTGGTTTTTGCTGAAATTTTACTGTAGCTGACTGATTTTTTACTGTAGTTGAGTTGACTTATTAGGCATAATTAAATATAAAAAATGTAAAAATAAAAACAGCACACTAATCTAGAGCGGACGATGCAAAGGAATGCGGGGAAAAAACAAAACACGAAAATACCAAAAAAAAAACAAAAAAAAATTTGAATAAAGACAAAAGTGCTATAGTATTCCAAACGCTGCTACAGTGAAAAGCAATATTGAACGCTGGGCAAAAAAGCTCAAATGAGCACTGCCTTAGTCGCGAGCCAAGTACCAACTGGTCTGACTGAAGGTATAAAATAGACTTTTCATTAGGCTTCTCTCTTCTTTAGGTAGTAAATGATATTATATTACTAGAAATGTATTTTGACAAATAACCATGAAAGTACAATGTCCTCAGGCAAAGACACGAAATGGGAGTGTCATGGGGCTATGAATTTGCAGTGTCCCCTGAAGCCAATTTTGCCATTTTCAAAGCACAAGTAGAAATTTTGCCAAATGTTCGGAAAGCACATGCTGCTGCAAAATGCATGTTCCTCCAGATAAAACATACTTGCGTTGGGGCCCACCTGCCAGTCCCTCTCATGCCCCGCAAACGTGACAAATACGAGCGCTCGCGGTCGTCCCTGCTACCAGAAAATCCCAAGAAAGAAAGCACATCTCTAACAACATCTATCGCCTCATCCCAAGAACAACCCCCCGCCGCCCGTCTCCCCCGGTGGCTCCGATCAGGTAGCGTCGAATCCCGCAACGCAAACCTCGCTCCATTGCCAAGTTGCTCGTCTTGATACGTGCGATTAGCCGATTTAAGGGAAAGGGGGAGGGAGAGGGAAAGATTGGGTTTTTCTTGTCCTGTTCTGTTGCGAGTTGGAGGGGGATTGTTATCTGATTTGTCCTCGGTGCAGTTGCAGGATGATGATGAGCTTCAGGGACTGGATCTCGTACCGGCTCGGCTCGTCGCTGCTGTCGGCGAGGCCGTTCGCGTTCTCCGGGGCCGACGACGGCGCCTCCGAGGGCGCTGGTGATGGTACTCCCTTTGCCTAATCTACATGATGATTATAATTAGTATGAACAACAAGGTTATTAAGAAAGGAGGAGGGGGGTCATCTTGGGGAGTGCCTCTGCATGAGTAGTGTGTGTATGTTTCTTGATGTCGTTCGACTTGTAACCTGCCTATGAATCACGCAATATGGGAAATTAGCTAAATGGACAAGGGGGTTGTTGTATGTCATTCGCATCACAGGGGTCGTCTGGCTATGAGTTCAGCATGGGCTTTCTGATGTCTGGTCCTGATTTAGGGTGCTGTCAGGGAGGTTGGTCCTGCACAAAGGTTGGTTCAGTGTTTCGGTTGGCGGTATTAGGTTGCATCATGTGTTAGGATTTAGTAGTATTAAGCCTCCTTATCGTCACTGCTGCAATGCAGTGTTGTTTCATCTTTCATTAGTTTATGTTTCTGTTGTCCCAATATATACTCTTCATGAAAATTTATACGCTATGTGGCTGCCCAAGTCTGTTATCGCGACTGCTTTGTTTCTTATTTTCTGTCCACCACAGCTCGATTACATTTACTTTGCTGAAAGGTCCTTTGCTACTTACGGATTTTTTATTTCATCACACATAGACATTCTTCGAGAAACATTCGTTATAATTTCATCCTCATGTTAATATTAAATTGAATGCCTCATTTATTGAATCTTATGGTTCAGGTACAACACAAAGTGAGTTCGTAGAGGCTGTGTCTGCAGACAGATTTCCTTCGAATGATAACCATGCATTAGAGGTCACATCCAACCCACACGCTGGTGCAATTTCTTCTGGTCTTGTTCAACCAGACCATGATAACAAGAAGCCAGACCCATTAATGCAAGTTGAGGCGCTTCAAATTAAGTTTCTGCGGCTAGTTCTCAGAACTGAAGTTCCTCCCAGTACTGATGTAGTTGCACAGGTACTGTACAGATTGCAGCTTGCCAACCTAATTAAAGCAGGTGAATCAGATGCGAAGAGCACCAACCTCTCTATCAACAAAGCCAGGGTTGTAGCAGCAGAGCAAGAAGCGCCAGGTGGACCTGATTTGGACCTCCCCTTGCGAATTCTTCTTCTGGGAAAGACTGGTGTGGGAAAGAGTGCCACAATCAACTCCATTTTTGATGAACCAAAGGTTGCTACTAATGCACTTGTCCCTGCTACTAATAGGATAAAGAAGGTTGAAGGAACTGTCAAAGGAATAAGAGTTACAGTTATTGACACACCTGGTCTGACGCCTCATTACCATAGCCAACGGAGGAACAGGAAGATTCTACATGCTGTCAAGCGTTTCATTAAAAGATCTCCACCTGATATCGTCTTATACTTTGAGCGACTTGACCATATTAACAGCAGATACAGTGATTATCCACTGCTGAAGCTTATAACTGATAGCTTGGGTTCGTCGATGTGGTTCAACACTGTCCTTGTAATGACTCACTGTTCCTCATCTCCTCCTGAAGGACCAGATGGCTATCCCTTGGAATATGATGCCTACACCCGTTACTGTAAGAATGTGGTTCAGCGACACATCCAGGTGGCAGTTTCCAACACTCAGCTGGAGAACCCTGTTGTTCTGGTTGACAATCATCCAATGTGCAGACGAAACACCAAAGGTGAAAGAGTTTTGCCAAATGGGCAGGCATCAGTGTCAGAACTTTTGCTGCTCTGTGGGGCAACCAAGTTGTTGGCAGAAGCAAATTCCTTACTTAAGTTTCAAGATAGCATCCTGCTGTCACAAACAAATACCAGGCTGCCTTCACTGCCTCATCTTCTTTCTTCACTCCTTAAACCTCATCCTTCATCCAGTTCTGATGGTATTCACAGTGAAGTGACTGAACTATCAGATGAGGAGGATGAATATGATCAGCTACCACCATTTCGCATTCTAAGGAAATCTGAATATGAAAAATTGACTAGAGAACAGAAATCTGCATATCTTGATGAACTGGACTACCGTGAGACTTTATACCTAAAGAAGCAGTGGAAGGAGGGAATCAGGAGGCAAAAGCTTGCTGAAGCTCAAAATAATGAAGCATCATCTGCGATGTCTGATGATTATGAAGAGAGCACATCTCCAGAGGTTGTGCACATGTCAGATATGGAAATTCCGTTAAGTTTTGACTCTGATTATCCAGCGCATCGCTACCGCTACCTTGTAACTGATGATCAGTTGTTTAGACCAGTTTTGGATCCCCAAGGATGGGACCATGATATTGGGTTTGACGGGATCAATTTTGAAGCATCCCGAGATTTAAAAAAGAATATATCTGCATCAATTGCAGGACAGATGAGAAAGGACAAAGAAGACCTGAATGTCCAGTCAGAATGTTCAGTAAGCTATACTGATCAGAGAGGCCGCTCCTTGATGGGAATCATGGATATGCAAACAGCAAGTAGGGATCTGGTTTGTACTGTTCATGGGGAGGCCAAGATCCGCAATTTGTCTTGGAACACTATTGGAGGAGGCATTTCTCTTACTAAATTTGGGAACAAGTATTTAGCTGGGGCCAAATTAGAAGACTCCATCACCATCGGGAAACGAGTTCAGTTGGTAGCGAATGCCGGGAGGATGGTTGGCTGTGGACAAGTGGCACATGGAGGTGGCCTGCAAGTGACAGTAAGGGGAAAAGACCACCCTGTGAGAGAAGAGAGCATCACTGTCGCAGCCACTGCTCTGTCGTTCGGAAAAGAAACTGTAATTGGGGCCAATCTTCAGTCAGACTTCCGAGTAGGCCATGGATCGAAAATGTCGGTTAGCGCTAACCTAAACAGCAGAAATCAAGGTCGGCTCTGCGTCAAGACCAGCACGTCAGACCATGTTGAAATAGCTCTGATAGCGGCTGTCTCGTTGATCCAGTTCTTGCTCAGGAGAAGATTGGTCTCAGTTGATAAAGGCGAGCAACCGTTTGACACCGATTTTGATGAGTGAGTATATAGATAGGAAGAGAAGGCGATCACCGACCATAGTATGCTGTAGACGTTCTGTAACACCAAGAGTCGCTTTGACATAGCATGCTGTACATAATTTCTTTTAACTCTTTGAGAGTTTTTTTTAGTAAATTGCACTTCAGATACATAAACTTGTTAGGTGGGTGCATTTAGGTCACTAAACTATGAAACTATGTATTTAAATCATTGAACTTGTTAAACCATACAAAGTAGATCCAAAAGAGGATTTGTAAGGCTAATAAAGCATCGATGTGGCACTAATGCTTCTATATCATTTGATGTGGACGCTGAAACGAGAAGGTGAAGGCCTTGTCTCCACCCTGTGGTTGTGCCGTTCAAAAGTAAATTGGTTTTGATTAACAAGGAAAGCTGTGAGCTTGTTACAGTGATGAGAGTAACTGAATTCTAATTGCTTTTATGTCGCATGAAATATGTGGGAAGCTAATACAGCTGTATTGGTAGATGTAGATAGAGAAAAGGCCAACAAAGAAGAAAGTGACAGTCTTGTCCACATGCTCCATATCACATCGACTGTTGCTGGTTACTTCTTGGAGTCTATATTCGAGGAACAAGTCAAAAGTGGCACCCCTCTTTTGTTTGCGGCATCGCAATGCCTTCTAAATCACCCCCCCAAGTTTGTGCAATTGCATGTTTGGATCAATGTGTGCACATCTACCTTTGGCCACCGTGGCGCACTCCTACTCGCGCTTGAGGGGTGCCATCTGCTGGTATTAGCATGTCTTCTCACGAATCATGCGGTCCTACTCACTTTCAACGGGAGAGCCTGACCTGAGTTCGACAGAGATAGTAAAAGGAGATTATATGAAAGATAGACAAAGAGTGGGTAAGAAAAAAGAATGGAGACGAGCTGACACATAATAAGGCAAACATGGCCCAAAGGGCCATTAGCTCTGGATTAATTTCAACAGTAAAGTACAATCACCCATGGAGTTACAAAGGGATCCTGAGAAGATAGCAAATTGCATAATAGTCCTTAAAACATGGAAATTGGGACTAAACAAAAACTTAAAGTTACATTCTAGTCCTTGTGTTGTTCCTAACGCTACTCTTGGTGACACTGCGGATGCGAGAGGAATCCATCATCGACATGGTAGCTCCACACCATGGATGTCCACACCTGGCCACAGCTCTGTGACCTTCTGTGCATTTGCTGGTGGTTGTGGGCTATGGAAGGAGTAAGAGGGCCTCCTTGAAACGAAGATTGAAGGGGGCCATCGGATCTGCTACGCCGGCAAGCGCCAGCGATCTACTTGGCAACACACCCAAGTGCTAATAGGACCAAAAAATATTTGGATTCCCAATCCCAGCAATTGTTCTTTTGTAGCTTTCTTGAAGGGGTGGCTCCAAAGATTTGTGGAGTGGAAGAACAAAGGGGGGAGACCACAACAGCCGAACTGAGGCAGTTGTCGAAATACCGAAGATAAACTCCAAATCCATGGAGGGAATTATATTATTTAGTATTGGGGGGAGCTCACCAAGAAAGCCATGCCAAACCACGCTGAAGATGTACAAGACCATCACCAAGAAGATGATGACGGACAACGCCATGGCTACTCTGATGAGCTGGTATTGACGTAGCTGGAGTAACTTGGAGTGCTGAGCAAAGACCAAATTCAACTCTAGGACTTGCGATGCCCAAAGCTTCTACACAGATAATGAGCTCGAGCTAAGCCTCCGCCTCATCTGCTACATACAACCTTATCTGGTGGGAACCAAATCTAGATCTAGACGGAGCAAGACGAGGAGATCCGTAGATGCCGTAGACCACCACCAGCTAGAGCACCACTAGAGAGGGGAAGACTACCTATTCTATGTACAAGGGCAAACAAGGGATGGATCCCCCTCTCCCCGTGCAAACGAGCTCGCCGGAGTTGGAGGAGAGGGGGCCAAGTGGAGAAGATGGGGATTTGGATGAAAAGGGAGAAAAGAGGGGAGGAGCAGATTATTGTCGGTCTTGAAGCTCGAGGACCCAATTTTACTTCTTGACTTAATCTTTTCTAAAGCAAGAAAGGCAAGCTCAGATGTTCCTTGTTCCTTCTATTGGTATATTGTAGATGAAATTGTCGAGCTTTTCGTATATGTATTACTGTAACATTTTTTCAAATCTAGCCCCTTGACATATGAATTTTCAATTTTGGTCCTCTTCATGACTGCGGAAGTAGTGGCAGACGACATGTGTCACCTGTAGAGCTCCCACAACATGGCAACCTGGGCACACCGCAGCAGCGAACTGTGCGGTAGGTGGAGGCCTGTCACGCCGGGCAAGCTTGGAAGCACCTATCGCACTAGGCAGCCACAGGAGGAAACTAAACGCATAAATGCATTCTTAAGTACTTGCTTACACTAATGCATGCTTAATACTAATACATTAATGCATGTAATATCCTGCGGAGCGCTACCACCGTTGCAACTGGCTGTCGAGCTCGGCTAGCTTGGTAGGTGAAATACCATGGTGCCCTCAATCTGCCGCGACATGAGAGCTTGACTGATGACATGTTAACTGCCTCTACTTCCGCAGTCGTGGGAGAGTCGGAATAAAAAATTCATGCGTCGGAGGCTAGTTTTGGAAGAAAAAGAAAAGTTTGCTACAGTACAATATATGTGATCGGTTCGAAATTGTCCACGGGAGGTTTAACCATGTTTTAAGAGGTAAATTAATCCCCTGCCAAACATTTTGCTACCGTACCATGCCATTTCATTCTCCCGATCTCTTTCGACCATCTGACGACACAATTTCACACCTGAGACCGGTTGCCTTTTAAGCCTCTTCCGGCTGTCCGGCACTTGATAATCATTTGCCTACAATTACAAACGATCAATAATTCGGCATGGGACTGCATATGCTTAGCTTACACTTGTTAAGGATAGAATAAGATTAGGATTAGGACTCCTAGTTGTTTCCTAATATGCTACTTCCTTTTATGCTGTGTTGTATTCCTTTTGTACATCCCCTTGTACCTGTATATATATTGCCCCTTGGGCCTCATGAATAGATGCACACAATATTCATAACATGGTATCAGAGCATACCTAGGGTTTGCCTCGGTTCGCTCGCCGCCGCTCCGTGCCTCTCCCGGCGTCGCGGCGCTCTCGCCGGCCTCTCCCGTCTTGCGGTCTCCCTCGCGCGCCGCCAGCGGCCGCCTCCGCCGGCCGCTCTCGCGCCTCCACGCGCGCCCGGCCCGCCCGGTCGCCTCACGGCGAGCCCGCCCGATCCATCGCGGTTATCTGCGGCTCCGCCGGTTCGCCTCGCCTCCTGGCGCGCCGCCGCCCCGCCCGCCGCCTCGTGGCGAGACCATCGTCGGCGCCAGGCCGTCGTCTCTGAGCCGCCGCCGCCACTGCTGAGAGCCTGCCGGCCCGTTGCCGTCGGCCACCGCCGCGGCTGCTGGTCGGCGGCGGCGGCGGCGGCCGGACTTTCCCGCGCGGCCAACTGCGTCGCCGCCCGACGCCGCCTCGCCTGCGCGCGCCGCGGCCGCTCCACGCCGCGCCGCCATCCGCGCGCCTCTCGGCCGCCCCTCACGCGCCACCGCCGGCGCCCAGCGCCGCCTCGCCTCGCTTCTTCTTGGGCGCGAGCGCGCCTCTTCGGGTGGGTGTGTGCGTGTGTGCGTGAGTGTGGGCGGCGGCCCACTTTAATTAGGGTTTTCTTTTCTTCGGTTCAAAAAAAAAAAAAAAAAAACGTCGATCTAACGCGCGCCGTTCGGCGCCGCTGTTAGACCGTTGTATTATCGCCGCGCCGTCAGCGCCGCCTACCAATGGGCACCGTTTCCCTCCCTCATTGCCGGTGGTCTTTGATGGTGTTAATTACAGGCCGTGTCTCACATGCGCATTCACATGCGTGGTTTACGTCTCTGGGCGTCCTCTCTGGCGATGTCACTGCCGCCTTGCCCTATTCCTCGGCCGGAGCCACGCTGTTGCATTGCCCCGACGGCCGACAAGATTGCTCACGAGGCTGCTCAGTTGTTGATGATGAAGCGCCTGCGCCTACCGGGAGGCTGCGGATCTCTACAAGGACCGTCGACCACCTACACTCGGTGGTGCGATGGCGGCGCCTTTCAGCTCTTTGTCTTCATCGCCGATCTCGGCCTCGTTCTCTTACGAGGTTGTGGGACTCCGCCGGCTTCGAGATGTGGACTCATCTTCGTCGGCGCTCTCGAGCCCTCCGGTGATGCCTGCACTGTCCGTGGTTCGCCAAGAGCACTCTCTTGGCGGGGTGATGCTCTGTTGATGCCTTTTACGCTCGAGCTCGCTATCTGGCGTCGATTGGACTCTCTCCGCCTCGCTTGTTTATGCGTGCTGTCCGTCTTTGCTTGGATATACGTCTTGACTTGGAGTTTGGCGGGTCTCGAGTTCCTTACTCGCGCCGTCTGAGTTCGAGCAAAGCGTGCTCGACTTCTTGCACGCCACCCTCGTGTCACTCTCTGGAGGCTCTCACGAGATACGCGCGAGAGGAGACTCGTCGAGTGGTGCTGATGCGATGCCACTCCCCTCTGTACGCGCCGCCCGTTCTGCTACCTTTGCCTCCTCCGGCCGCCCGCGGTGGTGGTGGCGTCATCCGTCTGGAGGTGGCCGTCCTCTTGTTCCTCTGCGACAAGGCGGCCACTTTGAGTCGGTGCTATAAGAAGAAGCGGCATCTTTCACGCCGCTCTTCTATTGCACCGGTGCTTCTCGACGGCGTCTGCGCCGACTTCTTGGCGACTTCTTTCACCGGCGGGAGATAGCGGACTTCGCGCTTGCTTGCGCTTGGTTCTCCTCGGCGAGTTCTGCGAGTTACGCTCTCGACTCTTGAGCGAGAAACCACCCTCTACGATCGGTACCTCCCGTGGATTCTTGATTACGGAGCATCTTTTCACATGACTCTGATGCTTCTACTTTGTCTTCTATTACACCTCTTGATTCTCCTCGGTGTTCTTACTGCGATGGTACATCTCTTTCGTCTGCAGTCGAGGATCTCTTAGCAACTCATCCTTTCATGTTCATACATTGCTCATATTCCTCGCCTCACTATCAGACTTATTTCTGCTGGGCGATTCTCGACCTTGGTTATCGAGGTCATTCTCGACTCGACTCTTGTTGTGTTCAGGACCGCCACACGGGAGCTACGGTTGGTTACGGCCCTCGGCGCCGTGACTCACGGCGTCTCTGGGAGCTTGGTAGCTTCACCTTCCTTCCATTTGCCACCGCCGCGCCGATCTCTCCGCTTACGCCACTTCATCTACCGGCTCTTTTCAGCGGTGGCATCACCGTCTTGGTCATCGTGTGGATCTACTTTGTCATCCTTAGTTCGTCGTGGTCTTAAGTGTCTCGGAGGCGTGTCTTTAGATTGTCGAGTGTAAGTTAGGTAAACAAATTCAGCTTCCCTATCCTCACGGTGAGTGCGTGTCCCAGCGTCCTTTTGATCTTGTTCATTCGGATGTTTGGGGTCGGCTCCTTCGTTTGAAAGGGGTCATCGTTATTATATCATATTTATAGATGATTTCTCTCGCCACACTTGGATATATTTCATGTCTTCGTAGTGAGGTCTTGTCTATCTATAAACAATTTGCCACTATGATCCACACAGTTCTCCACTCCTATTCGTGTTTTTCGTGCTGATTCTGCTGGCGAGTACCTTCTCGTTACTGCGCGGTTTCCTTGCTGCGTGAGGACTCTCGCTTCGATTCTCTTGTCACGGTGCTCATGCTCGAATGGTGTCGTGGCGCAAGCATCGTCACCTCCTTGAGGCGGCTCGTACTCGATGATCGCCGCCTCTACACCACCTCACTTTTGGGCGAAATTTGTTTCCACCGCCACCTATCTCATCAACATCCACCATCTTACGCTCTTGAGTGCGATCCTGTTGGCGTCTGTGGTCTTACGCGACTACTCGCCCTTCATATGTTTGGCTGCGTTTGCTACGTTCTCCTCGCCCCTCGCGACGTACCAAACTAACCGCTCGATCTGTTGAGTGTGTCTTTTTGGGATCTGATGCAGAGCACAAGGGCTATCGGTGTTGGGATCGGTTGGTCGAAGGATGCGGGTTTCTCGGGATGTGACTTTCGGCGAGTCTCGTCCATTCTACCCACGTCCTGCCTCTCCTTGACTCCTCTGCGGAGTCTGTCTTTCTTGACCTTTCCGGATACACCTATATCTGCTTTGCCTCGTCCACTTGTCCCCTGAGTCTCCACATATTCCCCTGTGGCCTCTCCACCGTTGTCACCGCTGCGTCGTCTCCTCGACTCCCGGGCTCCTCTCCCTCTGATACCTCCCTTCTCTTTTACACTCGTCGACCTCGTGTTGAGGCTTCTCCGGTGAGTCCTCTTCTCCGATGATCCACCTTCTTCGATGCTCCATCGTCCCTGATGGGTCATCTTCTCCTCGCTACGCTCTCGCGATCGCCGGTCGATTCGGCCTCTGCCGCTTTGCCTTGTTTGGCGCAGCTACTGCATGAGCTTGTCTCCTCTGGGATCTTTGCTACTCACCACGAGTGGCAGCTTGCCATGGCGAGAGAGATTGCTGCCCTCAGCGTCTTGGTGCTTGGGATCTTGTTCCTTTGCCATCTCATTCGTCCCATCACGTGTAAGTGGGTCTATAAAATTAAGACTCGCTCGATGGCTCTCTTGAGCGCTACAAGCGCGTCTTGTTGCTCGTGGCTTCCAGCGAGGAGCATGGCGTTGACTATGGCGAGACCTTTGCTCCGTGGCCCACATGACCACCTGTTCGCACTCTTACGCCGGTGGCGTCATTCGCCTTGAGTGCATTTCTCGACTTGATGTCAAGAATGCCTTTCTTAATGGTGAGTTGCGTGAGGAGGTCTACATGCATCCGCCACACAGGTATTACATTCCCGAGGGCATGATGCGCCGCCTTCGTCGCTCTCTATGGCCTTAAGCAAGCCCTCGTGCTTGGTTTGGCGCTTCTCCTCTGTGGTCACTTTCTTGCTGGCTTTTCCGCTAGTGATCATGATCCTGCGCTCTTTGTCCACACTTCGTCCGTGGTGGACTCTTCTTCTTACGTATGTAGATGATATGATCATTACGGGAGATGATTACGAGTACATTGCCTTTGTCAAGGCTCGTCTTAGTGAGCGATTTCTTATGTCGGATCTTGGTCCTCTCGATTTATTTCCTTGGGATTGAGGTTACTTCCACTCCGGATGGTTTCTTTATGTCCCAAGAGAAATATATTCGAGATCTTCTTGATCGCGCCTCTCTCCTTGTCAGTATCTTGTTGAGACTCCCATGGAGCTCAATGTCCACCTCCGACCCTCGGATGGCGAGCCTCTTTACGATCCAGGCTCGCTATCGTCACCTTGTTGGGAGTCTTGTTTATCTTCTTTGTTACTCGTCAGGATATCACCTATCCGTTCATATTACGAGTCGGTTTGTTTTGGCTCCACTCGGGTCCCTCTGACCACCTTCTTGAGTTCTGCGATACCTTCGTGGGACTATCTCTCGCCGTCTCTTCTTTCCACGTTCGATTCGTTCTGACTTGAGCCTATTCAGATGCTACTTGGGCGGCGATCCCTCGATCGCGGTCTCTCTCGCCTCTTGTGTTTTTCTTGGTGGTTCTCTTATTGCACGGAAGGCGAAGAAGCAGGCTGCGATGTCCGTTCGAGTCAGAGAGGTGAGTTGCGAGCTATGGCTCTCTTGACAGAGATTACCAGCTACGGTGGTTACTTGAGGATTTGGTGTTTGTCACTACAGACTCCTCTCTTGTCGAACGATCAGAGTGCTATCGGTATTGCTCGTGATCTGTGAAGCATGAGCTCACCAAGCATATTGGTGTTGATGCTTCCTTCATGAGGTCTTGTGTGCAAGATCGGTGATTACTCTTCGTATGTGCCTTGAGCTTGGATAGCGGATTTCTTCACGAAGGCGGACTCGAGCACAAGAGCCACGACTTTACCTCTCCAAACTCGGTGTTGTTGATCCACCATGAGTTTGAGGGGGTGTTAAGGATAGAATAAGATTAGGATTAGGACTCTAGTTGTTTCCTAATATGCTACTTCCTTTTATCTTTGTGTTGTATTCTTTTGTACATCCCCTTGTACCTGTATATATATTGCCCCTTGGGCCTCATGAATAGATGCACACAATATTCATAACAACACTCATCATCATCACAATCGGCATTTCAAGCAAGGCAGCATCATAGCATAGGCTAGATGACATACTCTAGTAGGAATCTCATAAAAGACACTGTATCGACACACTCGTCGTAACATGGAACATGCTACAAGACCACACAATACAGCACAAATACCACATAATAAAATACAATACAATGCAATACATGTTCAGGTTTTCCAAGCCATGCATGCAGACAGACACTGATGTTTCTGCATCTACAGGAGTCTAAACTCAACGAGCAGGAGAGAGTCTACAGATTGTTCACGAGCTGGAGGAGGCCTGGAAGGTGTCTGGCTTGTGCTTCTCTACCAGAGCGGTGAGAGCGGCATCGAGCTCCTTCTCGAGCTCAAACTCCTTCGCCATGTACTCTGTCTTGAGCTTCACCTTCTTCTGCTCGTGAGCCTTTATCAGTTCATCCCTTTCGGCCTCGAACTCGTCCACGTCTTTGACCTGGAACTCCATGAACCTCTGTATCTGTTCCTTCCTGCACATGATAACATGGATCAAGACAGTAACAATCTTGGTTTATTATCGACGTAAGAATAACAAAAAAATCATGCAGCTACAATTAGCAAAAGTGTTTATTATTCTACCATAAGTGGATAAAATGAGTACACGGCATGGTTGAAGAAGGAAATATAGAACAATCTTGACGAGTAATACATTGTTGTGGCTCATTACCATCCCTAGACACCGTATTTAAAGATTTGCTCAATAGAAGAACGCATTCACCACTGGGATCACATTTCCCGTTGCCGGATGGCAGAAAACCATCCAACCACGTACCAGTTACCCACCTTAGGTTGCGATCTTCGGTAGTTCCAGAATCCACATCACACTGTCTAGCCTTTGCACGTTCCTCCTGCAGCATCTTCTCATACTCCCTTACTTTCTCATCCATGGCCTCGTGAATTCTTTCGATTTCGTCATGGTAAAACTTCTCCAGGAACTTCATCTGCAACGTGTAGAACCACAAGGTGAACAAAATAGGATACAAAATGAAAACAAAGAAATGGGCAATATGACATAAATGGCAAATATTTTGTATTGAAGAAAGAGTGCCCCGCCAAGCAAATTTTTAACAAACAATGAGCTTGTCCTTTCTTATTCCAGTCATTGACAAACAAGGAGTTCAGCAAACGGAACATTCTGTTTGATGCTCATGTGTGCATTCACAGAAAATGCACTACTACAAAAGGAGATGGAATCGAAAGTTAAAACAAAAGGGTAACATTGAGACAAATGGCAATATAAATTTTATGGCGAAAGTTTTGCATTGCTGAAAACAGTAATGAATGTTGAGCATGCCCTTTCTTATTTAAGTCATTGACAGACATAGAGTTTGGCAAATAAATGCTTTGTTTGATGTTCTTACGTGTGTTTGCAGAAAATATATTCGTTAGAGTAACCTTTAAGCATCCATTACCTCTTGCTGGCACTCCAAGTGCTTCTCTTTGGCTTTACTCCTCACCAATATATTTTCTTCCCTAGTCTCCCGAAGTTTCTGGGAAGCATCATCCAAGTTTTCTTCTACTGCTTTAGAGTGTTGCTCTGTCTGAACCACCTTATTTTTTAGATAATTCAGTTGTTGGTTGTCTTCACTCATCATTTTCATTTGAACTACTACCATCTTATGATAGGATTCCATCCCGTATTTCAAACAGCTCTTTCCTGAAAATTTGAATGCAGGTGAAATATGGATATCATTTATGGATAAACTATCATGTAATAGCCAAGCTACTCAGTAAAGAAAAATCAAAACTATTGAATGTCCAGTCTAATAGATGCATCACAATTTTGTTTTGACAATATGAAGTATTTGTTGAACATGGGAGGGATCATTTTCATAAACAGGCCTCATTTTCAATGTTCCTATTAGAGAATAGATTGGCAACATGTGTGGATAGTGCACTTTGTTTTGACAAACACCATAACAAATACTCCCAACAGTCACAAAAGATTGACATTTTTTACTTTGCAAAGTCAACAAGATCCCACTTTGACAACTAAATGTTATTATCAGATATTCAAAAAAATATGAAAAATGTATACCATGGCTGTGTTTATTGAATGTCTCCATATCTTCTTTCCTTGCCAAGAAACCATACAGCTGTCTTTTCCCACCAGGTAAGAATCGAACCCTGTTATTCTGCCATGCTTCCCTGTCTGTTCTTTGATACATGAATTGCCTATGCAGACGTTCTGCTTCCATATAACCAACAGCCGAGCTTTCAAATATAAGCATACTCATATCACGATGTCCATATGGACCATAAGAATGGTGTGCTTTGGTCACAGCATATTCACTGAAATAATCAAGGAGCTCTTGGTTTCCCATGCCTATCCACTAGAGCATGTCAAATAACAAAGAGAAAATTAGAATGCAAGAAAAGTTTTTTTTTGCGTGGAGAATGCAAGAGAACTTAAACTGTACACATATTAAAAAGGTACAAAAAACAGATGTTCTTTTACATATGCTAAGAAACACATATATTTTATGAACTTCAACTGATTGCACCAACTATACTTGTCAACCCTAAGCAGGGGAGTCCAACACGTGTGCCAATGCAGATATATTTTATTGAGTGCAAGAATTATAACAGGTTAGCCTCCAATCTTATGTTATTAGAGTATTTTAAAATTTTTCAAACTTCAACATAAAAAGCAATATTTGCTGATACATAATGGAATCAACGCAACTCAAAGAATGCTAATGAAAGATACGATGTGAAGAGGATCAACCTTGTCAATCAATCAACATTGGAAGACATAATAGAACCATTTTTCACATAATACAATCAAACTTGCTGAACTTTTTAGCCTCATGAAGTACATTTATCTCATTTCATCCTAATATACCCTCACTGAATGATGCTCATATTCTCATCAATAAATTGGATCTATCTCTCACCCTCTCTCTCCTTTCCAACATACTTAAGACAGGAATCGTTCAAGGATGGGAATAAATGAAGGGTACCAACGTCATTTTCTCTTAATCCTTAATTTGTGTGCCCAAAGCAAAACAACTTCTATTTGGTATCTGAAGGAGTAATGGTAAACATGATTGATGGATTCAAATGCAAACCAAGCAAATAAATCAGACTTGTTCCTTTGGTTTTGCAGAGCATTGGACATGACAGATTAGCTCGGATATTACCGAAATAATATCGAACAAGTATAAATTTATGCTTATGATCCAAGGGAGAGAGAATCCAAATGTAACATCTATACTTCAAATTCAAAAGCATTTAGGAGAGAAGAATACTACAACCTAGTACCATAGTCAATATGCAAATAACAAATTTTCCAATGGAGAAGGAAATTGCAGACACAACACTAAATGATATATAAAAAAAGCAAATGATGCATGTGTTGCACAGTTGAAGACAGAAAATACCTCACCTTTCCATCGTCACCTTCTTCCATTGCAGTGTTCCTAACAATAACCATTGGTGGCCACACTATCTCGTGATCAGGGATTTCTCGCAATCTCTCCCATCCCCCATATTGCTCACCAGATGGTATCACCGAAGTTCCCCAGCGAGACAGCTCCATTTCCAGCAACACAGCCAATTGTCTGTGGAGCTTAACCCTTCTAGAGCCCTTTGTTCTAGCATGAATCATCAAAGGTTGCAGACCTCTGTACCAGCTAATTTCCCCAGGTCCATTCTTGCATGCTGGACAGTGCCAGTGCCTCTCCTGTTCATTTATCTGTTTCTCAGTTAATGTCTCTAGGTCTTCAAAAAATCTTTTGAACCACCTGCACATTTTTCGTGTCTCAAAACTTTTCTCACTAGCATCAGAATCATACTCATCACTGATATAGTCACTCATATCATCGTCTGATATATCATCACCTTCAGCATTGCCCATCTCCAGGTCACAACCAGGTGAATGGGCATCATCCTCCTTGCTTTTGGAACCAGATGGGCGAAGGCTTGCCAATGCTGTTTCCATAGACTTAGTCTGTGGTTGTGGCCTAGGATTGCCTCTGCCAGCAGCAGGCCTACGGTCAGAAGGTTGAGCCCAATTGTTTCCAGAAGCACGTGAGCGGCCATTGCCACCGCATGCTTGCCTTGCTGCATTAGGTGCAGCATTTGAGGAGGAAGCCCGCTGTGCCCATTGCCTCCCAGCTGCATGCCCTGATCGCTTCGACTTAACAGTTTCCCAATCACCATCTGGATGCAGGACAGGATTATGCGCAGTTAGCTAAATTAATCGCAACAGACATTATGTGCACCTTGATGACAAATGAAATTTGGACTTTGGAATAGGACGGTGCTAATTAATTATTAATCAGAGTCTTAATCGATGGGAAGAAAGAGGTTCAACATGCTGAAAAGGTTGTGATCATTTCAGCATTGGGTTGTGAAGTGGTGTTGAGTTGAATCTCATGGTGGTGGTATTCGCCATGGTGTTGGCAATAGGTTTGATAAAGTATAATATTATAGTAAGGGTATATTGTTTTATGTAACAACATGTTCATGATTGTATCTCATGCGAGTTGGTTAGTATTAGGGTCCAATAAGAGTATTAGGCACCAATAAGAGTTTGAGCACATAATCTAATTAGAATCCGTGATAGAGTCCAGCTATAACCTTGGCACCATAAATAAAGGATGTAGGGTCCAATGGGACAACACACAGTTATTCCCCAAATTATTCTACATCACAAAAAGGTAAAATTAAACCAATGCAGGTGTACCGTTCAATTCCAAAATTAGTTTATACAAAACACTTTATATCATGTCTTAGAAAGAATCTTCACTAGAAATTATGCTTCCTGTTTGGCCCATCATGTAACGAAGGAAGCAGTAAGCCTGTAAATCATTTGCCTTTGCACTAGCAAAGTTCCAATGGTCCATGTCAGTATGTCACATCTCTCTCTCTCTCTCTCTCTCTCTACCACACAAGGACCCAAAAAAACAAAATGAAAAAAAAAGAAAAGGACAAAATTAATTATACTATTTCATATGAAGAGATCAAATTCCAATCCTCATTAAGGACGGCGGAATCATGTCAAAACCCAGGCTCCACGAAATAATTCAACCAATTTGAACCAAAGCTACGTCAGGGGAAGAGATAATCAAGAAGTAACAAACAACACATCAAACAAAAAGCCAACCAAACGGCCAGAGAACAATGGGGATGCTGCTTCTCCTTGCTGCTGCCATGCATGTCGACGAGAGCTAGCTAGCGCATGCACGCAGCAGAGGATGGCAAGGGAGGCCGGCCGGTCAACTGCAGGAGGTTGCCGTCTACATATCTACACTGCGATAGTTAAGGAAGCGGGAAAGAAGGCGGGGAGATCGAGCTCACCGGAGAGGTTGCGGAAGTCGGGAGGACCGCCGCCGCGGCGATCACCGGACATCGCGAGGGGAACAGTTCAACTTCAGGGGAGAGAGTGAGACTGGGGAGCGGTGCCTGCCGAGTGAGCTCACTGAGATGAGATAACCACCACACCGGAGAGGCGGGCGCACTGCTGCTTCCCCTCGCTGCCTTTTGTACCCTCTGAATGACAGGTGGGCCCCGATTGTTGGGTCCAACTGTTCAGACCGGACAGTAGCGTTTGCCTGTGGTGGGTTTTGTTTGCTTCTGGCTTGACAAGCACCTTTTCCTCTTTCGTCAAAAAACCGTTTAGTACGCGGGATGCAGCGCACGCGGCCTGCCCTGCGTGGTAGGCCCCGCGTGTCATGCATGGTTGGTTCGCATGTCCGGTGGGGCTACGGCCATCACGGCTTGTCCTTCGTGAACAACCTTAGCCCTTAAGCATCAGAATTTTGTGCAGAATTGGCCTTCCTTATGAAATTTTTTGGGAAAATTTGTTGTGTAGCACTGAAAGTTCATTGCTTCTAGAAAATACTATCAAAAAAATCGAGCTCCGAAAATTAACACCGAAAGATTCACCTCGCTTCGGGATTTATCACTCTGTTAGTTTCCGTTCAGATAAATTGTTAGTTCAGAGGGCAATTTCGGAACTTCGCAATTGAGGAAAAGAAGAGAGGTAGTGGGGTGTGGACCCTACCCATCGGTGGGGCAAAATGAGGATAAGGCCTCACCTCGACCGCTCGCTTCGGCCAGGGATCCAGGGAGGGCGGAGCTCAAGGTGGCGCGTGGTCCTCCGGGCGACTTCGCGGCGACGCGGTGTACAGGTCTTCGAGCCGCTCCTCCTCGGCGTAGTGCGCGGGGCGCAGAGGCGGGCAAGAGGATGAGTGGAGGCGTCGGGCGAGGAGGCGGCGGGAGGTCGCGAGCGGCGCCGAGGACGGACGGCGGTGGTGGGGCGAAGGCGGGGAGTCGGATGCGGCCGCGAGTAGGAGGTGGAGGTCGAGCGCAGCGAGGAGCGGGTGGTGCCGCGAGTAGGAGGCGGAGGAGCACAGCGGAGGTGGAGGCGTGTGCGGAAGGGAGCACAGGGAGGGAACTCGGCGGCGAGAGGTGGGAGGCGGCGGCCGGGAGGAGCGCGAGGAGGGTCAAGGGGATGGAGACAGAGGCGGTGGGGCTTTGAGGGGTTTCGATCTCCGGCGAGATGAGGCGCTGGTGCTTGGAGATGATGGCGGGGAGCTTCGCGCGAGGGGAGCACACACATAGCCTGGATCTTGGCCTCAGCCTCGGGCTCGGGCTCGCCTCGCAGGGCAGCCTCTCGTCTTCCACCACGACCACCTCCTCCTCCCCGGCGTCCTGCTGGAGCGCCGTGCTCAACTCCATCATCGGCGCGGCGGGGGAGGTGGAGGACCGAGGATGACATCGACCTCGCCGACAGCGCCGCGCGCTCTCGGCGCCAATGAAGAGGGAGCTGGAGCGGACGGATCCGACGTCCGCGCGCGCGCGGCCGGGAGCGGCGAGGAGGATGGTGGGGACGGTGCGGGCGTCGCAAGAAGCTGCGGCCGTCCAGGACCGGCCGCCGTGCTCGAGGAGTGCTTCAAGACGCACAACACGCTCAATCCGTAAGCATCTCCTCCCCTCCTCTCGCTGCTCCTTCTCGTGCTGCGATCATCCATGGAGTCTGCCCCGCCCCCGCGCGCGCATTGGACTGATCAGGATTTTACGGTGGTTTTAATTGCAGAAGCAAAGGTGGTGCTGGCCAATCGGCTTGGGCTGCGGCCGCAGCAGGTGGAGGTGTGGTTCCAGAACCGCCGAGCCTGGACCAAGCTCAAGCAGACGGAGGTCGACAGTGCGGGTAAGGGCATTTCTTCTGCTCGCAGCAATCATGGACAAAAAGGTAAGGGTATTTTTGTCTCAATTAACACCGTCAACATGAAAAACTAACAGAGTGCTAAATCCCAGAGCAAGGTGAACCTTTCAGTGGTAATTTCCGGAGCCCGATTCTTTCGGTGGTATTTTCCGAAGCAGTGAACTTTCAGTGCTACACAACAAATTTTCCTAAATTTTTTACATATGTCGCACTTATGTGCGTTTTTTTGCCGAAGTAGACCTGTCCGACCACGGGATTACGGGAGCCTGATGTGTGAAGAGCCGGGAATGCCCCTCCCCTCCGACAGCTGCCAGGACACAGGATGCAGCGCCTCCTGACCACAGAAAACTCTGTTGTGTTCGATGTGCACTAGTAAGTGTTTTTCATGTTCATTTTCCTTCTTCAGATGAGAAAGGGATTGCTGAACTATACTATATAGATACATAAGGAGAAAGCGACTTTTGACTTTGCTGAACGGAGTATTTTTTAAGATATACTATAATTGTAGTACATGTTAAAAACTAATACACACTGTCATAAACACCAAAAAGCCATCACCGCAAAAAAGCCATCACCTGAAGTGGAAAGAACATGCCCTAAGTCACTAACATACCTATGGTGTCTCATATCCGAATGATATACAACTATATAAGTTGTAGAGTAAAATAAAAGAAGTTATTGGTGCAGAAGCCACATAAATCTTATCGAGGGAATATCATGGCATTTAAGAATGTCAATTAAGTCTGCAGTTTGCAGAACTGTAAGTACAAGTACACCTACGCTTTAGATGTCAAGAAGAGATATATATATACCCTCCTAGTCCTAGTTCTAGTCCTGTAAGGTAGTTACTTAGCGTCCACGCTCGAGGATAGCTGAAAAAAAAAATGTGCACAGATGCTATATGTGTAAAAAAATCCACCACAGGAGGCCTATTAGGCAAAAATTCTAATTAACAAGTCAACAGCTACGGCTTTGGAAAAGAACAGCCTCTCCGCCAAAGGGCATGTCCTGTTCTTCGCACCAAAACACACAAAAACAAGCAAATTTAGTTCGCTGGATATATTAGCCTATGCCATATCACATTTTTGTGAGGTGAAAAAAGATAGGAAAGAAAGAGAAAAAAATTTGATACTCATGCAAGTATCAAACCATTTTATAAAATCAAAAAATTAGTGAGATCATCTCTCTAAACTACTCATTCTCGCTTATCTAAATACAAACTTTAGTAACAAACTATAGTATAAAGTTATTGGATGGGTATATCTAAATCTTATCTAAACATTAGTAGCAAGCTATAGTATCAAGCTATTAAGAATGCTCTTACTTCCCCTTCTAAAAACACATGGCGTAGATAGTTATAGGGTGGGTTCTTTTGGGCTATAATTGTGGCCTTTTAGCTAATGGCTTATGATTTCTGGTTATTTGCAAAAAGATTACGGAGAGATAAATACTAGCATGCAATTTTGGTTAGTACATATGAAGTCAGTACAATATGTACTACAATTGACTTTTAGATAAGCATAAGCAATAAGTGATTTTGAATTTGCCCATAAAAAATTCTAGAAAAATCTTGAAGGGTGAGAAATATAGGATAAATCCAAGTACACCCAAAGGAGAAGGAAGACTCAAATGCCTCGTTCCAAACGGTTTTAGTTTTTGGCTTATTTTAGTTTTTGATTTATTTAAGTCAGAAGCTACTTAAAACGTGTTGGCTTCTAATTTCGGTTTATTTTAGTTTTTTAGCCTTTTCAGCTTTTTTCCTCTTATTTCTTTGCATTGTCTGGGACAATATAAATTTTTTTATTTTCCTATTTTTTCCTCATTTTTCTCAGAAAAAGTTAACAGCTGTTGAATACAATTTCAACCATAAACCAAAAGGTATAACCAAAAACTTACATAATTATGACATAATAAAATATACCAAAGCACAAAGTGGCTGATGAATAGTAATAGCTCATAAAAACAGTTTATAAAAGCTAAAGCATCTATATTGACTTTGACTTTTCTAAATAAAAAGCTAGAAACTAAAGCTAATACCCCTAAGTCTAGCCTCTAAACATTTGTGATGCTCCAATATGGCCACTGTAAACGTCAACAGATCTACTGGGAGAGGGAGGCCACATGTAATGGGTTCTTAGGGCATGTTCTTTTTGACTGCGGCTGATGGCTTTTGGCTATTTGTGGAAAGAGAGATACTCGCTTGCGATTTTTGATGGTACAGATATTAGGTTTTTAACGTGTACTACAATTAACTTGTAGACCCCATCTTAAAAAAATAGTTTGTTTAAAAGTTATTTACTGTAACAAAAGTCAAAAATAACTTTTAGAAACCGCAAAGAACAAGTAATCCCTCACGGTTGAGTGGTGGTCTTACGTTTTGGCCTACCTCGCTGATCATGCTTTTTTTTATTCTAAGTGGATTTACGTCATTTCTTCTTTTTCTCTTTGCTACTAAGGGTACTTCCAGTATAGATGTTATATAGCAATATTTATAGCTTACTACCTTATATAAATATAAAACTAAAAATAATCTTTCTAACTATAATATTTAACAACCACCCTACTCAATTAATTTCTTTCTTATCTCATCTCTTCTATCTCTTTTTTACCAATCAACACCCTCTAATTTTTTTGTCCTCAGATATATAATATCTTACATAAGATACTATTGTCTCTTTCTTTCTTAGTTACTCTTCATATCAGCTTTTTACTTATTTAGTACATCATAGATACTGCTCACATCTCCATGTACTCCCCCCGCTCGTTTTGGCTTTTTTTTTGCTTCTGCTTCTTTTTCACTATTCAGTATTTCGTCTTTTTTCGAATTTTTAAAGATATTTTAGGCTTTTTTGTATTTTCTTTTTTCCCGTGTTCCTTTGTATTGTCCCTAATGGGTTAACATGTTTTTTCTATTTTTACATTTTTTTAAAATTAATTATACCCAAAAAATCAAATCAGCTACAGTAAAAAAAATCAGCTACAGTGAAATTTTAACCAAAAGTAAGAAGTCATCGCTAAAACGAGCGCCCCCGATCATGAGAGTTGGTCTTGCCTTGCCCGTGCACTTTGACTAACGCGGCAATCGGGCACTAGTAATGTTCTGCATCTTGATAAAAACCAATGGAAGATATGCCTCAATCGGACAATGAAAGGTGACTACGGAAAAAATTCTCAAGATCAAAGTTGTGTGACCATCATTGAATACAGTAAGCAATTATGAATAGAAGGGGCATTTAGAATAATAATAGTTTTTTTAGTTTTTTACTGTAATTAATTTATTTTTTATTATAACTGAAGTGACTTATTTAGTGAAATTAAATTTAAAAAATAAAAAATAGATTAGTACAACGTGAACAACATAAAAAAAAAAAAAAATAGTAAAATAAAAACAGAAGTCAGAAACTACCATCAAAACAAGCGGACCTAAAGGTGACTACGGAAAAATCTCAAAAGCCAGTTTCAGCTTCTGTAAGTCCATTTAATCCTTTGCCTACAATTACGAACGACAATAAATCCTGAAGATAAGTATTGCAAATCCTGAAGATAAGCGTTACACTCTTTTTCCCTAGTAAGTTCTTCCATTGGGTTTTCTTACTTGGAGGGTTTTAACAAGATAACAACTGCAATACAATTTAACGTATGCTATGTACTTTTTCTCTATTCCTTTTTTTCACTGAGTTTCACGGTGCAAATAGGGAAATCTTCTCTCTTTTTTAGATTTTATGGAAGATAATCTTGAGTAAGGCTGATGTCAGCTCATCAGAGGAGGCTACTGTTACATTTGATGGAATCGGGATTCTTACACCAAGGTGGGAAAATCTCATAACTATAGACCATCTGCTTTTTGTAAGATAAGGATACACTATTCAATTTTTATTTATCTTATGTTTTCTGAAATAGCTAGCTGCTCTTTTTCCATTCAGAGGGTGATACAGTGCTGAGCTTCATCTGTCATTCTTGCAACTCAAAGGACAAGCTAATGATTTCAAAATTCAATATAGCAGTATTCTTCGCCTATTTGCTTTGCCAAAGGTTCTATTCCTTTCACATTTTTATTACGCTATGTGCTTTTTTATTGTTTGTCCTGTCAACAAGAAACTATATGATTTCATGCTTATGCTTTTTCACCTGTGCAGTCAAACAATCCTCATACCTTTGTGGCTATTACACTTGATCCACCAATTCACAAAGGACAAACATTATATCCCCACATTGTTATTCAGGTGCTGTACTACAATTCATTTCACATTAACTTGGTTACAATTTTCTTTCTATAGACATTTAGTAATCATTTTCCTTACTTTATGACCAGTTTGAGATAGAGGCAGTAATTGAAAGGGACCTGACATTAGGTGTGGAGGTTTTGGCTAAAAAGTACAAGAATAGGCTTGTTCATGATGGATAAGTCTTTGTTGTTGTTTTTTTTGCTTTTGCTTTAGCATCTCTTTTGCTTTTACTTTAGCATCTCTTTAGAACAGCATCTGCTTTTTGCTTTTGCTTTAGCATCTTGACTGACAGCATCTGCTTTTTGCTTTTGCTTTAGCATCTTGACTAGCATCTAGGACAGCATCTTAGAGGATGCTCTTAGCATATGCTTGGCCCATCTTGGCCTATAAATTTGTATCCACAACCCCTCAGGTTAGTATGGCATTGTGTGGGAAAATAACAACAAGAAAATTGCCCTATCTCCAAGAGTGTCATCCTCTCGATGAGAGTAAGGATCTTGCTAACACCAAGAGCAAGATTCGACCGCCTAACTAGTGGTATCAGAGCGAGGTTATCACAGAGCTGAGCATCTCTGCTCAATCCCTTCTCGGCGTCGCTTCGGCCTCACAGCCCCAACTAGCAGCAGCGGCAGCCCGGCCGCCTCCGCTCACTCCTCCTCCCCGTTCGACGGCGGCAGCCTCATCGAGCGCGCTCTCTCCACGCAGCGATCCTCGGGTGGTGCGCCATGTCCGCAGGATCTCGGCCTTCGGTCGCCTCGAGCACGCTGGCGGCGGCGGTAAGCCGAGCTCGCTGCGGCAGAGGAACGCATAGCGGCGGCGACACAGCGCGGCTGCGGCGAAAGGGCGCGTAGGCCGGCGCGGCCGAGCGGAGGCGCGGCAGGTGCAGTGAGTGCGGAAGGCGGAGGTCGAGGTTCTACGCAGCAAAGCGGCAGCCCGTCTCGCGATGACAACGCCGACGCGGACCTTGAGCTGCCGGAGAGGGAGGCAGCGCGAGCGGCGAAGCGCGATGGCGATCGCGCACGCCCACAGCGCGGCGGCACCCGGCAGCGCGGACGCGCCGGGCGGCGCTCTGGAGGAGGCATGCACGGCGGCGGCGTACGGGTCGACGGAGAGCGCGGCCTTCACAGGCGACGCTGCTCTCTCTCCCCGGTTCGGTACCGTGGGCACCACGAGTACCAGGCTGTCGCCAGGGACGTCGGCCATGGCGGCGGGTGGCCCACACTCACCAAGACCAACTACGTCGAGTGGGCTGCGGTGATGAGGGTAAAGCTCCAGGTGCGGCATATGTGGGATGCAGTCCGGTACGGCGACGTCGACTACGACCAGGATCGACGGGCACTGGA
Source organism: Melocanna baccifera (assembly GCA_036346265.1). Classification (NCBI taxonomy): domain Eukaryota; kingdom Viridiplantae; phylum Streptophyta; class Magnoliopsida; order Poales; family Poaceae; genus Melocanna; species Melocanna baccifera. The sequence continues at coordinate 3,120,162 of CM070710.1, forward strand.
TGCTCTCATCGCTGCAGTCCCGCCCGAGATGCAGTTCTCGCTTACCAACAAGTGGACTGCCAAGGAGGCTTGGGACGCCATCGCTGCAGCACGCATCGGCAGCGACCGCGCCCGCAAGTCTACATTACAGGCACTACGCAAGGAGTAGGAGAACCTAGCCTTCAAGCCAGATGAGGACATTGATGACTTTGCTCTCCGTCTCAACACTCTGTTGCAGAAGTTGGTGCAGTTCGGCGACGACACCTACGGCGAGGAGAGAGCGTGGAAAAGCTCTTCCGCTGCGCCCCGAGAAGTACAAGCGGATGGCTCGCTCGATCAGTCTTTGCTGGACCTCTCCACGATGACGATCGAGGAGCGCGCGGTCGCCTCAAGGTCGTTGTGAGGATGAGCCACAGCGCCTCTCGGGACCCGTCACCATTGGCGGAAGCTCCTCCTCACTCGGGAGCGGTGGGCTGCCGGCCAAGGTGACAGAAGAAGAAGGAGCCTTCTTCCACGGCAGCGCATGCGTGGTAAGCGCGGCAAGCGCGCAAAGACGCCAGCAGGGCGCGAGGGCGTCGAGAGGTAATGACCGTGGAGGCGCCCGGTGGCGGCACGCGGCAAGCAAAGGCCGCACGAGACTTCGCTTGCTACAAGCTGCGCAAGCACGGTCATTGGGCCAAGGATTGTCGCGACCACGACGCGCCGGCCCACGTCGCGCAGCGGAGGAGGAGGAGCGGCGGCTCTGTTCATTGCTCATGCGAGCATAGAACTACCTCCAGCGCACCGCCGCAGCGACTCTCCTCCACCTTGACGAGCCAAAAGCACACGCCCTCCGGGCGCGGTTCCGCAACGACAAGACCGGCGAGTGGTGCTCGACACCGGCGCCACCCACCACATGACCGGGCGGCGGAGTACTTCTCGAGCTCGACTCGGGCGTTCGAGGCACCGTCAAGTTCGCGACGCCTCGCCGTGGAGATCAAGGGCGTCGGCTCTGCTGCGTCTTCGTCGCCAAGGCCGGCGAGCACCGGCTGCTCACGGTGTCTACTACATCCCGTGTTGAGGAACTCCATCATCGCCTTGGGACACTGGATGAGAACGGATTGCGCGTGGAGATCGAGCACGGGTGCCGCGCGATCTGGGATCATCGCCGCGCCTCGTCAAGGTCAACAGAGCAACCGCCTCTACGTCTTGCGCGCGGTGGCGCAACCTCGTGTCTTGCAGCCCGCCGCGGCAGCGGCGCTTGAGGTGGCACGAGCGCCGGGCACCTCAACTTTGAGGCCACGAGGCAGCTCGGCGGCAAGGAGATGGTGCGGGGCATGCAGCACGTCGACCACGTGGAGCAGTTCTGCGACACCTGCGTCCTCACCAAGCTGCGGCGGCTCCCCTTTCCTCGCCAGGCGAGCTTCCGCGCCAAGGAGAAGCTTGAGCTCGTACACGGTGACCTCTGTGGCCCCGTGACACCGGCTACACCTGGAGGCCGGCGCTACTTCCTCCTCCTCATCGACGACATGTCCCGCTACATGTGGGCTGTCCCGCTCGGCGTCAAGGCAGCCGCGGCGGATGCCATCAAGCGCCTTTAAGCTGCTGCGGAAGCGAGTGCGGCCGCAAGCCGGGTCCACGCACGGACAACGGCGGTGAGTTCACGGCGGCCGAGTTTGCGGCGTCTTTGCCGGCGAGGATCCATCGTTACTTCTCGCGCGTACACCCCGCAGTGAGCGGCATCGTCGGCGCCGCAACTGGCGGTGGTTGCCACCGCGCGCCCTCCTCAACCGAGAGGGATGCCGGCATTCTCGGGTGAGGCGTTGATGATCGCCGTCCACTTGCTCAACCGCTCCCCACCAAGGCCCTCGGCGGCAAGACACCATACGAGACACGCGCGGCGCAAGCCGCGGTGAGCCACCTCCGTGTCTTGGTGCTCGCCGCCGTCAAGGAGCTCAACCACGTCGGCAAGCTCGACGACCGAGCACGCCGGTCTTCGCCGGCTACGCGGATGGCGCCAAGGCCTACCGCGCCTCGACCTGCGACACGGCGCGTGCGCATCACGCGTGGCGTCGTGTTCGACGAAGGCGAGGCGGGCGTGGGGCAAGATGGTGGATGACGGCTCGACTCCGGCGACCGGCGATTTCGTCGTCGACCACGTCCGCCGAGGAGGCGGGGCGGCTCGTCTTCACCGAGCTTGCCTACCCCACCACCTCGTTCGCCACCACCTCCGACGAGTCCTTCACCACCACCACCACCAGCTCCGGCAAGCCCACAGGCTCCGGCGAGTCCACCGCCAGCACCGCCGGCCACGCCTCGCTCTCCTACACCGGCGCCTACTCCTCGGGTTTGCACCGCAACCCGCCCACGACGAGTAGCGCCGCGGTGGAGTTCGCGCTCTCGTCAACGACGAGGATCGCATCAACGCCTACCATGGCGGCGAGCCTCTGCGCTATCGTACCGTGGACGACCTCCTCGGCGAGCAGCCGGTCCCTGGACTGGCGCAGCGCGACTTCGAGGCGGAGCTGCACCTCGCACAGGACGACGGCAAGCCTCGTTCCTTCGCCGAGGCGGAAAGAGACGCGGCATGGCGTGCCGCGACGCAAGAGGAGATGGACGCCGTCGAGCGAAACAAGACATGGAAGCTGGCTGATCTTCCAGCCGGCCACCACGCCATCTCTCCCAAGTGGGTCTTCAAGCTCAAGAAAGACGAGGCTGGAGAGGTGATCAAGTACAAGGCGCGTCTCGTGGCACGTGGCTTCGTTCAGCAGGAGAGAGTCGACTTCGACAATGCCTTCGCGCCTGTTGCACGGATGGAGTCCGTGCGTCTCCTCCTTGCCCTCGCAGCCCAGGAGGGCTGGTGCGTCCATCATATGGACGTCAAGTCTGCTTTCCTCAACGGCGACTTGAAGGAGGAGGTCTACGTCCGCCAGCCGCCGGGATTCATCATCCCCGGCAAGGAGAGCAAGGTCCTCCGCCTGCGCAAGGCCCTCTACGGCTTGCGGCAGGCACCGCGAGCTTGGAACGCCAAGCTGGACTCCACCCTCAAGCAAATGGGATTTCAGCAGAGCGCTCACGAGGCCGCGGTCTACCGGCGGGGCAAGGGAGGCAATGCCCTGCTGATAGGCGTCTACGTCGACGACCTTGTGATCACCGGTACCAAGAAAGAGGAGATCGAGGCTTTTAAGGCGGAGATGAAGGCCACCTTCCAGATGAGCGACCTCGGGCCCCTCTCCTTCTACCTCGGGATCAAGGTCCACCAGGACAACTCCGGCATCTCTTCACCGCATCGCCACGCCAAGCGCATCGTGGAGCTGGGCGGCCTCACCGACTGCAACCCAGCCCACACTCCTATGGAGGAGAGGCTGAAGCTGAGTCGTGAGAGTACGGCGGAGGAGGTGGACGCGACGCAGTACCGGCGTATTGTGGGCAGCCTTCGCTACCTTGTCCACACGCGACCGGACTTGGCGTTCGCCGTCGGCTACGTCAGCCGGTTCATGCAGCGACCGACGACGAGTACCAAGCAGCGTGAAAAGGATCCTCCGCTACGTCGCGGGCACCTCCGACTACGGCTTGCACTACCCAAGGTGCCCCGGCGCGGCGCACTTCATCGGCATGCGATGGCGGCGACCACGCCGGCGACATCGACACGAGCAAGAGCACCACGGATGTCAGACTTCTCCGCAAATGTCCGATCAGTGGCAATCGGTCAAGCGGCAGTGGTGGCTTTGTCTAGGCTGCGAGGCGAGTACATTGCAGCCACTACCACTTCTACTCGAGCTCGTGGCTGGCTCGGCCGCTTGGCGATCTCCTTGGCGAGACGCGAGGCGATGGAGCTCGGGGTGGACAGCAAGTCCGCCTTGGCCTTGGCGAAGAACCCTGTCTTCCATGAGCGCAGCAAACACATCCGGTGAAGTATCACTTCATTAGAAGCTGCTGGATGAAGGAGTGTCCGGCCAACTACATCAACACTCAAGACCAGCTCGCCGACTTCTGACCAAGTCTCTTGGGCGGATCAAGTTCCAGAGCCGCGCCAGATCGGGATGGCTCGGATTCCCCACAAGGAGACACACAAGACTTAGGGGGGGAGTGATGGATAAGTCTTTGTTGTTGTTTTTTTGCTTTGCTTTAGCATCTCTTTAGGATGAGATCGCTTTTGCTTTTGCTTTAGCATCTTGACCGACAAAGATCTGCTTTTGCTTTTGCTTTAGCATCTTGACTAGCATCTAGGACAGCATCTTAGAGGATGCTCTTAGCATATGCTTGGCCCATCTTGGCCTATAAATTTGTATCCCCAACCCCTCAGATTGGCATGACATTGTGTGGGAAATAACAACAAGAAAATTGCCCCATCTCCAAGAGTGTCATCCTCTCGATGAAAGTAAGGATCTTGCTAACACCAAGAGTAAGATTCGACCGCCTAACAGTTCATGCACATTGTGTTAAGTTTTTTTAATATATTTTTCTCTCTTTCTGCTACTTAGGTCCTAGAGGATAGTTTGGATGGAGTAAGGTTTCTTCACATCTATTATGATCAGATGCCTTAATTAATTACATCTAATATGAAAGGTAACTCTATTTTTAGGTTCAGCAAACTAGCAGCCAATGGTTAGAAACCTTATTTAGTTTTAGTTCCTGTAATAGCTTCCTTAATTTGAAAAGTTTTAGGTTCCTAGTTCACTGTATATTCCGGCCTTGTGATTCTTGGTTTTAGCTGAACGATTGTTTATATTCACGGCAAGGCTTGTCTTGGGGCAATATACAAGGAACCAAGGTGAGCTCTTCATTCCCTACAGATAAATGTTAATATACGGTTCATGATTACATAGAGATAATTGCTTGTTAGATCATTGATTGTTTGATGGTTATTGTGGTCAATACATCTTTACCAGGTCAGGGGTTACCTCTCCAATAAGTACAGAACACTGGTAGCTAGAAGCTCTCCATGTTTTGTAATGTCTTATTATGCTAATAAAAGCCGGCCTACATGCCTTTTGTAAATATCAGGTGGTTTTATGGTTTCCAGAATTCAATTTTATTGTGGATCTGCATTTTGATAGCTATGGTCCATTTTGCGAGCAAACGCAACCTCTGATTAAATGATCTACAATCTTCATGATAAAAAATGTAGCTTTCCCAGATCGATAGGAGTTTCTGCTTGACATCTATTTATGAAACATGAGTAATTGTCACTAATGGTTCAGTGCTACATACTACAGTTATCGATCTGCTGTGAAACAGAAAAAAAGAAACTGTTTTAGGAACATATCCAGCAGACTGATGCTGGATTTGTGGCTTGTTAGTGATAAGATATTGGAAACCTTATTTAGCTCTGTGATTTGCAGGTTATTTTTATGCCCTTTTCTTTGGTACATTAGCAGCAGCACAATTTGCAAGACAAGAAATTTTCTATAACTGTTTCAGAGGCATAGGTAGTATAACAGTGAAAGAAAATGGGATAAGAGTTCATGATGTATATGCCTATTGTTTCTTTTCAATGCGGTCTTTCCTCATATAGTCGATTTCCCTTGAAGAACATGCATTCAGATTTTTTTTCCCAGACAGGATGTCTTCGGGAACATAGTTATGCATATCCACAATTTCAAGGATAGAAAAAGAAAAATGTTTGTTGCCAGGCCAATTGCTGCTATCGATAGCAATGGCTGCTTTAGGTTTTATTTTACACCCTCCTTCAGTGTTTAATCTCCATACATGATCCCTAAATATGATAGTATAGAATAATTATTATGCTGATGAGAAATGAATACCACTAATACATAGTGGCCCTTCTATATATATCTATCTAGCAGGATCAGTCATGCACTAGGCAATGAAGCTGCTGATTCTATTTGTGGTTGCACCAAATAGAAAGGGTGTGGATTTTCCCAAAAGATAAAAAGGGTGGGTCTATTTTCGTATATGATGTAGTAATCGTTCGCGGGCATTGCTTCTGTTACCATTGTATGTACTTTCATGAAAACTACATTACTTTATATACCTTATTTCATTGCATTAGACTGTTTACTCTCTTTGAACTGCAGCTGTTTCTACGGGATGAAAGGACCAATCTCCAGCGCTTCTTCATAAGTCCTATGTTGGTGTTTCCAGTTACCTCAGTTAACTAACAGATAAGAAAATCTTTCATCGTAATTCTTCTTGGGTTTGCTAACTTCCTTTGCATCTTATTCCCCGTTGTCTTGGGATGTAACTGTTTGTGCGAAGTATGTTAACGCTGGCAGGGCAGAAGCTGCAAACTTCTGCACAATTCCTGCGCTGCAAACTTCTACGCAGTTTTTCATATTCAGTTCATTACAGATTTATCTTCATTGGTTGTTCTCTAAACCAGCTATATAGCAATGGTATCTATTTCCCCTACAACTAAATTTGTTTTCAGATAGCTGTCTACCTATTCTGGCTAGGGTCATATAAGATCCATCCATTTTTGCTAAATTCATACTGACAGTTTCTTCATTTGTTGTACAAAATAGGATGTACCACCTAATGCACTTAGTAATTCAGATTGTTCACAAATATTCCATCATACCAATACTAATGCTTGCTATCACTGATCTTACCCGACACGGCGCAGCATAGCGCGTGTTCCTTTCTAGTTACAATTACATTTGCTGAAACTTGGTGTGCCCTGTCTTCATCTTTAATCCATTGCAGGTCAAAGTTTTGGTGGTTCTCTGACGGCGGAAGCGTTGGCCAGAAAGATGAGCAGGCTACTGGGTATCTCGGAAGACGCCGAGGAAGGTACTCCCTTGACCAGGAACCCACGATGTATATGGTGTTGCTTGAAATCTTTCCGTCTGGACAAGTACGATCCCTGGGGCAGCAGAAGATATCGGATCTTTGGTACAGAGCTCAGGGACTGAATAGGGAAGATGCTCCAAGATTGTGGTGAACCACCTCGGAAATGACGCTGTGTACAGTAATATTTACTTGTGCTACCGACGTGCAAATAGACATCCTGCTAGGAAGAAGCACTGGCTTATACGTTGCAAGGATGTGCGGAGAACAGTCTCAGTTGTATTATTGCCTAGAATCACTTCGTTGTTGCAGTATTGTAAGTCTGTTACTGGATTTCTTATGTAGTTGGGTACGTGCGATCGGGCTGTCAATTGAAGTACGCTGGTGGCATTTGGTTCGCTCGACTCGTGCGCCTGCACTCCCAAGCATGGTTCGAAATACCGGCGGTAACCGGCTGGTAACCAGTTTTACCGGCGCCGACCGGGAGGGAAAATATCGGCTGAGATGCAAATTTCAAAAAATTGAATTAAAGAGTATGCATATAGAAGGGATACATGCATATAACTGCAGTGCAGTATTCTAAGTGACTGCATGTAGAATTAAAGAGCATATGGAATACTAAGATGCAACAGGAAACTAGGCATGCGTGCACAGTATTAAAGAGCATGCATGCAGTATTAAAGAGCATGCATACCTAGTTTCCTGCGTGCGCAGTATTAAAGAGCATGCAACAGTATTAAGAGCATGCATGCATGCGCAGTATTAAAAGATACAACAGGAAACTAGGCATTTGTGGGCAGTATTAAAGAGTATGCATGCCTAGTTTTTGGCGTATTAAAGAGCATGCAAAAGTATTAAAGAGCATGCATGCATGCGCAATACTAAAAGATGCAACAGGAAACTAGGCATTTGTGGGCAGTATTAAATAGCATGCATGCAGTATTAAAGAGCATGCATGCCTAGTTTCCTACATGCGCAATATTAAAGAGCATGCAACAGTATTAAAGAGCATGCATGCAAAGTACTTAAATGGATGCATGCAAAGTACTTAAATGGATACATGCATGCAATTCGGGATACTAAGAGGCATGCACAGCATGCATGCCAAATTTAAGGGACTGATTAAATGCCGAATTTAAGGGACAGATTTAATGCTAACAGCAAGTTGAATTAATTCCACCGGTTTTTCCGGTAACCGACCGGTTACCGGTCCGGTTACCGGTCTCCTCCCGCCCCACCTACAAAATTCGTTTGCCAAAATTCATTCGATTTTTATCCGGGATTTCCGGTTACGGCGGTAATGCGATTCTGATACCGCATCGCCGTGGCGAGATTTACCACAGTACGATTTTTGATCCTTGCTCCAAGTATTTCTCTGAAATGTTACTTCTTCCGTTTCATTATGTAAGTTCGTATAAGGCTTCGATAGAATTATAGAATTCAAGGAGCATTGGTAAGCAGAGCTTTCTTCGGTTTCTGTAGAAATTAAACCATTTTTTTTTAAAAAAAAAACTCATGCGTTCCAAACGGTGCCTAATTATTTTCCATGCTAAGGCTCTCTGGCTAGCACACGGGAATCCCTCCAAATTCACATGATCCATGCAGGCACAACACTAGGTGCACAATACTAGGTGTTCATGATAGAGTTAGCTTATGTCTTTTTTTATAGTAACTTGTTTATTTTTTACTGAACTTAAGTTAGTTTATTTGATATAATTAAAATTTAAAAATAGAAAAAATATGTTAGCCCATCACAGATAATACAAAAAGAATACGAAAAAAGAAAAAGATAAAAAAATCAGAAAAAAGTGAAATTAATAAATAGTAAAAAAATACAGAAACTAGAAGCTAAATTAAGCGACGTCTATAATGTTTCCTGGCCAATTTTGGCTGACACCTGACACTGTTAATCATCGTTGAATGGTGTACAGGAAGTTCACATTGATTTATGGGTTTACACTGGTTTACGACGTTCTTTCTGAAACACAGCAGTGATACAATGGCGCACTGGTAGTCGAGTAGACTAGTGGTAGACTGGTAGTACAGTAACACCGCTAGGTGAAGCAGCGGCGTCAGGGTCGTATAACCGTAACGGCTAACGCCCACCCCAATCCACCTTCCTCTCACTCTCCTCCCTCCATAATAAAGCGCGACACCTCCTCGAATGGAAGCGCTCGCTATCGGATCCGCGCCTCCCCGGCCGGGCCTCCCAGCCCCGACCCGCTACTCCCACCTCCGGCGCCCCAAAACCCTAGCCGTATCGGCCGCCCCTTGCCGCCTCCTCGCCGTCGCTCCCATGGACGGTACCGCCGGGGGCGACCGGAGCTCCGCCCCTCTCCGCTGCGCTCGCGCCGAGACGGTCGGTTCCTCCTGCGATCCCCCCCTTTGCTGCTTCGGAGCCCGGTTCCATGCGAATCGCGGAGTTCTCTTCTGCCCCCTGGAAGGCGGGATTTGTGAGGTTTGTGTGGCTATCGTGCAGGGTTCGGAGGATGCGGTCGCGACGAGCTCGCTCGCCGCGGAGGCTGAGACGGCGGGCTCAGCTGAAGCCACCGAGCAGGGCAACGGGAGCCCAGTGGCAGATACGTCCCCCGCCGCCGACATCGCGGGGGTCGATGGGATAAGGATTCGGAGGCGCCCTGTGACCGGGCCGCCGGTGCACTACGTGGGCCCGTTCCAGTTCCGCCTCGAGAACGAGGGGAACACGCCGCGCAACATCCTAGAGAAGATCGTATGGGACAAGGAGGCCGAGGTTTCGCAGGCATGTCACATGTTGATGCTGTTCTGGAGCAATGTGTAAGCCAGCGTGTGCTACTCCTATATACGCTGATGTCATGTGAAATTTGTGCTCGGTTTGTGTTTGGCAGATGAAGGAGAGAAGGCCCCTGTACATGCTTAAGGGGCCGCTGGAGAACGCTCCTCCCGCGAGGGACTTTGTTGGGGCACTGAAGGCGTCATACGATCGGACTGGTCTGCCTGCCCTGATTGCTGAGGTCAAGAAGGCTTCACCAAGCCGGGGGGTTCTGAGGGAGAATTTCGATCCGGTGAGTTTGCAGGGTGAATACCAATGCTAAAATTAGGTGTACAAAGCTTCAATTGTTTCATCATTTCATTGATAATATGTTCTATGAACTTGCTTGTAGAATTGTAGTAATTTAAGCCTGATCTATTATGGACTAAACTCGTTATTGACAGCGAACAATACCTGATTAGTAATTAGTACTAACGGAGTCATACAACAGAAGGGTGGAAATGTCATGATGATTGTCCTGATATTTTTCATTTTATTGATAACACATGTGCTACAAGACAGACGTAAGAAATTGGAATAATTCATTTTGAAGTTTACACACATATATGGCTGGCATGCCTGCTAAAAATTTGCAGAGTAGGTCAGCAGATAAATGTTGAATAATATTTATTGATAATTGGTCATATTTCTATGGCACACACCAGTTTGCAGGCTTATGTCAATCTTCAAAAAATGAATTTGGAATCTATTACATAGAATTGCATTAATGCATTTCTTTGTTCCTCAGTTCTGTTAGTACCCACCTGAATTTCCCGATTCCCAGTTAGTGATATGTTTATTTGTTGACATTCTGAATAAACATACATGATTTTGTCTTAAGAAACCACTCAGTTGCCTTTCATGTGTATAAGAATTAAGAAGTAAAAACTCACCGAACTAATGTTTGTTGGGACATAAACAGGTTCAGATTGCTCAAGCATATGAGAAAAATGGAGCAGCATGCTTAAGCATTCTTACAGATGAAAAATACTTTCAGGTCAGTAATTTCTTCTCTTTAGGAGATTCGGTTGCTGTTCTATCATCAATTGGTAAGTTTTGGATGCTAAAGATACTTGCTTTCCTTTAATATGTAATCAGGGGAGTTTTGACTACTTGGAAGCTATACGCAATGCCGAAGTAAAGGTGCTGTAAATTTGTCCATATGTTGTACTTGCATTTACAGAAGTCAATGATATTCAAATATGGTAGTTCAAAACTTCAAATGCATGAAAGGCTCAAGATCTTAATTTCTAAATGCAGTGTCCTCTTCTGTGCAAAGAGTTCATTGTTGATGCTTGGCAACTTCACTATGCACGGTCCAAGGGAGCAGACGCTGTTCTGCTGATTGCTGCTGTCTTACCTGATCTTGATATCAAGTATATGCTGAAAATATGTAAAATACTCCAAATGGCTGCTTTAGTTGAGGTTAGCGGGGTTATTTGTTGCGACATGTTTTACATGTTGAAGCCTTTCAATTCTCCTCTTTTTGCTCTGGAATCATTCTATTTAGTGCTGCAACTTGCAAGTCATTATCTTCTGCAGAATAAATGAAATCCAGACATAATTAACAAGTTGACTGTGTTGTTGAAGGTGCATGATGAAAGGGAAATGGACCGTGTTTTAGGGATAGATGGCATCCAGCTTATTGGCATCAACAACCGTAATCTTGGTATGTTGTTCTTGTTCCTTTGATTTAGTTAAGTTACTTTGGCACACATTATATAACAATATGTTCCTTTGATTTAGTTAAGTTACTTTGGCACACATTATATAACAATATATTCGATTCCCCATGACACATAATTCTGTGTCAAATTTGTTCCATATAAGTCATTGTGGCTATTTTACCACCTGGAACCTTGTTGATTCATATTGAACTAGTGGCTTACACATTTCATTTGCCACCATACTGTGAAGCTACTATTACATGTTAGAAAAGTGATTGGGAAATTATGGATAATCCAGGCTATTTGATTCTTAAAAAATTTAAGCTGGAGTTCACTTTGTAAATAGAGCATTAATGATTTAAAATGTGTTAAAGTGGTCACTCTCGGAATTAGATGATATGGTAATGTTGTATTGTTATGCTTCAATGATATGGTAATGTTGTATTGTTATGCTTCAAATCATGTTATTGGCTCTATATTTAATTGAACATGTAAATTTTATTCCAGAGACGTTTGAAGTTGACATTTCAAACACCAAAAGGCTTCTGGAGGGTGAAAGAGGACAAATTATAGCTCAGAAGGACATAATTGTAAGTATTTTTTGTAACTTAAGTTATGTGAAAAGGCAAAACATTTCACTACTATAGTACTATGCCTCTTGCTACAACTATTTGCACTTCACACTTCCATATTACTTGGAGCAAATGTAAAATAAAACTTCTGTGGACAGATTCTTGTACTATTTTTGAAGTGATATTCTTGTACTGTTAGACAATGAAGCAGCCATTCTACTACGTAGTAACCTGGAAATGCAAATATCTAATATGTAGTTATGTTTTGTTTAGTAACTTTTGACATCTGTTGCTGTTGCTAGTATTGGGCCTTATTGCATGTTTGGCATTATTGTCATCTATAGCTGCCCCCATTAGCTGGCGCTTGCTACCGCATGTAGCGCTATGCTGTGAATCAGGCATATTATCTTCAGAAATTTTGTTGTGACTGACTAAGAGTTAATTCAATTGGTTGAAGGGAGACTATTGACAAAGAGAGTGCTCCTTCTGTTCTGTATTGTAAGCCATTCTAGCTCTTGCACACGAGGGAGTAACATTAACTAGTTATGCTCAGTTGGGACAACTGTCAACTACCCCCAAGTCAAATCACCATAACGATCGGGACAGTCTCCTTGAGACACAACTAGAAAACTATCGTCAAACTGTGATATATAATGCTAGTATTATCGCCGCTGAAATTTTGCTATCCAAAAGTTCTGAATATAAAATTGCACCATGGTATGCAGCTGACCATGCCAAGGACTCCTTGCCACACATCATTCATGTTAATCTTTGGCCTGTTTCAGGTTGTAGGAGAATCTGGGCTGTTCATGCCTGAGCATATTTCGTTCGTTCAGAATGCCGGGGTCAAAGCGGTAAGTCAGCCATGAGACACCTCTAAATGAACACTACACTAGGCTCTATTTGAAATCCGCCATTTCTCGCTTTTGCTGCGCTGACTCCACCGTCACGTTGCTGCAGGTTCTCGTTGGGGAGTCCCTCATCAAGCAGGAGGATCCGGGGAAAGCAATCGCTGGGCTTTTCGGCAAAGATATCTCACATGTGAGTGACTCGTAAAGACAGAAGAGACAAGGAGGCGAGAGACGCTGGATCACTCACAATTTGTATAGGGGAAAGATGGAGCAATTCGCTCTTTTAGAGAGTTTTGGTCGGTCATTTTGTTTACGTGACCATGATCCGCGCCATCTTACCTTGCTGCTGTGTTTTTGTGGCCGAACCATTTCGAACAAATAAATACAGGAAGCTATGCAAAAAAAAAAGTATGATCGAATAAAAGTGGTATGTAATTGTCAGCAGCTCGAGTGTACATTTACCTTGGTCAGCACTTGGCAGTTGTTCTTCACCGCGATCTAAGTTCGCCTTTGGAAGTTGGAACACGGAAATTTGACCTTGCTTACAAGTGACAACCGCAAGGCCCATGTTAGCACAGTAGTAAGTGGGTTCTTTTGAATTTTCTGTTGAGTTTTTTTGTTTTTGCTACAGTAAACTATCTTTCAAATTGTACATCTTTTTCAAGTCGAGGTTTATAAGTTATTATAGTAGATATAGTATTAACTTAGTTATACCGCCAAAATTTTATGTATTTATCTCTTTTTATACTCTCATAAACAATTAGAATTTAAAGCTATAAACAAAAATCATAAATTGATCACATGTTAGGCACCTGCATGTATCAACTCTGCAGCCAAACATGCCGTCTCTCCACCTACCACCCCAACCCGCGCCCCTACCTCTAATCTTCCGGCGGCTACTCCGGCCACGGCGGCCACCTCTCCTTTGTCTTTCCACCTACCACCCCATCCCGGCGCCCCCACCTCGAAGCTCCCGCCGGTGTTACTCCGGCCACGGCGGCCACCTCTCCTCCCAGCCCTGCCGCCAAGCTCCCGCCGGCGGCTACTCCGGTCCGAGTCTCAATCTCCCCGCCCTCCCCACTTGCCCAGCCACTCTCCCCTAGAGGTCGTTCCAAGGAGCTGCGGTGGCGGGACGGTAGCACCTCTCCTCCCAGCCCCAGCATCCCTGTGCAGCGCCCCTCCGCTACCGTCTCCTGCTCCTATCGCGACGCGCTTACCTGTGCCCCTGACCTTCATGCTTCGGAACCGCTGGTGGTGCGAGAGCCTTTGCATTTCAGGACGACGCCTGTTCTGCACTCCGAGGTCGTGCGAGCTCCAACGGCGCGCGGACCGGATGCTGGTGGTTGGTGCACGGTGGTCAGTCGCCACAAGCTCCGGCGGCAGCTCCAGCCACCCCAACGTCATGCAAGGCCGATTCCCGAGTACCTCAAGGGAAGATGCTTCAACTGTTTCTCCACCAGGCATTGCGCTGCACAATGCCATAATCGGACTCGGTGCTTTCGCTACCGCCGGCTAGCACATAAGGCTTCCGGTTGCACTTTCTCCTGGCTGAAGGAACGTGTTTGGAGGGACATGTCGGCGCCTGTTCCTACTGGTGGCGTCCTCTCCTGCAGGCAGGTGCTGGGGTCTCCTTGCGCCCACGGGTTCCCATGGCTGAGGTAGTGCTCCAGGAGTCGGAGGCCACTACGAACTCTGGGCCGCCGAGGCGTCGTCGTCGAAGATCACGTGGGAAATCCGCAAGGTCCTTTGTTGGGGTCCCTCTGCATGGTTCTGTGCCGAAGGATAGCTCTGGGCGGGAATTGCTATCCGAGGCTGGGAAGGCTTTGGATCTCCATTCCGTCGTGCCCGGACGCTGTTTCATTGAGCGCACAGCGAAGCTGTCACGTGAGGAAGAAAACCTTCGTCGGGCGATGCTCGTTACAATCACTGGCATGCGGTTGACGGTGGAGCATTGGAGGCGGCGGCGGCGTTCGCCGATCTTCTTGGCATTGATGTTAGTAGTATTTCTGTTTATCGTGCGAAGCCGGAGGATTTTCTTTTGCTGCTGCCGGATGAAGATATGGCACGACGGGTCCTGAACATTGCTCAACCTGTTCGAACACCACAGTTCAGTTGTCTTGTCAAGCCATGGTCGCGGCTTGCTCATGCCGTCAGTTGCTGTCTTCCGTTCCGGATTGATGTGAGTCTCACTGGAATTCCACCTCACACCTGGAGCATTACTACGGCGATCAATTTGTTGAGCCCGTTTTGTCGGATTGTTGAGGTGCATCCGTCCACAATGTCGCGCTCCGATCTGTTTGAGTTCAAACTCAGTGCTTAGTCGCGACAGCCGGATTCTGTGCCATCCCGTCTTAGCCTTTGGGTGGAAGAGTCGGTGGAGGCATCTGCTGCTGAAGGTGCTGAGTTGCGGTTGCTCGAGTATGGGGTGGACGTTCGGGTGACGAGATCTATGAGCCTTGATTCTTCAGCTCCAAGGCATCCAGGCGGGAAGGAGGTTCATCCGCGGCGTCGAAGGCGGCAATGGGCCAGCCATGGGTCTCACAGCCCAGATCCTGGAGGCCAGTCCCAGAGAGCGTTGCCTCAAGTTGGCGTTGGTGCTTCGTCCTCCACATGAGTGCCCTCGGCGGGCATGCAGTCCATCGCCAAAGCCCTCTCCCCTCTCGCATGCTTGCATGGCTGCCTCGTGTCCCCTGTCAGTTGATGGGTGTGGACCTGGAGGCGCGGCAAATGCAGTGCTGCGGGAGAGCGCCTCTGCTTACTGCTCGAGCCCCCTGTCGTCTGACGGATGTGGACCCGTTGGCGCAGCAAGCACGGCAGATCGGCCTGCTGAGGACTTGTTTCAACCTATTGGAGGAGACCACCAGATCTTGCAAGATCTTTCTCTGGCGTAGCCAGCTTCCTCTCCTCGGATCGAGGATGGTTCTCCCGCGCGTCTTAATGACATGTCGGCCACGGTGGAGTGTACTACATCGGTGGCTTATGGCAAGGAGAAAGGGGGAGACATCCCGCTGTTGGGCCGGATAGGGAGCCCAGTTTGGGGGAGGATCAGGCCCCGGAGCACCAGCCTTTGAAGCCCCTCCAGCCTCCAACACTGGTTTTGGAGCCATCTGCTGGATGCACAGGGACGTCTAATGTTTCAGCTGCTGGCGAACAGAACGGCTCCTCCAGGACGCTCTCCATAGTTTTTTCACATGTTTATAGCAGGCGGCGATGGAAGTTTCAATGCAAGGAGTCCAATCCAATCCTTTCTACCCCAGCCAAAAAGTTCATTTCTTCAGTGACTCAAGCCACTGATGGGCTGATCCCTACCCCTGTATTTCGAAAGAGAAGACCCAAGCAACTCCCGCCCGATTTTGCTCTTCGCCGCAGCAACAGGTTGAAGAAGAAGCGTGGGATCTCCTCACCTGCAGCATCACAAGCTCAAGTTAATCTCATGCAACGTTTGGGGATGGTTGCTAATCAAGAGGGTATAAGCGAACTTGACATGGAAAGATATGCCCAGTTTTTTCTAAGCCCTTATCGCAAGCTCACATTGCGGCATTGGCGGCATTATTCGGTTGGCAGCCACCGGCACCGGGGGAGGCTCCACGGGATGTTGTGCTCCTTCCAAGCGTGGCTACTACTGACTAGTGCAGTGGGGTGTTTGTTGGTCGTTACAAAAATTTGAACTTATGGTATCCAAGATCCTTATTTGGAATGTAAGGGGGCTTAACAGCAAAGCAAGGAGGGACAGCGTGCGTAATATGGTCAATTCCATTCGGCCTGAGGTGGTGTGTTTATAGGAAACAAAAAAGGAGGCTATCTCGGGACATATGGTGAGTTCGCTACTTGGTAGTGACTTTGATCATTTTGTGGTGCTACCGGCAATCAGAACAAGAGGAGGGGTCTTAGTGGCTTGGAAGGGTGCTTGTGCCAGGTTCTCCAATTTTGGATTCACACTTTCTCGGTTTCAGTTCAATTTGTTTCCCAAGAAGGCTTGCCATGGTGGTTCACAGGTGTTTATGGGCCTCAGGAAGATGAGTACAAAATTCAGTTTTTGCAAGAACTGCGAGACATACGGCAGGCTTGCTAGGGGCCTTGGGCTATTGGTGGGGATTTCAACTTGATCTATATGGCTGAAGATAAGAAAAGTACAAATGTTAACATGGCAATGATGGGCCGTTTTCGCCGTTTTTTGGATGACTGGGAGCTGAGAGAAGCGCCCCTTCTTGGTAGAAAATACACCTGGTCAAACAAACGGGTTGTGCCTACTTTAGTTCGGTTGGATCGGGTTTTCATGACTTCGGATTGGGAACAAATATTCCCTGACTGTATTCTTCAGAGCTCTGCTACAGTGGTGTCAGATCATTGCCCCATCATCCTTGGCTTGAAGGACAACATTCAAGGCGAGAGGAGGTTTTATTTTGAGAACTTTTGGCCTAGATTTGAAGGTTTCCTGTAGAAGGTAGAGTGCTCCTGGTGTAGACCTATCACAGCCTCGTGTCCTTTGCAAATGTTCTCTATGAAGTTAAGCAGACTTACAAGGGACTTGCAGTCTTGGATCCAAAAGAGAATTGGAAATATAAAGACACAACTTCAATTGGTGAAAGAGCTCTTGCACCGGCTGGAAATTGCCCAAGACAACTGGGTGCTATCGGGGGAAGAGGACTGGTTACGACATCAGCTCAAGTTGCACGCTCTCGCATTGGCCTCGCTTGAGCGTACAATTGCTCGAGTACGTTCCAAGTTATGTTGGCTAAAAGAAGGTGATGCAAACACATCCTTTTTTCATCAGCATTCTCGATATAGGAAGAGGAAGAATTTCATGGCCAAGGTCAAGGTGGGAGATAACATTCTTACTGATCAAGTTGAGAAGCAAGAGGCAGCATGGGAATTCTACTCTAATCTCCTCGGTACAGTATTGCAGTGGGATTGGACACTCAATTTACAATCCTTTTATCAGGATTCTCATGACCTGTCTCCCCTAGAGATGGATTTTTCTATGGAGGAGATTTGGCAACTGTTAAATCTCTTCCTTTGGATAAGGCACCAAGCCCCGATAGATATACGGGATATTTCTATAAGAGCTGTTGGAATATCATAAAAGTGGACCTCAAGGCTGCACTTAATCAGGTGTTGCAGGGAGATGTGAATAAATTGTTCTTGCTTAATTCGGCATACATTACATTGCTGCCCAAAACACCGGATACACTGAAAATAAAGGATTATCGACCAATAAGCTTGGTGCATAGCTTTGCAAAATTGATCATCAAGTTGTTGGCTAACAGGTTGGCTCCCAAACTAAAAAATTTGGTCTCTCCCAACTAGAGTGCCTTTGTTAAAGGAAGGTGCATTCATGATAATTTCTTGTTGGTGCAACAAACAGCAAGAATGCTCCACAAGCAAAAGGAACCTCGAGTACTCCTCAAATTGGATATATCTAAGGTCTTCGACACGGTATCTTGGGCATTCTTGATTCAGGTTCTGAGACACCTGGGTTTCGGCCCTATTTGGTGCGACACTCTGTCCAAGCTCTTGAGGTCTTCTTCTACAAGAGTGCTAGTGAACGGAGTGCCAGGAGAAGTTATCTATCATCAACGGGGATTGCGACAAGGCGATCCCCTATCACCAATGCTGTTCATTATTGTCATGGATGTGCTCAATACTCTAATCAACAAGGCGAGCGATGATGGATTGCTACAGCCCCTTCTCTTGCGAGGTTCAAGCCAGTGGTTATCTCTTTATGCTGATGATGTAGTACTGTTCTTGCGGCCTTGTGTGAAAGATATGGAAATGATTAAAGCAATTCTCCGAGTCTTTGGTGAAGCTTCGGGGCTGGTAACCAATATAAATAAATGCTCGATAAGCCCAATCCAATGCCGAGTGCAGGACATTGAGGCAGTACAAACATACTTTCCTTGCAAAGTACAAGACTTCCCATGTAGGTACCTTGGGTTTCCTTTGTCCATTAAAAAGCTTTCTAAGACTGATTACTATGCAATCATCGACAAGATAGCAAATAAGCTAAGCAGCCATGATACATCCGGCTAGGAGAGCCACTCTTGTTCGCGCAGTACTCACGGCAATACCTAATTTTCAACTCTTTGCATTGGAATTTTCTAAATGGGCTATCAAAACCATTGACAATATTAGAAGAGCTTTCCTTTGGAAAGGTCGTAAGGAAGCGAATGGTGGACATTGCTTTGTTGCTTGGGGGCGAGTAAAGAGGCCAATTGATCTTGGCGGACTGGGAATACTTGATCTAGAGGTGCTTGGGTGGGCTTTGAGGATGAGATGGTTATGGCTAATGAAGACACAACCTGACCGTTCATGGGCTGGTCTTAACATCCAAGTACATCCCATGTCGGTTGCTTTGTTCAATGCCTCAGTCACTTCAATTTTAGGTGATGGTCGCCGAACGCTTTTTTTGGCTTGACAAATGGTTATATGGAAAATCCTTGCCTGACCTTGCGCCATCTTTGTTGTAAGTTTAAGCTCCATTATATTGGTTTTGGTGATAATGATAAATACAATTATGAGACTAATATGTTTGATTAATTATGATATGGTTCAGTCTCATTTGGATGAAAAGGTGAAATCAAATAGGTATGTATTCGACACTTACATTACTATATCTTAGTGTATTTCTCGGATCCAAAATATAGATTAAACTCTACTAAAAGTCTAAGATGAATATGTGCATATAGTTTCATGACACATTCTTGTATGCACATATTTAGGGGGAGTTCACTCTATGTTTTGTGTTTTAACTCATATTTTTTTATACTCAATTAGTTGTGTATGGGACTAACGTGATTGTTAAGTGTTTAAAAGGTTTAGGGCCTGTTCTTTTTTGCTGCGGCTGATGGCCTTTTGGCTGTTTGCGACAGAGATTGCAGAAAGAGAGATACTCGCTTGCGATTTTTGATGGTACAGATATTAGGTTTTTAACGTGTACTGCAATTAACTTATAGATCTCATCTTAAAAAAATACTCCGTTTAAAAATTAGTTACTGTAGTAAAAGCCAAAAGCGGCTTTTAGAAACCGCAAAGAACAGGGCCTTAGTCCCGGATGTTGCTTGACTAACTAGAGATGCATGCAAAGATTGATAAAGAAGATAAATATGGCTCGAGACAAAAGTCAACATGCATATGAATTCTAAAGATAAATGTGCTCTCTCAGTAAAATCAGTAATACCGCACACACCTGCAGAACTACCGTAGTGCGGTAGTACCGGCGTGCAAACAGAGGTATTACCGCAGTGCGGTAGTACCAATTTTTGTGTGGTACGTTTTTTTAGAGAGCACCCTTCTGGGGACTTAAACTCAATAGAAGTCGGTAGTACTGGATTTTCAATGGCGGAACTACCGCATGGTAGTGCGGTAATACCGATTTCCGGTATGTATTTTCCAGAGAGCACCCCTTGAAATACTTGGTCTCTCTGAAAACGGTAGTACCAAAGTTTGAACAGCGGAACTACCGCAGAGCGGTGTGACCGCATCCTGAGCGGTACTACCGGAGAGCGGAACTACCGGCTTTATAACGGCGATAGTACCGCACTTTGGGTTTAAAATTTTGTATTCAATTATTTGCAATTGTGGTGATTATCATCAATTACCAAAAGAAAGATTGAAGAATCTAGACATACCATTATAAGTTAATGATATATTTTGGTAATTAATGATAATCATATTATGGGACTAACATTTTCCATGAGTTCGATGAATAGGTTATGTTCCAAGATGATGCAGACTTTAGATGACTTCATATGTTAAAGATCATTAAGCAAATATTCGAGATAGAAATAGCTTCGTGAGTTGAAGGCCATCAAAAGAGGATACTTCATGTGTTGATGCATATCAAGACATCGAAAAGGAGATGATCATGAGTTGATCATCAAGTCACGAAAAGACAATGACTTAGACTTGAAGTGAAGATGTTCATCTTCAAGCTTCAAGGAATTGCTCAAGGCAAAGGTATGACTAGCTAGAGCTAAGGATATGTTCCTAGTTTTTTACCAGTCTTGGTGTTTGGTTGAAAGACTAGATTGCTAGTATAAGTTTACCGTACTATTAAGAGGGGTCTTGTCTAGCAGCTTGAGTCTCATCATGTGTTGATAGCTCAATCTTACTTACTCTAGCTCTCTATGGCATGATGCTATTATTTGCGAATGTGTTTTGCGAATAGTTGAGGCTTATGTATCTAATCCTTGCAACATGTGACTATACTTTGCAAATGCGTTTTGCAAATGGCTGAAGTCTATGTACCTTTTTCTTGTGATATGACCTAAGTTTGCAAATATGTTTTGGAAGTTGTTGGAGGTCATACAATATCTCTTGACATGGTCTAAAATTGTGTATTATAGTTTTTCTTGGACTTAGACCGTGAATATGACACCTTTGATATCTTATGATTTCTTTATTGATCTAATATGTTTGAGATCATGCAAATAGATGTGATGCGTAGTTCTCTGAATAAGCTTTCCATAGAGTCCAAGATCACTCAATTCCGACATTGGAGTTAAAAGTTATGACCGTTTTACCAAGTGTCATCTGTGCTGAAAAATAGTAGGTGCGGTAGTTCCAAAAATCGGTAGTTCCGCACTTTGTTTTTCAACGGCTATTTTTCTAGCCGTTAAAGTGGAAAACGGTAGTTCCGCACTTGGTATGGCGGTAGTTCCGATTTCCCTGATTTCTTTTCAGGGATTTGGCTCCAATGGCTAGTTTATGTGTGTGAGGTATAAATATTCACTTGCGGCCAGTTGGAGAGTAATTCTTGGTAACTTATTTCACTTTCTTGAGTTAGTGTAAGTCTCTCCACTCCATTGTGCATGTGTTGCACCTTGTGTGCAAAAGAGATAGATCTCCAGTTGCATGTGTTGCATCTAGAGGTGGATTTTGTATCCACTTGAACTTGTGCATTCATTACACGTGGTGAGAGTCAAACAAGGGGCTTGGCTTGTTACTCTTGGAATTTACCGACTCCTAGACGGCGTTGGAGGCGTCGTGCGCGGTGATCTTCTCAAAGAAGGTTGTGAGAAGACCCGGTGTGTTGTGAAGGTTGGAGCTCACCTACCCGGAGTGGGAAGGAGCTATCACTAATGGATTTGAGGTGGAAAGCTTAATTCGTGGAGCCGATCCAATTCGTTTGGACTTACTTCAACGTGGATTAGGGGAGACCGGCAAATCTTCGAACACCACGGTAAAAAGTAATCATGTCAATTGTGATTTGTTTGCTTGTGCTCAATTTACCTTCAAGCAATTTACATTCGTAGAATTAATTTGATTGCTTGTCACCTTAGAATTGCAAACCTTCGACATAGGCATATATTGTTGGTGCACTTAGGTGAACCTAGTTGATTTAGACAATATTTGTGCTAAACCAATTTAAGTTAAGTTTTCGCATTATATACTTGGTTTAGATAAATAGATATTGTTTTTAGATTTCAAAGATAATTTTTAAGACCGCCTGTTCACCCCCTCTAGTCGGCCTCCTCAATCCTACACCTGTGTAAGCATGTGAAGCGGGAAACTGCAAACTGTAGAACTGTGCAGGAGGCTCTAACTGATTCTACTTGGATCCATGATATTAGTGGTGGCCTGTTTACAGAGACGCTTTTGGAGTATTTTCAGCTGTGGAATTTATTAGCGGAGGTGACTCTTGCTCTTAGAGTGGAGAATCAGCACTTATGGGTTTCTTCTCTATCAGGTCAGATCTCCACCACATCAGCCTACAAGCGTTTCTTTGTAGGGGCTGTTGAGTTTGAGCCTTGGAAAGAGATATGGAAGTCTTGGGCCCCCCTCGCTGCAAATTTTTCATGTGGTTGGCTTCTCTTAATCGATGTTGGACCGCTGACCATTTGGCTCATCATGGAATGGATCATCCGAAAAATGCCCACTTTGTGACCAAGAGGAGGAAGATATCTATTATCTGCTCACCACCTATGTGTTCTCAAAAACAGTGTAGTTCACAGTTTTATTCTTTGTTGGCATGCAGCACCATGCACCTAGGCCTACGGATTCTAATTTGTTTGGTTGGTGGCGCCAAGTTCTACGGCAAGTTCATAAACATTACCAAAAGGGCTTCAAATCTTTAGTTTTGTTGGTGGCTTAGTGGATTTGGGAGTATAGAAATAGGTGTATTTTTGAGAGGACCTCCCCTAACTCTAGCGTTTTAGTGCAAAAGATTAGAGATGAGGTCAAAATGTGGTGTGTGGTAGGGGCTAAAGGCTTTAGGCGCATTTGGCCATAGTTTGTTTGAATAGGTGGTCTTTTGGTCGCTTTTTGTATTCTTGACCTTTTTTGTGCTTGATTTTGAGTTTTTTTGACTCTTTTTTTAATATAATGATCGCAGTTCTCCTGCATGTTTGTGAAAAAAAAATCATAAATTACAATTCCAAAGACCCACGCAAACGAACTGAACGAAGGCGCCGCGTGGTTCGTTCACGGCCTCACATATGGGCCAGTACAACTCGAGCTCGATGGTATTTTTGACTCGACCCAGCCCGAGCCCGATCAACTGCCCGCCTGCATGGCGGCTGTCGCCTCCTCCCCCTCCGCATCCACGCGCCGCCGACCAAAACCCTACTCTCTCTCCTCCTCGACGCCCGCCAACGGCGGCGGGGGCGGGGTGGCGGTGAAGCAGGTGACGCGGGGGAACCTGGCGGAGGCGCTGGGGGAGCTGCGGGCGCGGGTGCGGGACGCGGCGTTCGTGGGGCTCGACCTGGAGATGAGCGGCGTGACGAGCGCGCCGTGGCGGGACACCTTCGAGCTCGACCGCGCCGACGTCCGGTACCTCAGTCTCCGCGACTCCGCGGAGCGCTTCGCCGCCCTGCATCTCGGCGTCTGCCCCTTCCGCTGGGACCCCGCCAAGTCCGCCTTCGTCGCCCACCCGTGTGTCGCACTTGTCTTCTCCCCATCTCCCCGATCCCTTTCCGTTCTAATCCACCAGTAGCTATGAGCTAGTGATACGCGTATCCACTGTGAATTGGTTTGCACTTTGCAGCTTCCGTGTTGCAGCTTGTTGTTAATTGCTGGTAGTTCACTAGTAATTTTAGGTAATGGCTGCATTTGTATGCTTTGTGTTCGCTAGGATCTGTTGCGTGTAGTGCGTTGAACATAGCACCTGGTGAACTTCTAATGATCTGTTGAGGCAGGAGGTGCCATTTCGATCGTCTATATTTTTGGGCTTGCGATGAGATATATGGTTTGGGGTTTTGGATTGAACTGGCTACCGCTTTTTGGCTTACTTGGGTTATATATGCTTGTGAACAGCTGGGGTTTAGGGCTCGAGGGGCCTAAGTAGGAAATGTGTGGCTTCCTCTTCATTAAATGGGATGCTATGGATCTGTGAATCTGTGATGAACTGAATAACTTATTATATCTTTTTGGTTGCAAATACTGAATTTGTGTGGTTTTTATTATAGAAAATTTTGATGATATTTAGTGAAGTAGTACTTTAGCTTTGTTTTGAACAGCCAGTATTCCCCAATTATCTTAATAACAGATTAATAGGTGCTGACTCTGCTTCGCATAGCGGTCCACAGTAACAAGTTCACAGAGCACAGATTGAGATAGCAACACCCATGATCTGAACACCCCGAGAACAACGTTGATGTAGAATGGTTCTTGAATAGGGTTGGCAACGGGCATAAACCCACTGGGTTTTACCGTCCTAAATCCGTGCCCACGAAAGTTGGACGTGTCCGCTAAAAAACCCATACCCGTGACGGGTACAGATTTTTGCCCAAACCCATACCCACTGGGTTAACGGGTACCCACGGGTCACCCATGCCCAGACCCATGCTCACTGAGTTCATAGTTCATAGTTCACTGAGTTCATACCATACTAACAGAACAGACAACTCAAAATGAAAAAGTACTAAAATTACTTATAAAGACAAACTACAATGGTAGCTAAGTTCTCAAAAGCCAGCATACCCGAACCCGTATGGGGGTATGGGCTGGCTTGTTGGGTTTATAACTCCTATGGACCGGGTTTATATTACCCATGGGTTTACGGGTTCGGGTACTATAGGAACGTACCCGAACCCGTAGACCCGATAGGTTAGACTTTTTGCCCATTAAGAGACCCATGGGTTAGGAAATTGACTCAGACCCATGCCCTAATAGAGTAAAAACCCATCGGGTTTCGGGTTTCGGGTACCCATTGCCACCTCTATTCTTGAACAAGGGACCTTGCAGAAATTTCCTTTATGTAAAACTATAACGCTTCCTCCTGGAGAGAGTTGGCATAGCTGATTTGCAACGGATAGTTCATTCTTGATTGCTTGATCTTTTTTCCATGACACAACCTTTTCTTCTTGGCAGGCATAATTTTTTTATATTCCCTCACAACGAGTTCCCAAATGACAGTTCATCTCTGGAGTCAGACCACTTCAATTGACTTGCTAGCGAAGTACCAGTTTGATTTCAACATGTGCTTCTCTGAAGGTGCTTTCTCTAACCCGCAATACTTTGTTGATTTGTTACTGCATCTGCATGCATGTGTCTGACTCAGATCCAAAATTGCAGGATTGACCTTAGACACATTGCTCAATTTTTTAGTTGTTTTTAATTGGCTAGTACATACAAACCATGCATGAAAAGCCTAGAGTATTTGTTTATTTATGATATTTGGTTAATCTCGGAAATATCTTATTTATCCAGAGCACAAGAAGAAGATGCACTTGAGAAATTAAATATATTGTATCATGATCGAATACTTGCATCTCCAAACACTTGTGAAGAGGAAGGAGATGTACCATTGAAGAGTGCTGCCAGGAAGATAACATGATTTGGGAAAACTGGAGCTCTGCTGCGCAAATTTTGGTTTGCTAACGGGCATGGACTGGAAATGTGGACCGGTGAGTGGTGACCGGACAAGCCTGGAGTAGTTGAGATTTGTAGAGCAAGATATACAGTAGTACTATCTCGTTTAGATTTCTTGGTACATTGGTGGAGTTATTTCTACACATATTTTTACATTCTGTTGTCTTGTACGTCTAAAGCATGTTTATTTGTATGCTTCCTAATAGGAGGAAATGGTACCGTACATATGCCCGAATCAAAATTTCTACAGAATCACATAATGCATTGCACGGATCGAGAAGCAGGTGAGTGTAAATACAAGATAGGACTGGGCAAGTGCAACCTGTGAAACTGACAGGGCGGATCTAGTTGTACAGGGAAACCCATATGCTATGGGGAGCGCGAGCACAGCTGACGACGTACCGCAACTCCACTGGATGCTGAGATCTGGTGTTGCTGATACGAGGATACCGGCACGGCAGCTTGCCGGCTGCGCCCAAAGGTCCAGCCTCTACGGCCCGCCCCCCGAACGCTCGATCCCACGGCTCCCGGCCCGTGCCTGCCGTGCCGCGATGCCAAGTAGCAGGTTTCTCGAATGGGCCGCAGTGGGGCGGGGTCCCATTGGCACCGCGCCGGTGGCCGATTTTGGGCCGCGTAGTAGACTGCGGTGCAGAGATGTGGCCGCCGCTAGCGAATGAATGATGGGATTTCGGCGCGGCCGGCCGGTGTAATGGCCGACGCAGGAGGCAGGTCCATCCATCCACGCTGTGAACGGACAGTTGGACACTGCTCTTGGAAGATCCCATTGATGACGGCGGGGCCTTTATTTTGTCGGTCCATCGCCACATGCACGGGCATGGCTGGCCCCTCTTCTGCTCTGGCAAGCAACGCGGCCAACCGATCGAGTACCTGGAACCGCCTAAACGTGTTAGATTTGTCGAGGAACCTTCGTTTCCGACCAGTTCGATGGATTTCTCTGTTTAGAATAAGAACGAATCAATCACAGAAGATGACAGAATAATAAATTAAATACAGAGAGATAAAGAGAACTTCTGATCTTTCTTTATTGCTTTAATTAATTAAGTACAAAAATCTGTTATATAACTCCCTATTTATAGAATATACTGAGATATCTACTATGGATCAGGACTCCTGTTCTGGACCCAAGTTTCCTAATAAGATTCTCGTGTCTTGCTCGGAGCTCGTAGTGGCCAATTAACCTACGAAGAAACCAATGCGACGTAGTTTAGAACGAAATTAACGTGCATAAAACAACGTACGCTTGTCCGCGCCTGCATGCCTTCCCTCGTGCAATTCTTTCCATCTTTCGCGCAAATTAAGATCGAATCGCTTCTTCGTCGGTTCGATCGTTCGATTGGCGGCCATCCAAAACTTTTGGGGAGTTCGGCGATTGGCGAGCATAAAAAAAGGGCACCCGTTTGGAAACACGCGTAGAACACGGGAGCTGCTTCACGTAACTTCAACGACACAACACCTCATGTGAACTCCACGTTATATTGCTCACTTCTTAATTGGCCCCGCTTGTTTCAGCTTCTAACTTCGGTTTTTTTCATTATTCAGTAATTCATCTTTTTCTAAAATTTTTTAGATTTTTAAACTTTTTTGTATTTTTCTTTTTTCCCCGTGTTTCTTTGTATTGTTCGTGATGGGCTAACATATTTTTTCTATTTTTATATTTTTTTCTAAAATTTAATTATATCTAAAAAGTTAAATCAGTTATAGTAAAAAAATCAGTTATAGTAAAATTTTAATTAAAAGTTAAAAATATCCCTAAAACGAACGTAAAAAAAACAAAGGGATCCAAGGTATAGTACTACCTTACGTGACTCTCTCTCTCTCCCAGTCGAAGTAGTCCAGGGAGAGGGCACAAAACTAACAACTACTAGCTATATAGCATTTAACTTAATTGCTTTCTTAAACAGTGGCATCAGAACATGCAAGTGGTGTCAGTGAGATCCTGGAAAATTCTCACATCTTGGGACTTTGCGGACGGTCAAATGATTGGGCTGCCTTTTTGCATGCATGCACACATACACACTGCCCGGTTGCACTTTGGAGCAGGCACAAAACAAAGCCCAGGGTCACATGCACGGGTGATTCTTGCATCTCTTGTTTATGATATTTATTAGCCCTTGGGTTGAGCTTGTGCTAATGCAGTTGGTCAAACGGCTCACTTCACATGGCAAAGTGCTAGTGGGTGTGATCTAGGGATGACAATGGGTATCTAAAATCTGATATTCGGTGGGTTTGTACTTTATTAGGACATGGATCTGAGTCAATTTTCTAATCTATGAGTCTCTTAATGAGTAAAAAGTCTAACCCATCAGATCTGCTGGGTTCGGTACGTTCCTATAGTACCCGAACCCGTAAACCCGTGGGTAATATAAACCCGACAAACCAGCCCATACCGGCCCACAATAGCCAGCCTGACCCAACTAATATATATAAAAGATGTAAACCCTAACTCACTTGCTCACTGGGTCAATCCTCATTCCTCCCCAGTCCCCACCCCGAAATCCTGAATCCTCCCCACAGTGGCGGCGGCGCGGCGCATATGGCAACGGGCATAAACCCACTGGGTTTTGCCATCCCAAACTCGTGGGTTAGGAAATTGACTTAGACACATGCCCGAATAGAGTAAAAATCCACCGGGTATCGGGTTTCGGGTACCCATTGACATCCCTACTTATGTGCTACTCCTACCCATGGGCGACCCATGGGTACCCGTTACCCGAGTGGGCATAGGTCTGAGCAAAACTTTGTACCCGTCACGGGTATGGGTTTTTTAGCGGGCACGTTCAACTTTCATAGGCACGGATTTGAGATGGTAAAACCCAGCGGATTTGTGCCCATTACCATCCCTAGTGTGATCCCATCGTTTGTGCCTATTAGGAAACCAGGGATAAGGGTTTCCGTTTAAACGGATTCTTTCCGTTTAAACGAATCCCTATCTATATTGGGCACCTCACCCACCCCTATAAATAGAGAGCCATATGGCTGATTTTGTACCCCATTGAATTGAAGCAATAAAAGAAAGACCAGGAGTTCTCTCTACCTCTCTGTGTGTTCAATCTATTATTCTGTCTTCTGTGGTTGATTCGTTCTTGTTCTTAGCAGAGAAATCTCTTGGACTGGTCGCCAGCGAGGGGTTTCTCAACACGTTATCAGCACGAATCGCTCCGGTGAACGAAGGTAATCATCGAAGCACTTAATAGATTGGTTTTCTAGATCGCTTTGAATTTGCTTTTTCTTCGCGTTCTAGATTGGTTTTTTCTACGGTGCAAATCCCCCTAATCTACCGCGAGCAGACACAAAGTCGCCGGCACAATGTCGATCGGTAGATTGCGAAACGGGGTAGATGTTGATTGCACTGTAGAAAACGATGCAAATCCGCCCTAATCTACCGCGAGCAGACACGAAGTCACCGACACAATGTCGATCGGTAGATTATGAAACGGGGTAGATGTTGATTGCATCGTAGATGAGAAACAAAATTTCTTTTGCATTGCCTTTTCTGTTTGGTTGGCCCTGGCCTCACGTGCGCACATACCAACCGCCGCCTCCCGCATGAGGCGCCGCCATCGTCGCCACACCCGCGCCCCGAACAGCGCGCCGCCTCACCGGCCTCGGCTCCCCGCGTCGCGCCTGCATGCGCGCTCGCCGCCGCCGGCCTCCCCGCACTGCCTCCTCGCGCGCGCCGCATGCGCGCTGCTGGCTGCCTCGGCGCGCCGCCGCAGCTGCCTCCCACGCTGCCCTCCTCGCGCGCGCCCGCATGGCGCTGCTGCCGCCTCGCGCGCCGCCGCGCGCGCCTCTCCGCTCCCGAACAGCCGGCGCCGCCACTCCCGCGACGCGGCGCGCCGCCGCCCGCGCATCGGGCTCGGGCCACCGTCCGCGCCGCTGAAGCGCCGCCGCCGGCCGACGGCAGCCCGGCCGCCACCCGGCGGCGCCTCCGCCGCTTCGCCGCCGCTTCGCCGCCGCCGCCGCTTCGCGCGCTTCGCCGCGCCGCGCCGCCGCTTCGCGCCGCGCCGCGCCAGACGCTGCGCCATCGCAGCGCGCGCGCGCCGCTCGGCCCGACATGCGCCCGATACGCATGCGCGCCGCCGCCGATGCCTCGGCCCTCCGCCCGCATCGCGCCGCCACCACTCCACCTGGCGCTCCTCCTCGCGCGCGCCAGACGCCGCCGCCGCCGCGCCGCGCGCGCCGCCACCGCGACTGCCCCGACGCTGCGCGCCTGCCGCCGCCCCGCCGCCGCTCGACGCTGAGCCGCCGTGCCGCCGCCCGAGGTCGGCCCCTCCCCGCGCTGGACGCCTCCTGTGCGCCGCCACAAGAGAGCTAAGGGGGAGGGGAAACCCTAGCAAGGGAGCAAGCCGGCAAATTTAAACGGGCCAAATGGGCCGGCCGAAAATCTCAAAAAGGGGGCCTAGTAGGAAGGGGAATTTTGCAGAAAATCCCATGAAAAATCAGAAAATTGCGCATAATTTTCTCTGAATTGAAAATTTGCGTAAAACCCCCCCTGGAGTTGCAGATTCGCTGAAAATTTGTATTCTAGCATAAAAGGGTCTCGGGAACTCGAATTTTGCATTATTTTCAGCATTTGAAGCTTGTTTATTTATGCTATTATTGTTTTATATATTTTCTGTATTTATTGCTTTTAATCACTGAAAATTAGCAGTAAATTATGGAAAATGTATAGAGAATTATGGAACATTACGAGAATTTATTGTACCATTTATTTACTGCGATAAATAATTTCATGCATGTTTAATCAAGTAAACTTATATGTTCCATTCATCGCATGTAGATGATCGATATCACGAACAGGAGTTCGAGGAGCTTGCTCAAAGATGGCAAGAACTATCGCGTGGGCATCCGATGTCGAGATAGTACTTGAGTCGTGAAGCTCGCGCGCTATTGGGATTGGCGGCGGCATGACGCCAAACCTACACCGAGAAAATGATCGTGCACTTCATTTTCTCAGCACCACCTCTGCATTACTCTCAAGAATGAGTATATGGCGGAGAAAAGCGCGCTAGCATTCGGACCGCACTCAAGAAGCGGTTTGAGAGGCTAAAGTACACCATTCTTCCTCAAGCGAGCAGAGTGGATCGGACTAAAGTTTGCCGATTTCAAGGCGGCCGAGGAGTACAATTGTCTTGCACAGACTTGTACCAATCTTCAACTCTGTGGCGCGATCACGGATGAGCGAAGATTGAGAAGACCATGTCCACCTTTCACCCCAATGTATCTGACCGCCCGCAACTATCGCCAAGACGGCTACAAGGAATACGCGAATTGATTGATATGATGCAGTAGCGGAGGCTCGGATGAACTTCTCCGCAAGAATTACGCCACTCGACCATTGGGAGCTCCACGCCGTGAAGCCAATCTTTGGGAGCTACAAGGTGCGAAAGCCCTTGATGAAAAGAAGGGGAAGAAGAGTAAGGCCGTTGCCCGTAAAGGCAAGTCGATGCTCCAAATGACAAAAGGGCTAAGGAGAGTGGCAAAACCTATGGTCACAGAACTAAGGTTGCTACAAGTGTGGCAAGTGGGGGCATTGGTCGCGGATCGTAAAGCACCGCAACATATCATTGATGCCCACCAAGCCCGTAAGAACAATGGCAAAGGGCGGCTGAAGCTCACTTTGCATTTGTTGAGGGGAGCATCATGAGCCATTGCTCGAAATGATGGAGGTTGAGTCCATCCAGCAAAGACCCCTTACGACCTAGAGGCGACCACCTCCATGATTTCTCTCAAGAGAATATCACTCTAAAAGATAGCCAAGAAGTCAATGACTTTCTAGTTGATTCCGTCGATGCACGAATGCATGAGACATTAATTGTCATTTATTTTGCATTAAATGGACAAGTTAGATCTTGCATGGATGGTACTTTATTTTTGTCTTCTCGTAATGGTTGGATGATTTTGAAATAATTCATTCATTTATTTAGTTTATAATGGCATGAACACGTGTGGCTATATTATACCAACATTAAGGCGCTGCAGCTGCATAATCGCTCAAGATGATTTAGAAGCTCTGAACTATTCTGTCTTTGGCATGACAGATTAGGCCACCCAGGTCTTAGAATGATGAGAAATATAATTAATAATTCCCACGGGCATAATATTAATGTGAAGAATTTCTCGAATCATGAAGATTTTGTGTGCCCTGCATGTGCCACCGGGAAATTAATTATTAGGCCTTCCACTCTGAAAGTGAAGGATGAAGTCCCTGCATTTCTGGAACGCATCCAGGGAGACATTTGCGGTCCTATTCAGCCCATCTCAGGGTCATTTAGGTATTTTATGGTGCTCATTGATGCTTCCTCAAAGTGGTCATATGTGGGTTTATTATCCACAACAAATCATGCTTTCGCCAAATTGATCTCGCAGATCATTCGCATCAGAAATGTGTTCCCTGATCATCGCATCAAGTCCATCGGAATGGACAATGCCGGAGAATTTATTTCAAAGCCATTTGATGATTATTGCATGGCGATGGGGATTGCAGTGAGCATTCAGTACCGCATGTCCATACCCAGAACGGTTTGGCAAAGACTTTAATCAAGAGAATTAAATTTATTGCCCGACCCATTTTGGAGAATTATAATTTGCCAGCTACATGTTGGGGACATGGCAGTTCTACATGCAGCAAATCTCATTAACTTTCGACCTTCGGCCTACAACATCCATTCACCTATACAACTAGTGCAAGGGTCACCACCGAAAATTTCTTATCTCAGGAGGTTTGGATGCAAGGTTTATGTACCTATACCCCCTCCACAGCGAACTGCAATGGGTCCTCTCCGTAAGACTAGGATATACGTTGGTTATGAGATCGCATCCATAATCGTATTTGGAACCCATGTCGGAGATTTGCATCTTGCCGCTTCATCGATCGCATTTTTGATGAGGATAATTTCCGACATTAGGGGAGGAAATCAACCCTTTCATGAAAAATACAGGAAATTACGTGGAAGCCACGGAATTCCCGCACATGACCCACGCACTAGTAAATCAAATAGAGAAGTCCGTAAGACAATAAAAGTCCGTAAGACAAGAGAAGTCCGTAAGACAATAGAAGTCCAGAAGACAAATGATTTGTAAGCATTAGCGAATCAACTGCCTAATCACTTTAGTGATTTGAAGAGCGTGACTAAGTCGCATGTGCCTGCACGCACTGCACCGGAGAGGGTTGAAATACCAAAGAAAGCAGAAGGTATCCCCAATCTCGTCTAGAGGCCTCGAAAAAAAAAAGAGGACGAGAACTCCGGCTCCTCGAATCCTAAGTAACCGGGGACGCCTAGTGAAAAAGGATAAGAAGGACTTATCACAGCCGATCACCGAAGTCCCCCAGAATGAGAAGGGGAGCCAGTTGAGACCTGGCACATGTATGACACCTCCAGTAGAGGCCATACCGGATCTGAATATCCCCATCGGCATGGATGTGTGCGCACACATCGGAGCCGAAAAACTAAAGGGACTTGCCACCGCAATTGAAAGAAGCGATGCGCAAGGTGAAGCTCCAGAAGAAGCAACTCATGAAGAAATAGCTATAAATTATGTGCACATGGGAGAGTCCCTGAACAGGACAACAGCCAATATCGATATCTACTTCGCAAAGAAAATTACCACAATCATTGATCTTGATCCCGAGCCTGCATCGCTCGCTGAATGTAAGAAAAGATCAGATTGGGAAGATTGGAAGAAGCCAATAACAACTGAATTGCTATCTCTGAACAAAAGAGATGTGTTTGGGCCCGTATGCCGCACACCTCCCCATGTGCACCCCGTAGGGCACAAGTGGGTATTTGTTCGAAAGAGAAATGAAAGAAACGAAGTGGTGAGATACAAAGCAAGGCTGGTAGCACAAGGTTTCACTCAACGTCCTGGAGTTGATTATGAAGAAACCTACTCCCCAGTCATGAGTGGAATTACCTTTAGATACTTGATCTCAATGGCAGTGAACTTGAATTTAGAAATGAAATTGATGGATGTTGTGACTGCATACCTTTATGGTAACTTGGATTCGGAAATTTATATGAAAGTCCTTGAAGGAATTTCTCTCCCGAACCAAGACAGAGCAAATAGAAATCTGTACAGTGTGAAGCTTAGAAAGTCTCTGTATGAACTGAAGCAATCTGGCAGAATGTGGTATAATCGCTTAAGCGACTTTCTTTGCAAGAAAGGCTACAATGAAGACTGTCCTTGTGTATTTATACGGCGATCCCAGAATGGATTCTCAGATAATCTCAGTGTATGTAGATGATCTGAATATCATCGGGACAGTGGAAGATATAAAAGAAGCAAGCTCCTACTTGGAGTCAAAGTTTGAAATGAAAGACTTGGGCAAGACCAAGTTCTGCTTAGGCCTGCAGCTTGAGCATGTCCCTGGAGGAGTCTTAGTACATCAGTCGACCTACACCCAGAAGGTGCTAGAAAGATTCGGCTTTGAGAAAGCATTCCCATCAAAGTACTGATGATCGGAGATCTTTACAGACAAGAAAAGATCCTTTCCGACCTAGGGAAGAGGGGGAGGAAGTCCTGGGACCGGAATTCCCATACTTGAGTGCAGTTGGAGCACTCATGTACTTAGCGAACTGCACTAGACCGGATATTGCCTTTGCCGTAAACCTATTAGCAAGGTATAGTGCAGAGCCCACCAAAATGCATTGGCAGGGCATAAAGGACATCTTTCGATATCTCCAAGGAAGCAAGGATCTTGGTTTGTTCTATAGAAAGAATCAAGATCTGAACTTGATTGGCTATGCAGATGCTGGGTACCTATCTGACCCGCATACCGCAAAGTCACAAACAGGCTATGTATTCCTGTGTGGTGGAACTGCAATTTCCTGGAAATCGTCTAAGCAAAGCCTTGTAGCTACCTCGACGAACCACTCGTAAATAATAGCGCCGTATGAAGTCGCACGTGAATGCGCAGCTACGCCGAATGGTTCACCACATCCAGCAGTCATGTGGGATGAACATTGTGCAAACCCCCACTATTATCTATGAAGATAATGCCGCTTGCGTTGCATAAGTACAAACGGGCTATGTGAAGAGTAATCTCACAAAGCATATAAACCCCAAGTTCTTCTATGCTCATGAATTGCAAAAGATGGACGAGATTAAAGTACTGCACACTAAGTCTTGTAAAAATCTAGCAGATTTATTCACAAAGTCCCTCCCCGCATCTAGTTTTGAAAGGTGCGTGCGAGGGATTGGTATGATGAGATTTAGAGAAGTGCAGAATTCAAGGGGAGAATTATCTCAAGTCCGTTAGTAAATCTTGATCTTGAAGATCAAGTACCCAAAGAATAAAAGTCCTGAAGACTAAATGAAGTTGGATGAATTGTACTCTTTTTCCCTTGACGAGTTTTCCTGAAGTTTCTCGATCAAGGTTTTTAATGAGGCAATTCGTGCAATCGCAGCATAACATGCATCATGTACTCTTTCTCCAAATTTTTCCCACTGGGTTTTTATGGAGTTTTAACGAGGCATGAGTATGTCGGATGAGTGCCCAAGGGGGAGTATTAGGAAACCAGGGATAAGGGTTTCCGTTTAAACGGATTCTTTCCGTTTAAACGAATTCCTATCTATATTGGGCACCTCACCCTCCCCTATAAATAGAGAGCCATATGGCTGATTTTGTACCCCATTGAATTGAAGCAATAAAAGAAAGACCAGGAGTTCTCTCTACCTCTCTGTGTGTTCAATCTATTATTCTGTCTTCTGTGGTTGATTTGTTCTTGTTCTTAGCAGAGAAATCTCTTGGACTGGTCGCCAGCGAGGGGTTTCTCAACAGTGCCTTTTGGAAGTGAGCGGTATAAAAGCATGAAAAGAATAGTAACAAAGTGTGCATCTGGCTTGGAGTGAATACCATCCTCCAATGGCTTCACTTGACCATCTAGCTAGGATCTCCTCAATCCTAACCCCAATTAGTCAATCGTGTTTTCTTTGTAGCTGACATTTGGGTGACATTTGGTGTGAATACAATTGCTTTCAAGTTTAATTAATTATATAGTCCTAAAGCTTGGGTTTCTACAAAAATGTGCAAGTGAGGCAGAGACGGAGAGAGAGAGAGGAGGTAGGACACGGTTTTACCTGCAGATCTGATCTGATATCCTCTCTGGCTCCAAAAGGGTTTTTTAAAAGTTGTACCAATATATGATATGTTAACAACTAGCAAGACTTAAAAGAGTTTTTTTTAACTTCTGTTTTTTTCCCTATTCAGTAATTCGTCTTTTTCTGATTTTTTTAGACATTTTGAGCTTTTTTGTATTTTCTTTTTTCACGTATTCCTTTGTATTATTCGTGATGGGCTAACATGTGTTTTCTATTTTTACATTTTTTAAAAAAAATTAATTATGCCCAATAAACCAATTCAGCTACAGTAAAAAAAATAAGCCAACTACAGTGAAATTTTAGTTAGAAGTCAGAAGCCATTGCCATTCTGAACACCCCCAAACTAATATGCTTTACCAAAAAAAGCTAATAAACAACATTATCTCAATGCCTAAGGAATTGCCTAGATTAATTAAAGTTAGGTTCACTACTGCCCAGAGTAGGTTCCATCAGGACAAGCTAGCTGAAGTGGATATATATATATATTCTCAAGAGCAATGACATGGGATGTCTTGAAAGC
Organism: Melocanna baccifera; assembly: GCA_036346265.1. NCBI lineage: Eukaryota > Viridiplantae > Streptophyta > Magnoliopsida > Poales > Poaceae > Melocanna > Melocanna baccifera. The sequence continues at coordinate 3,156,203 of CM070710.1, forward strand.
GAGAAAACCATAATTAATTTAGACCTATATATGGGACCGATTCAAGTAACCAAGCTGTCAGCATTTCTTGATGGCATTCAGTTAATCAGGACCTTTTCGGTTTTAGTTGAGCGATCGATTTTCAGTTTAAATTTATGAGTGCATCACTGCATCCCCCATCAAATGAAACCTAGCAAGGCGTAACCAAGCTAGCCGTCATCAAATGAAGCAGACGTACCACTAGCGAATAATCAAGCACCTTACCATCTTACTGGTTCGTATCCTCTGCTTCGAAGTTCAAACGACACGTGCGGCCCATTCAAGTGGCCACAGATAATTAGCTGCTTGAAAGTCAAGACTTGAAACAACCGTGCACAAAAAACATTTACGATATCTTGTAAAAATGTTATGCACTTCAAGTTGTCTTCATCTGGAAGCTTAAGAGCCTTACATTTCGATTTTTGAAACCGATTTCGTTCTTTTCGGATTTTCAAACTTTTTTATTTTCGACTTCGATTAATCAATCTATTTATCAGATATACCAACTATAGTTGAAAATATCAACCATAGCAAGAAAAAAGATATCAATACTTTTGGTGGACCTAGATGAGTTCCGGATGGTTGAGTGCAGGATACACGAGCTTGAAGTGTTGTGTTCGATCGATCCCCATCCGCGCAGGGGCGAAAACGCGCTCTCTCGCAAAAAAAAAAAGGACGAATCATACCACATAATCACAGCACCTTTCGTACCGTTTGGACTAAAATTACCCATCCTAGTAGCTAGTAACTAGGTGAATCCTCCGCGGAGGACCATATCATGCTTTTATGAGACCGCTTGGTTAGGATAAAATTTAATAATTTATAGTTGAAATTATATTGTAATTGGTTGAGATTATACTGTAACTGACGATAACTTATTTGGTGTAATTAATTTTAGAAAATCTAAAAATAGAAAAAACATATTAATCCATCATATAGAATGTAAACGAATACGAAAAAAAGAACCAGTAATAAAGTTAAAAAATACTAAAAAGCAAAAAAAAGAGAGAAAAATATGAATAGTAAAAAAATAAATTAGAAATCAAAAGTCTAAACCTAAATAAGCAGATCATATATACGCTTAGATGATTTTTGGTGATACACATAAACTAGTCAATATACCAGACGTCTACTCATCGAAATAGCACGAGTAGTGTCACAGGAAACTGATGTGCACGGGTCATGCATGCTGTCTCTCTGGACTTTTTCTTTGCGAGCACTCCATGCGGTACTCCCCTATTTCTTTTTTACTTTTCACAGTTTTTAATATACGAATTTGATTGCTACTTTTTATAATTTTATATAAAATATACTAATAAAATTATAATATTATAAAAATATTTTTAAAATAATAAATCTAATGGTATAATTTTTATATAATCAATATACATATTTTTAAATCTATTAGTAGTTCAACTCTAAAAATTTTGATGGTATGGATTTAAGAAGTTAAATAAAAAAGAATGAATAGAGTACAGGGCTATATCCAGGTGTGTTCCTAAAACTAGCATAATCACGCAAAGGTGTCCCCTTGTGAGAGCATAACCTAATTGAAGTTTGGGACCGAAGGTTGGCATCTTCCTCAGACCTGCAGACATGGGGCGGCATACGTCCAAAAAGATTAGTTAGCAACTCTGTGCATGATATATCCAGGGCACAGGCTAGGAATGCAGAGCAATGATGTCACTCTTATGTGCAACGTATAACGGTTATGGATATTGAGGTAGAAATGGACATTAGATATTTTGATATATAGGTACTAGATAGTGTTATATATGTAGGTAATATTTTAATTCTAAGTTTTAGTAGAAGACAAAAATGATATACTAGTAATGCATAATTAACTAGTAACAGTAGATTACTCATCATACTTCAGAATATACGTAAGAAAATATTGTATCAAAGTCGTATGAACACACGAACGACTTACTGATGAGCTTGATGAAGGGTAGGAAGCAGCAGCTTGATGCAGTGTAGACTTGACGCAGTGTAAGACATAGATGAAGCAGAGCAGGAGCGGTCGCGCAGATGTGCGCTGCCCAGAAACCTTATTGCTGCCCCCGTGCAGGTCTTTACGGCAGCAATGGCTCGGAGATACCGCTTACCCTCCTTCCAAGTGCACGCAGGGAAGAAAGGCCGGCGTGGTTCGAACAGCACAGTACAACAGCACAATATCACCAGAGATGAAGATGATAATAGGAGAAGGAAAATAAAAAGTTCGCATCACCAAGCCTGGACGTCTCCAGGTCTTTTATAAACGTGCAAATTACTCTATAGTAACTGCCCTCATTGAACGAAAATTATTCACTGGTAACTGATAAAATTTAAATCCAAATAATGGTAATTAAGCAGTCTCATGACTAGTTAAAAGGAGAGAGATGATGCAAGGTTCAGAAAAAATAAGGTGGACATGGTCTGCCAAGTGGCGCGCCACGTCACGGCGCGGTCGCGAGTCATAAGTCACGCAATTTTCACGCGAAAATACGCGAATACTCGCGCGCGTGCGTGCGCGCGTGTGTGATTAGGCAAAGCCATCCACATCCTTAATTCAAGGAATGGAATGGACTCTACCCTATAAATTGGTTTTCCCCAATTTGCCTTAGCAATATGGTACTAAACCTTGCATGCTTTGAAATTTAAGAAAATAGGCCACAAATAATAGGCTTATTTCTAACAGGTAGTGCTAGGTAAGTGGATCCCTCGAAGAAATGTAGTTGTATACTCAGTAGAGCCAGATTCATGTTTGGATGATAAATCGGTTGCTTCTTGCTAAGGTCGTGTGGGTGCTATTGCGTCTACATTGTAATAAAAACCGATGATATATCTACTTTGTAATAGAAAACCGACATGTTTTTTGCGTTATCGATTCCAAACATAATCTGACAATGACTTCTCACGGTGTATAATTCACACATCCGTTTTCTTCGGCAAAGCGGATGTTGTGTACTAGTGTGAGACTAAGATATGGGTGGTGGAAAAGATATAGCCCTTTTCTCTCTTTTCTTTTTTCTCGTGCGTTTTTATGTCTACGTGAAAGTGGAGTAGTAGACTAGTAAGCACGCAGGAGGAAAGAAGGGGAGCGGATGATAATACCCGACCCAAGTCAACCCACCCAACAAACCCTGCGGTGGTGAGCAAAAGCGGGGGCGTGTAGCCATAACGCCAGGCACGCGGGCCCCCCACACCGTCTGTGCGGTTGCATCATGCACACCGTGTGTGCGTGTGAGCCTACGGTGAGGTGCAGCTACGCCACTCCATGTGGGCATTGCTGCCGTGCACCACTGAGCCCAACTGCACTTCCACTGCTCCATCCATCGATCGCATCTCCTGTACATTTCAGTATAATTTTTTTTAGGTAGCTTTATTACTTGCTTGGTTCGGAGGAAAAGATGGTTGGTTGATGCTGAAACAACACCGATTTTTGCAAAATAAAAAAAAATTGAATTGAATTTTCGTTCTTCTTTTTCTCCTTTGTTTCCTCAGGCTATTCCTCACCAATCTCCAAGCAAAGCAGACCTCAATCGTTGTCTTTGCGACGTGGAGGGAGAAGCTTCGTGCGGTTACTGTTCCCGTCCGACAAATCATCGCCTCCACTTGCCCTTTTGTCGCCAGCGCCTGCTCTCGCGTCTTCTTGCGCCAGCGTGCCCTGACAGCTCTCCCCCGCCTGTCAACAATTGTACCACCCCCATTAAGGCCCCTGTAGCGGTGTCGAGTGTCGCCGATGGCCACCACCGCTCTCGAACCTGACTTGGCCACCGCCATGATCTCTCTTCGCCACCAAGCTTCCGCGAGTTCTCCTGCAGCTTCAAGCCCTTGCCAGCTTGCCCCACCTATCCGTAGCTGCGATGAGACACCCAAGCCAGCTGCCCCCCTTCGTTGAGCTCCAACGTGTGGCCGCTGAGCTAGCACTCCGCCTCTCTCCGGTGCAAACCGATTTTGCAGCCTATTTAAGCAACCCCGAGCTCTCCAGTAGACACCCGCGACCACCCCGAAGCCCACTGAAACCCCAGGGCTCCTCTCTTCCCTCCCAATTCGGGTAATTGCCGAAATCCCCAAATCGGAGCCCTAGCGCAATGTCTATTACCCGGTTCCCCATTTCTCAATTCCCTTCGCCTATAGCTTCACCATAACCCTACAATCAACCTCCAGCCATTGCCTTAACCTCCCGAACCTTCTTCTTCCCCGGCACCGAGAGCCTTCTCACCGCCATCCACCTCCTCCGTGGCCAGCCCAACCCGAGCTTCCCGAGCTTAAACTGATGCTTCCCTACGCCTCTTCGAGCCCTAGTGATGCTCAAAAACCAACCCAATTGCCCTAGGAAGCCACCCCTCTAACAGCAAACTCAATTGACCGCGAGGGAGGAGGAGCTCGCCGCTGGTGAACGCCACCTCCATTGGCCTTCCAACCACCTAAAACGGAACTCCCTTAGCCTCGTGAACCCGCCCCTAACTTCAAAAGCCATCGCATATCACCCTGTTGCCGCCACCTCGCCTCGCTTTGTCGTGGCGCGCTGTCGAACGGGAAGATGAGAGCGCGCGCATCGCTCATCCAACTGGCCGATCCGCTTTGGCCGACCGCATCGAGTCCCCACGCCCGTTCCAACCGACCGAGCTAGCACCGGACCCGACCGACCCGACCGACGCGACTGAGCCAAACCCACTCGCCCGAGCCTTTTAAATAGTACTAAGCCCGATGAACAGTGCCAACCGAGCCCGATGAACAGTAAACCCTAGAAGCTTGTTTATACTCATTTGAACCGGTTCGATCCCACGAGTCCATTTCCGAGGCCCATATCCCCATACCAAGCTTCCTTAAACCAGAATCCTTTTATTTGTGTCTTTATCCGATTTTATTTTATGTTTTTCGGTCCAATTTCAGTTCTTTTGAAAACGGACCTAATTTGTTTATTTGTTTTGCGATAGCCTCCGACGCCGCCGGCCAGTTGACACGGGAGGAGGAGACGCTAGTTCCGGTTCAAGATTCTTCAGAATACGAGTTAATTGAAGTATCTGAACCGCAAGGCAAGTTGCATATAATTTTGAACATATTGATCCTACCTACATGAATTATTTACTTATTTGTATTTTCATTATGTTATTTCATGTTATTATTTTATGTACAATCAATATTTAGAATGACTTGATAATAGCTATATCCTACCACCTGAAAAGCCCCATTTAATTTGATGACCACATTCACCTTGATCAGACTTAGTCACATAAAATAATACATTATTAGTATGTCACTGTAGTGTATTAATCATGCTATATACTGTTAAGTGTTGGTTTAAAATTTTGGAAAGTTGGAACTAGGATAAGTGAGGATCGCAGAGGCGAATCCAAAGATCTTATCCGATGGTGGAGCCTGGTAGTGGATCGGTGGCAGTACTGATGTACTGAATTTGGGTTTGTGCTAGTTGTTGCCTCGAAGAAAAATGTAAGGACTAGATCCTTTTGCCGAGTGAATGACATAGTAACCGTCCAACCACAAGCGTTGACCTGGTCAAACCTGGCTTAGTACCTGCTCAATTTCAATTGAACCTCTGCATTTGAAAAGAGGGAGTCAGAGGGTGAGTCCGTATGGGAGGTGGTTAACCATACAACTGTAGGACTGCGACGAGTCGGATGGAATCCGTGGGGTTATCCGAGCTTGTCGGGATTTAACACCTACAGGGCAGAGGCTATAAAAAGAATTGAGTAGTGAACGTCCTTGTTTTCTTAACTCTGTCGCGGGAGTTTTGAAATCTTGTGGGTAAAGCAGGGCAGCTTTGCAAAGCGATTATAAATGGTATTCGAGTACGCCGTGCTTCCGATTAATGAAGCTGTGTCGAGAGGGTGAATCCGTTAACGAGGCATAAGTAGTTTTGATGAGAGTTCAGTATCATTAATTAAATAATCAAGTTTGAAAAACCCCCTTAAATTTAAAAGAAGTCTTTTTAAAGAATTTTGTTTGTCTCCAAATTAAATTTGCATCCACATAAAATAATAACCATGTTTTCCCTTTTTATTTGTGATACCATGCATATAGTTAATATTAAGCTCCGTGTGACTTGTTGAGTACGGTTGTTGTACTCATACTTGCTAAAACATAAATAGAAACGGCCAATCTTGAGGAAGCTGAAGAAGATGATGAAGTGGTATTCTTCGAAGTCGACGAAGCGTGGAATTAGGGTCGTTCTCCGCTCAGGCGTGCCTGTGGCGTATTTTGTGTAATGTATTTAAAGGCCGTAGGCCTAGCTGTGATACTTGGCTTTTAGCCTCTATATTGCAATAAAGCCGCTTTTGTTCTTAAGCTGGTGTGGCAATGTTAAACATTCGTTGAAGGTAGCCGCAGTTGAACAGTCCTGGGCAGCTGCGGGGATTTCATAATATTCCCAGAAATGGGGGTATTACAGAGTGGTATCAGAGCCCGCTTGCTTGACCGTAGGATGACCCTAAGTGTATTAAGGAGAATTGTGAAAAATATGTTACTTATAAAAATGAGTTATAAAATATTTATACTATTTCGGCTTAATCTCTTTCTTGTCTATCTTGTCTATTGATCTTAATTTAAAAGTTAAGTTTTGTTTTCTTAATATTGTTTATATTGCTCTTGTCTAATTCAAATTTTCGTTTGGCCAGATGCAGTGCCGGGTGTATGTCGATCCAGAAGTTCTGCTTGGATGGGTCGCCCTTTTGTGGCGTATGCAGAGATACCTCTATGCGACAGAGCGTTAGCGACCGGTATTTTATGCAAGAGCCTTGATGGTACATGGTCGTTTGTATGATTGGAAGGCCTGGGTGTGTTTGGAGCCCTACCTCAAAGCGCGATGTCCACTAAAGTTTACACTTCATCATCACAAGGAATTAGATGCCATCCAGGATGCAGCAAAGAGAGCAGTGAAATATCTCCGCCGATACTATGATGAGGAGTTTGACGAGTCGTCGTTTCATCTCATTCCTCAGGAAGACGAAGAAGGACCGTACTTCGCACTCAAATCCGAGCTAGAAGATGATCCCAGGATGAAGGAAGTCGCGTCAGTCGTCGGTTTTCAGGAGAACATGTATGCACAAATAACCGAGGAGAATCAGAAGATGCATCATCAGCTCTACTCAGCTCGACAGGAGGTTTGGATTTTAAAGAAGACTTTACGACACTATCAGCAGAAAACTAGAGATGAAGCCTCGAGGTGTGATGAGACGTCAGGTGGCCCAGTAAAGACCTTCAAGGAGTCTGCAGGAATGACGGCACCCCAAGGCCGTTTATTCTTTGGAGGATCCTCGTCTCATGTTCCGGAGCAGCCTAGAGCAGTTAATGTTGAACCAAAAGGCAAGGAACCTGTGATAGATGTCGAAGAAGAAGAAGACCCAGAAGAAGAGGAAGGGTGTTCCTCAGGCAGATCTTCTCCAGGAGATCAGAGGGTCTAGTGTGTGCCGGTTGCGTTAGATTAGTCAGACCTTTTGTTGTAGCAAAGTTTGGTTTGGTAGAACGAGTTGTGGTATGGACTTTGTAGAATAGTATGTACCCAACTTGTATGTGAAATGAATAAAGACTACTTTGCCTAATTGATAATTTGTTTGCTATCACTATCTCTAAGTTCACTCTTTCAACTTTCTATCCTTCTAATTCGTTCTAGAGTTCTTAGCTATTTCGCCCAAATCTTATCTTAGCTCTGAATTCTTACTTATCTATCTGACCTTCTTAAAAACTCGCTGCAGATCTGAATTCTCAATTTCATCAAGGAGTTTAAGATGGCAGAAACAGGAGGAGGATCTCAGCAAACAGGTGACCCTCATCAGGAAAATGCGCCGTAACCGAATTTGGCTGACATCATAGCAAAAATGGAAGAAAATAGACATCAGGCCGAGTTGAATCAAGCTCGTATGATGGAGCAACATGCAAAGTTGCTAGAACTAATTGCAATGAGAAGTGAAGGGAGGGCCAGCTGCACACACACCCAGCTTTGCGCATCATTCAATCTAAATGGGCAGATTTTAAGACCCCACTCTGTATTTTCTTCTTCACCCGACCCGATGGTGGCGGAAGATTGGTTCAGGGATGTCGACAGAAAATTGAACACGGTCCAGTGCAATGATAAGGAGAAGATACTTTATGCCTCGCATCAGTTACAAGGCCCAGCAGCAGCCTGGTGGATGAACTACCACTATGCTCGAGAATCGAGAGATAACTTGGAAGGAATTTGAGGAATCTTTCCGTCAAACACATGTACCCACTGGTGTGATGGAAGCTAAGCGTCGAGAGTTTCTCGCGCTACAGCAAGGAAACCGTTCGATTACGGAATACCTCCATCAGTTTAATACATTGGCCTGTTATGCCCCTGATGATGTAAAGACGGAAGAGAAGAAAATGGAGCGATTCAAAGAAGGATTACAGATAGCCCTGAAACATCATATCTCGGCTATGGATTTTAAAGATCTACCTTCAATGGTAAATAAGCTTATTATGTCAGAAGAGACACAAAGACAGTTGGAAGAAGCACAAAAAAGAAAAGTAATACATGTGTCGCCATCACAGGAGACACCACGAAAGCGGATGTTCATAGCCCCGCAGTCCAAGGGACAGTGAGGGAAGAAGTTTGTTTTTAAGCCAAAGCCACAGTACAAGACTAGTCAGGGTTCTACGACGTCTCAGCAGAATGTCAAAGTTTCTACTTTAAAGTGTTTTAAATGTGGAGGTAACCACCTGCAAAGGCAATGTCCCCAGTTGAATGTAGTCTGCTATCATTGTGGTCAAACCGGTCACTACAAGAATCAGTGTCCGCGAGGAGGATTACCGTCAGAGGCAGCAAAAGCTCAGGTTCAAGCATCATCCGCCCCGCGCCAGTTTATAGCAGTGCCAAAACAGGAGGAAGGACAGAATCGTCAGTTTGTAGTCAAACTAGCAGGTACACAGGGTACAACTTTAACGTCAACTGCGGATAAAGGAAAAGGAATCCTGAAACCGGTATAAGGAAGAATCAACCATATTTCTGCAGAAGGAGCAGCAGGAGCCAACGACGTCATCGTTGGTATGTACCTTGTTAATTTAAATCCGTCTTTGGTTTTATTTGATCCAGGAGCCACGCATTCGTTTCTTTCCTTGGCTTTTGTTATGAAAAATCAGTTGTTATTATCAACTTTGCCAAAGTCCTACTCTTTTCAAACTGCTGGGAATCGAGTGGAGTCTCGCTTTGGATGTAAAGATTTGGATCTAGACATCCAAGGAGTTAAGTTTAAAGCTGACTTGTTAGTATTGGAAATGAAAGGATTAGACGTTATCTTAGGAATGAACTGGCTGACCAGATACAAGGCCAAGGTGGATTGTGAGAACAAGTTAGTAGCGTTAGTAAATTCAGAAGGACAGAAAGTAGTTGTAAAGACAGATTCAGTGTTAGTGGAAAAATTGAAGGCTAGTACTTATAGCATAATGGTAGAAGGAGTTACTCAAGTGCCGATAATTCAGGAGTATCCAGATGTCTTTCCAATAGAATTGCCCGGAAGACCTCCTGACAGACCTATTGAACTTGTCATTGAGTTAGTGCCGGGAGCCAAGCCAGTCACTAAGCGTCAGTATCGGATGTCTGCTCAAGAATTAAAAGAACTCAAGAAACAGATGGATGAGTTATTAGAGAAAGAATTTATACAGCCTATTTGCTAAAAAGAAATATGGGAGTCAAAGAATGTGTATAGATTATCGAGGACTGAATGCGGTCACAATCAAAAATAAATATGCTCTGCCAAGGATAGATGATTTGTTTGATCAGCTCAAAGGAGCTAAGGTGTTCTCGAAAATTGACTTGAGATCAGGATATCATCAGCTTAAGATTCGAGAACAGGACCGTGAGAAGACAGCATTCACTACATGATATGGGCTATTTGAATTTACAGTGGTACCATTTGGTTTAACAAATGCCCCTGCATACTTTATGAACCTGATGAATATGGTGTATATGGAGCAGTTAGATCACTTTGTGATAGTATTCATTGACGACATCTTGATATATTCCAAAACAGAGGAAGAGCATTGTCAGCATCTTCACATTGCTTTAAGTAAATTAAGAGAGCATCAGTTATATGCAAAATTTTCTAAATGTGAATTTCGGATGAAAGAGGTTGCCTTTCTTGGACATATTATTACAAAAGAAGGAGTGAAGGTGGATCCCGAAAAAGTTAAAGCAGTAATGGAATGGAGACAACCAACAACAGTAACAGAAATTAGAAGCTTTTTGGGATTAGCAGGTTATTATCGCAGATTTATAGAAGGATTTTCAAAGATATCCAGACCGCTCACTCAATTGCTTAAGAAAGAAGTTCCATTTCAGTGGACAGATAAATGTGAAGAGAACTTCCAGGAATTAAAAGCAAGATTAACTACAGCACCAGTTCTGATATTACCTAATCCTGAGAAAGATTTTCAGATTTATTGTGATGCTTCAAAACAAGGACTAGGCTGTGTACTGATGCAGGAAGGTAAAGTGGTGGCCTATGCTTCTAGACAGTTACGACCGCATGAAAACAACTACCCGACACATGATTTGGAATTGGCAGCAGTAGTGCATGCGTTAAAGATTTGGAGACATTATTTATTGGGAAACCATTGTGAGGTCTTTTCGGACCATAAGAGTCTGAAGTATATATTCACTCAGCCAGACCTGAATCTCCGACAACGAAGGTGGTTAGAGCTAATCAAGGATTATGATCTTGACTTACTATACCACCCGGGTAAAGCGAATGTTGTCGCAGATGCATTAAGCAGAAAGAAATATCATGATGTAGCCACAATAATGGAGTGCTCTACGCCATTGCATGAGGAAATGCAACGGTTAAATTTGAGTGTGGTTGAGCAGGGCTACATAGCAGCATTGGAAATTCAGCCAACCTTAACCGATCAGATCAGGACCGCCCAAGAAAAAGATGAAAAGATACAGCAGTTTATTAAGAAAATTCAAGAAGAAGGATCAACTGAGTTTACTATAGATGAGCAGGGAATTTTAAGATTCAGGGACCGTTATTGTGTACCAGACGATAAAGAGTTAAAAGATTTGATATTACGAGAAGCCCACTCGTCTCAACTCTCTATCCACCCAGGAGGCACCAAGATGTACCAAGACTTAAAGAACAGATACTGGTGGAGTAAGATGAAGAGAGAAATAGCAGAATATATTGCCCGTTGTGATACATGTCAGAAAATAAAGATAGATCATTGGAAGCCCTCAGGATTATTAAAGCCTCTGCCAATTCTAGAATGGAAATGGGATGATATCGGTATGGACTTTATTACAGGATTTCCAAAAAGTCGAGACGGTTATGACGCTATTTGGGTAATCGTAGATCGGCTTACCAAGGTAGCACATTTTATACCGATTAAGCAAACCTATGGCAAGAATAAATTGGCAGAACTTTACCTAAGAAAAATAGTGGTGTTGCATGGAGTACCGAAAAGGATTGTATCTAACAGAGGAGCACAGTTCACATCAGAATTTTGGAAGAAATTGCATGAGGCTATGGGAACTGATTTAGCATTCAGTACAGCGTATCATCCACAGACCGACGGACAAACAGAAAGAGTAAACCAGATATTAGAAGACATGCTAAGAGCCTGTGCATTAGTATATGGAGCAGCTTGGGATATGTGCTTGCCATTTGCGAAATTCTCTTATAATAATAGTTATCAGTCTAGTATTAAGATGGCACTGTTTGAAGCACTATACGGAAGGGAATGCAGAACCCCGTTGAACTGGAATGAGACCGGAGAACGACAATTCCTAGGACCCCAGATTGTACACGATGCAGAAGCCCATGTCAGGATTATTCGAGACAACATGCGAATTGCCCAGAATCGACAAAAGAGTTATGCAGATAATCGTCGAAAGGACTTGAGTTTTGAAATCGGAGATTTGGTATACCTTAAAGTTACGCCGTTCAAGTCTATAAAGAGATTTCAAATTAAAGGAAAGCTAGCTCCAAGGTATATTGGTCCGTTTCAAATTCTCGACAAGATCGGAGAAGTAGCTTACAGACTACAAAAGACACCGAACCTAGCAAGAGTACATAATGTCTTTCATGTGTCTCAATTACGGAAGTGCCTTCATCACTCTACAGAGCAGGTAACAGTTGATGATATAGACCTACGAGATGACCTATCATATGAAGAGGAGCCGTTTCAAATAATAGAAACTACGGAGAGACAATTGAGAAATAAGAATATCAGATTACATAAGGTTCAATGGAGGAATCATATAGCAGATGAGGCCACATGGGAAAAGGAATCGGACTTACAGCGAGAATTTCCCAACCTACTTCTCGGCCTGAGTTGATCTCGAGGACGAGATCCTTTTTAAGGAGGGTAGGTTGAAACAACACCGATTTATGCAAAATCAAAAAAAATTTGAATTGAATTTTCGTTCTTCTTTTTCTCCTTTGTTTCCTCAGGCTATTCCTCACCAATCTCCAAGCAAAGCAGCCCTCAATCGTTGTCTTTGCGACGTGGAGGGAGAAGCTTCGCGCGGTTACTGTTCCCGTCCGACAAATCGTCGCCTCCACCGCTTTTTGTCGCGCCGCTGCTCTCGCTCTTCTTGTGCAGCAGACTCGACAGCTTCTCCCCGCCGCCCAGCTTGTACCACCCCATTAAGGCCCTCAGAAGGGTGTCGAAAGGCCGCCGATGGCCACCACCACTCCCGAACCAGACTTGGCCGCCGCCATGATATCTCTTCGCCACCAAGCTTCCGTGAGTTCTCCTGCATCTTCGAGCCCTTGCCAGCTTGCCCCACCTATCCGTAGCTGCGGTGAGACACCCAAGCCAGCTGCCCCCCCTTCGTTGAGCTCCAACGCGTGGTCACGAGCTAGCACTCCGCTCTCGGTGCAAACCGATTTCACGCCTATTTAAGCAACCCCGAGCTCTCCAGTAGACACCCGCGACCACCCCGAAGCCCACTGAAACCCCAGGGCTCCTCTCTTCCCTCCCAATTCGGGTAATTGCCGAAATCCCCAAATCGGAGCCCTAGCGCAATGTCTATTACCCGGTTCCCCATTTCTCAATTCCCTTCGCCTATAGCTTCACCATAACCCTACAATCAACCTCCAGCCATTGCCTTAACCTCCCGAACCCTCTTCTTCCCCGGCACCGAGAGCCTTCTCACCGCCGTCCACCTCCTCCGTGGCCAGCCCAACCCGAGCTTCCCGAGCTTAAACTGATGCTCAATTGCCCTAGTGAAGCCACCCCTCTAACAGCAAACTCAATTGACCGCGAGGGAGGAGGAGCTCGCTTACCGTGAACGCCACCTCCATTGGCCTTCCAACCACCTAAAACGGAACTCCTTAGCCTCGTGAACCCGCCCTAACTTCAAAAGCCATCGCATATCACCTCGCTGCCGCCACTCGCCCCTGCTTTTTCGCGGCGCGCTGTCGAACGGGAAGATGAACAAGGCGCGCGCATCGCTCATCCAACCGGCCGATCCGCTTTGGCCGACTGCATCGAGTCCCCGCGCCCGTTCCAACCGACCGAGCTAGCACCGGACCCGACCGACGCGACTGAGCCAAACCCACTCGCCCGAGCCTTTTAAATAGTACTAAGCCCGATGAACAGTGCCAACCGAGCCCGATGAACAGTAAACCCTAGAAGCTTGTTTATACTCATGTGAACCGGTTCGATCCCACGAGTCCATTTCCGAGGCCCATATCCCCATACCAAGCTTCCTTAAACCAGAATCCTTTTATTTGTGTCTTTATCCGATTTTATTTTATGTTTTTCGGTCCAATTTCAGTTCTTTTGAAAATGGACCTAATTTGTTTATTTGTTTTGCGATAGCCTCCGACGCCGCCGGCCAGTTAACACGGGAGGAGGAGACGCTAGTTCCGGTTCAAGATTCTTCAAAATACGAGTTAATTGAAGTATCTGAACCGCAAGGCAAGTTGCATATAATTTTGAACATATTGATCCTACCTACATGAATTATTTACTTATTTGTATTTTCATTATGTTATTTCATGTTATTATTTTATGTACAATCAATATTTAGAATGACTTGATAATAGCTATATCCTACCACCTGAAAAGCCCCATTTAATTTGATGACCACATTCACCTTGATCAGACTTAGTCACATAAAATAATACATTATTAGTATGTCACTGTAGTGTATTAATCATGCTATATACTGTTAAGTGTTGGTTTAAAATTTTGGAAAGTTGGAACTAGGATAAGTGAGGATCGCAGAGGCGAATCCAAAGATCTTATCTGATGGTGGAGCCTGGTAGTGGATCGGTGGCAGTACTGATGTACTGAATTTGGGTTTGTGCTAGTTGTTGCCTCGAAGAAAAATGTAAGGACTAGATCCTTGTGCCGAGTGAATGACATAGTAACCGCCCAACCACAAGCGTTGATCTGGTCAAACCTGGCTTAGTACCTGCTCAATTTCAATTGAACCTCTGCATTTGAAAAGAGGGAGTCAGAGGGTGAGTCCGTATGGGAGGTGGTTAACCATACAATCGTAGGATCATGATTTAGCCTGATGGAATCCGTGGGGTTATCCGAGCTTGTCGGGATTTAGCACCTACAGTGGCAGGCTATAAAAGAATTGAGTAGTGAACGCCCTGTTTTCTTAACTCGTCGCGGAGTTTTGAAATCTTGTGGGTAAAGTAGAGCAGCTTTGCAAAGCGATTATAAATGGTATTCGAGTACGCCGTGCTTCCTGCTAATGAAGTCAGTCGAGAGGGTGAATCTGTTAACGAGGCATAAGTAGTTTTGATGAGAGTTCAAGATCATTAATTAAATAATCAAGTTTGAAAAACCCCTTAAATTTAAAAGAAGTCTTTTAAAGAATTTTGTTTGTCTCCAAATTAAATTTGCATCCACATAAAATAATAACCATGTTTTCCTTTTATTTGTGATACCATGCATATAGTTAATATTAAGCTCCGTGTGACTTATTGAGTACGGTTGTTGTACTCATACTTGTCAAACATAAACGTAAACGCCAATCTTGAGGAAGTCAAGAAGATGATGAAGTGGTATTCTACGGTCGACGAAGCGTGGAATTAGGGTCGTTCTCCGCTCAGGCGTGCCTGTGGCGTATTTTGTGTAATGTATTTAAAGGCCGTAGGCCTAGCTGTGATACTTGGCTTTTAGCCTCTATATTGCAATAAAGCCGCTTTTGTTCTTAAGCTGGTGTGGCAATGTTAAACATTCGTTGAAGGTAGCCGCAGTTGAACAGTCCTGGGCAGCTGCGGGGATTTCATAATATTCCCAGAAATGGGGGTGTTACAGATGCTAGCTCGTTGTAAGCTTCCACAGCTGGTGTACGGAATAACTCTATATATATATATATATATATATATATATATATATATATATCCTATATATAAGTATACTCTAATAATAATTATAAGATGTTGTACAACGAGAGTAGTTCTGTAATTTTCCAATTGAAATGAAAAGAAAAAAGAAGGAAAAGGGAAAACGGAGCCCACCTGTCGATGGCCAAAGAAGAAGAGATAAGGGAAGGAGACGTCTCCTCCCCCGCGCGGCCTTCTTCTGTTTTCCGTGGGCGACGGCTTCCTCGGTGGCTTCGCTTGAGCGCTTCCTCCATGCAACCGGGTCTTGCAGGGACAACGATGCCTGAGGCGCCAACGGCCCGACAGCTTCGGTCGTCGACCGTTGGCCGCAGCCCATCGCCTCCTCCCTGCTCCTCTATAAGAGGTGGCCTCTCTCTCCTCTGGGGCATCACGATTTGGTGAGTTCCTCTTCCTCCTCTCTTGGTAGATCTACACCTTGAGAGCCACTGGCAGATTCTTCACCGTCCCTATTGGCTGAGCGGCCGAATCACTGCTCTAGGGTTCTTTCTGTGTGGTTTTCTTATCCCCTTTCTTCAGATCTAGCAATGGGGCAGGATTTGGAAGTTAAACTCTAGAGAGTGCTTTGGCTGGGTGTTGTGCCGAGAGTTTGGAGGAGAGATTTTGGTTTGTTCTTGGTGTTCATGGGTGCTCTTGGCCGGGGCTCTTGTCGGTCTTGTGTGGCGTTCACCCGACCCTCGGTTTCTACTTCGGCTACTCGGGGTGGAAGTGTGGCATTGTATCTTCGATTGCTAGCACCTCCTAGCTCGGCCTAGCTAGGTGATTGGTTTTCTGGGGTCAACGCTATGTGCATGCCTTATCACTTTCAGTTTCTTCACTATGATTTTGAATATCACCGCTACTATGAGTCACCGATTGTTGGCTCTTTGCAATTTCTTGATATACTTCTTTGATCTGTAAGCTAGGAATTGCAAAGAAGCTCATGTGATATTGCTCTGTGATGAAACAATACATCTAAAATTATATATATGAATGTGAGAGTGGATAGATCTTGGGTTTTCGGCTAGCTTTTATTATTATTGTGTATACTCTGATCATTGCATTTGATATATCTTGTTTGATGCTATCTCAGTTTAGTGGTTAGTCTCGGTTGTTCTTGTTGTAGCCGAACTTTGGTATAATCATTTGTGCTCATGTGAGTTGAATGCTAGGTTGATTATTTCATTCCTCTATACTGTCCAGCATCATTGCATCTTGATTAGATAGTTTTCTTTAATAGCAAAGCTTGATTTAGAGCTTAAGATCTTATCTACAACTGTCATATATATAATTAAGATTGATACTTGTTGTAGCGGAGATGGCCAAGAATGAATCTTGTGCAACTAACCTTCTAAGAGCAATTAATAATATGAATAACAATGTTAATTTGTTTCTGGTTAGATCAACATTTAGTGGCTGTCATTCTCAGATCTATATGCTTATTTTTTTAGTCTTCTATGATATATGTTCGAAGCATATGTTTCTTTCCTAATAGCTTAAAGAGTTTATATGGTTATATGTTAGTTAAGTTATTTATATGCTTGTTATATCATGTTTTTGTCTTTATGGAATATATTGGAATTAATTATAAATATATGTTTATACTGCAATCTTTACAACATAAGATATTTTAAAGTAAGTTTCATAAAAAAAATATCAAAATCTATTTTTATAGTATAATTTGTGTATATACTCCTTTTATATTTGAAAAGGATATATAGCAAAAATAAAAGACTCCGATGAAAATTTAACCAAGCCGCATTAGAGTATCTTAGAATTGTGTGTGTTTGTTTGTAGGTTAGTGGTGGCTGTGTTTGAACTGTTGTTTAGAAGGACAAATGTCTTTTTTTTTACTTTCTGTGGCTTTTGGTTTCAACTTCTCTGGAAGTCGAAACAAACAAGACGGTTTCCAAGCTTAAAACTCTGTGTGCCGACCATGTCGGTGACTCCTCCGTTCGTCACCATCTCGAAAAGTATAGTCAAAAGTCATCAGCCACAGCCTAAATAACAAGGCCAAATACATGGCAAGAATTGAAAAAATGGTACTTGCTTTGGTGTCTTTGGATGGTTTGTGAAGATGTAAAGAAACCGTCTTTCTAGTCCCAGCGAAGAGCCAAAAGACATCAAGAGTTTGCTGCCTACGACAGAACACATACGACAGCGTTGCACCAGTGGTGTGGTAGAAGGTAATGCATGCAAGCGTGATAATGGTGCCATGGATAAATTACAAAAGGATTTGTAGGCGCTTTCATATGTGTGCAATAAAACTACTTCTGTTAAAAGAGTGAGGTTCGATTACTACATGCCTAGAAAATTAGAGCATCGATATTTGTGTGATGGAAGGTTGGGTTGACACTTGATAGTGTGTTAAATTATCACATTGACTAGGCTGAATAGTGACAAATGAACTAAAAAATATGATTAGATATCTTCCAAAATATTTATTTATTGATTTAGTTTTCTCCCCCCACACTCTCAGTGAAATTGTCCTCTCCACAGGATAACACATGATTTGTCCTTCCTTGCTAGCCATGCTTGCACTTGTTAATCCCCCTTGGCCCCACAGCTACATCCAGGGGCGAAGCCAAGGGGGGGTTAGTGAGGCTCAAGCCTCACCTCCCCGTAGAAACTCGCCTCGCCGCCCACCCGAAGCTTCACGGCCGCTCCTCACCCCATGCACTGGCCTTTAGTTACTAAGCCCACTGGCTTTAGGCCCAACAAAGTCCACCAAAACACAACAAACTCACAAATCAAAAACCTAGCACATAGCAATCTTAATTCACACAAAGGCAACAGAAAGGGGGGCTGGGGGAGACCTATCGCGCGTCGAACAGTAGAGCCGCAGAAGGGCCGGATCTGGTAGCGACGCCGGTGAGGGGGGCCGAGCCAGGAGCAGAGGGAGCCAGACCGGGCCGGTCTGACCGGATCTGGTGCCTGGCGGCGACGCCTGCGAGGGAGCGGAGTGGGGAGGCCGAAGGTGGGGAGTGAAGCACCGGAGTGGAGGGGGGAGGGCGGGATCCGGGAGTGGAGCGGAAGGGGAGGCGGGGAGCGGAGGGGGGAGGCCGGAGGCGGGGAACGGAGTGCTGGAGCGAAGGGGGAGGCTAAACCATGAGTAATTTTTTTTAGTTATAGCACTAAGTAATTTGTTTTCTTATAATTTTTTTTACCAATTTAGTATTTTACAGTTTAGATTTTTAGATTCAGTATATGTAGATAGTTTAGTCTTTATAATTAATTCATTGTAGATGTATATAGATAGTTTAGTCTGTATCAATGTAATTTTTATAGCTTTGTAATGTTTCATATCATCTAAATTTTCATTGCCATTCATAATTTCCTATTATATTACTAATTTTGATGTGTTTCATACATAGATGACTTATCGCTACTGCGCACTCAAGGCAGAATAATTATATATTTTTGGATATGCGCTTTCTATTATCGAGGTACCTACTTTATATTTATCTGTTTTTCATTGTTTATCTCTATCCAATTGAGTAATTTCTGTATGCATTTCAAATTCCATATGAGGAAAAGACTTAATTTGTGTTATCTCAGATTAAACCTATAAATAGTTCAGCCCCCCTCAAATTTATTTTTGGTTTCGCCACTGGCTACATCGACCCCCCCCCTCCCTCTGCATGCTTGTGCCAATTTCTGCATTTTGAGGTGTTGCCTGCCCTGCCAATCGAGTCGCCTTCAACTTGCAGGCTTGCCTCTTCTGTCCCCGCAAAAGGACGAAGGATCTACTGTTCTAGAGTAGTGCCTTGCTTTGCCCTGTAGTTCTCAACATGATTATTCCTAATCTTAAAAGAGAAATACTACGATTCTTTAGTCTTATAGACTAATCTGATTTGCAATTTCAATAGTATACTGCGAATATAATTATCGGATATTCTACATCTAGCTAACTGATCCGTGTTCTTAGGCGTGGATCTCATCGAAGTGCATCGCAGACGAATTTGAGTGTGGCCATCAAACGACAAGAGAGCAAGCTTACGTCAATGGAACAAGAGTGTACAAAGCGTGATTTCTGATAGGGTAGCTACCGCTTTCCAAACGACAAATGAACGCCCAAAGATGGACTTGATCTCTAGCCTCGACGCATCGCTCGCGATCACAAGCCTCCCTTCAGCGCCATAGAGGCGAGTCCACGGAAGCTGCCCCTCAGGCTCGGGAAAACAAAGCTCGGATCGACATGACGGCGTGCATCATGGCGGGCCGTCTGAGGAGAGGTCAAGCAGATGAGTCCAGAGAAAGCGCGATGCCATAGTGGCCTCGTGCGGCAGCAGCCAATCATCCGGTACACCTCTCTGCCTAGAGGCGCACAAGTCAACGGCATAATTTCTCCTCTCCCCTTTCTTTTTGGCCCAAAAAGGGGCCTCCTTGGGGGCACCGCAAAATGATGAGTTTCTTAAGCAGTTCCCCGGGAGGTCGCTGCTTTTTTACATTTGTTAGCTATAGTTAAACTTCACTTGTATCAATCACATTTGTTAATTGTTCACTACAACCTTGGGTTAAGCTTCTCTTCAAGTTCTCCTTTGGTTGATGAAGCATGGTGTGTAATAAATTGGGGGGGTCCGTACAGGTAGTTTAGACTTTGTAATACTTAGCGCTCATTTTAAATGGTTTTAGTTTCTGATTTTTTTTAATTTCATCTTTTTAGCTTTTTTATTTCTTTACATTGTCCCTAATGGTATAATATTATTTTTTAAATTAAATTATTTAGAAAAAGCTAAAAACCTTTATAATATATTTTTAATTAATATAATATAAAAAAAAGTCAAAAGTCACGATTTATAAGCAACATTAAGGAAGGCCTTAAATGCGGCCGAGTTGTCTCCTTCCGGTTTGGTTCGGCTCTTTTCCTGCTAAATTAATACCTTCTTTTCATTGAAATCTTCGATCTTAGGCATTTCCCATGCACAACTCGACCTTATCTGTAATTACTTCAGAATTTCCCCCCTGCAATAACTCATGGTTCTCAAGCGTATCATCCAAATATTTGTGCCCTGCAAAGCAGCTCAAAGATACCTGACCGAATAAAAGATTTCCATGTCATTAAGTACGATGCAGTCTCGTACTGGTAATATCCAGTGTACTACTACTACTACTACTACTACTACTACTACTACTACTACTACGATGCAATCGACCTCTCATACTATCCACGGTTATTTTAGGTAAGATATAGAAATATAATTTTTCTTTCCAAAAGTCAAAGATCACCTCGGTATTTTCCAATATTCTTTTGAAAGTTGGTGTTCTAGATATCTACTGGCCCATTCTTGCATGACTTTTGGTGTGTTTGATTGAGATTGTGCATCTGGCTTTTGCATATACGAGAAAACACAAAATAAATATTGTTCATTTATGTCATCATTTTCAAACAAGATAAAAATAACTTACTGTAGTATCTTTGAAAAATGAAAGGAAATGCTATCTTTAGATACTGTTTTCTTCCCAATAAATGGTGTGTGTATGTAACACCCCGACATAACTCTTGAACCCGAAATGTTACCACGACTCTAAAATTGTACCATCAACGTCTATTGTTGTTAGAATCCGGCAGCAACTCCTCTATTCCACTTAATGACATGATAAGCATATAATTTTAATGCTAACTACCAAAGTATACTATTAAAGTTAGATCATGACAACTAGAGGTGATTTGTGAATTACTGTTGCACGTAGAAATATACGAGTGCTACTCCCGTCTATGCATGTCGCCTTCCCCCAAACACCTAAAAACAACAACAAAACAAGGGTGAATCTAAAGATTCAACAAATACATAATAAAACAGTGGCAATAATAAAACAATTCAATAATCCCCATATCTGGGATCTGCAAAACACAATCTCTGTAAGTGCTGATAAATCTTACATCTTTGAATTGTAGACACAATCTCAGAATCGATTTATAAATCTCATATTAGTGAATCAGAAAATACAATCTCAGAATCGATTTATAAATCTCATATCTGTGAAATATAAGACACAATGTCTGTAACTATATCACTGCTTTCGATCATCTTCATGCAATGCAATACGTCTGTAATTGTATTCCTTTCTCTATCATGTTTATGCAATGCAATGTGTCTATAATGTGTCTGTAACTATATCTTTTTCTCCGTCACTTTCATGCAGTGCAATATGGTGCAATGCACCTATAGTTGTAGCTTATACCGGTATAGCGGAGTGTCTACCCCTCGATAGACCATTCATTCGCCCCGTTCTCTTTCATACTAGGTCTTAACCTCTACTCCTGTGGAGTGCCTACCGAAGTAGGTATTTATCTTTTCACTCCTGTAGGATGCCTACCTGAGGTAATCTTTTGAATGAGTGCAATGCATGATGCAACACTCTATAGTCATTAACATCCAACTTTACTCAAATTCTACTCCTATGGAATGCCTACCGAAGTAGGTCTTTATCTTCCTACTCCCGTAAGATGACTACGCGAAATAGGTCTTTAGCACAAGTGCGCAGCACAACGCAACACTCTTTCAACATAACAATCAACCATGAGCATTTTTTATCACAATATAATCAACAGGCAAGTAGGGATATCATTTCATAAAATAACATAAAATATGGTATAAAACAAGTATCAGGCATTCATCACAATCTACTATTATACTATGCACTTGTCTATTAACTTGACGGACGATATACAGATGGCACCAAACTCGAACTGCCACATGAACAAGCATCACCCAACCTCAGTATATTATAGAGATACATGCGCACATACAAACAATGTCATCTCTACACGCAAACCGGTACTCACAATACTATGGTTGCCATTTAAAACTCCGATCTTAACTCAAAGGCCTGGTTGTCACCATTTACAGACTATATCAATTAAACCAATGTTTTCAATCCCAACGGCCGGGTTATCCCATATCAGCTGTGGCTGCCTCGAAGACTTACTTCCAAAACCATACCACCGAACTCGGCTTTCCAACCTTCTATAGAGTTCTATCAAGAGCCGATGTTAAATAGTCTATACTAATTAACCCATACTACTTAATCCATGTTAATCATCCACTCACCTTATGGTCCTCATGTACTCAGCCAGAGTACCCACTACTATTCATTGACTCACTAATCATTCATTGAATACTAGTCGGTCACGCATGCACGAATACAACACCAGAGGCCTCGGTCTAGCCTTCTCTTTCTCTTCATCTCTCTCTCTCTTTTTTTTTCTTTTTTTCTTCCTTTCCTTTTCTTTTCTTTCCCCCTTTCCCTCACAGTTGGCCGGCTTCCCCTTTTTTCTCCTTACCTCAACCAGCTCTTCTTCCTTCTATCGTAGACCCCATCCCCTCCTCCCTCCTTTCTCAGTGGTGCTCGCCAGCGACAACCCACCGAGGGGCGATGATGTCGGCATTGGCTCGGGGAGGCTGTGGGCGGCGGCCTAGAGAGGCACAACTCGGGTGACCACGACAATGCTGGCCACTAGGGCATTGGCGGCGGCAGGGTGACACGTGAAGATGGGGCGACGGTGAGGCGAGGCACAGGGGTTGGGCGACGTTGGTAGCCAGCGGGGGACGACGACGTCAGTAACAACAACAAAGAGGAAGGTGACGCGATGGTTGAACAAGGGGCGACGACGAGGCTACGTGCAGATGCACAGAGCACTGCCAGCAGTCGGTGGTGAGGAAGACAAGGCACGGCCAGAAGAACGACAGCGCGCACTACAAAGAGACGACGACATAGGTAGGAACATCGGTAGGGGGACGAGGACAGCGAGGTGTGGCTAGAGAAACGGTGGCGCCGACGGCTAGGCAATGGCGACGGTGGTGACAGGGCGAGCTCGAGAGAGGGGAGGGCAAATCAATTTTTGCCTCCTCTCCCTCCGGTCCCCCTCTTATATGGGGTATCGGTGTGGGTCAGGCTAGGCCAGAACCGATCCAGGTGTTACAATATATGTACGAGATGTCTATTGCCATTTGTTCTACATGATATTTTAATATTACACAAAATCTTGTAGTGAGCAACTTACACTTTGAACCCTCTGAAAACAACCTTTGAGTACAGACTACGTATGTAAACCAATGTTTGTTACAAACAAGGGTACTAGAGTGCAAAAATCCATAGGTTAAATAACAAGCTCTCTTCTTTTCGACGTATACCTTAGGGCTTTTGGCTTCCCCTGAAGAAGCAAATGAGACAACTTTTCTACCGTCTTTTCGAAACGACTTATCGGGACAATTTTTTGGAAATGATTTATCAATTTATTGATATTTGATTCGTTTACGTAAATGCTTATGTTAAGATCAAAAAATTATCAGCCAAATAGAACCCATCCAAATCAACACATGCACATCACCACACCAAAAAGATCACTGAAAAATTCTCAGGTCCTTCTTCAGTTCTTGAACCGATCCAAGGCATGTTTCCTGCACCTCGAGAGGCCTGTTTGTAAATACATGACACTACCTATCCCTTTCCAAAAAAGACACCACAGCCCATCGAATTTATTTCAATGCTCTGCCTCTCAGGCCGTTTATTTAAGTCTCCACCCTCCTCTCCGGGAATTTTTTTAATATATAATTCGGAATTTTTTTGGTTCTCGGGCTCGCCGCGATCCCATTCTCGCCGGCTCACGCTGCTCCCGGCGATTCTCCCGGATTTTTTGGTCGAGGCAGAGAAGAGATTTGAGGTGTTATCCGTGGATAGGAAGGTCAGTAAGTTCTTGATCTTTAACTCCGTCTCCCATCCCCCACCTCGTGTTCTTGGTCTTCTCATGGAGTTCCCTTCGTCCATAGCTGTTCTGCGTGTGGGTGAGTCGTGGAGGAGATTATCCTCGTCTTGGTCATCTTATTCCGCTGTTTCTTTTGTGCCCAACTTTTCTTGATTTTCTGAAGAAATTTTGATCCGGATTGGTAGGATACCATCCTTAATAGGATAGAATCGCGGGTGTAGCATTTAACAGCATTGGTTTGATGCATGTGCTCTGAGACAGGATTGAGGTACAATCTTTTAGCCGCAAAAAGGAAGAAAATAAAAATTTTCTCCAAGCCCTCCTCTCCTTGTTTGCTACTCCTTGGTGTGTGGTTCTTGCCTGCATGTAGTTACTGCAGTGGGGGCACGGTCCTATGTATTTACTACTGCGTCCCTTCGCGACACCATCTGATGCGCGCAGTTGAAGCCCCCATCAGAGTTCTTCCTTCGGGTCCTTGCCAGTTTCTTGAACGCCTTTGATTCTGGGATTGGTACATGGCTGCTGCTGATGTTGCTCTTGTCTCTGTTGTCATCTGTGTTGTTCATCCTCCTCGCTTCCTTTCGTGAGAGGAAAGGAAAGATTGCGTTTTAATCCAAGCATTGGCCCTCCCTTGCTTCCTCTGGTAATGCTACTTTGCTCCTTTCCCTGTCTGTATCTGTTCATTCTGGCGTGTAAAGAAACCTGCAGTTTCAGTCTGTAGTGGTTTGTTTGGTGTTGTGTTTTGTAGCCATATGTGGGAAAAATTCATCATATACCCTCCTCAGAGATATATACCCTCCTCATAGATGAAAATCTAGGATATACCTTCTTACTCATCCAAATTCATCATATACCTTCCTCTAATCTATTTGCTTTACAAAACACCCTCTTTGCCTCCTCCAAATGACAAGACTACCCCTCCTCCTCTCGTCATTTGGATGTGTAGAAGGTATATGGTAAATTTGGATGTGTAGAAGGGTATATCCTAGATTTTCCTTTATGAGGAGGGTATATGATGAATTTTTCCATATGGGATATATGTGCGCATTGACACTGACTTTCTTCGAGGAAATGCCCACTGTTTGGTGAGGTGAACGCGAAGCTAGTAGTTAGGCGTACTGGTCGTTACATTTGCTTTTGCTTTTGAGAGCTTTTCTTTAGCATTATGTTTTGTAAGATGGTTTCTTCTTTTGTGTCAATGTTCTTTTTTATTATTCTCTTCTCTTTTGGGTGTACTAGCTTTTGTAAAGGGTGTGAAGTGTTTAATCAGTACACTGCGAGGCTTTTTCTCAAGGGAATCTAGTTTACGCAAAGCACGGCGTTTGTTTGTCGATAGACGGACATCGGCATTAGCATTGGTGCTTTAGAACTTTCTGTTGTTCAATGAGCTGAACTCAAAGCGTAAGATTTTTCTGGATGGAATATTGACTCGTGATCTTTTCTTGGCAGGAGATAAGCAGCTCTGTTCTCAAAGGCATCTGCCGACGCATGGCTAGGCCTTAAGCATACCGTGCAGATCATGAAGATAGGTAAGTGAGTCTTTCGCCTATCATCTTCTACCTTAAATTTTGTATTTGAGAAAGCATTAGTTTAGCTTCCAGAAATTAAGCGTGGGCATTGCATTCTGAGATCTATAATGGTAGCCTGGTTGTATGCGGTGCCAAAAGTTGGTATGCTCGGTATTGGTAGATAGACTGTGATCTTATACATTCAGAGATTCTCGTTAAACATTAGATATTTATCAACAGGAAATTAAAGATCACACCTAATTTGTGGGGCTTTAAAAAATGAGCTTAATTGGTTTCTAATTATAGATTGATAGCATAATGTGTTCCATTTGTTATGCCAATTGAATTTTGAATTGGATGTTTCCATGTGCACATTGATAGGTCAAGCAAGTGCTAGAGAAATGTGCCGCATCATAGTTACTTTTTTATTCTTACACTATGTCATGAGATATGCTTTGAGGTGAATTGTGGGCTTGTGTTGATCAACACCCTCTGTATCATTCATCGACCCAATGGTCAGCATCCTCTTTTAGAATTAGATGATTCATTACCTTAGATCTTACTTTGCCGACTTGTATAGTGTGCCAGATATACATCCATGACCTGAGTAAATGAAACATCTAGTCGCGCAGTGACTATGTCAGATATCTTTTCTGATTTGCTATAACTTAAATCTCAGAGAAGGTTTCATTATGTATCCATTTCAATCAGTCTTTATTTAAACTCATTCATCAAATTGACTTGATTGCAACCCAGAAACAATGATCTAGTTGTCCTGGATCCTGATCTTTTTTGGTAGGAAGTTTGTCAATTGTCATGCCAAAATTAATACGATGGGTTAGGATTTGTTTGTTTTGTTCTTTCGAGACTACAAGCAACCCCTTACTTGTAACAAGATAGCAGAGTTGTCACAGCAGGAAAATTTAATGTTTGCAAATGATTAAAGTGACGGTATAACTAAAATGAAAGAGACAACAGCAGAACTTATCATAGTTCTCTTTTGTTCATTCCATCATAATAAGATCTCTTGTCATGTAATTCTCATTGATTGGTTATCAATTATAGTTTTATTTATTGTTTGACTGTTCAAATCAGAAACCATCAATGTTGAATATGGTACGAATTGTTGCCTTGTGAAATTGTTTTCTTTTCTGTTCACACTTTACACTCTTAATGGTTGATGATTTTGATCTCCGCTTGCAGATGATGAAAGACCTTGCCATAGTAATGTTTTTCATGAGCTTGTATCCAATGATGGCCCTAAAGTAGATAGTGAACCTGGATGGGAAACTAAGCACAATCTTTTGGCAGATAAAATGGTAGAACAAACCAATCCATTAGAACGTAGTTTTACGAAGGCTGAGCATCAGAATGGAGGTAAAACTGGACAGATAAGGATTGAGGATGTTTCTTATGACAAGGATGTCGTTGAGATCAAACTGGCAGATACAGTAGTTTCTTCTGATTATGGTAGCCATTTTGTCAAGGATGTCTGCATCGATGAGGGAGTCCTTGTTGATCAGAAGGCTTCAGCAGAAAAAGTAGTCGGTGAAAAGGTATCCCCAAACTTTGATTCTTCAATGTGGGATACAAATGGTGATCCGATGGAAGAAATAAGAGCTGATTCCATGAAATTTGCACGTGAATTAAAATCACAAATAGTTATCCTACTTGTCGCATGTGCTACTGATGACAATACTGTGGAACAGTATTCTTCTTGCAAAGTACATGATCTTGAAGGCAACTATACTACAGCTGATTTTACCAACCTAAATGATGAGAAATTACGTCCCAAACAGTTATTAAGTCACGAAGGTGCAAAAGAGTGCCAGCAGGTGTCCACAATGATTTCTGAGACCTGCGAAAACCATGAGCCATTTCTCGATGGAGAAGCAATTGATCAGGTACCCTTCTACTTACAGTATTACCAGTACTTCTATAAAATAATCTCTATGCTTGACATGTTGGTCCTTGAAGTTCATTCTTGCTATCAACGTGTATCATAATTGTTTGGTGACTGTGCATTACTGGCAAATTTTAGTTGGTATGCTTTATCATGATAGATTATCATTTTGGTTCTATAATCTATACTAAGAAATGAGCCTTGGTATTGCATTTTGTGTTTATTTGGTTTAATGAATGATAGATTGCACATTGAATTACAACTTTCTCTTCACAGTTATATCATTTCTCTCCACTATTGGACCACTCAGTATGATTACTTTCTTTACAGGTTTTGTCAAATAGTTGTCATGAAGTTGGAGTTAGTATTGCATCTCAGACCAGCAACCTTGATGGTTTACCAGTTGAGTCAACTTCTGATGGATTCTCAGGGATGATGCCTGAAGAAGATGTTGCCTGTGCACCATTAGATAAGAGAGAATCGAACCAAGTTAATCATTATAATCCTTTTATTGCCTATGGATCTTTAGAGGATACGTGGGAACCCAAGTACTCTCTACCTACAGCTGTCGATGCTGCTTCTATATTACCCATCTCTCCTGTTGAAAAGACAGATAGTTTTAGTGATCTTGTCAACGGTGCTCTGGGAGGATTCGATTTTGTTGAAACAGCTGAATCCAGATTTGAAGACAGTAGGTTAGATTCTGTCGAAGCACGTTCAAGTAGGCTGGATGTCCAAGCATCTGAAGAGAGTAATGATCAGAGAGGAAGTCCTGTTGAAAAGACATATAGTTTTAGTGATCTCATCAATGGTGCACCCGGAGGATCTGATTCTATTGAAACAGATGGAACCACAATTGAAGACAGTAGATTAGATTCTTTTGAAGCAAGTTCAAGTGGGTTGGATGTCCAAGAATCTGAAGAAAGTAATGATCAGAGAGAGAATCTTGTTAAGGAGATAAAAACTGATGCAGCACATAAAACGAGTATAGTTACATCTGTGCCAACTAGCAGTGCAGAGCCTAGTGCTATCAAAAGTGAGAACCAACCAAAATGTGAGTTTGATAGTGTCCAATATGTACATGATTTCAACCCAAGAGATGTGGAGGATGGCACAAAAAGAAGCGAGGACAACACAGATAGTAAGAGTTCTACGCCTGTACAAACAGAATCTGTGGTTCAACAAAATGGACCTGACAGTGCAAAACTGGTGGCTCGAACTGGTATTCGCAACCCCTTTGAATCAAGCTTCTCTGGACCTAGCATTACGTCAGGTCCACTAACACTCTCTGATCACATACCATATTCTGGCAACATTTCTCTTCGTTCAGATAGTAGCACGACAAGTACTCGGTCCTTTGCATTTCCAGTGTAAGTGAAGATGCTCTCCAGTTACATTTTGTTGGAGTAGAGTTAATTTCTTGCCCTGCACTATTATTGCTTAATTCTCTAAAGTAAACATCCGAATGGGGCATCACTACGTTTGTTTTTTTAGTATGGTAAACAATCAATGTAAAATTCCTCGAGCTAAAGAAATATCAGTCAGACATCTTAAATGATATTGTTTTCCTGATGCCACTATATAACCTTATATGTGCTAATGGGTCAAGCACCATCCTTTTCCTTTTCAACACACAGACTACAGACGGAGTGGAACAGCAGCCCTGTGAAGATGGCGAAAGCGGACCGCAGGCATCTGAGGCGAGACCGAGGCTGGAGTTACAGAATCCTCTGCTGTAAATTCTGAATGTGCTTGCTCCTGCATTTTTCCTGTCGAGTTCAGCTCTTCGCGGCGCGCCTGAGCTCTAGTAGCCATGTTAAATTCATTCAAATGTTGCTCGTTTCTCCCTTTCCCTGGTCCTCTTGCTGTTTCTCTCTCTCACATGCCCTGCTTTTTTTTTATTTATCTATAGCAGTTAACGGCTTGTTGGATTCGGTAGTGGCTTGTAATTTGCATTGTGAGTGAGAAATGAAGGTATAGCTGTGATGTAGCATTTGTGATTACTTGTTGAAGTACTGCAGCAGATGAACATCCGTTGGGGCTGGAAGGCTGCTTATACTTAATACATACTGTGAAAGTGACTTTGAGCTGTGTTACTCTGCTGACAGAGGTCAGTGTTCTCCATGATCCGTATGTCATATGAGCAAGCAGCGTGATGAGGTGACAACATTGATACAAATACATGTAGTAAATTAGTAAGTATATAGCACAGATATCTGCAAACCTGATACTGGTGCATATGTATAGTACATGGTAGCTAGCCCCAAGCATGCACATCAGGGACAAAATCGCCCATTTTCACATGATTTTTTTCCGGGCTCTTGCAATCAGGGCTAAACGTGATGTCCAGCTTGGCGGCTTAACTAAGGCTGGCCGGCTATCGAGCTAACCAGGGCATTATTCCATATGGGGTAACTAACTATATATCCTGCAAGCCTGCAACTCAAAAGTCTCTTTTAACTAGGTGTAACAACTAACAGAGCAGCTCTAAGCCTCTAAAACTATGTACCTAACTGGCTAGCTGTGTGTGTCATGCTAGCTCATGCGTGTCCACATCACAAAAGGAGCTACACGCTGGTGCGCGCGCAGCTAGCTAGGGCTCCTCCTGCAGCGGCTCGCCGTTGTTGATCGGCGAGCGGCGGCGCGCCCTCGACGCGTAGTCCCTCTTGAGCATGTCGTACAACTCGGTGGCCGCGTCCCGGTGGTTCGTCGGCGTGCGCTTCTCCACCGTTCCCGGTCGTGAGCCGGCGTTCGCGACAGAATCAGCCTTTCCTGCGTCCAAGGAATTAAAGCGAAGTTGAGATACATCAAGTCACATTTCAAATTACTAGAAATTGGTAATGTCCAGTAGTCCACTACTGATCCATTAGAGCCGATTCGTTCCATACAAGAACACTAATTGTGAGATATGTTCGGGGGTGCATCCTCTCCTATACATTGGGGCTGGCGGAGCCAGAAAATCTCTCTCTATATATAGTGCGCCATATAGTAAGGAGCATGTAGTAACAGTAACAATTATATCACACACAAAGATTAAAAAAAGAAAAGAAAAGAAAAGAGCCCAAGTCTAAACAAAAATGGACGCAATATTCAGTTGTCTTTTGGAAAACAAGGCCTAAGGGAAGGAAAACCCCTCCCCCTTCCACTACCATAGATCATCGATGATCCATTAGAACGGTATGCACCTTTGTTATCTCGGGCTTCCTCCACTCCCAAGGCTTGGGTTTCCTCCATGTCCCGCGCACCGAGCCTCCGCCCTTCCAGTCCTTTCTTCCCAGCTGCTAAATCATCGTCCGATGCCGATGGCTCCTTCGCGAGGTCCTCCGTGCGATCGATCCAGGCACTCTTAAGTTAATCAGTAAAATATACACCTAGTTGTCTCTCTTATCAGAAAGATATCGCTTTGTGCAGAATGAGTAGATCGATTAGGTAAGTTCGCTGACCACATGTCCTATGGTGTTCAGGCCATTGTTTGCCCTCAGCACTGCAACTGCAAAGAACAGTCAACAGGGTCGAGTCAACAAACAGATCGAGGCAAATCTCAAAACAAATGAGCATCGCAAAGATCGATGAACAAGTATAACCCACCATGGCGAGCGCAGGCAGTGGGCAGGTGAGGCGTGAGCGAGGAGGAGATGAGCAAGGCAACTACAAGAAGACGAACTGCACTGGTCCTTTCGCAGCTCATGGTGAGGTCTTCCTGTGTATGTATGTGTGGCTGCTGTTGGCCTTTTATAGAGAAGGCAATGGTCAATGCTAGATGGCTAGCTGGCTAGGGATGGATTTGCAGTCAAAGCAAGCCGAGAGTACCTCGAAAACATCTGTTCTAACCGTCTGTGTTACAAACCGTCTGTGATATTGCCTGTATCACAGGCGGTTAGAAACAAGAACCGTCTGTGATATTGTGTGTATCACAGACGGTTGTTGTTTTTAATCGTCTGTGAAAGTAGACTATCACAGACGGTTGTTTGCCAAAATCGTCTGTGAAAGTAGACTATCACAGATGGTTGTTTTTAACCATCTATTATCACTGACACATAAAAATAGACGGTTCGAAAACCGTCTGTGATGACGGTTCCGAACCATCTGTGATAGGTCTGTCTGTAGCAGTGTACCTCGAGCTAGTTTTGTTTAACAGACCCTAGGAATTGTTTATGGCCTGGTCCTGGTTGTGCCTGGAGGTATAAGCAGCGCAAGCATCCGAGAGCTAATCTCTCCGTGTGATCAATGTGTACTTGGTATGTAGAATGTTCATACAATTAACATTCATCCTCTCCAAAAGCCCAGCTACGACGGTCCACGGTACATACGTCTTCTACCTAGCTAGTAGCTTTAACGTCCATTACTACCCAGAAGGGCAAATGCTTGTCTAAAAGCTTGCACGTTCGGCCGTGCCGGATTCCCCTCGGCTTCCGGTCGACGCCACTCTGGCACAGTTAGCTCTTCGATCGAGTCCGAGATGCGGGGTCATCCGCATTGCCTTGGTCGCTAACCACAAGCTCATCTGTACGGAGTAGCTGTGACTGGGCTCGAAACGACGGTACCGGCCGTTTCAGCTTCTAATTTCAGTTTTTTTCACTATTCAGTAATTCATTTTTTTCTGAAATTTTTTAGATTTTTTTAAGCTTTTTTGTATTTTTTTTCCCGTGTTCCTTTATATTGTCCGTGATAGGCTAATATATTTTTCTATTTTTACATTTTATTTAAATTTAATTATGCCTAAAAAGCTAAATCAGCTACAGTAAAAAAAGTCAGTTACAGTAAAATTACAACCAAAAATCAAAAACCATCTCTAAAACGAACGCCCCGGTACCTACGCACGTACGGCCGAATATGTTAGCCACAACTGAACCACTCGAACTCGTAGAGAAGTTCATCGGTAATAATTAATGTGGCACTGCTATTTTACATTTTGTCATGACCTATCGATTGAATGGAGAAATCAGCATCTATGGCAGATCGATCTCTAGCTAGCTAGAGAGCCTCGTAAGGATTAGATTGTCAAATTAATAGTTCAAGTATATCGTCAGCCTCGACATTGGGAAATACTGGTTCGCCAAATGGCTGGGGGAATATCGTAGTAGTAACAAGCCTGGGATTACGTCCATATGTTGGCAATATAGGATCAGTTCTTTTTTATTTTAGTTTATAAATCTTAGTTTTTGGCTGAGGGAGAGTACGGAGAGATATTTATATACGATTTTAGCCGCTATAAATGAAGGCATTGTAGTGTCTACTACAATCGACTTGCAAACCATTCTTTGAAAAGATATTTTGTTTAAAAACTAGTTACCGTAGAAAATCAGTTTTATGGTGGGTAAAGATATTTTGTTTAAAAAGATGGCTTATGGCTTAAATATTTGAATTCTGATTGTACGTGAGAGGCAATACGCAGAGTGAAATAGTCGTATACGATTTTGACCGGTACAGCTGAACTCAGTACACTTTTTACTATAATTTTTCTATTGATCTTGCTTTCAAAAAACACACCATTTAAAAGTTAGTTGCTATAGACAGTATAAACATAAGTTAATTTTAAGTCTAAAAGAACTTAGTCTTAGAAGCTGAAAAAAAGATGCCTACAGACTGATCAAAGCAATTGGCTGTGGTGGAGCACGTGTGCACGAATGTGAAGCCTTGAAACACCTTTTTTTAAAAAGAAAAATTCGGCATATATGAGATTCATTGCAGTATAGGATGGATCATTAGCACACCAAATACAGTAACAGTGCCATCAAATTTTTGCAACCTCTCGTTCTTTTTTTACCTCATGTCGTCGACCTTTGCCACGGGGTGTTCTTTTTTCTCCTCCTTTGAGGTTTGGGTTGGAGCACGAGGGCGTGCTGCCCAACCTTGCGCGCGGAGGGGTTGGTGGCTTTCGGGAACCAAGCTGCTTGTCTGTTGGCGTTGGACTTACATACATCACAGGTCGTGAATCCCGTATCCTATTTATTTGTTCATATCTCACATCTTATTTTTCACATCGTTTATCTATTCTTTCTAAAATTTATTTCTTTCAACTACCACTATTTATTTTAAGTTAAAAGACATTAGCTATAATCAGAAATCATGCCGTAACCAATATAAACCTACGTAGGCCTAAGCAACCCAGCCGACTTAGTAGCGCACGGAACAAAAATCACTTTTTTAACTATTATTATTATTAATTAATTAATTATTTTTAATTAAAAATTATGTGTCATAGCTAAAAACCATATATCGCAAACCTACGTGGCCCAGGCAACTCGAACGAGCGACCCACGCGCGTGCGGCATTCAGTTCGTTCGGTGGGCTTCTACGTGCGCTGGTGTCATGGGCCTTTGAGTGCAGTGTCCTGCTGCCCCTAATAGTCTTAGACTCTAGGTGAGAACCTCTCTTCTTACATGGGCCGATCCGGAAAAATCAAGCGAAGCCCGTAGAGCCCACGACCCAAGACCGTCTCCCGGTGCAGTCCGCAAGACGAGCCTAAGCCCTTTTACAGTTTTACGCATAGTTAAAAAAATCAGACCGGACTGCTGGTTCAACCGAAAAAATCCAGAATCAGACAGTGCACCGGGTCGGTTTGGTTAAAAGACCGTCTACGTAGTCGGACCGGAAAAAACTAGAAGAACCAGCCGGTTTTTAAAAGAACAGGTGAACCGAACGATTTTCTGGGAACCCAGCGGTTTCTGCAAAGGACCGAAATACCCACAGTTGTGGCTAGGGTTTAGGGGCAAAAATGAAAAAGTGAAAAATACCCCTCCATTCCCCTTGATTCTCTAGATCTTGGCCCCCACGCGCGCCACCACCAAAACACGAGCAACCACGCCACCCAATCGGTAGGGTTTTTGCTCAACCCTTCGCCCACCGTCGGCGCTGCCAACCACAGGAAGGAAGGAAGGGGGAGTGCCGGCGGACCGGTGGAGCCTGGATTCTCTGGATCTTGGCGGCGGGCGCGGGCCTCATAACTCATTGGAAAAATTAGATACATGCCATTATAAAGTGATCACATTAGAAATATGCCATTATAAAGTTTTGGATTAGAATCATGCCACTCCAGAGTATCTATGTTTTGAAATATACTATTATGACCACTTTCATGTATTTTCTATCAAATACACAGTACATATTTCTAATGTATTTTCGTACTTCCTAAAATACCCTTCTCCTCAGCATTCCGCCCATACCCATCCCCTTCCTCCCGATTAGATCTGGACGCAACATGGCATAGCTGCCTCTTCCCCTTTCCTCCTGTAGGCGTCGCCCGCCCCTCTCCTCCCCCATGTAGCTGCCCGCCTCTGGCCTTCTCCCCGGAGCCCTCGCCCGTCCCCGCCCTTCTCTGCTCCTGAGCCAGAGCCCGCCTCTGGCCCTCTCCACCCCTGAGCCACCGCTCGCTTCCGGCCCTCCCCGCCCCCAAGCCCTCGCCTGTCCCCACCCCTCTCCACTCCCGAGCCACCGCCCGCCTCGCCGCCTCGCCCCTGCCACCGCTCGCCCGCCCCCTCCTCGCCCCTGCCGCCCGCCGCCTCTCCGCCCCGAAGCACCGCCCGCCTCCGGCCCTCTCCGCCCCCAAGACGCCACCCGCCTCCGGTCCTCTCCTCCCCCAAGCCATCCTTGTTGATTTTCCTGGATTTTTTAGACCCGTTGTGACAATTTTGGCGATTTGTTGTACGACATCTTTTTAGACCCGAGGCAGGAAATCGCCGCTAGTCGCCGCCGCCGCCCCTGCCGTGCTGCCACTGAGGTAACTGCTTTCTTCCACATTTCTCGTTCACCCCTTCCCTATTTAGTTGATTAGATCCGATCTAAATTTGTGTACTAGATGCTTTGCTCTTTGCTGCTAGTTTCTTTCTGAATGTTGTGTTGCACTGTTGGTAGTCTCCGAATATAGGTGAAAATGTGAAATTGAATATTGTGAATACTTTTGTAGTTCTACTTATCCTGGATAATGTCAGGTAGGTTTTGTCTGAATGTTAAGTAGCTAGTCTCTAAACATAGATGAACTGAATGAACAAATCTTAGTTTGCCTGTTTTGACTGAAGTAATGTGGTTAGTTGCATGAGGCCATTCAAGCCAAAGTGATATACAAGTCATGGAACGACCGAACGAGATTTAAATCTCGCTCTCCCAGATTGAAATGTATTCTGAATTTTGTTACTGCTGTCATTTTCTTTGAAATGTATGTGGGTACTACTTAAAGTGCACCATATGTGATGCTTTCTGCTGGTGGCTCAAGTAAAGTTTTCACTTTTTTCAGAATATTGTTGCATGCTTGCTTCTGCTGCTGATGGTGCCATTTTCTTACGGAAACTAGTCCAGGCCAGATTGCTGCATGCATGCTTGATTCGTTACTCTGTGTATTAATTTTGTCCAAAGTTAATGGATCAACATGTCATATGCCATCTTGTTTCAATGTTCTATTATCTCCATACAAGTCATCTGTTCATTTAGGATGGATCAACACATTCTATCATCTCTATTATCAACATATAAATATTGCCTTTTCTGAGCAATACTAGATAGTTCTACTGCTCATATTGAACCGGCGGTTCACCGGTTGAGCTGACGGTAAGACTAGTGAACCGGTGACTCCACCGGTTCGATCTGTGGTCCGAGTTCAATAACTTTGGTTTTACATCCCCTTGCGCCGCCTGTAAAATCCCTCCGGCCGCCGCCGCCGTCTCGCCACCCACCAAGCTTCCTCGAAGCGCCGCTCGGGGAGACACCCTCGTTCCATGGGGCGACCAAAGGGCGCCGCCGCGGCGTCCTCCTCGTCGAAGAAGCCCAAGCCCAAGCCGAAGCAGCGCGGCGGCGTCGACTTCAAGGTAACCGACCAACTATCCGTCTCCACGGCCGACCCGACCGCCAATCTCCGCTCCGAGCCAGCTCGGTGCTCACCGTTTTAAGCTTTCGGTGGTTCTCAGAAGTACAAGCACAAGGTCGGGCGCAAGCTGCCGCCGCCGAAGAATGCCACCAACACGGAGATCAAGTCCAAAGGTGAGGCGAGCTTTTTGTTTCGTTGCTGCTTGGTTTGAGGTGTTGCGGCGCTTAATCTAGGGTTTTTGGGTTTGTGCTATGTGCGTGCAGCCATCGTGCTGCCGGAGCAGAGCATGGCGTCGGAGAGGGCGGGCATGGCGGTAAACAAGCGCGGGCTCACGCTGCGGGAGCTCCTGCAGCAAACGGTGCACTACAATGCCAATGTGCGGCGAGGTGAGCTATCTCTAGTCCCTCTCTGCACGGTGCACTGGGATGCCGAATACACTGTCACCGAATAGATAGTGAATCCGTCTTGATTTATTCATCACAGGTAGCTAACCGGAAATATGCTCTCTTTTTTTTTTGTTTAAGCTGCATTGAATGGAATAAAGGATCTCGTTGCCAAGCATCCAGCAGAGCTTAAACTGCACAAGGTTGCTATAATTGAGAAGCTGCAGGAAAGGATATGCGACACTGACAAGGTGGTTCGCGAATCCTTGTACAATATACTGCAGTCTCTGATCTTCCCGTCTTTGAAAGAGGTATTTCTCCCCTTTTCACCAAGTGTTCCTGGAATCACAATAAATCTTTTAATTGACCAATAATTATGTCATGTTCTACCTTTTGCATCACACCCTATGTTTCAATATATGCACAGCTGTTGAGTCTTGCTCATGTGATATTGTTTTCTGTATTAAGCATTTACCGCAATGTACTACCTGCTTATTGACTGCAAATATATCATGGAAGTTTTCTTTCTTGACAACTTGATGATGAGTGATACCTCAGTAAGGTGCTCCAAGCACCATCCTTCACTTCATTCTGTTTTTGCCTCCAATTGCCTATTTTGTTTCCTGCTCACTGAACCATTGAGGTGCTTTTATCTAGTATAAGAACATCATTGCCATATTTTCTCCATATCTTATTCCTGTTGCCAGCTCCATTTTCTAGTTCTATGTTCTTGGCTTCAGATGTGATACTATTGATCTCTATTTATCACAGGACAATGTAATATCTACACGCAGTACACTGTTTCTGCTGATGGCCAATATTTTAAATGGAATGACCCACCTATCTATGGATATCCAGTTAATGGCTTTTAAGTTTTTGGAGCTTGTGGTTCTTAATTTCCCATCCTCCTTTCCCATATATGCTGAACAGGTCAGTGGACTTCTGTCATGTATTGGTGTGTTGAAAGTTGGAACGCTTCTAGTGTTCTAAGGAAGTTTTGTTTATTAGAGATATATTGTTCTGCTTATACCCTGAATACTTGCGCCCCCCCCCCCCCTTTTGTCTTTCAAAAGTTGGCATATGTTAAACTAACAGAACTCACTTCACATTCTGGCCTTCATCAAGCGATTATACGTATTAAGGGATATATAATTGAAACTGCTTGTACTCTGCTAGGTATTTATGTGTGATTGATCATTTTTCATTACCATGTAATAATTTAAGTTGCATTATTCCTTCTGACAGGCTTTCAACAACTTTGTTGCTGTTCTGAGCAACGACAGGATCCATCTCCAGGATAAGAGTAAACTTAACAGTGTCCTCAGTGGGCTCGGGCAGTGCCTTTCCTTGGTTGCTCGTGTGACTGAAAATAATGATGAATCAAATCGACTGGTTGGTAACTTGGTATTGCTGGCAAACTGAAACATTTTTTCTTTCAAAATTTCCTCATGATACAGCTGGAGTTATGATAAGGAACTTGTTGAAATAGCAGGCGCACATGTTCTGAAATGTACCGATGCATCAAACAACCTTTTAATTTTATTGTAATGATCAGAATCTTTGCTCATGATCTACAGGTTCATAACCTCTCTGCGAGAGAACTTTGGAAATTTACCCTTGATGAAGATAACTCAGGTACATTTTATCCTTTTCTTTTGGTTCCTATTTTGCTATGCAATTTATGTAGTTTTTTTGGAAGGGAATACAACAGGGGAGAGCCTTGCTGTTAGTAAAATATATGTAGTTTGCCACCTTTAATGGAACAAGTAGCACTGAATGTGAGCTTATTCACAACAGTAAGTGTGCCTGACCACCAACTTGCTAGATATTTAATTAACAATTTAACCCTTTTTCAATGGGATTTCTAGCCTGCTAGCGTGCTTGCATAAACCAAAAACACTGAATGCTAAAATTAGTAGCTCTAACAAAATATTGGATGGCTTTTTGTTAGAGTGGCACTTCCCATTTTTGATATTACCAGCAGACCATGAAGTGTCTAATCAGGATAGTTAAGTGATAGATAATGGAATTTGGGTGGTTTTGTTCAGATTAGAATACCAAGGAAGAACAGTATTTCAAAGAAATGACACCTTTAAGGGCCATAGTATAAACAGCTATCGCAGCCCTTCCAGTCAACTTTGTTTTTTCAATTTTGTCGTAGATGCCGTCTTACCTGATAGTTTGTTGAGTATAATCCTTGTGTGCAAGATTAGTTTTTCATATTTGGTTAGTTGCTATATTTAGAAGCATGATCCTGCATGATTGTGCAAGTATCGGCCCTTATTAAAGGCCATGATTTCTTTCCTTTTAATTGTCTACATAAGCAAAGCAATAGAGATGGAAAAGCTGCCAATTTGGAAGCACCAAAACAAGATCGCACCTTCTGTGTTCGCGTGAGTTTTCCTGTGTGTTTTGGCCGTGGAAACACCGCGACGTGGTTCACGCTGCTCCTCGTGGATTTCAACAAGTGGTATCGAGCCACTTTCGAGCCGTGGATCGATGATCAAGAGAATGTGCCCGGCCGACGGCGCTTCCTGTGATGGCGCCACGATCCGAGGGTGATTCGTGAGGTGAGCGCGGAGTAGCTACCCGTCCTCACCAAGACTAATTACTCCGATTGGGCGCTCTTGATGAAGGTGAAGTTGAAGGCGCGCGCTCGAACGCCATCGAGACCGCGGCACCAATCGCAAGAAGAGATGATGGCGCCGATGCCCTCTCGCAGATGCGGTGCCACCGAGATGGTGTCGGCAATCGCCGGCAAGAAGACGGCGGCGAGGCTTGGGAGACCATCTCGAAGATGCGGGTCGGTGATGACCGCGTGAAGAAGTCCGCCGCGTGCGGCTCAGCGGAAGTTTGACTTGGCGACGCTCAACGACGCGAGACCGCCGAGGACTATGCGCCGCGCCTTCAAGGCATGGCGGCGACCCTCGCCACACTAGGCGGAAGTGGTTGAGGAAGCCAAGATCGTGGAGAAGATCGCCCGCAGCTGCGTCGTCGCGGCTCAAGCGGATCGCCCTCGCGATCACGACATCGCCGACGTGGTCAA
Source organism: Melocanna baccifera (assembly GCA_036346265.1). NCBI lineage: Eukaryota > Viridiplantae > Streptophyta > Magnoliopsida > Poales > Poaceae > Melocanna > Melocanna baccifera. The sequence goes on from CM070710.1 coordinate 3,195,879, forward strand.
CGCCTCCGTAGCGGATCCGACGGAGGTTGAAGGCGCGGAGGACTCGCTCAAGAAGCTCGGCATCTCTCGCAAAGACGACGGAAGGTCAGACCTCACGGAGGAGCGGACGCGCGCGGAGGAGGCGCGAGGCGAGTACCACCCGACGCTGCTCCGGCGGCATCGCGCCGCGGAGGCAGAGCGCGGCGCGCCGGGCGCGAGGTGCGCCATCGAATCGCGCTACGACTCCTTCGGAAACCTCGGGCGATGAATGCAGAAGTGCGGGAAGACGGGCCATTGGGCCCGCGAATGTCGCCGAGGCCCAAGAGGAGCAGCCCACGAGCACACAATGAAGAGGAGGCTTGGCGCGCACTCGCGAAAACCTCGCCCACCCAAACCCACCAACTCCCGAGCTCGGCCGACGGCGCCACCAACCCCATCGCCGACGCGCAGAAGCGCCCCATCCTACCGAGGAAGAAAAGGTGTTCGCCCACCTCGGAGAAGAAGAAGACCGCGATGCCGCGACATGGGTCCTCGATACGGAGCCACCAACCACATGTGTGGGCTCGGGCGGCGTTCGCGGATCTCAACAAGGAGAGGTGCTGGGACGGCGCGGTTCGGCGACGACTCGGTGGCGAAGATCGAAGGCCGAGGGACGGTCGCGCTCGTGTGCAAGACCGGTGAGATTCGGTCGTTCTCCGGTCTATTTCATTCCGGTTGATTTATTTAACATCGTGAGCATCGGCGCTCGACGGCGGGTACAAGGTCGACATCGACACCGAGTCATGCGCATCCGAGCGGGTGGCCGCCGCCAAGGTGATGCTTGCGCGAATAGGTCAGTATGTGCTCAACATCAAGATGGCGTCGCCGGTCTGCTTGGCGACGAGCGACGATGCGGAGGCCTGGAGATGGCACGCACGCCTCGGTCATGTGAACATGGCGGCGCTGCGGAAGCTAGCTCGGGAGGAGCTAGTTCGGGGTTGCGGAAATCGCCATGTGGAGCGGTGTGCGAGGCATGCGGCCGGGAAGCGTAGACGCACTCGCTCGTTCAAAGACAAGCCGAGTACCGCGCGGGAGTTTGGACTGGTGCATGGCGACTGCGGCGGTCCCATTGCGCCGGCGACTCCAAGGGGCAACAAGTACTTCTTGTTGCTGGTGGATGACCTCAGCAGATACATGTGGGTAGCCGCGATTCCTTCCAAGGATCGTGCAGCGGCTGCCATCAAGGAGATCCAAGCACGGGCCGAAGGCGAGTCTGGGCACAATCGAGGGCTCTCTCCGCACCGATCGCGTGGTGAATTCACCTCGCTGAATTTGCCGAGCATCGCGCGGAGGAAGGAGTTCATCGCCAACACACCGCGCCCTCAAACCCGCAAACGTAACGGCGTGGTTGAGCGCCGGAATGGCACGGTGGTGGCTGCAGCAAGAAGCATGCTCAAGGGAAAAGGGCTCCCTGGGTGGTTCTGGGGCGAGGCAGTGAGTACTGCGGTGTATGTGCTGAACAGGTGCCCGACAAAGAGTGTGGAAGGGATGACTCCATCTGCCGCGTGGCACGGAAGAAGCCACCATACACCACCTCAAAACTTTCGTGTATCGTCACGCCCGAACACGACGCCACCTCAAGAAGCTCGAGGACGAGGCCAAAAATGATCTTCATCGCTATGAACGCGAACAAAGGCATATCGCGCTCACGACTCGCACGAAGAGCGCTCATATCACGCGGACGTGGTATTCGACGAACAAGCCTAGCGGGACTGGGCACGCGCGATGCAGAAGGCGATTCGCGGAACAACGACACCTTCACGGAGAATATTCCATCGTGAACCTGCATCTCCGCACAGAAGACACCGTCGAGACACCGGAGGTGCGCAACAGACATGCTGAGTCGACACCGCCACAATCGCCATATGCTACGGAAGCGCGACGCCGGAGGATCAAGTGAGGGACAGGCAGTGGAGTTCGCTTCACCGCCAGGAGAAATCGGCAACCACCTGGACGCTGACTATGATGAAGATGACCCACTTCGATTTCGCACGATCGACAACATCATTGGGCCAGCATCACCGCCTGGGTTCGCAACACGGGTATTGGTTGCGGAGGAGCTGCATGTGGTGAGCTCTGACGAACCTGGTTCGTTTGTCGGCGCAACACACCCGAAAGTTAGAGGAAGGCGATGGTAGAAGAGATGGAGTCCATCGAGGACAACAAGACTGGTCTTCGGCCGATCTCCCACCTTTGGTCGCCGCGATCGCTTGAAGTGGGTGTTCAAGGTAAAGGGACGAGCACGGGCGGTGTTCAAGCACAAAGCACGCTCGTGGTGAAGGGATATGCAATGACATGGCATCGACACGATGAAGTCTTCGCGCGCAGAGCACGATTGGACTCTGTGCGCCGCTCATTGCCCTTGCAGCACACGAGGTGGGAGGTGCATCACATGGATGTCAAATCAGCGTTTTAAATGGTGACTGCAGAGGAAGTATACGTGGAGCGCCCACTGATTTGTCATCACGGAAAAGAGCACAAGGTGCTCAAGCCGCGAAAGCATTGTACGGGCTACACCAAGCACCACGAGCCCGAACGCTGCTGGACGACACACGCCGTGTCGCCGGGTTCAAGAGAGTCCATCGAGCACGCCATTTACATCAAAGCGGACCGGCGATGCACAATCGTGGTCGGGGTGTACGCCGATGATCTAGTAATCACCGCGCCCATGTGGCGACATCAAGTCGTTCAAGAAGGAGATGGCGGCGCGCTCAAGATGAGTGATCTCGGTCTACTTCACTACTATCTCGGCATTGAAGTGAAGCAGAGCGTGAGAGGAATTTCGCTCAGCCAGGGAGCCTATGCCGTCAAGCTTCTGGAAAGGAGTGGTATGACAGGGTGCAATCCAAGTCAGGTGTCCATGGAGGCGCTGGTGAAGTTGAGCAAGCAAAGCACCGAGTCACGGTGGACGCCATCGCTACGGAGAGCATCGTCGGGAGCCTGAGGTATCTTGTAAACACCCGCCCTGATCTTGCATTTGCTGTCGGGTATGTGAGCCGTTTCTTGGAGGAGCCACGGGAGGATCATCTTGCAAAGAGAGAAAGCGAATCCTTCGCTGTGGCGGAACCGTAAATGGGGACTTTGGTTTGGAAGGAAAGGAGAATCGTGCACGGTGACCGGATTGATGATGCCGATTTACCGGTGATGTTGATGCTAGGAAAAGCACAACGGGTGATCTTCTTCTTGGCCAACACCCAATCACCGCGATCCATGAAACAGAAGATTGTGGCTCAATCCGGTGCGAGGCGAGTATATCGCATACCAGAATGCGGCATGTCAAGCACTTTGGCTTGCCCGAGTGTTAATCGAAGTGCGATGTTCACCCAAGCGCACCAATGCTAAAGGTGGACAACAAGTCCGCCATTGCTTTGATCAAGAACCCGTACTCCATGGACAAAGCAAGCACATTGAAGTAAAGTATCACTTAGTCCGGAGTCCGCAGATAAAGGTCCGATCAATGTGGATTTCATCAGAGCGAAGAACAACTCGGTGACATTCTAACGAAGCCTCTCGGCAGAGTCAATTTCACGAGCTTCAGCGCCAAGATCGGTTTGATCGATGTAGACGCCGAGCACAACAAGGCTTAGGAGGAGTTTGTTGAGTATAATCCTTGTGTGCAAGATTAGTTTTTCATATTTGGTTAGTTGCTATATTTAGAAGCATGATCCTGCATGATTGTGCAAGTATCGGCCCTTATTAAAGGCCATGATTTCTTTCCTTTTAATTGTCTACATAAGCAAAGCAATAGAGATGGAAAAGCTGCCAATTTGGAAGCACCAAAACAAGATCGCACCTTCTGTGTTCGCGTGAGTTTTCCTGTGTGTTTTGGCCGTGGAAACACCGGCGACGTGGTTCACGTCGTTCCTCAGGTGGATTTCCAACATAGTTGTTATTTCTTGTCATGTTTTTCTGTTAATTCATCCTTGTTATTATCGTCTTATACACCTGCTGCACTGCAGGAGCATTTGTGATGTCCAGTATATTAACGAAGCTTCAAAACTTATTCCAAATTCTCGTTAACTCTATAGAGGTCTCAGCTTCAGAACTGTGTGCAAAGACAGCTATTGATGCTCAGTCAAGTGAAGCATTATTATCAGCACTTCATTGTCTAGATCTAATATGTAGAATATTTATTCATGAGGTAAAGAAACCTCAGGTGAAATTTGGGAGATCCGAAACTCAGTTTGGGCCTGACTGGTTGAAAAGTTCTGTGTTGGTATATCTAAAGAATTTATGGGGAGTGAAGCGTTTGTTTTATGAAAAGGTACAAAATTCTTCCTTGCTCATTGCTACCTCTAACTGGTGTGATTCTATTGAAAGCATTTCTGATCAACCAATAGAGAAAACATGCTAGGTTTGATTAAGTAGTCTTGGAATGGTCATAACAATTTGGTTAATAGATCCAGCATAAGTTGATCAGGAGAGGGTGATATAATAAGATTGGCGCACTAGGAACATCAATACCTTTCCATCTAGGGAGATCATGAGTGATACTTTGTTACCTTGCCCCCATATATGTAGAATCAAATCAATCAATCATGTTTGCAGAACATAAGAAAAATAACAAGAAGGAACAGGCGTGCTAGGGCAAGTTTACTCACACGCTTCTCTATGTAAACTGCTTTGTTCTGTATCTTTCTGTGTAATGTTTCACCCATCCATTCAACAATATGTGGTCAATGAAATCCTTGAAGTTATCGGTCTCATTTGCTATTTCTTTTAGGATATTAATATCAGATTTTACCCTGTTCGAGACTTTTAATCATGCTTGCTTCAGAAAGTTCTCTCTAGAATACCTTTGCTCACAATGTTTGTGTTTTTTTAATGAATTGTCTTTCACATGGCAGGGAGATGACAGATTTTTCATTTTCAATCTGAAAATTGCTGAAATCTTTTTGTACTTGAGTGCATGGATGGATAATACAACTTTTCCAGTTGAAGAGTTGTGCCAGTTTGTATCTTCTCTACTTGCAAAGGTTGTCTGTGGTTTTGTTAGTTTCAACAATTGATCTGTATTGTTTGCCTTGCCCTCTCAAAGATAAATTTTAGACAGCTTCTAAATGTTGCATCCACGATCCATGATTTGTTTCAGGCAAAAATATTTCGCAATAAGGATCTCATGGAAAAGCATTTGAGTCCACTTCTAACTTGCATACCAGGTCTTATATCCAATGCCGCAGATGACTCAAAAGGATATTTATTGGAGGTATGGCTGATTTCCTTTAACTGGTCTGTGAAATATCTCTTATTTTATAACATCACCGAAACGAAAGACTATTTTCAACTGCAGGCATTTACAGATGCATTTAGAGATTGCAAGGTGGATTCCAAGCTTATCTTACCATATTTGGATGCAATGGGAGAGCTGCTGCTTCCTGTAGGTTCCTTTATTGGATACTAAACTTTCTTTTGCTAGTTCTAACATGTTTAAATGATCAAGAAATAGAGTTTGTTCGGGAGCATGTCTGGTGAAAACCACCAAATTGGTGCTGACATGCAAATAACTCAGATCTGGGTTATCAAATTGACACATATAATCTCAAAAGAAAAGTGAAGGTAGTCATCATAGTAATCTATATCACATAGAATTTCAAGTCAAAACTCAATCACTACTTAGAGAAACAGAAAAGAGAAATTCTGACATATGATAAATAAAAAAGAATAATAACGAGTCAAAACTCACTGTTCACAGCAAACTTGTCCTTTTCCCCCTCTTAACACCAATCATGTTGAGATGTGAAATTTGAAGGTTTCTAAATTACTCCATGTATTATATCTTCAATTTCTTTCTGGGGAACTTTTCCTGTTGATTTGATGCTCAAACTATGTTCTTCCCCGTACTTCATCATTGATCATTCTATATGTTTAGCTCAAAATAAACATCACCATAGAACTTGTTGGTTTTTTTTAATAAAGAGATGTATTAGTATGCTGACATATGATGTGCTTTCTAATATCTTTCCTTTCTCTGTGGGTAGGAAAAATCAGGGATATTGTTTGCTGAAAATGATTCAGGCTTGTTGGAATATCATGGTGCCTGGATAGATGAGCTACCAGGAATTTTACTACAATCAATTGATAAAGCCCCCTCAGTTACAAAGGTCTGCTGTAGGTTTTATTTATCCAATATAGAGCTGTTATGCTCATTATCCAGTATAGAGTTGATATACTCAGGTTGAGCATTTGTGTTTAGCCTTCTCAATAATTATATACTTTATGATCATATGAATTGTTGCAGGTTGTTTTGGAGCTTCTTCTAAGAATTGGACAGTGCTTCCCTACATTGAAGTGTGGAAATCTGCGCCCCTTCATACAGTTATTTGGTGCTAAATGTATGTACTTCTCAAGGATCATATTATCCTCTATTTTTATCTTGAACTAATGTCATTTTGCTGACAGCATCGTCGGGAATGGTAGAGCTTGGTCCTTTTGTTAACCTTCCGTGATTGCCAAGAACTTGCCATTTCATGCCTTTATTACTTCTCCGGTCTGCTTCCTGACATAATCGAGCCATTGGCCTCTTGTTGCTTAAGTAAGCTTTTTTGCTTCAGCAATACTATTCCACTGCTTAACAGCATAGTTATACTATTCCTCGTCAAGGTTTGTGGATAGTATCTAATTAATGTAATGCAGGCGATAGGCTGGAATCCCTCATATTGTTTAGGATTGTTGAGGTTCTACAGTCAACATACAAGGCTGGGAAATTACAGATAACAGAGCAACTCAGTTTCTTGTCCTTGCTAATGGCACGATTCAAAGTTCATCCTGGTGAGTACTACTTCTTTTTACTTTGCTTTTGTTTACTAGGGAATGCAAAGTTTGCTCTTGATAAGTTAGTCACTTAGCTGAACCTTTTACGTTTTGTGTTCCGCTCTATAATTTTTATTTTTCTAATGTTTACTTTAGCTAAACCTTTTTCTGACAGCTGCCTTTGACTTTGTTAAACTAGATTTTTGTATTCAGGAGGATGCCAGGAAGATCTCAAATTGGAATACCTTCAAGTCCTTGAATCACCTTATTTTAAATTCCCTATCTGAAATGGGTGATGGCTCCCTGGTCCTTGAATTAATGTGGAATAATTTATCTAGTGAGCTGGTGAGCTTTTGAAACTGTGTTTTACTTTTATATTTTTCTCAAAACAATCATTGAACTCATATGTCAGTAACTCAGTTTGCTTTACCACAGGCACAAAAACCATCGTCGCATAACATGAATGGTTTGTTTAGAATTATTGTCACACTTGATGCAGGAACTAGTAAGCTCATGAATGAAGATGTTATTAAGCTTATAGCTGGCTACTTGGTTGATGCTGCTTTGGTGTGTACTCTTCCGAACTCCAAAGTTTTGATATTCGTTGTTGGATGATTTGATATTGCACCCCTTATTTGCTGTGTCTAATTTTCAGGAGAACAACAAAATGTATTCATAATTGCATTGTATGTTTCGGAAATTCAAAACGGTGTTTAGCTTGGGCATACACATCTTGGTGCATAGAACACCCCCGTCACCTCATACCTATAGATTTGGCATGATAGGATATCTTTTTTAAAAAAATAACATGGGATTTCACTTATAGACCATGTTTACGTGGTAGGACAGAGAAAAATCACAATGAAACAGTTATAAACTTATAATTACCTATTCTCGCATTACCTGGCGAAGCCCAGGATATGGCATATTGAATGCAATATGCCAATCACCTTTTTCGGTTAAACTGAGAGGTATGGTGGTTGCCAATTTCAATCACTTAATGAAACTTTTCTTGCACACAGACACATTAATTTCATCATATTATTTGAAAAAATATCAAAAGCACATAAGTTGATAATTCGGTCAGTGTACTAGATGCATTTTTTGCCTAAAACAATCTGCCTCCCAGATTCCAATTAACCCTTCAGGAGCTGGTTTTTAAACCTACTCTGAATTTGCTATCCCATTACACTCGCCAATTTCCTTGGCAAAAGAGCTTTTGTTCTGAACTTCTGATAACACTTTTGATAATTGCTTCATGGGTCAATACGTGATTGCATCTGGTTGATGCTACCAGCAGATAATGGCTGTCCTCTTAGTTGATTAGCATGCAACATGTTATGGAAGTGCTATACGTTTCAACAGCTATTCATTCACACATTTCTCCTTCTGAACATCAATTCCTTATGATTGTTTTGTTACTCTGCACATTTAATTGTGGATGAGAACTGATTTTACCCCCCCCCCCCCGGGGTTGTATCTGCAGGATTTGTCTAAAACCATTGAACTTGGCTTTCAATCTGATAAGACAAGATTATTTCAGTACTTTATAAAGCCTTGCATCATCATGTTTGACCAGAATGACAAGGTTCTTTGCTGCACATTGGAGATGCTTAAATCTTTTGCAACAGGAGATGATCATCTGTTTTCATCTGTCTCCAATTTAAACTACCCAGGGGAGCTTTCACATCGAATTTGTGTTGTCACAACCATATTGATCTTCTTATGCAATGATCGGAGGCTCCATAAAAATCTTTCTTTGAGCAAAACGGTTATTAAAGGCATCCTGCAATATGTAAGGCATCAGCTGGTGAGTGGTGATAACACAAATCCCTTTGTTTGGTAGTCATATAGATTAGCTTTCAGCTTCCTGCAGATAAAACATTTTTCATACTATGTAAATTTGAGGAGATCGAAAGCATAAAATAAAATGTAGTCCAGACAGACTGGTTCTTATATTAGCTTGAGCTATACCATCAGTCCATCACTAGCTTGCTTTATAATTCCTAAATATAGTTTAGACAGACTGGTTCTTACAATGGTTTCACTAATAATTTTTGCAGGATTCTAATGTGCCTGATGTAATATATGAACAAAAGCAGAAGTTAAAATTTGCTTCTGAGCAACTCAAGACAAAAGCACTGCAGTTGAACTGCTGGGACAGAAACGAGCTGGCAGAGCTTGCAAGCACCATGTAATGCTATGTGAGTAGCTTCATCATGGTTTACTGATGATGTTACTTTTTTTTTTGTCGAATGAAATCACTTCTGTTCCATGTCACAGGCAGTGCCATGTGATGGTTTCTTATGCACATATGTTAATGGGAGGAGATGGAGAGAGGATCCGGGGAGAGGGGTGGGGTGGGGGATGTATGCGCCATTTTCCAACCTGCGCCACGCCCGCAGTAGTGCAGCATACATCTGTGCGGTGCAGCTGTTACCAACAGTGTACGAAGGTCAGTACTTACAGATAAAGGCGAGAATGCCGTTGGATGTCATAGAATTCAGTGACCTGACATGCCTGCCGAGTGTTAACTGATACTTCATACTTCAATGGTTGGTGTTTATTCATCTATCAATCCAAAATTGCTTCAATTTCTCAAATGGTTCTTGTGTCCAACCAGCTAGTTATCCGTATCACCAGCCACCACACTACTAACTCTGAAGTATGAAGCTTTCAGTAGAGCTGTCATGATCGTGCCATTACTCTGCTTACGTTATGTACTTGTTATCGTTTTTTGAAACCAATCAAAAGAATTTTGAAGCCATTGTACTTCTCTTAATGGCAGCAATACCATATTAGTGCAGGTGGTCGGAAAAATATATGATTCACATTTCTGGTGCTCTGGAAACTACCAACCAACGACTTCCAACAAAGTACAGCTCAGATTGCCCATGAGTTAGTTACCCAAAAAAAATGTAATTCTGTTTTTTACGATGAATCCTGGAAATTATTCTTTCATGTGTGTCTATAATGCGAATCACCACCCAAGCTGATGGCGCCAAAACGGATGTGATCACCACATAAATGGGAGTTGAACTCTATACTACCATGGAAGTGCAGAAATTTTGATTTCAAGTTCATTTCGAGCCACTGATCTCATAAACTATTTCACTGCATTTTCGTCACAGGATTGACGTGTCCATCTTACTTAACAATAACATCCAATAATCCAATATCATAACCAATATTTGCCTTAATATTTTCTGAAGTGAAATATTTGTCTTTGAATGTTGACATCAGTATTGTAGCACCTCATACATTAATATAAGATACTACCATGGAACGTCATCGTCAAAGATAATAATAACACACTGAAAGAATTTGCAAGAAATTTAAAACTTGTAAAAGTACTTATTTAAGAAGTCAGCGGAAACTGAAATAAAGGTTTGAAACATAGGGTCAGTCCACTTATAACCAAAAAGGGAAAACAAAAGAAATGACTAAATAGTGGCAAGCTATGGTGTTGAAAACTCGAGTGCTCCCATCCAAATATGATGTTTTCACTTTACTGCTCTTTTAGCTGAGAATGGAAAGAGTAAGTGTGAGATTTGAAAATCTCAGAAAGTACCTAATAACAGTCATAACACGGAAAGTAAAGAACAAGTAATGTAAACAAGCAAGCAATGTAGGTCAAGGACATGGAACTAAGTTATTAGGGACACCGATACAAGGTGGAAATAGAGATTACGACAATGTGACATAATAGGTAATTGTTATTTAGCAAATTAAGATGATGGCACTGGCGGTTACTTCTCACATACCCACCTATACGAGAATAGTCAGGCACGTCACTGTCCTTGACTGTATAACCATGGCGGAGTGTAATATCCTGAATAACGAGAGTGTATGCCCCCTCGTACATTACCAAGTGAGGGACAATCTTCCCTATATGTGGATAACCACAAACCAAATAATCAAGCATCATTAACAATTCACGTGTCTTAAGCGATTAAGGTACGATAGGGAAAACTAGAATAACATTATGATGAGTGAAAGGATTGCTAGGCAGATTGGCAAGGCGAGTCATGATGAGAAGCACGGACACATAATGCAGGGAGATGATCTAGAAGGGATCATGATAGGAGTAGTAATATAGCTCACACAAGAGTTGTCAATCAATCAAGTTTTATTAAGTGTTGAATACTTATTAGTTAGATTAACAGATAATTTATATATAATTCCCACACGACCTACCTACAACATCACGCAAGTAATAGGTCATAAATTTAAATGATAAACATAACTATCCTAATGTGAACATGTACTTCCGACTAACCCATAATATGGCGTGGCTCATAATTTAAGCATTCCTCTAAATCCCTAGTTATGGCATGAAACCTAGAACATTAAAGCAAAGCATTTAATAGACCTAAAACATAACATTGACTAACCTAATTCATTGTAATACAACAACTAGATTACCAGGATTTGATCGGCAAGCATTACTATACGGCAATTATACACAAAACAGAGATGACAGTTAATTTAGAACCAGTGATATGCGAAACAGAAAGGTTACGACCGCATGGTACTTGCCTTGAGCATATTCAGCGGATTCGCTACACAAAGGGTCTGAAATGTGCCGTTGTCCGAAAGCTCCCTCCACAGCTGCGTGAAAACCTACATGGTTGAATGGTATGGAATTAGATGAAAGTTATGTGAAAGGACTGGAGGAGATCGTTCGGTCGGAAGTAATGCATTCGCAAGAAATCACCATACGAAAAGCCGTTTGGCCAGGCGATCGACGTTCGGCCGGAAGGAAACGCGTTCGTATAAATTTGCCATGCGAATTGCCATTCAGCCGATCGCTTGACGTTCGGCCACGTGAATAACACTCCGCCGCGAGAAATGTCAAAACCCCTGCGAGAAACCATGTTCGCGCTACGTGGCTGCGAACAGCTACTTGGCCACCACCGCCGCCGTCACTGCCAGCCTCCGCTGCCACTGACCACCGTCGTCGTCGACCACTACCGTCACACGCGTCGCCGCGTTGCTGTCAACCGCCATTGTCACGCGCTCTGCGCTGCGCCATCGCACGCGCCGTTGCGGCTTGCCGCCATCGACGCCACCGGCCGCCACCGCTGTGTGCCACGCTCAACGCGCTCTTACGCCGCGCGCGTGCGCGCTCTACACATGCCGCTGCGCTGCAGCGCATCGTCGCCGCGTCTGCGCGCCGCGTCGCCGCCGCTGCCGCCGTCGCCACCGCGCTGCGACCGCCACCGAGAGAGAGAGAGAGAGACCTGTTGGATTCAAAGATGAGGCGGCTGGTTTTTCGGGGGAGGAAGGGTGCCCCCTTTAATAGACCCTTAACCCTAGGTTAAGGCCCATTAGGGTTTGCTAATTGGCCCTATAACCAGAGTATTACATGTATCTTGAACTTTATAAATCTGACTACGAAAACATCATAGAAAACGTGTCCAACTCAGAATACTTGTCACTTTTGTTAGATTTATCGTAAGAAATACTTTCATAACATTTTTATAAATATATTAGTATAAAATTAGAAGTCCAAAGTTAACTTTGGACATCATAAAAAGTCAAATATATTGGTATAAAATTAAAAGTCAAAGTTTAACTTTGGACATCATGAAAAGTCAAAAGTGATAGTATTCTGAATCTGAAACAAAGGGAGCAAAAAAAAGTACATGTCAAGTACGTCTACGCTTTCCCTAAAAAAAGTGCACATTAAAAGAAGAGATAATCGATCTATTCTCCAAAGTTGAGACACCATTGTTAAAATACTGTAATACCTTGGTCTAGCCTCTGAATCTGAAATGCTACCACTACATATTTACCATCTTCAATGGATGTTGCTATTGAAAATTTTGGTAGCATTTTCCTTGTTTATACAACTTCAGACAGAGAGCAATAAACATATATAGAATAAATTGCAATAAGATAATTGATTCTATATCACAGATAACCATAATGTAAACCAAACTTAGGGCTCTGTGCCCATAAAGGCTCAAGATCACAAGCCCGAGAACACACTAACAACCGGTGAACCACATGAGGCCTACACATGGAATTAGCACTGATAGAAGAGCTCCGTTCTCTACTTTAAGCAAAAGGGGTTAACCACGTCATAGCATACTTGCAACATTTCCAAAACAAATTTGAACTAAGGTTTAACTAAAGCAACTTAACAAGAGTTTCAACATGAAGGATATGTGGGTGGCTAAGTTGTTATTTAATAAATGGGTGCAAAAAAAGTCAACAGGACACCTAGCAAAAGTCAACAAAATAAGCATGAGTCCAAAGACTTAACAAATACGAAGTAAAGAAGTAAACAACAATTACACGTATCATCCCGTATCCATCTTAATAAACAACATTTTAACTTCTACATGAATCAATAAACAAGTAGGGAGAAGGAATCGAGGCGTTACCCTAGCCCCGAATAACTGAATGGGAGCTTCTTCTAACTTGTCTTGACTGGATTTGGCACCGATCGGTCCTCCCTCTTCTTCTTTCTCCTCTTTTTTTCTTTTCTTCCTTTCCTCTTTCTTCTCCTCTTCTTCTCCTTTCCTCACGGCCGGCTCCTTTCTCTTTTTTCTTTCCTCAGCCATCTCTTCTTTGTTTCTTCACTCGGTCGACCGACACTTCTCCCTCCTCAGCTAGTCGGCTCTCCCCCCACCTTCCTTGGTGGCACTCGCCGGTGACGGCCCACTAAGGGGCAGCGTCGGCTCGGGGTGACTATGGGTGGCAGCAGCGATGCACGGGCGTGAGGGGCTATAGGGGTGCATGACAGAGCAAAGTAGCGGTGACGCTAGTGGTTGGGAGGCAGCTGTAGCCTGTCCGATTGGCGAGGCGCAGGCAATAGTGTGCAGCTAGGGCACGGGGAAAGTGAGGCGCGACTAGGCGGTGGCGACGCTGGTGGCTGGGCGACGGCGGCACGCCGCATGGGAGATGGGCGATGGGGGCAACACGCGCGAGAGAGGGGTAGTGGCGGCGTCGACAGCAGTGGCAAAGGTAGCGGTACTGGAGTGTGCAGCTTTGGAGATTTCAGCATAGGAGAGAAGAAGATAAGGATGATCTCCTCCTGTAGCTTGCCTCCTTATGTGAGGAGGTGGTGTGGGCTAGGCCGAAATCAGTCCAACTCGCTCCTCATCCTAGGTATTACAAATACGCTCTATTACATAATAAGAGATAAAATGCTCCAAAGTAAAAGGCCCCAAAGTTCAGACATCAAATGACGATTTGCCGTTTTTTAGTTGACGATTTGCCCTTTTTTCTCTTAAAAGAATGCACAGAAAATGTGAAGATAGCAAAAACAGCAAGAGAATCAGACATTTGGATGCTACACCAACGTTCGATCTGAAACAGACGGTTCGGATCGAACTCCTCCCAAGTGTATTATCAGTCACATCCTGCAAGCTGCAGGGCGGAGAGGACTCCGGCAGAGCAACGCAGACCAAATCAGCTCCTGCCGTTCATTCAAATACGCTTCCGGTTCCATCAAACTTGCCCAAATTTTGCAGCCAATTACCAAAGCCTAGTACAATAAGTGGAGCTCTCCTCGATTTTGCCCGAGTGGTATAGTACACTAGTGCACGGGATCGCGGGGCGGCTCGGGTTGGTCGAGCAGCTCATGGCACCGTCGTTGGACTGGGAGCGCGAGTCCTACCCAGCCTACGGCGACTTCCTCGCGCTGCCCTTCTTCGTCCTCCTCTTCCCCGCCGCCCGTTTCCTCCTCGACCGGTTCGTCTTCGAGGAGCTCCAAAATGGCCAGCCTACGTTGGCGGCTTTTCCTCGCTGCTTGCTTTTCCTTAGTATGAGACTAATATATCGTGTGGGTACAGTTGTGCAACCTCTACAGAGTATAAAACTATTCGAATAGTCGCGTCCTCGATCATGGACAATGTTCGATAATGTCATACGAGGTATAGTGATTTCATAAAAAGTTGTGGATTGTGGTTGGGAGGTGAACAGGTAGTTCACTGTTAGTTTAACTTGTGGATAGGAGGTCCACAAGTGGTTTATTTCAATTTCTTTGATTACTTATTTATTATTATTATATTTAAATTTCGCTTTCAATCTATTACTTGTATTTACTTTCAAATATCATTTTATGCAAATTAATCTTTCAGTCATCTATTAGTAAGCCTTGCATACTATATTGTATTAATTTGTTACAAACGACTTGCTAAGTACCAATGTACTCACGGCTTTATGCCTATGTTACTTAATTGAGGAGGAGTATTACCAGCAGGAGGTTCCAGAAGGAGAGTATTTCAACGACTTCACGGATTAGGACTTCACTCCCCAGTCGATTGCCTGTGGGCATGTCAAATAGCCACTACGCTTTATTTTGGATTTCCGCTGCTAGTTTTTGTTACACCCTTCGGGCTAGTGCTATTATAAGCTTAACTATAAGGTCATACTTTTGGTATTTATCGATATTTGAGTTTTTTCTTTTATTTAGCGTGTATGTGGTTACAATTACGTCTATGTTTAACTATGTGAATTAGTGTGATCTTAGACTAGTGCAATATACACAGAGAGTCTGAATTTGCATATTCGGGTCTCGACAGGTACCCATAGTCGAACAGCTGTATATTGAAAGACCTTGAGCATCATTTATCGATTGGTAAATTGGTGAGGACTGTTGTATTTGCCAGAGAGCAAAATGAGAATTTCCAATTTGATTAAAGAAAAAAAAGGAAAAGAGAGAGAGGGGAGAGAAATAGGCCCACCTGTTGGTAGGCCGGGCATGAGATAAAAGGAGGAGCTTCTACTCCTCCTCCTTTGACCCGAGCCGAGCGGGCGGAGAGGGCGAGGCGAGCGAGCGGAGAGGGCGCCCGAGCAGGCGATGGTGCAGGAGGTCCCAGGGTTGGCACGCTTCTCATGGCGGGCGAGCTCCCCCCACGTGACCCGCTCTCCGTGCAACCTGCTCCCGCTTCTCCCCGTGTGGCTCATTCCCCAGATCCGATTCAACGGGGGAGGGGAGGAGCTGCTGCGGCGACGGCGGCCCGGGGGACTCGGTCCCGGTCGTTGGTGGCGCCTGCGCCGAGTGCTTCTCCCTCCTCTCTCACGGCTATAAGAAGAGGCATACCTATCTTCTTCGGGGTATTGGTACTGAGTGAGCTCTCTCCCTTCCTCATTTCTCTTTGATATACGTGGGTTGCCTCTGGTGTGTTCGGTTGCGGTGGTTGCTTGGCATCCCAATACCGACTTCAGTCTTCCGTTGGTGCTTAACGGTGATGGGTTGGCCGACTCCTGCCGAGAGCTCGTGCAGCGTCCCCAGACCTCGGCTTTGTCGGTGTACGAGTGAACACTGCGGCAAAGAAGAGCTTTGTATCTCTGTTGCCTGCTGTCCTCTCTCACTGTGGTGTAGGGAGGCGCTAAGTTTTCTGGGACAGCGTCGTGTGGCGTGCCTAGCTCCGTGACCTTCTCAGTGATTTCGAATATCACCAGCTTTGTGAGTATACGGTTTCATTTCTTTGCGATTTACAGCTTGTCATATATCTGTGAATGCGAAGGAAACAGTGGGTTAATTGCTCGATGATGGATAAGGTCTTATACTGAGATTGTTGAATTATAACTTTGAGATATGAATTCTTAGTATATCTATCATTAATTTGTATGAATGGTCAATCTGAGTTATGCATATTGATGGTCAGGCTTTAGCATCTCAGTCATATATTGTTTATATTCGGTTGTCACTGATCACTGCAATTCACATATTGATTATATGATTAGAACCGAGACTTGCATGATATGATTAGATGATTTGGTTTTGAGCCATCCGTAAGAAAATCAAGTTATATGTTGCAAGTCTGACAATTGAGTAATTGCTTTGTTGGGTGCTTTGCTGGTCGAATACATACGTGTTGGGTATATTAGAACTTTGAAAGTGTTAGACTTTGAATTTAGAGCTCAAAGTTTGAAATCTTCTTTGAAATATCCAATTGATGAAGAGTATAAGACATAAGTAGCGGGACGGCCAAGAATTAATCATGTGTAATCCTACTTCTGATAGCACTAAAATCAATTAAACTTTAGCTTTTTGCTAGTCTTAATTGGTTTAATTCACATTGACATACACGTTAAAAATCTAATATCTGTACCATCAAAAATCGCAAGCGAGTATCTCTCTTTCCGTAATCTCTATCGCAAACAGCTAAAAAACCATCAGTCGTAGCCAAAAGTCATCAACCTCAGCCAAAAAGAACAGACTCATAACCTTGGCACCATAAATAAAGGATGTAGGGTTCAATGGGACAACACACAATTATTCCCCAAATTATTCTACATCAAAATAAGGTAAAATTAAACTAATACAGGTGTACCGTTCAAGTCCAAAATTAGTTTATACAAAACACTTTATATCATGTCTTAGCAAGAATCTTCACTAGAAAATTATGCTTCCTGTTTGGCCCATCATGCAATCGAAGGAAGCAGTAAGCCTGTAAATCATTTGCATTTGCACTAGCAAAGTTTCCAATGGTCCATGTCAGTATGTCACATATATATATATATATATGAAGTCTCTTTTCTACACCCGGGTGTAATTACATCCTATATCGTATCTCATACCGTAGGAAGTATCTTACGTAACGGAGGGTATGTACGTGCAGTATATGAGTATTTAAGATCATCTAGGTGGTATGAATAATTTTTCAGAGGTAGTATGTATATTTTTTAGATATACTCCTTTTTATGTACGTATATGAAGGTATTTATAAAATACGCTAAAAAGTATGGACTCCATTGCAATTTTTTCATGTGGTTCACATTGGAGTATCTTGTATTTAGTATATGAGTATACCTAAAATGGTAAAGGAGTATTTCAAGTTTGTTTAGGTGGTATATTAGAGGTAGGTGTAATTACACCCGGGTGTAGAAAGTATTTTTCCTATATATATATATATATACACACACACATATACACACTACCACACAAGGACCCAAAAAAACAAAAGAAAAAAAAGAAAAGGACAAAATTAATTATACTATTCCATATCAAGAGATCAAATTCCAATCCTCATTAAGGGCGGTGGAATCATGTCAAAACCCAGGCTCCATGAAAGAATTGAACCAATTTGAACCAAAGCTACGTCAGGGGAAGAGATAATCAAGAAGTAACAAACAACACATCAAACGAAAAGCCAACCAAACGGCCAGAGAACAATGGGGATGCTGCTTCTCCTTGCTGCTGCCATGCATGTCGACGAGAGCTAGCTAGCGCATGCACGCAGCAGAGGATGGCAAGGGAGGCCGGCCCGTCAACTGCAAGAGGTTGCCATCTACATATCTACACTGCGATAGTTAAGGGAGCCGGAAAGAAGGCGGGGAGATCGAGCTCACCGGAGAGGTTACCGGAGTCGGGAGGACCGCCGCCGCGGCGATCACCGGACATCGCGAGGGGAACAGTTCAACTTCAGGGGAGAGAGTGAGACTGGGGAGCGATGCCTGCCGAGTGAGTTCACTGAGATGAGATAACCACCACACCGGAGAGGCGGGCGCACTGTTGCTTGTCCTCGCTCCTAATGTACCCTCTCAATGACAGGTGGGGCTCTCGTGTTGGGTCCAACTGTTCAGGCTGGAAAGTAGCGTTTGCCTGTGGTGGGTTTTGTTTGCTTCTGGCTTGACAAGCACCTTTTCCTCTTTCGTTAAAAAACCGTTTAGTACGCGTGATGCAGGGCAGGGCCCTGCGTGGTAGGCCGCGCGTGTCATGCACGGTTGGTTCATGTGTCTGGTGGGGCTACGGCCATCACGCCTTCGTGAACAACCTTAGCCCTCAAGCATCAGAATTTTTTGCAGAATTGACCTTTCTTGTGAAAGTTCTTACATATGTCGCACTTACGTGTGTTTTTTTTTGCCGAAGTAGCCCCGTCCGACCATGGGACTACGGGAACCCGACGTGTGAAGAGTGCAGGAATGCCCCTCCCCTCCGACAGCTGCCAGGGACACAGGATGCAGCACCTCTCAACCGCACCAAACTACATGGTGTTCGATGTGCACTAGTAAGTGTTTTTCATGTTCATTTTCCTTCTTCAGATGAGAAAGGAGTTGTTGAACTTACTATATAGGTGTACACTAAGTCTAACACACCTAAGGTGTCTCATATCTGAATGATATGCAACTATATAAGTCATAGAGTGAAATAAAAGAAGTTATTGGTGCAGTAGCCACATAAATCTTCTTGAGGGAATGTCATGGCCTTTAAGAATATCAATTAGGTCTGCAGTTTGCAGAACTGCAAGTACAAGTACGCCTACGCTTTAGATGTCAAGAAGAGATACATACCCTCCTAGTCCTAGTCCTATAAAGTAGTTACTTAGCGTCCGCGCTCGAGGACAGCTGAAAAAGCCAGGCAACTCCTGCGATCGGGAGGTGCTGCATCCTATGGGCCTAGCTGCTATCGGAGGGGATGGTCATTCCTACACTCTCTAGGCGCTGAACCGCGCTCCCCAGCTGCAGGACCTCCACGCGTCAGGCTCCCGTGGTCGCTCCATCGGGCATGGACTACTTCGGCAAAAAAAAAATGTGCACGGATGCTACATGTGTAAAAAATCCACCACATGAGGCCTATTTGGCAAAAAAAATTCTAATCAATGAGTCAACAACTACGGCTTCGGAAAAGAACAGCACTCCACCAGAGGGCATGTCCTGTGCTTTGCACCGAAACACACAAAACAAGCAAATTTAATTCGCTGGATATATTAGCCTATGCCATATCACATTTCTGTGAGGTGAAAATAGAGAGGAAAGAAAGAGAAAAAATTTGTACTCATGCAAGTATCAAACCATTTTATAAAATTAAAAAAATTAGTGAGATCATCTCTCTAAGCTACTCATTCTCGCTTATCTAAATACAAACTTTAGTAACAAATTATAGTATAAAGTTATTGGATGGGTATATCTAAAATCTTATCTAACCATTCTCTTCCCTCTAGTAGCAAGCTATTAGGAATGCTCTTACTTCCCCTCCTAAAAACACATGGCGTAAATAGTTATAAGGTGGGTTCTTTTGGGCTATGATTGTATCTTTTTGGCTAATGGCTTATGATTTATAACTATTCATGAAATAGATTACGGAGAGATAGATATTCGTATGCGATTTTGGTTAGTACATATAAAGTCAGTACAATATGTATTACAATTGACTTTTAGACCCATCTTAAAAAACACATTGTTTTTGAAAAATCTACTATAGCTACAGTAGGTAAGCATAAGCAATAAGTGGTTTTGAACCTGCCCATAAAAAATTCCAAAAAAATCTTGAAGGTGAGAAATATAGGATAAATCCAAGTACACCCAAAGGAGAAAGAAGACTCAAATGTCTTGTTCCAAACGGTTTTAGTTTTTGCTTTATTTAAATCAAAAGCTACTTGGAATGTGCCAACTTCTAATTTTGGTTTATTTTAATTTTTTGGATTTTTGGCTTTTTTTCCTCTTATTCCTTTGCATTGTCCGGAACGATATAATAATTTTTTTTCTATTTTTTCCTTATTTTTCTAAAAAAACTAACAGCCGTTGTAATACAATTTCAACAATAAACCAAAAGATATACCGAAAAATTTAAATCATAAACCAGTTGAAACAGGACCAAAGTGTCGACTCCTACATTGCGAGTCAGCCTCCAAGCAATTTTTGTGGGCATTGCCTCTACATTTTGCAAGGCCCACGTACTAGAAGAGAGATCGGTGAAGAGAGGTGGGAAAAAGAATGATGTAGGGAGATAATGGAATTTTCTTTAGCTAATTCAATTATTTATGGGTCCAATGCTAGAGGCAATAAGACATGCTACACATTAGAAACCACATGGCCTCGAAACATTAGAGATGCCTAACGAAAGCAGTGAGTGCAGCTTAGAGGAGCATCTAAACACTGGAAAGCATGGGCGCAGACTCGCCTCAAAGGCTGGAGGTTGCCTCTAGCCTTCCCACCAATTTATGCAACGCCCCACCTGCGAGAGACGAGAGTGACGAATGGATTGAATTATTTCTTTTATTTTAATTTACATATATATTTGCTTTAGTGGTAAAATAGAAGCTAAACATTGGAACAATTTTTGCCACAACCTAGAGTCACCCTGTGGGCCCTAACTTCTAAGGGCATATTTGTATTAGTTTTTTCTGATGATTTTTAACTTTAGCTCATAAATAATAGTGATTAATAGAAAAGGTTTATAAAAGTTAGGATGTTCATGTTGGCTTATAGTTTTTGGTTTTTTGCTGGGTGCATTATGTAAGAAAAAAAGCAAATGACGGTGCAATGCAATGCACTACAACATTCAAACCGTTATATGACTTACAGAATTGTGACATAATAAAATATACTAAAGCGCAAAGTGGCTGATGAATAGTAATAGCTCATAAAAGCAGTTTATAAAAGCTAAGACGTTTATATTAACTTTAATTTTTCTAAATAAAAACTAGAAGCTAAAGCTCGTACCCCTAAGTCTGGCCGCTAAACATTTGTGATGCTCCAATATGGCCACTGCAAAGGTCAACAGGTCCACTGGGAGAGGGAGGCCACATTTAACTGGGTTCTTATTCCCTCACGGCTGAGGTCCTGATCGTTTCGTTTTTTTTGGCTTCAGCTTCTAGCTTCAGCATTTTTTTCACTATCCACTAACTTAGCTACAGTATTTTTTCAGCCAGCTACAGTGTTTTTTCAGCCAAAAGCCATCGCTATTCCGATCACCCCCTGAGTGCGGGTCCTGCGTTTTGGATTGCCTCGCTGGTCATCCATTTTTTTTATTCTAAGTGGACTTACGTCATTTCTTCTTTTTCTCTTTGCTACCAAGGGGGCTTCCAGTATAGATGTTATATAGCAATATTTATAGCTTACTACCTTATATAAATATAAAACTAGAAATTATATAAATATAAAACTAGAAATAATTTTTCTAATGTATAATATTTAACAACCACCTTACTCAATTAATTTCTTCATTCTTATCTCATCTCTTCTATCTCTTTTTTACCAATCAACACCCTCTAATTTTTTTTAGTCCTCTCAGATATATAATATCTTACATAAAATACTATTATCTCTTTCTTTCTTAGTTACTCTTCATATCAGCTTTTTACTTATTTAGTGTATCATAGATACTGCTTACATCACCATGTTAGAAGGCCTTGCCCATGCACTTTAGAGGCGTTCGTTTTAGCGATGACTTTTGGCTGAAATTTCATTGTAGTTGGTTTTTTTTTACTGTAACTAATTTGACTTTTTAGGTATAATTAAATTTAAAAAATAGAAATATAGAAAAAATATGTTAGCCTATCACGGACAATGCAAAGGAATACAGGAAAAAAAGAAAAATACAAAAAAACCCAAAAAATTTAAAAAAAGATGAATTACTGAATAGTGAAAAAAAAGCTGAAACTGAAATAAGCGGAACCTTTGACTAACGCGGGAGTCGGGCACTAGTAATTATCTGCATCTTGATAAAAGCCAATGGAAGATAGGCCTCTCTCGGACAATGAAAAGTGGCTACGGAAAAAATTCTCAAAATCAAAGTGCTGGGTGCGGCCGTCATTGAATACAGTTAAGCATTTATGAATACGGAAAAAAAACCTCAAAAGTCAGTTTCAGCTTCTGTAAGTCCATTTAATCCTTTGCCTGCAATTACGAACGACAAAAAAAAGTACGCAACTAGACAGCAGGTAACGCTGGATTGTAAGCTTAGCTAAAGACACTGCTCGTTTTGACAATAACTCTGTTTTTAATTCACTACTTTTTAATTTTATCTTTTTCTATTTTTTTTTATTTTTTTACCTTTTTACCGATTCTTTTTTCTATATTCCTTTACATTAACCTGTTTTTTATTTTTAATTTTTTAAAATTTAATTACACCAAATAAACTATTTCAGCTAGTGAAAAAAATAAACAGCTACAGTAAAAAACATAAATCAACGTCAATCTGAACACCCCTAAATTAGGTCCTGGCTATCTAAGACACTGCTAGAAGGAATTGTCGCACTCCGCTTTTGAAGCAAAGCAGGATGATTAGGATAAACTAAGACATTCTAGTAGGCATTTCCACGTGCGCTACCTGAGGCAAAGCGCGCAGCCTTAAGATGGGTAGCACATACTAGTACACTACGACAGTTCGGAGACCATATAACACGGTCAGGTTCAGGTTTCCAGATTACGCATGCAGCCACCACATATCGATGTTTTTGCGTCGTCCATAGAAGACTAACAAGTCCTTACGCAGGAAGAGCATCCTAGAGACTGTTCACGAGCTGGAGGCGGCCTGGAAGGTGTCTGGCTTGTGCTTCTCCATCAGACCGGTGAGAGCGGCATCGAGCTCCTTCTCGAGCTCAAACTCCTTCGCCATGTACTCTGTCTTGAGCTTCACCTTCTTCTCCTCGTGCGCCTTTATCAGTTCATCCCTTTCGGCCTCGAACTCCTCCACGTCCTTGACCTGGCAATCTATGAATCGTTGTATATGTTCCTTCCTGCACATGATAAAAATAACATGGATTAAAATACATAACATTTCACTATTCCGCGATAAGAGGAGATAAAAGGAGACGACGAGTACATGACATGGTTGAAGAAGGAATTAAAAACAATGTAAAGATTTGCTCAATAGAATAATGCAATCATCACTATGATCATATTTCCCGTGGCGGAATGGCACAACTCCATCCAGCCACATATTAGTTACACACCTTAGCTTGCGATCTTCCGTAGTTCCAGAATCCACATCACATTGTTTAGCTTTTGAGCGTTCCTCCTGCAGCATCTTCTCATACGCCCTTTCTTTCTCCTCTGTGGTCTCGTGAATTCTTTCAATCTGATCATGGAAAAACTTCTCCTGGAACTTCATCTGCAACGTATACAAACACAAGGTGAATTAAAGGAGACGAAATCAAAACAAGGAAACTCGTGAATTCTTTCAATCTGATCATGGAAAAACTTCCCCTGGAACTTCATCTGCAACGTATACAAACACAAGGTGAATTAAAGGAGACGAAATCAAAACAAGGAAACGGGCAACACTGAGACAGATGGCAATATGAATTGTATGGCAAAAGTTTTGCATTGCAGAAAACTGACTCTCCCAGCAAATTTCTACGGAATGTCAAGCATGTCATTGTCATGACTCGGGGTAAACACCACCAAGAAGACGGCCAGATGACGTCGGCGTAGAAGGGAGAGGGAGAGACTAGATGAGGAAGACTATAATATTTCTCTTCATTGATTCCTCCCAATAGCATACGGTAGCCCCCTTATATAGATGGCTCCCCCTAACAGATAGAATCTAATTCCAATTATAACTTTAACAATTATAGTAACTAATATCAGATCTCTAATTATATCTCTAATACAAGGGCACTAATCTCTAACTCAAATAGAATCTAATCTCTAATTCCTAATAATAACCCGATTGAGCCTTGGGCCCAAAGCCCACACTCCTGACAGTCATTGACAAACATAGTGTGTTGCAAATAAAACGTTCAGTTTAATGTTTGCATGTATGTCCACAAAAAATATATTCATTAGGGTAACCTTTAAGCAATCATTACCTCTTGCTCGTACTCCAAGTTCTTCTCTTTGGCTTTACTCCTGACAAATATACTCTCTTCCATAGTCTCTCGAAGTTTCTGGGTAATAACATCCAGGGTTTCTTCTACTACTTTAGAGTGTTGCTCTGTCTTAACCACCTTGTTCTTCAGGTAATTCAGTTGTTGGTTGTCTTCGCCCATCTGTTTCATTTGGACCACTACCATCTCATTATAAGATCTCATCTCGTATTTCAGGCGGCTTTTTCCTGAAAATTATAATAAAGCATTTATGTTTAAACTATCATACAATAGACAAGGCGCTCTGTTAAAAAAATTGGGAAAATACAGGTCCTGTTCAACAAATGCATAACAGGTTGCATGGGTGATGTATTTGGTTTTGACACTAATAAGTGTTTATTGAACTTGCAGGCCACATATTTATAAACAGGTCCTGAAGAGTATGTTCAATATTCATACTACAGAAGAAAATCCATTGGCAACATGCATGTGTGACGCATTTTGTTTTGACAAATATATAACAAATGTAAATCAATATTGAGACATAAAGAGCATAGCTTTGATGAATCACAAATTTATCAATTATCATCACATAGGAGGCAATCAAAGAGAAGAGAGTTGCACTGAACCAAAAGCAATCTCAGGAAACTGGTTGGTCTCAGAAAAAGAAAAAAGTCTGCAGGGTACAGCATCTTTCTTCCTTCCAATAAAATAATGCATTTTTAAGAATCAGATAAAAGTAATAATGACACTATGTTTAAGCCACCACAACACTTGGCTTTCTTAGGTTAAGCGGGATAGAAGAGGAAAGACAGTAGAGCACAAAGAGAAGACCTCCAAAGAACACCATTCGGAATAAACTAGCAAAACCAACACTCAAATAAATAATGATACCTGAATACCCTCATGATTAAAACAGTTATCAATTATCATTACTTAGTGCGCACATGCTCCTATTATTATACAAAATATTAGGATCCCTTATCATGTTACAATGCATATGACATTTTTGAAGCATCACATGATCCAGTACCAGAATGCTATCCTACTGATGAAATGTTGAGAAGGTTTTATTAAAAATTTACTCTCCCTGCTTTTATTAGCTGTCATTTTACTCTCCCTGCTTTTATTAGATGTCATTTTAGAATGTCTGCAGTCAACCTTTCAAAACTTTAACCGCTTATATGTGCAACAGTATTTGGATTTGTCATGTGGGAATGATGTTACTAGATGTGCCAATATACTCATATAATTATATTTTTAATAAGTTTTACCAATATATAGGTAATGGTCAAAGATGTGTATTAGAGACCGTGTTGATGTCTGAAATGACAAGTAAAAAAGTACAGATGTAGTACATGAAATGGGGGCATGAAGCTGAACTGCGTCACTGGACAGTAGGGCCAGTAAAATGTATTTTGTGTTAAAATAGGCACAGCTCCTAATCCCCCAAAACTTCCTACACAAATAGATGGTGGCAATGATCGGATTTATAATCAAATAACATCAGAAAACTAGACAGGTCTGTGGTACTCTGCTTCAAATAGATTTTTTGTTGTGTTCTCACTAGGTCCATATATTATTATCAGGTAACATAAAAAGAACATGGGAAGAACCAACCAATGGCAACATGTCAATGCAGGGGAAGAATAGAAATACGCAGCTCCACGTGTGTATCATGTTCCCTTCACAGCAATCATCATTGGTGCCACAAAGAATTTAGGCAACATAAATTCATCAAAAGAAAATTATTTACCATATGAATGACCAATTGCACAGAAGCCAAAGCATTAACTGTATGAACATAAACAGTATACCTTGGCAGTGTTTATTAAACACCTCCATGTCTTCTTTTTTTGCCAAGAAACCGTATAGTTGTCTTTTTCCACCAGGTAAGAATGGAACCCTGTGATTCTGCCATGATTCCCTGTCTGTTCTTTGCTCAACAAAGTGCCTATGCAGCCGTTCTGCCTCCATATAGCCCACGGCCGAGCTTTCAAATATTAGCACACTCATGCCACGATGCCCACATGGACCATAGGCATGGCGGGCTTTGGTCGCAGCATATTCACTGAAATAATCGAGGAGTTCTTGGTTTCCCATGCCTATCCACTAGAGAGGGTCAAAGAATAGCGAAATTAGAAAGCAATAAAACATAATTGTAGACATCTTGAAAAGGTAGACCAAACAGAAGTTCTTTTACAAATGCAAATAAACACATATTTATGGACTTCAACTGATTGCACCAACTATACCTAGTCAACCCAGTAGAAACACATATTTTGTTTTTTCATTGAAGCACAAGTGCAAGCAAACTATAATAAAGAATAATCATAACAGATTAGTCTCCAGTCTCATGTTATTTGAACATATTGTAAGTATTTTAAACCTTCAGCCCTAAAAACAATATTTACTCGCACAATTTGTAATTAACTCAATTAAAAGAATGCCAATAAAATATAAGATGATAATGAGGACCAACCTTGTCAATACCATATAATACTTAAGATAACACATGTTCCATAGTAACTGCTCCATGTAGTAAGTACATTGCACTTGTTGAATGATAGAGAAACAAAAAGGAGTCAAATGCTCTAAAAAGATACAGAAAAACAAGCAAGAAAATAAAACAGTTTTGTTCCTTTAGTTTTGCTAAACATTGAATATGACATATAAGTTCAGAAACTACAGAAATAATGGCACACAGGTATAAAAATAACGATTATATCACCATACAGAGAATCCAGGTGTAACATCTATAATAAAAATTCAGCACCATTCAGAAGAAAAGAACATTACAACCCAATACCGTAGTCAATATGTAAACAACATAACTTCCAGTAGGCAAGGAACTTGCAGAATTCAGATACAACACTAAATAATGTAAAAAGCAAATTATGAGCTGGGCTGTTGGCAAAAATAGAGACAGAAAATGTGTCACCTTATCATCGTCATCTTTTTCCAACAAAGTGTTCATAACAATAACCATTGGTGGCCAAACTATCTCACGATCAGTGCTCTCTCGCAATCCTTTCCATTTCCCAAATTGCTCGCCAGATGGTACCACTGAAGTTCCCCTGCGAGACAGTTCCTCTTCCAGCAATGCAGCCAATTCTCTGTGGAGCTTAACCCTCGTAGAACCCTTTGTTCTAGCATGAGTCGTCAAAGGTTGCAGCCCTTTGTACCAGTCAATTGCCCCAGGTCCATTTTTGCATGCCGGACAATGCCATTGCCTAGTCTGCTCATTTATCTGTTCCACACTTAAGGTCTCTAAGACTTCAAAGAAACTTTTGAACCACTTGTTCGCTTTTGAGTCTCAAAACTTTTCGCTTGCATCAGAATCATACTCATCACTGATGTCATCACTCATATCATCATCATTGTCATCGTCTGACACATCGTCATCTTCAGCATTGTCCATCTCAGGGTCACAACTGGATGAAGGAGCATCATCCTTCTTGCTTTCAGAACCAGATGGGTGTGACCTGGATGCCCACTGCCAACCATGTGCTAGAGGTGGAGTCACAACTGGGCGTGGTGCTTGCAATTCTGTTTCTGTAGACTTAGTTTGTGGTGGTGGCCTAGGATTGCCTCTGGCAGCAGGCCTACGATCAGAAGGTTGAGCCCAGTTGTTCCCAGAAGGGCGTGAAGATCCATTGCCATTCCATGCTTGCCGTGCTGTAGTAGGTGCAGCACTTGAGGAACTCCATGGTGCCCATTGTCCCCTCCCAACTGCTTGCCCTGATTTCTTTGACTTCTTCTCAATAGTCTCCCAACCACCCCCTGGATGTAGTACAGGATTATGCACAGTTAGATAAAATAATCTGAACAGTTTTTATGTATGGTGACAACAATTGAATCCACTGCAGAAAAGAACAATGCAAATTAATTTTTAATCATAGTCTCAGTCGATGGGAAGAAACAGGTTCAGGAATTAAGTGGCAAACTAACATGCAGAAAATGATACATTCAGTATTGAGTAGTAAGTGTGCAGCTATCAGATTTTTAGCAGCAGTAAATGCGTGAACCAAAAGCTAATGCATGGTTCTAATTGTCAAGCGATTCATGTATTTCATTATAGGCTCTATACATATTAAGATACATCATGCAGTAACTGGTAATGCACGAGCATACATGTAGGACAAAGAATAATAGCTTTAAGAAAACAGCAGACAAGCAGCCAAACTGTTTACAGCTTGTATAGGATACAGCATAGAACCAAAAACATATACACGCAGACTGGTTCCACTTTTCTGAACCTTGGGCCAGTTTACCCCACCCCCACAAACAACCCCATTTCAGCACAACTTCGATTGGAATGTGTGTTTTAGTCCAATGTCCAACTTCTAATCATTGGATTTTGAATAATTTCAAATTTGTGAAGCAGCAAACAAAAAATGGAGCAGTTTTTTTTTTTTGCCCGAAATAGAGCAGAGACTGGAACCAGCTTACGGCCAGTCCCGGTTTTCCAAACCCTGCATGTAAGACGTAACACTCCAGAACCAATCAGTTTGTGGGGTGGGGAAAACTAGCCCAAGGTTCGGAAAAGTGGAACCAAGCTGCATGTATATGTTTTTTGGTTCTATGCTGTACCTGAAAGGCATGCAAGATATAGTAGTAAAATACCCCAGAGGAGTTGCAATAACGTCAGTTGCATCAAGTCATGTACACCAGAGGAGTTACAATCATCTTAAAGACGTAGAATCACAGCCTTAAGCTCACTGAAATGATAAGCATAAGGATAGACAAAAAAGTATAATGCCGATCAACATAAAGAATAAAAACAGATGGCACTTATAACTGATGTGATAGTTTCCTGTCGTCCCAAATCATCCAGAATCATACAGATACAAAAATGACAAACGTCAACAAAGAAAAAAGAAGAGTAAAGAAAAAAAATCAAAAGCAATATAAGCAACACATGCATATAAAATGGAGAGGACAAAAATAAATATAAATATGAAAGAACCAAATTCCAATCCACATAAGAACAGTCGAGACATGTGAAAACACTGACTATAAGATAGAATTAAACCAATTTGAACCAAAGCTCAATCAAAGAAAGTAAAACAAGACGAACAAGCAACTAAAAAACCGTGATGGCCATCCGATTTTACTGATCATAACAACAATGTAACATAAATGAATCTTAACTGTATCAAACAAACCACGCAACACATACTCATATACCAACAAGAATCTGGCCATTATGCAGGTGAGAAATATCAAGATAATTGGAAATTTGCCATCACTAACAGTGGGTTTCGTAAATTTGCCATTTTTATCGTAGACTTCGCAAAATTGTCATTCAGTACATGTGTTTCTTGTATTCCCTGCCATTCTATCATTTTTTATCTTTTTCTTTATTCTCTCTCCAAATTAGCCACCTGAAATACCATTTTTGTCCCTAAGCTAATTAACCTGTACGTGACTCATTTTGACGCTGGAGCTTATAGGGAAGACATATTCATAGAGCATATGGCAGCAATTCTTGTTGAATCAGATGAAATGTTGAAATGGTTAAATGATTACCATAAGCTCAAGTGGTATAGGTGTGTCTTTAATCTAGAAATCAAGTGTGACTACATCACTAATAATATAGCAGAGGTTAATTAGCCAGCGTCAAAATGAGTTAATTAGCAGAGGTTACCATAAGCTCAATTGGACTCCAGCGGCCAGGCAGCGTCAAAATGAGTCAAAATGAGTTACGTACAGGTTAATTAGCCCAGGGGCAAAAATGGTATTTCAGGTGGCTAATTTGGAGAGAGAATAAAGAAAAAGATAAAAAATGATAGAATGGCAGGGAATGCAAGAAACACATATACTGAATGATAATTTTGCGAAGTCTACGATAAAAATAGCAAATTTGCGAAACCCACTGTTAGCGATGGCAAATTTCCAATTATCTCGAGAAATATCAGTGTTCTCTAAAATGTAAACAAGTTACACAAGAAACCAAAAGCAAATGGAAGCAACACATTACAAACACATAATACGCAGGTGAGCCGCATCAGTTGATGTCGATCTCAAGGCCAGAGAACTAAACAGGGCCTCCAAATAACAGATAATTAACACAATATATCACCTCCGAAATCAAATAAAAAACCACACATGTCATCGCCGAAAACCCCTAAATCAGGAACTCGAGACTCGAGAGGAACCGATCAATCTTTTTTCTCAAAGTAAAATATATACGAAAAAATCCGCTTCGTACAAAACACACGGCACTGACCAAACCACCAACCACCACCAAAACAAACCTGGGAAATCCCAGAAGAAAAAAGTAAAAAAAAACTCTGAAGAGATGGAACGATCAAACAAGGCAAACTAACACCATGGCTTCGCGCAACCAGATGAACCAAATACCCAAACGAAACCACCGATTCCGCACCTACAGGAAGCAGCATTAACCCCTTTTCACCCGGATCGAACAAAAACAAAACACCAGCTCGAACAATCCACCCGAGCAACCAAATCCCCCGGCACCGCGCGATCCCAAGCGCAACACAGAGCATCGAGATACCCCAAACAAAAAAAAAGGCGCGCAGAGGACGCACGAGGCGAAGCGATTCGCGAAACAAAACCACCACCCTAAACTCTACCCCACAACGAGCAGCCATGAAACAAAACCACCACCCTAAACTCTACCACACAACGAGCAGCCATTGCGCGATCCGGCCATATACGCACGGCCATAAGGGAGGGGGGAGGCGGGGGGCTCACCGGAGCTGCCGTCGGATCCGGGAGGCCCCCCGCCGCGGCGATCGCCGGACATCGCGAGGGCTCGCGTCGCCATCCTCCTCGCGGAGTGGGTTTTAGGGGGGAGAGGTGACCGTAGACGAATGGGGAGCGGGGCCGCGCGAAATGGAGGGCGGAGGTGAACCGGCCAGGGTAAGTGGGCGGTACCCTCACGGCGGGGTGCCCACACTGCGGCCGCACAGAAAGCTCGTTTCCCTCTCCCGCTTCCCCAAGCGCTTTGTACCCTGAAACTGACGCGTGGGGTCCCAGGTGTGAGTCCCAGCTTTCAGTGCATTGGGTAGCGTTTAGATTTGGTGCGGTTTTTTCATTGTGGCGAGCTCCTTTCGTTCGTGGCGGGCCCCGCGTATCATGCATGATGATCGCTTCATTGGTTCGTCTGTCATGTGGGGTCCATGCCTTCATTGAAGAGCCTGCAGTGGAGGCTGGTGGGGACTGGAGGGGTCAACGAGTCAACTCCGTGACAGGGTGGACGGGTCCATATGTCAGCGTGCCTAAGCTGGCTCAGTGGGATCATTTGCCCTTGGCGGCCGGCATCTTGACACGACTAGGGTCGAGCAAGTTTTTAAGTGTCTACTAAACGTCCAAATTACTACTCTCAAGTATAGTTTAAATCTAGATAACTCCTAAAGAATGAAAATATTTACTTAACTTCTTGTATTTGCTAAATCAGATCAAAATTCACCTTTTACCCATCTCCAAAACTGGTTTTGCTGAGTTGACCGATTTTGTTGATTAAGATATAATACAAAGACCACAAAAACTCAAACACTAGGCATATAGGAAATGACACTTATACCTTGTTCTTTGGAGGCAAGATATTCTCCTTCTTTCTGGGTTTACTTCCTTCGAAATTTGACAACAAGTTGTGTTTTTAGGGTCTCGTTCGTGCCATTGGTGTCAGCAATTACGGGCCCAAACAGCACGAACATTCACGGTGAAATTTCATGCAAATGGTTTTTCAGAATCGAGTTAGCTTATTAGGCATAATTAAATTTAAAAAATAGAAAAATAGAAAAACATGTTAGCCTATCACGGACAATGCAAAGGAATACGGAAAAAAAGAAAATAAAAAAAGCTCAAAAAATCTAAAAAAATCAGAAAAAGACGAATTACTAAATAGTGAAAAAAAAAGCTGAAACTGA
Source organism: Melocanna baccifera (assembly GCA_036346265.1). Classification (NCBI taxonomy): domain Eukaryota; kingdom Viridiplantae; phylum Streptophyta; class Magnoliopsida; order Poales; family Poaceae; genus Melocanna; species Melocanna baccifera. The sequence goes on from CM070710.1 coordinate 3,228,043, forward strand.
AAAAAAGCTGAAACGAGCGGGGAACCTAAAATAGACTAGGGAAAAAAACTTTGATTTTTTAGCTTCTTTTAAAGCCTGACTTTGAATCAAAAAAAAGGCAAGCAGGTAATGATCTTATTTCACAAATATGTATTTACTGTATCACACACATTTCCCTTAATTTACGGTATAGAAATCTTACACAGCACTGAACAGCGCTTACAATTATTGAACACAGCACAGAAGCAAAATGGTTTTGATCCACCCTTGGTCAGTGGTTTTACTCAAATTATTTAACGTGTAGTGTTTCTATACTTTCCATTTTAATAAAAATAGTACTAATCTTCTCAAAACACACGAAGAGGTAAGTAATCACTATCCACCATTCAGCTCTGCTTTAAAGTGCTTCCTGTGTGCCCTTCATTTGAACACTTAAAAGAGAGTTACGATACGTTTTGAATGTTCTCTTGTGCACACAGTCTGGTAGGCGTCGAGAAGTAGATACAAAGAAATACGTAGGTACTAGTTTCATTTTCATTATAAATGAAAATGTGACGCATGGGCAATTTTGCCCAGATGTTCTTCTTTTCTTCAAGAAAGGTATATAGCCGGTTAGGCGTGGCAGGATGTCTTTGGGTTGGGACTTAAAGACCTGTGAAAGTTATCCCATGTACACCGCATCTTCATACACTCGTATACTCAGCGATTCTTGGCCACCAGATCTTCAAACAATAAAGAAATTCTCGCTTTCCAAACGGTGGCTTAGAGTTTTGCGTAAGTCGGCTTGCATTCTGTCTGGCTTGGGGGTGTGGGTCAAGCTTGGAGTAGGTTTGGGCTTAGGACATTAGCCCCGTTTAATTTGGTTTTTTTTTAGTTTTAACTTTTTTTCACTATCCAGTAATTCATCTTTTTCTGATTTTTTTAGATATTTTGAACTTTTTGTATTTTCTTTTTTCCTGTATTCCTTTGTATTCTCCGTGATAGGCTAACATATTTTTTCTATTTTTACATTTTTTAAATTTAATTATGCCCAATAAGCCAATTCAGCTACAGTAAAAAAAAGCCAGCTACAGTGAAATTTCAACCAGAGGCCATCGCTATTCCGAACGCCCCTCTAAGTTGAGCTTGTACCAGGCCAGTGTATATATGTTCACATAGGAATACCTTGGGTGGGTTATTTCGGACTGTGGCTGTGGTTTTTAAATTCTGACTATTCGCAAGAGACAGTATGAAGAGAGAAACAGTCGTATATGATTTTGATCGATATATTTGAACTCGGTACAATATCTCTACAATCGACTTATAAACTCCTTGAAAAAAATGCACTATTTAAAAGCTTGTACTATAGCTGAAAGTGATAAATCGAAGCCAAAGTGGAGCTGAACCTAGCCCTTATTTCCATATTTCCAGATGATGTAGTTTTATACGTCAATCCCTTTCATGTACCTTAGAATAATAGGAAATAAAAATTATTTGATGTGATCCTGCTCCAAACAACTTTAGCCTCTAGATTTTTTTGGCTTATTTAAGCCAGAAACCACTTAGAACACGTCGCTTCTAATTTTAGCCTTTTTGGCTTCCCCCCTTATTTCTTTGCATTCTTCTGGTTTTTTTTGTTTATTTAAGTCAGAAGACACATAGAACACGTCGCTTCTAATTTTACCTTTTTTGGCTTTTTCCTCTTATTCCTTTGCATTGACCGTGATGATAGAATGGTTTATTATTTTTTTCCTTATTTTTTAAATTTCTCTTTTAATTGAATGACTTAGAAAAAAGCTAACGAATACTACAGTGTAATTTCAGCCAAAATTATAAGCCAGAGGCCAGGAAGCGGAGTCACCGTTGCCCTATCTCCAAAAAGAGCACCTGTCTCATCAGGTACGCCGCTGAAGCAGGGTATTCCCTAGTGAGTATGCCGGAGTCATGGCCGCACGTTGCTATTTTTTATACTTTGTAGAGTTGCCCGAGATGGCTAAACTCCCGGCACTTTATATTTTGCAGAGTATGCCAGGCGAGCAACACTGCACTGTGCGATTTTTTATAGTCCGTAGAGTTGCCCATGATAGTTAAGTTTCCGATACTTTATACTCCATAGAGTACACGGGCGCGTAACACTACACCGTACGATTTTTTTGTACTTCGTAGAGTTGCCCGGGACGGATAAGTTTTTGGCACTTTGTACTCCGTAGAGTATGTCAGCGTGCAACGCTGCACCGTGCAATTTTTTTATACTCTATAGAGTTGCTTGGAATGACTAAGTTCCCAACGCTTTATACTCTACAGAGTACACCGGGCGCGCAACGCTGCACTGTGTGATTTTTTATACTTTGTAGAGTTGCCCAGGACGGCTAAGATTCCGGTACTTTATACTTCGCAGAGTACATCGGGTGCGTAATGCTGCATTGTGCGATTTTTTTATACTCCGTAGAGTTCCCCGGGACAGCTAAGTTCCCGACACTTTATACCCCGCAGAGTACGCCAGGCACGCAATGCTGCACCGTGCGACTTGTTTATACTTTGTAGAGTTTCCTCAGACGGCTATGTTCTTGGTACTTTATATTCCACAGAGTACACCAAGCGAAGGGTGAGTGGGGCCGCCGACGTGGCACGGGGTCGGTGTGCGGAGGTTGGCGAAGACGCACGGAGGTCGGGGACTTCGCTGGGCCAAGCGGGACGTCGATAGGGCGAAAGGGGGCGATGAGGCGATGGGTGATGGGAAGGGGCGAGCGAAGTTGGCTCACAGAGACCGTAGACATCGCGGGGCCGAGCGAAGTTCACTCGCGAAAACTGGACTTCGCGGGGTCGAGCGAAGTTCGCTCGCGGAGGCCGTGGACATCGCGGAGGCGTCACACGGCTACACGGACTGGGAACCGAGCGGAACTTGGCTCAAAGAGGCTGTGGACTTTGCGGAGGTGCTGCGAGGTAGTGTGGACGGAGAGCCCAAGCGAGTGCGCTGAGGCCGAGGACTTCGTGGGGCCGAGTGGAGTTGGCTTGCAGAGACCACGGATGTCGTGGAGATCGTGGACGTCATGGGGCTGAACGATGTTCACTCGTGGAGCCCGTGGACATAGCGGGGGCATCACGCGACTACACGGACTCAGAACCGAGCAGAGCTTGGCTCGCAGAGGTCGTGGACTTCGCGGAGGTGCCACGACATAGCATGGATGGAGAGCCAAGCGAGGAAGCACGGAGGTCAGGGACTTCACAGAGGTGCCGCGAGGTTGCACGGACTAAGAGCCAAGTAAGGGTGCGCGGAGGCCGGGGGCTTCGTGGGGCTGAGCGAAGTTGGCTCATGGAGACTGTGGATGTCGCGGAGCTGAATGAAGTTCACTCGTGGAGGCCATGGATGTCGCGGAGGCATCACAGGGCTACACAGACTCGAAACCGAGCGGAGTTTGGCTTGCGGAGGCCATGGACTTCATGGAGGTGCTGTGAGGTAGCACAGACAAAGAGCCCAAGCGAGGGCGCGCAAAGGCCGGGGACTTCGCGGGGCCAAGCGGAGCTGGCTCACAGAGACCGCGGATGTCGTGGGGCCGAGCGAAGTTCACTCACAAAGACTGTGGACGTCGCGGGGATGAACGAAGTTCACTCACGGAGGCCGCGGACGTCGCAGAGGCATCACCGGACTGCATGGACTCGGAACTGAGCGGAGCTTGGCTCGTGGAGACCACAGACTTCATGGAGGTGCGCGAGGTAGCGCAGATGGAGAGCCAAGCAAGGGCGCGTGGCGGCCAGGGACTTCACGGAGGTGCCACGAGGTAGCGTGGACGAAAAGCCAAGCGAGGGCGCAAGGAGGCTGGGGATTTCGCGGGGCTAAGTGAAGTTGGCTTGCGGAGACCGTGGACATCGCAGAGCGAGCAAAGTTCACTCGCAGAGGGCATGGACATCGTGGAGGCATCACGGGGCTGCACAGACTCAGAACTGAGCAGAGCTTGGGTTGCAAAGGCCATGGACAACGCAGAGGCATCATGGGGCTGCACGGACTCAGAACCGACTGGAGTTTGGCTTGCGGAGGACGTGGACTTGTAGACGGAGAGCCAAGCAAGGGCGTGTGGTGGCCAGGGACTTCGTGGAGGCGCAGGCTGCACGGACTCAGAACTTAGCAGACCACGTGGAGGCGGAGTCGAGCGAGGGCGCGCGGAGTCAAGGTCACCGATCAAGGTTTTGGGACGGTGTAGGATCGAGGAGGCCGACTAGAGGGGGGTGAATAGGCAGTCTTAAAAATTATCTTTCAATTAAAATCAATATTCCTATTTGTCTAAACGAAGTATATAATGCGGAAGCTTAACTTAAATTGGTTTAGCACAAATATTGCCTAAAGCAACTAGGTACAACTAGGTTCGCCTAAGTGCACCAACAATCAATGCCTATATCAAAGGTTTGCAATTCTAGGGTGTCAAGCAATCAATTTAATTCTATGAATATAAATTGCTTGAATATAAATAGAGCATAAGAGAATAAACCACAATTGACACTCGATGTTTTACCGTGGTGTTCGGAGACTTGCCGATCTCCCCTAATCCACGTTGAGGTAAACCCAAACGAATTAGACCGGCTCCATGAATTAAGCCAAACACCTCAATTCCACTAATGGTAGCTCTTCCCCGCTCCGGGTAGGTGAGCTCCAATCTTCACAACACGTCGGGTCTTCTCACAACCTTCTTTGAGAAGATCACCGCGCACGACGCCTCCAACGCCGTCTAAAAGTCGGCAAACTCCAAAAGTAATAAGCCAAACCCCTTGCTTGACTCTCACCAAGTACAACGAATGCACAAGCTCAAGTGGATGCAAAATTCACCTCTAGATGCAACACATGCAACTAGAGACTTCTCTCTTTGCTCACAAGGTGCAACACATGCACAATGGAGTGGAGAGGCTTACACTAGCTCAAGAGAGTGAAATGAGATGCCAAAGAATACTCTCCAACTGGCCACAAGTGAGTATTTATACCCCATACATAAAAACTAGCCGTTAAAGCCAAATTCCTGAAAAAATCAGGGAAATCGGTAATACCGCCGTTATAAGTGCGGTATTACCGCACTCCACTTTAACGGCTAGAAAAATAACCGTTACTCAGCATTTGCGGTATTACCGTAGTTATGTGCGGTATTACCGCAGTACGGTATTACCTCAAAAATCGCGGTATTACCTCAAAAATCGCGGTATTACCGCACCTCTATTTTTCAGCATAGATAGCACTTGGAAAAACGGTTATAACTTTTGACTCCGATGTCGGAATTGAGTGATCTTGGATTCTATGGAAAGATTATTCAGAGGAGTACACAACCCATCTATTTGCATGATCTCAAACACATTAGATCAATGCAGAAAATACAAGAGATCCAAGGAGTCACTATCACGGTCTAAGTTCGAGAAAAATAATATTAGACTATGCCAAGGGACATTATATGACCTCCAACAATTTGTAAAACACATTTGCAAACTTACATCATACCACAAGGAAAAGGTACATGAACTTCAACCATTTGCAAAAGGAATTATTCATCATATACCCTCCTCTTAGACTGAAATTTAGAATTTATCCTCCGGCCCACATGTCAGTGACTCATCCCGACCCCACGTGTTAGTGACTCGGGAGGGTAAATCCCGAAACTCTCAAATGTGAGGAGGGTATATGACGAAGTTTCCCTTTGCAAAACATATTTGCAAAGTATAGTCACATGTTGCAAGGATTAGATGCATGAGCCTCAACTATTCGCAAAACACATTCGCAAATAATAGCATCATGCCATGGAGAGCTAGTGTAAGCAAGATTGAGCTATCAACACATGATAAGACTCAAGCTATTAGATAAGATCCCTCTTAATAGTACGATAAACCTATACTAGCAATCCGGTCTTCCAACCAAATACCAAGACCGGCAAAAAACTAGGAACACATCCTTAGCCCTACCTAGTCATACCTTTGCCTTAGTATCTCCTTGAAGTTTGATGATGCTCATCTTCACTTCAAGTCTAGGTCATCGTCTTCTCTCGACTTGATGATCAACTCATGATTATCTCCTTTTCGAGAACTTGATATGCATCAACACATGATGCATCCTCTTTTGATGGCCTTCAACTCATGAAGTCATTTTCATCTTGAACCTTTGCTTGATGATCTTCAACACATGAAGCCATCCAAAGTCTTCATCATCATAGAACATAACCTATTCATCCAACTCATGGAAAATATTAGTCCCATAATGTGATTATCATTAATTACCAATACATACCATTTACTCATAATGGTGTGTCTAGATTTTTCAATCATCCCTTTGGTAATTGATGATAACCACCACAATTGCAAATAATTGAATATAAAACTTTAAACTCAAAGTGCGGTACTACCGCCGTTGTGAGTACGGTATTACCGCTCTCCGGTAGTACCGCTCAGGATGCCGGTACTACCGATCATCGGTAGTTTCGCTGATCGGTGCGGTACAACCTCACTACGGTAGATCCGCCGTGGAAAATCCGGTACTACCGATTTCAATGAGTTCAAATCCCACCTAGGGTGCTCTCTGGAAAAAATATACCGCACAAAATCTCGGTACTACTACACGCTGCGGTAATACCATTGTTATATGCGGTACTACACCGCTGATCATGTATAATAGTGAGGTGGAGTGCGGTGCTACCGATTTTCCTAAGAGAGCACAATGAGTTTAGAATTCAAATGCATGCTGACCTTTGTCTCAAGCCATATTGATCTTATTATCAATCTTTTCATGCATCTCTGTATTGTCAATCAACATCCGGGACTAAACCTTTCAAACACTTGATAATCACATTAGTCACATACACAAATAATTGAGTGTAAAGCAATATGATTTAATGTGAGTATATATGAACTACACAGGTTTTATATACTCAAATGATATATTTCAAAGTAGAGATCCCAATGTATGTGAAGAAGGAATCATGGATCAATACTAATGAAATCACAAAATATAAGTGAACTCCCCCTAAATGTGTGCATACAAGAATATATAATAAAAGCATATACACATATTCATCTTACACTTTTGGTGGAGTTTAATCTATATTTTGGATCCAAGGAATGTACTAAGCTGTAAATAAATGTAAGTGTCGAATGCATACATCTTTGATTTCACCTTTTTTTATCCAAATGAGACTAAGCCATTTCATAATCAATTAAACACATTAGTCTCATACTAGTATTTGTCATTATCACCAAAACCAACATAATGGAGCTTGAACTTACAGACGGTGCTGGCGCAGAGTCTTTCGCCATTATAGTAGTCGCAATAGTATGCGCGAGGCACTTGCCCTCCCCCGATGGCCCCCTACACACTGCTGGCAAGCCAAGGCAACAACATGCCCGACATGCACATACACGCACGGATATCTCCAGAGGAATGGAGGAGGGAGACACAGGAGCTACACCTCGCCATGTGGAAGGAGAAAGAACGGTAGCCTACATTGAGTCTTACCTTTTGTTCAACACTAGGAAAATCCTTCCGGTGGTGGCAAGCTCTAGCGACCTTTGTGTGTAGCTTTTGCGTGGTCCCCACGGATGGCGCCATCTGTTGTGGTACCAACACAACAGGGGGTACAAGATACCCTTCTTCATGGGAGGATGTAAGAACTAAAAAGAGAGCCAACCACATGAGAGAGCTTATGTGTAAACGAGTGAATCTCCCTTCTTATACCCCCTTAGGGGTTTATATACATGAATGTGGTAGAATGAAAAATTCCCATTCTACCCCTTGATAATTACAAAAGGTGAGGGTACATTGGTACATTTATTTATACTATTGGACCTATTACATATTGAGCCCATTCCAAGGCCCAGTTACGGGGGGCTGGATTACCCCACAATAGGCTATGTTTGGGGATGCAAGGGAAATATCAACGGTGGGGTGGCACCTCGAGCTTGGCAATTTCTCGGGTGTGGGATTGCAGCAGTCAAATTGGCAGGACGGTGGGTCGCTCGTGAGACAGGGGAGGCGGTGGCAAAATTGGGTTCGTCGGCTTCAGCGTTTGCTCAGCTGCCAAATAGATGTCAGGGGTGGGGCTAGCGAGGCGTATGACCAAGGGTGTGAGTGGCATAGGCGTGGCAGCGGGGGAAATGGATCGGGACGACTAAAGGTTGCGGTGGGAGAGGTCGTCTGTGAGACGAAACCGGCGTCGGTGGCCTTTTCGGCTTGGGCAGGTTCGACAGCTGTCAGGGGCACTAAATGGGTGTCAGAGACGCAATACTTGAGGAGGTACATCCTTTGAACCAGGAAGGCGGCGACTGACCAAGATTTTTACGGCGTTGTCATCTATAGGCAAATTCTTGAATGGTGAATAAGCGATTTGTTTCTTGTCTTTGTGCTCGGATGGATGAGAGGGATGGTGTGGCAGGGAAAAGAGCCGTGATTGGATGAGGAAGGTGCTGGATAGAGTCAAGAATCAAACGGAAATAAGATTTAAAGAAATTCAAATTGTTTTTAAATTTTGGGTTGTTTCACTGTTTGCCATCGAGGTGGAGCATAGGATGCTAAGCTTTAGAGCTATGCATACGTTGATTTTTTTTAAACGTCGTGGATGTGAGCGTCAAGCGTTCAACCATTCATACAAGGGGCGCAGATTCTCTGACGTTACGAAGCAAAGTCACGCTACGTTACGAAGTAAAGTCACAGCGTGACTTTGCTTCGTAACGTCCATCCGATCGGCGATCAACGGTCTAGATTAATTCAATGTTTTTTGTTTTTTCTTCTAATTTTTAGCTTTTTATTTTTAATTTTTTCTAGATTTTTTCTTTTTTCTTATATTGCTTTATATTATCTGTGTTAAAATAACCTATTTTTTAAAATAAAAAATAGGTTATTTTAACACAGATAATATAAAGCAATATAAGAAAAAAGAAAAAAGCTAGAAAAAGTTAAAAATAAAAAGCTAAAAATTAGAAGTAAGAAAAATCAAAAAACGTTGAATTAATCTGAACCGTTGATCGCCGATCGGATGGACGTTACGAAGCAAAGTCACGCTGTGACTTTACTTCGTAACGTCAGAGAATCCCATGTGTGTGACTTTACTTCGTAACGTCAGAGAATCCCGCGTGTCATACAAGATCTTAGGAAGAGAGGCAGGTGTGTTGTTTCTTGAATCGCATATATGTTTTCCCTTTTCCAATTGTGGTAAGAGAGATCAACCGTACGGTGTGCGCGGGTGGAACCCATCGGTAACCCGATGCAACAGCCCAGCCCAGCCCAGCCCAGCCCGACGCCCTGGAGCCGAACCGAGCCGCAGGTCCAGAACCATCTATTCATCGGAGAGCGAACCCACCCACCTGTACAGCCGCACCCGTCCGGTCCTCATCCCCAAGTCGCCAACCATTGCCCCCCGAATCTCTTCGAAAGGGGAAAAAACAAAAGCTCGCCGCCGGCTCACACGGCGCCGGCCACCTCCACGACTGCGACGACTACCATGTCGGCCGCCGCCCCCATCCCGACGCTGCGGCCGGAGGAGCGGGCCGACCTCCTCGCGCTGCTCGCCGCCGCTGCGCGCCCGCTCGGCGACGTCGTCGCGGACTTCCTCGCGCGGTTCCCCCGCGAGCGCCGCCTCCGCATCGGCGCCACCCTCTGCTTCCTCCTCGAGGCAAGCCACACCCCCTCCCCCTCCCTGAGCCCCACTCCAGCTCCTCGCACCGCCAGAGCTTTGCTTTGCTTCGTGCGTCAGATTGGGTCGGGGACCCTTAGCGGCGGAATGGATCGGGTAGCAGCCTGGTCTGGTCGGCCTAGGGTTTGTGGTGGGTAGTTAGATTTAGTCGGTTTTGGTGTGTCAGGGTGGCTGGGAGGTTGTTTCAGTTGGAGTGGGGCCTCCAGGCGTGATGAATTGTGATGCTGGGGATGGGTTTCACTTGCTGGTTGGGGGTTAGGTCTCGAATGGACTACCGGATGGCTTGATTAAGAGCAGATTCGTGGGGTTTTGGAAGAACTTATCTTGCTGTGTTTGGGTTTTGTTGGCGATGTCCTTTGGGCTACGAATTGGTTGATCTGGGATTTGTCTCTGAACTTCTAGATTTAATGGCGTTGTTTTGGTTTTTGATAGAGATGAGCTGCGAAGTTTTTGCATTTCCTTACGGTCTTGTGTTATTAGGTCGATCAGGTTTGAATGGATTCGTAGATGCTGACAATCTTAGTCGTTGATTTGAGACTCCTTTTTGAATTCATTGCCGTAGCTGATTGGTGCCTTCGCCGATTTTGTATCGTGGAGGTTTTGCGTTGGGTTGCGCTGCAGAGGGTTGGGCTTATGGCATAATAAACACTCAGTGATGAGTGTTTTGTACTTCTGTGTCTGATCTGTTTGCTTAGTGGGCCATTTACAGGATCAAATGTTGAGATCATGGTGTGACTTTTCCATCCTTAGCATTTTAAGAAGTAAATGTGGTATTATGTTGCAAGGAATGATACCTTAAGTTGTCATTTGTTTTGAGTAAGTTAATAGGGTTTTATATAAAGTGAACCACTTGTTAGTGTGGTCAAGTAGCACAAATACCAGTTTTAGTTCCATAGAGCTACTTCATTTATGGATTGAATGGATCACCATTATTAAACATACTGTTAGTGGACCATGTGACATGAAAGCGATAGTTTCTAGCAATCTTCTTAGCCCCATCGGGGCTAAATACTACCAAATCAGCGGTGTGGCAATTGCTTATTTCAATTGGATTTATTAAGTTATGGAATGGAACAGCAAATGCTAGGACCTTATTGTTGTTTTTTTCCTATCCGATCTTTCTTAAGGCATCTTGTGCAATCATTTCATATCTGTAGTATGATTGCTACCCATCGTAAAGCCATTTTAAGCACATGTATCATGACAAGAACTCTTCTACTTCCAACATACCAGAAGCTAAGTAAAAATTGAATAAAAATTGAAGCACCAAATGTACTTGTAGCCAACAACAGGCGTTTGAAATGTTTCCTGATCCTATATTCCATTTAAACAAAGTATGAAATTGCATTTCTCTTCAAGATGTGCCAAAAAATTTCTTCTATTTCACTGCATGGATCATAATGGTGAAATCTGATCACTATTTGGGAGTGGAAAGTAGAACACTGCAGTAAGGCTCTTGAAGAAATCATTTTATGATTTCGTTAAACAATTTTGTCCTGCGACAAAGATTAACCAATAATCGTTTTCATTCATCCTTTTGGTCCATTTGGATAATTTGGGCTTGTTATTTGTTTGCTCTCTTTTGAGTACACAAGGAACAAACAATATGAACTGTGAGGCGTCTGGACCAAATGTGTTTCAGAAAATAGTTTGACCTTCCAAGGGCATAAAAGACATTTGAAGAACTTTCTATTCGCACCATGCATTTGCAAATTTTTCTAGGGATATGTTATCAATTTATCTTGACCATACTGGAGGTGTGTGTTTACTTCCTTTGAGATTCTTCTAGTTCAATAATTTATTTGTTACAGGTACAATGAAGTTTGGAGTTTGATATATTATATTGCTTTTTGACTAGGACAAGAAGATGCTTCATCCTACCGGTCGTTTAATTGCATTTGCAATTCTTCATCAGAGCTATTCCTCGGAGCCGGCAAATCCATATGTTCCTCTGTTATTAAATGTAAGCTGTAAACCCTTTTTCTCAGTTATTTGTGATTTGGATCATCATGGAAGGATTCCCATTTTCCCCTTCAGCGGACTTAAAACATCGAAATGTGTGATGTTGCAAGCTTCTTTGATATGTTCTATAATTGCTAGGGTAGGAATTATAATATGTATGATAGTTTGCTTTGTCCCCAAGTTACACAGATGTTACGCACTAGCATCAGACTCATTGCCGCATTAGTAGTGTTTGTTATAGTTTCCAATCTGGCAACGAAGTTTTATTTGTAATTGCACGTGGGGCCTTTGGTGAGGTGGTTATACGAATCAGATGATTAACTTTGATTGAAGCCATTTTGACTGGGAACTCCTTTCTGGGAAAGTGTTAATTTTTGAATTGTACTTTTCTTTCTTTTAAAAGATTGTAAGGTTCCATTAACCTAAGGTCTGGCTTTAGCTTCTAACATAAGGAAGCTGGATCCTTGTAATTCCAACTGCATGTGACAAGCTGTATTCCACATGTTTTTTTTATGTTAGCTCCGGTTTCTCTATTACTGGAATTTATAGCTATCATTTTAGAATCAAGAAGTTGGAAGTTTGATGCTCAATGTGATTTCATTTGGTCCAATTTTGAGGACAGGTTATTTGCCCACATAACTTCTGAATCACTTGTAGCACCAAAAAGGATGTTCTAAGCCTCTAACAATCAGCAGATGGGGTTTTAGATCTTCCTGAGCTCCTCTTGGGCCACAACATAGAGTGTCTGTTTGGCTTGCTAGCTTTAGCTCCATCTAAACAGTTGGTGGAGCACTGCCAAACAAGGTCTTGCTGAGCTGTGCACATGTGATGTAAGCTGTGATTTCGAAGCCCCTACAATTTCAAGTTCAATTGCTTCTGTCAGCGATCTTGGAGCACTGTCAAACAAGGTCTTGCTGCCTTGTGTACATGAGATGTAATCTGTGATTTTGAAGATACTACAATTTTGAGATCAATCGCTTCTGCCAGTGTGTGTATGGAGTTTTTTGAAGTTCAAACACCATGATCTTTTAGCATAGTTAATTAAGTTAACAGCGCGGGCTCACTAATCTATGTATTTTGCGTATATTTCTATTCTAACCAATGAATTGTGCGTCCACTACTGTTCATCAGTTCACACCATGTTGAACAGCTGTGCAAGTGTGCAGTGCAGCTTGATTGGATAGTTTCTGTAGCAGCTGCAAAGGCCTCTAGCAACCGAGGATGTAGTTTTTTCTTTTTGTTTAACAATTAACATATGATGGCAGCAAAGGAAGAACAACAGAATTGCATACTTTCTTAAATCAATTTATTCCCGAAACCTTTTGGCACTAGTCTGATTATTTATCATGCTTGAATTTTTATTTATTTATTATTATCCACAGGCAGCTTGTGATGAAACATCAGATAAATCAGAACGGGCATTTGTCCAACTTTTGTTGACTTCGGCCAGTGGAAACAATAATAATGAGGTCTTTTCTCTTGCTCTCTGACTCATCTGAAAAGTATAATCACACATAATGAAAAAATTGGGTGGGATGTATGATAGTAATTTCATTGCCGTTATATTCTCGTTGCCTGTGCTCACATATATCTGCTGATGGAGGGTGCTTGGAGATCCCTGCTGTCAAAAACTTGGAAGTTGTCTCTTGATTTATCCTTGTTGACAAGTGTAGTTAGCCTATCTATGCTAATTTTTGCAGTGCTATGTGTTTCTCAGGTGCTGAAACAGTCAGCGGTAGATTACATAAATGGGTCCGCTTCTGTATCACAGGTAGACTGTTAACTTTGAATTTCATTAAGGAACTGCCTGAAGGCAGCTGATAGCCTGATATAAAACTATGTCAAGATTAATAGATTATTTCCGTATATTAACAGCTGCTTAACTCATGGCTCATCTGTTTGTTTAGGCCTTATTGCCACAGGAACAGCTTGAGAAGCAATGCTGCAGTAATAGTGTACAGTCTCAGCCTCAGACTAGTAGTTTCAGAGCTGCTACCGTTAGATGTGCTATACTGGATCCAGATGTACCTCAAAGTTGTGCCAATTCATCAGAGTATGTAGGCTCAGCTACCTCCTCCCTGAAGTTACTTTGTGGTGCTTGGAATTCATTTGTCATATTTCTTCTTGGTTTTTTCTTACGAAATTGGTGTTTTTTTAATCTTATCAGGCCTATGATATCACCACCTGGAAGCAAACCAAAATCTGCTTCTAGTGAGAGAGATTCCGCTCTGGCTATTTTACTCCAAGAGAAATCGTGGGGAAGGTTGGGTCCTCAATGGATACGGCCAACACCCCCAAGATTACATATACTTGATGGAGAGGTAAACATAGTCAGTCAGGAGTTGTATTTTCATATCAGTCCTATTCCTAAATACAACTATATTTGTGCTGACATACAGCTGCAGTGGCTGAACCCTGACAATAACCACGAGCTATTATGGGATTATAGCATGTGTGCTGACACGAGTCGAGGGGCTGCTATCCGAGATTTGATTGCAAGAGCCTTAAAAGGTCCACTTGCACCTGCTCAACAGGAGGTTCTCTGCTACATTCTAACATTTCTGCTAGATAAGTTTTAGCTAGGGACAATTGAGTTTCAATAAATGGATAGGCAACTTATCCAATACCTTAGATGAGAATTTTTTGCTTACCGTTTCTTCCTTAAGAGATCTATAATTTGTTTAGCCTGGGTGCTGGATAATTTTGTTGCACATAAGTCTTTCAGTGCCCTCCTCTCACACGCACGTTCCTTTTCACATTAGATATTTTCAAATGGTACAAGCCTAATTTATTCGCAGCTTCTCACAGCAAGTTGTAATAGAACTGGCGAAGGACGCTAAGCTAGTGTATCATTGCGGGATGACACCCCAGAAACTTCCGGTATGTTTACTCTAAAAATGAGTTCTTCACACGTTTCATGTGTTTGGTCAAATAGAATTTATCTACTGTTTCAGGACCTTGTTGAGCATAATCCATTCATTGCTGTTGAAGTTCTTTCGAAGCTTATGAACTCTCCGGACATTGCTGGGTATGTCTTTCTTTTCTCTGGCATGTTCTGTTATCATGATTGTTAGCCTTTTTCTTGTCCTCTTATCTTCTACTGACCCTCCTTTATTTCAGTTATTTTGATGTTCTTGTGCACATGGAGATGAGCCTGCATTCTATGGAAGTTGTAAACAGGCTTACTACTGCTGTTGAACTCCCGACAGGATTTGTCCATGAGTACATCTCAAATTGCATTCAATCATGCCAAAACATTAAGGTAGGTTCTTGTTCTTTTGATTCATTCAATTTGAAATTATGACAGATGAGCATTAAATAAAGTGTTGGCATAATGCTGCAGACTAATTCAAGCTGATGGTTAAACATTTGTTTTAATGCTTATTACCAGTCCATTTATTCTAATGTGCAATTTAACCTTGGCTGCATTTTCCCATGGGAATATAAAACCTCTGCTTGTTGATGTGCTTTTCTTCTATTAAGTTCAGATTATCATTCCCATGGGAATAAGACCTTTGCTTCTCCTGTTCTGTGAACTGAAGTGCATGTATAATTGACAGCTCATCTTGGTAATGCATGTGTAATTTGCAGCTCTTGTTCCATGTTTTATACCGTTCCAAAAGAATTTCTGTGCTTATAAAACATTATGCTTCAATCAACTGATATTTACTCATTTAGGTGGTTTAAGTCCTTCGATCAACTCTCTCTCTGGAGTTAAAGGGGTGTTCATATTGGTTGTGGCTGATGGTTTTTGGTTGAAAATGAATAGTAGTGACTGAAAGAAGCGGCTTTTAGAGGGGGGAGGGGGATGGTGGGGAAGTGAGGGAGAGATGCGCGTGTGAGAGGAGTGAGGTGCGTGATGCGTCCGTGGCCACCTGCCTTAACCTCAGAGAAAGACGGGAGTGAGAGGAGTGGAAAAGCCGCTTCTTTTGGCTTGAAGCAGAAGCCAATACAAACAACCCCTAAATAAGGGCCTAGCAGCCTTTATCTTTTGCTTATTGTTCACTTTGAAGAAAAGCCTCACATGACTGAATGACCGCTGCATCTTATCTTTTGCTTACAGGCTAATTAGTGACTTATGATCATCTCACTTGGTAAATGTTCAACTTTCACAAATTTCCTTAAATATAATCTTTTTTTCGTGCAGGATAAGTACATGCAAAACAGACTGGTGAGACTAGTTTGTGTTTTCCTCCAGAGTCTCATCCGAAATAAGATTATAAACGGTGAGTGCATTGTTGTGTGCTTAACAGAGACATTCTTAATACTGTTTTGTCTATTCATTTGTTAACATTGGGTTCTATCAGTCCTGGGTAATATTTAAATTTCCGCCCGCTTGATCCAAAATATTGATCAAGATCATGACCACAAAATTTTATGCCTGCTGTCTGGCGTTGATTACTTAATATATTGATTGTACAGTCTTGACTTTCCCAGTTGTATCATTTTTGTCTGTGCACGTCTTTGTGGGTCATTGATGTTGATTTATTTAGCCTGATCTTTCTGCTTGTACAATATCTTTAGCAGGCACATTTTCCTAAGCTACTTGTCGGTGTTGTATGCAGTTAGCAAATATACATGTCTGACTCTAGATGAAAATGGTTCAAGCATCTAGATAAAACACCCTAAGCTGTCTACATGTGTTTGGCAACCCATGCATGTGCTACTATAACACTGGTTTAGCCTTTTTTTCTTTCTCAAATGTTCTTTTTGTTATGAATATTGTGTATATATTGATAAGGTCCAAAGGGCAATATATATAGAGGTACAAGGGGATATACAGAAGGAATGCAAAGCATATAAGGAAACAATTAAACAGTCCTAATCTATTTCCTATTCTTTACTTAACACCCCCCTCAAACTCATGGTGGATCACACACACTGAGTTTGGAGAGAAAATACAAATGTTGTGCCGTAGTCTGTGGCTTCGTGAAGAAGTCAGCAATCTGTAACTCTGATGACACAAACTGAAGAGCAAGTACACTCTCCTGCACCTGAGAGCGAGTGTATGAAGCATCCACACCAATGTGCTTGGTGAGCTCATGCTTCACGGGATCACGAGCAATACTGATAGCTCCTGTACTGTCAGTCATAAGAGTAGTAGGACCCCTCACAGGTACGCCAAAATCTGCTAGTAACCATCTCAACCAAGTAATCTCTGTTGTCACAGCTGTCATAGCTCTCAACTTAGCCTCTGCACTCGAGCGAAAGCTGCGATGCTGCTTCTTTGTCTTCGGGCAATCGGGAGGAGCCAAGAAAAACACGAGAAGCGTAAAGAGAACGGCGATCGAGAAGGATCACTAGCCCGGTGGCATCGAGTGCGCTGAAGGTGGAGTGAGGTGAAGCTAGGGAAAAACAAGCGACGAGAGATGGTCCCACGCAAGTAGCGAAGAACATGAAGAAGATGACTGTAGTGAAGATGAATAGGACAAGCCATGAACTGACTCAAGATATGGACAACATGAGCAATATCAGGACGAGTGCTCACAAGATATACCAAGCGCCAACAAGATGGCGATCACGGTAGGATCCTTAAGAGAGCACCATCGTAGCACGGAGTGAAGGAGAGCTCCATAGAGTCTCAAAGATCGAGTATCAGTCGAACTGACCGATCAAGAAGATCCTGGACATACTTCTGTTGGGAGAGGTAGTAACCCTCAGGCGTGACTGAAACCTCAATCCCAAGGAAGTATGTAAGCAAGCCAAGATCAGTCATCAGAAACTGCTCACTGAGATGCTTCTTCACATATGCAATGAACGAGGATCGTCACGATGTGAGCATATCATCCACATATAGAAGAAGCGGTCCTACCTCGAGATGAGATATGGATAAATAGAGCAGATCATGGGCGCGGCGGTGAAAACCGGCGGTGATCACGGAGGTAAAGCAGCGCAAACCGAGCACGAGGGCTGTTTGAGACCATCTGAGCACGCAGCGAAGGCAGCGGACATGACCGGTGGAGCAGAATACCCGGGTGGTGGTTGCATGTAAACCTCCTCATGCAAGACGCCATTAAGAAAGGCATTCTTAACATCCGGTGAGAGATAGACCCGCCGTGACGATAACCGCAACAAGAGTGCGAACAGTGGTCATATGAGCAACAGGAGCAAATGTCTCATCATAATCTCGACCATACTCCTGTTGAAAACCACGAGCCACAACACGAGCCTTGTAGCGCTCAATGGTACCATCAGATCTGGTCTTTATCTTGTACACCCACTTGCACATGATAGGACGAGCGTGCACAGGTGTCGGAACAATATCCCAAGTCTCCGTACGACGAAGCGCATCAAGCTCCTCTGCCATAGTGAGTTGCCACTCGGAATGAGAAGCAGCCTCACAATAAGAACTAGGCTCAGTGACAGAGAGAGCATGAGCTGTCAAAATAAGACCAAGACGATCAGGAGGCCGAATGGTTGCCCGGTCACGAAGGGCGTAACGAGGAGCATCATCAGATGAATCAGACGTCGGTGTCGACAAGAGACCAGGAGAGGGATCTGGTGAAGGGTGAGGATGTCTAGAGTAGTGCACCCCAGAGAAACGAGATGGTGGTGCCATAGGAGCAGAAGGCGGTGCGGTAGGAGGCAACACAGGAGGTGAAGGTACCGAAGGCGGGGAAAGGGGGGAAATGGGTGAGGAGTCAGGGAGAGACAACCAGGAGATCGTCTCGATGGTGGAAGCAGTGTGAGGAGCCGAATCTCGATAGAAGAAAGGTCGAGATTAGTCAAAGACAACATCTCGGGAGATCCTAATCCGTCGAGTAGAAGGATCATAGCAACGATAACCCTTATGCTCAGAACTGTAGCCAAGAAACACACACTCGCCCGATTGGTACATCGGTTTGGTGCGCTCACGAGTGTGATAGGACAACAGTGCGACCAAAAACACGAAGATGGTATCTTTGGGGCTCTAGAGTGGGCGCTCTATGGGTGACATCCTTAAAGCGATGGAAGGCGCATATTAATGAGATATGCAACAGAGAAAGCGACCTCGACCAGGCGTGGGAGCGTGAGAAGCAAGAAGGGTGCGGCGGTCTCAATCGGATAGCGATGCTTGCGTTCGGCAACCCCATTCGAGCATGGGCACCGGGACAAGAAGGCGATAAAGTGCCACCGCTCGAAAGAAATTATGCGAATGCACGAACAATACTACTTGACAGAATCACACAAGTGAAATGCGAATAGAGGACTCAAGCGAGTCACGAACCATCATGGCAAAGCTACGATAGATCGCAAGAAATCGACCACGATTAGACATAGGGAAAAGCCAAGTAAAGCGGGAATAGTCATCAATGAAAATAACATAGAATTTATGCGCCTTTGGAGATAATAGGCGCGAGTCCCCATACATCCGAATGAACTAAATCAAAAGGGCGCGAAGACAATGACTCACTAGAATGATAAGGAAGTTGTAGCACGCGCCCGACTTACAACCTCGACAAAACATAGGCGTGTCAGCGATAAATACGTCCAAGGACACCGACGAACTAACGGCGAAAGATGAGATCCACACGGGTGACCTAAGCGGTGATGCCACTGCGCAAAAACTCGAGGTGGTGGCGGCGATGGCGATAGAGGTAGGCGTGGCGGGAGGCGTGGTAGGAGCAAGCGAAGTGGGCGGAAGATGAAGATGATTGAGAATGTAGAGACCACGACAATCCCTACGGCGGCGGCGGTCCCAAGTATCGTCCACATGCGCCGATCTGAGCGAAGCAGTGTGAGAGTCAAAACCAACCCTACAACCAAGATCGGTGGTGTCCCTCTGAAAGAAGTGCATGGTTGGTTGGGGAACAAGAAAGCAGTGGAGCGAGAAAAATTAGTGGACAAAGAGTGCCCCGACGGCTACTGAGATAAGGAAGTACCATCTGCGATGCATGCGAGAGATAGGGAGGGCAGGAGGTCCTACTGAAGTGAGAGATGTGGAATCCGGTGTCATATGAAAAGAGGCACCAGAATCTGGAACCCAAGAGGTACATGGGGGAGACTGTAGAAAGGTAGAGAGATTGAGGCAAACACTACGCAGCTAAAGGGCTGGGGTGGCTCGTATATATATTGGCGTGGAGTAGGCATACAAGGAAAGCATATACATGGAAGGCGCATACATGGTAAGCGCGTATAGGGAAGGTATATACATGGAAGGCGCATACATGGTAAGCGCGTATATGGAAGTATATCTAATTATTCTAATACCCGCATGATCGTAGTGGCGATCGGACGTAAAGGCGGATCGAAAATCACGAAGCATTGCGTCGGAGACCTTTTGTCATGATGTCCGCGAACCGATGAGAGGATGGTGCGTGCGAACACGAACCTCACCAAGTGAAACCTTCGCGAGCGAAGTGAATGTCAATCTCGATGTTAGCCGTGCGCGCGATCTTTGGCTGGATTAGTCGACATGTAGATGGCGCGACATTGTCGCGATGAACAACGGTCGTTGAAGCAGCGGGGCGTGAAGTTCTTGCGAAGTTATCGCGACCGGCAACACTCGGCTATAGCATGGGCAATAGCGCGGTGCTCGGCTCGCGCTTGATCGAGACACGGTTGTCGGCGCTGGAGGACCAAGACACGAGATTATCCCCAACATAAATCGATGGCGGAGGTGGAGCGTCGCGGTCGGGAACCGCCCGATCGCGTCGGAGTAAGCGGTGATAGATGTCGGCTGGAGAGGCCGATGTGTAGGCCGGCGTCGAGTACCTTTGACGTACCCGCGGATGCGTTTGATCAACGCGAGATGGGGCTCCGTGGATCATGCATGAAAAGGCATACTTGTTGGGCGAAGTGCGCAAATCGGGGCGTGTGAGTGTTAGGTGCTTGTAGAGCCCTCGCAAGGCTGCAATACTCGGACGGATCGGCACGGAGCTCTCGTCGTGGCGGATAACTTGGCGTGAGTGTCCATTGGTGTGGTCGTAGGGTGACACTCGGCCATGCCAAGACGTCGCAGAAGATCAACGACATCATCGTTGAGGCGAGGAAGAGGCGTTGGAGGGCGTGCGGACGGCGATCCGAGGAAGAAGTCGCAGTCCCGAGGTCCGTCATGGCAAACCAGTGGAGCAAGCACGTGAGATGTTGAAGAAGACCTTGGGTGGAAGCCGTGAGGGCGATGTCGTCGGCGTAGAGCGATGAGGTAGGCCATGTCGAGCCACGACGGAGGACAAGCGAGGACATGTCGGAGGCGGCGACAAGCCGATGCGCGGATGTAGGAGGTGAACCGTTGGTACCATGCTCGGGAGCTGCTTCAAACCATAGAGGACTTACGGAGAAGACACATGGGTGGAGCAGGCAGAAGTCCACGAATCCGGAGAATTTCTTGGCGATGAAGCCGTCTCATTAAAGTGCCATGTAGAAAGGCATTCTTGACATCAAGCTAATGAATCGGCCGGGAGGCGAGATGCGGCGATGGAAGACGATCGGATGGTGGCGGTTTGACCACCGGATCGAATGTCTCGTCGTAGTTTACCGTCTTTGCTTGAGAAGCCACGAACAACCCAGTAGCGCTTTATAGCGGGCGGTGCCATCAGTGAAACTTGTGCGAAGATCCACTTCGGAGGCAGCGTTAGCACTAGGCGGGCGCGGGGCGGCGCCAGTGTCGTGTCTATGAGGCCTTGTGCTCCTCGGCCATCGCGGGCGCGCCCGATTGGGATCGGCGGCGCTCGATAGTTCGCCGAACGAGCAAAGCGGGAGGCGGTCGGCGCTAGGGGAAAAACTCCACAGAGGATCGCGGCGAGCCAAGGCGTGTCACCATCGGATGGTCAGGAGGCGCGTGGTCGTGGTAGCTGGAGCGGCGTGGGTAGCGGTCTTTGGTGCGGTGGTCGGAGAGGCGCGCGTGGCGTCTGGAATAAACGGATGCCGCAGGCGATGCGTGGTGGCGGGCGACGGATGGCGCGTCGGCGGAGAGATCGCTCGACACCATGCGATGGTGGAAGCGATCATCTGGGGTACTGCGGGGTGCCATTGCGGCGATCGCGAGGCACCGCAGCATGGCGGTCGGCGTCGAGAAAATCGAAATCGAACAAGGAGGGTGAAGATCGGTCACTGCGGCAAGCGGGAATATGTTCTCATCAAAGACAACATGGCGGGAGATGATGGCGCGTTTGGTGGTGAGATCGAGACAATGGTACCCTTTATGGTGAGAGAGGGTAGCAGGAAGACACAAGCCGTGGAGCGTGGAGCAAGCTTATGGCGAAGTAGCGAAAGGTTTGGAAAACAAAGACAACCGAAAACCAGGAGATGGTATCTTGTGGTGGGGAGCGATGAAGAAGGGTATAGGAATGTCACCAAGCGAGAGGAGGATGGGCAGCAGTTAATGAGATAGGTGGCGGTTGCTAGTGCCTCGGCCCGATACTTGGGAGGCATAGTGGCGTGGAGCGGGAGCGTGCGAACCGCATTGTTGAGGGTGCGAATGATGCGCTCGGCTTTGCCATTCTGGGGAGGTGTATAGGCAAGAGAGGCGTAGGGTAATCTGCGCGGGAAGCAAGGAAGGATGTGTTGGTGTGGTTCACAAATTCGGTGCCATTGTCGGCTGGATGGATTTTAGGGAATCTTAGAATTGTGTGCTAGCATAGGCGGTAAAATCTGCTAAAAGGCTGAAACTTCGATTTCTTTCTAAGAGGAAAAGTCCAACAATAATGAGAGAAATCATCAAGTAACACTAGATAGTAAAGAAAGCGGATATGCTAGGAAGGCGGAGATGTCCACACATCACAATGAACTCGCTCAAATAAGCGCAGAGGAGTGCGAAGAGGTAACAAAAGGGGCAGCGTATGTTTGCCAAGTTGTGGGTGGTGGCAAAGAGCGGTCTACTATTACATGAAATGAGCGAGTTTTATGTAGGGTGTCGAAATTTGGCGATCTGGGATGACCAAGACGCGATGCCATAAGCGGGAGGAGGCAGCGATGTGGGTCTTTGGGTGGGCCGAGGTATGGCGGAGGTATGGTGTAGAGAGTCGCTGCACTATCGCAGCCAAGCATCATGCACCTGTGTCAGGGATTCTTAATAGAAAAACCAAGGCGTCAAACTCAATAGAGCAATGGTTATCACGAGTGAATTGTCTATGAGAAAGAAGGTTATGGACTAGGTTAGGGACAACAAGAGTGTTGGGAAGAAGAAAGCGGGTGGTTGGTGTGTGAAGAAAAGTGTGACCACGAGAGACAACGGGAGGCGGGAACCGTTGCCATGATAACGGCCGAATGAGGTGGAGGATGGGAAGAAAGGAGTGTACAGTAAATGCAGCCGTCATGTGGGAAGTGGCGCGTTGTCCATGACCCAGCCACCATGTCCTTGGGCGGCCGGTTGGTTGTGCCCGATAATGAGGCCCTGCTGATCCCAGTGCGAGGTGGGAGGCGGGGCAGCGTGAAAACGGTATGAGCTTGAGTGGAGCCCAGAGAAGCGGGAGGCGGGCGGCGCCATTGACCGCCGGAGAGGCGGTTCATGGGTTGAAGCGAGACCGAGGGGCGGTCGATGGAGATGATGGTACGCGACCACGGCAAACGCGGTGCCGCGGCCGGACCGCCACCGCACGCCATGGCGAACCGCCACGCACGCCCGGCGGTTGCGACCGCCACGGCGTCCATCACGAGCATTGGCGGTCGGAGTAGTGGTCGATGGCGTGTGGCGGGGCGCGGAGGCGAACAAGGCCGTGGTGGTGGCGATCTTTGCCTGCGTTGCTAAGCGAGTCTCCTTGAGTGAGCATGGACCGCATACTGGCGAAGAAGGGAGCGGTATGGCGTTGGCGATGTCGTCGGTGGTGGTGGAGAAGCGCGGGTTGAGGCCACGCAGCAAGTTGAGGGCGAGTGCGAGTCGTTGATGGGGTGGCCGATGGCGCGTAACTCGTCGGCAGGACCTTCATCTGCGGTTGTAGTCGGTGATGGACATATCGCCTTGGGCGGCGAGTGGCGATTGTTGAGGAAGACGCGCGGGACTCCTTGTTGTCGCGAGCAGCGCCTGTCGCGACCCAAAGGTCACGTGCGATCTCTTGATCGATCATCGCGGTCGAGGATGTCGAGAGCGAGCCATACAACCACACGAGGGCGGCGGAGTCGGCGAGCCCGATTAGCCTCGTCGCGATGCGCCGTGTCGGTGCTGCGTCGATGTGGGAGAGGAGGCGAACCCGCGCGCATGGTCGAAAGAATTTGGACCATCGGGAATAGTTCGGCGTCTTGGTCGAGTGGTCGGTACATAGGACTTGGCGGCGGCCGTGCGGTGGGGTTGAGGGCGATCGGAGGCGGCAGTGCTATCGCATTAGCAGCTGGAGGCGTGATGGGAGCGATGTCGTCGGCGGTAATGGCGTAGCGGTGGAGGAGACGCCATCGTCGAATAACGGGAGGCAGGTCTCTTTTTTTCTTTTTTTACGGTCTCTCTCTATTTTTTTGAGACCTATAAAAATGTTAACTCACGAGAGAAGCCGGATCGATCCGGATGCGGGAGGTTGGGCGGGCGGCCGCTCGAGGATCTGTTGGCGGCCGCGGCGGGTGACCCGGGCGGCAGCGGCCGGCGAGCAGAGGTGGTGGCGCCTGCGTGAGCGTGCCAAAGAGGCGGCAATCGGGTCGGGTAGAAGGCGGTGGCGCTTCGGAGAGGAGGAGCGGCGGCCAGGAAGAGGCGGCGGCGGCCGGGGGCGGCGGCCGGCCGGAGAGGAGAGGCGGCGGCGGCCAGGGAAGGCGGCGGCGGCGTCGGAGGCGGCGGGTGGAAGGAGAAGCCGGCGGTGGTGGGGTCGACAGCGGGTCAACGGCGGCTGGAGAGACCGTCCGGGTGAGTGTTTGTGGGGAGAAGGATCACGAAAGGAGGCGTGGAAAGGGCTCGGTGAGGCAGCTCACGATACCATGTAGAAAGGTAGAGATTGAGGCAAACACCACGCTGACTAAAGGGCTGGGGTAGCTCGTATATATATTGGCCTGGAGTAGGCATACAAGGAAAGCATATACATGGAAGGCGCATACATGGTAAGCGCATATATGGAAGGTATATACATGGAAGGCGCATACATGGTAAGCGCGTATATGGAAGTATATCTAATTATTCTAATAGAGATGTCTGAGCTAGACTGGCAGTGCCTGCTGAGTTGTGAGAGAGCTGCTGAAGAAGAGCCTGGTAGAGATGCTGAACAGAATCACCTCGCTGAGATCCTGATAAGCTGGTCTGTCCTCCTGTGAAGGAAGGGCCTCCACCCCATGGATCGTCCACCCTTGCGCGCCTTATGCGTTTTTTCGCACCGCACAACTCTGGTAGTCATGCCCGAAGTTCTTGCAGTAGTTGCATTGAACTCCAGTTGGTGCAAAGGCAGGAGCGGAAACAAGCACCTGGGAGGGAACCATAGTCGTAGCAGGAACCGTCGGTGTAGTCGAAGAAGGAAGCGACAAGCACGATCGGGCCGGCGTCTTCGCTAACCGAGCAAGCTCCTCAACTCGAAGTGTCGAAAGAGCCTCGGTGTGATCGATCGTGGTGGCGGCTCGGCGATTGAGCTCGATAGGCTCAAACTCGCGGCGAGCAGCGAGACAAAATCATAAAGACGAAAGCGTCGTGATCCGCCTTCGAACCTTAATGGCACTCACGCACGATGGAGAAGCGACTCATCTATCATGCGCGGATACTAGCCAGAGCTCGGAAGAAGTCGTCGACGCAAGAATCTCCCTGGCGAAGCGTCTCCAACTCACGTTGAAGCGAAAAGAACTGAGCATCATTGCTCTGCTGATATCGCTCACGCAAGTACTCCCAGATCTGTTGAGTAGACCGCAGACCAACAATATCTGGCTGAATGGAATCGTCGACACTGACCACAAGGATGGCACGAACACAGGCCTCATCAGCATACCAACGCTCGAAAGCATCAATGGCATACTGAAAAACCTCATCAGCAGCGTCAGCAGCAGCAACATCATCCTCTGCCTTCTTCTTAGCAGCTTCATACGCGGGAGTGCAGTAGTAGTGTCTAGGAGGAGGTTGAACCGGCGGTGGTGGAGAAGGACGAGCACCGGTAACATGTCCCCAAAGGTGGAGACCATCAAGTGTGATCTCCATGAGAGAAGACCATAATCTGTAGTTCGTTCCATGGAGCTTTGTTCCCGAGAATGGGATCGCAGCAGATGGAACAGAAGCCGTCGGTGGCGGCGGCCCGGGCGATGCGGCGACCAATGGAGCAGCGTCTAACGGTAGGGCCCGGCGGCGGTTAGATCGACGTTTTTTTTCCTCTTTTTTTCTTTCCTTTTTTTTCTCTTTTTTTCTTTTCTTTTCTTTTCTTTTTTTTTAAAGCTTATGAAGGAAGCTACTGTTATTTAGCTTCTAAAGGAAGCTTCCGTCGAACTAACTTCTAAAGCGCGGCGGCGGTGGCGGCGGGCCCGAAGCGGCGGCCGCGGCGTGGGTCAGCGTGCGTAGGCGGCCGGCGGACCAAGCGAGCAGCAGCGAAGCGAGCGAGGCGGCGGCCGCGGCAGCAGCGGCGTCGGTGGCCGGAAGCGGCGAGCAGCGGCGGCGACGACCGCACGACCGGAGAGAGAGGCACGGCGGCGGCTTCGGCGGCCGGAGGATCGGACGATAACCCGATGCAGCCGGTGGAGTGGGCGACGGCGACGGGATGAGCAACGGCAACCCAAGAGCCTCGGGCGATTCGGATCTGCCGATAGATCGGATCGAGCGGCGGCTTCGGCGTTAAATGGTCGGCGGTGGCGGCGGCGGCGGGCGAGCGAGGCTTCGAGCGGCGGCAGCGGCACGAAGCAGCGAGGACCCGTGCGACAGCGACAACCTGGCGAGATGGCTCGAGCTGCGATGGCAACGCAACGAGGGCGACTGGCGGCGGCGGGCGTGGAAGAACAGTCGAGCCTAGCTCGATACCATGTTATGAATATTGTATATATTCATAAGGCCTAAAGGGCAATATATATAGAGGTACAAGGGGGATATACAGAAGGAATGCAAAGCATATAAAGAAACAATTAAATAGTCCTAATCTATTTCCTATTCTTTCCTTAACACTTTTCTCGATCAGATTGGTTTTCAATGTTTCCTTATCGTTTTGGATGGTTTCTAAACAGTAAACCTTACAATTGCAGTGCCAAGATTTTTTAATCTGAATAATATAGGTGTCTTGGGTTTGGAGGTGTTGTGTGAAAATGGCTACAAATGAACCCGTGTGCTTAGAACTGAGTTACTTTTTGTGTCTTTAGTCATAACATAATTGCTGTTTTTGCATGAAATTAGCTTTTTTTTTTTTCACATATAGTGAAAGAAGCAGTACAATTGACTGCTGCAATCTGTAGTTTACATAGTTTGTTTTCGGCCATCCAATGCCATCTAAATCATCAACCGAATCCTTGTTTACTCCCTTTGGTGGCATCTTGTAATCTGTTGAAATGTTTTATATGTTAGTTATGGGTGTGCATGGTTTTCTGCATGCAGTTCAAGATCTCTTCATTGAGGTACAGGCATTTTGCATCGAGTTCTCACGGATAAGGGAAGCAGCTGGCTTATTCCGGCTGCTTAAATCTTTGGAGTAAAGAAGCGAATTGTATGTTGTTGTTTCCCATTTCTGTATATTTGTGTTCTCTTATCCTTTTCCTAATTCTGTACATCTTCATTCTCATGGTCTCAATTAAAGCCTCAAGGACTTCAGATAACATCATGTTCAGTATCTAAGTTACCCATGAATCCGTCTTTGGAACTTCGTGGGTTGTTGGCAGTATCAAGTGATAGAACCGGCCTGAGTTTGTTCAATTCCAATTGTCAGATGGACTGGTGGTATCTTGTCGAATGTTCGGAGTTATCTGGTTCTGGGTGCTGGGTATAGTTCTCTGGTCTGTGCGGGTGTTCAAGATCGGGTGATGTGTATCATTTTCTTACAGAATCTGTGGCTCCCTCCTTACTACAATGCACACCGTCGAGAGGATGGATAAAAGGAGCATACCAAGAGCTCAGTCAGATAGTACGCAATTTATGGTTGGTGCAAATTTAGATGTTTGTACGTCCATTGTATGGTGACAAAATAATAGAGGCATGTTTTGGTCTAATCTTTGATATCCGTAGTGTAATCGAAACAGTACCATAATTCTTTTAGTCTATATGTTTACTTGGTGCACCATAGTTGAGACATTATTTTCCACAATTAGTTGTGTACATCAATCCTATCAGTCGTTTGTACTTTTCTCAGCAAATTTGAAGTTTGGGTGCATACAGAGTTTGGATTGTGGGGTTTATTTATGCTATTTTGAATTCCGGAGTACTGGGATGCTGAGGTAAATATACTACTCTTTTGCTAGACAATTGCTGTCATGTTTATACTGCAATTTTTTTTATATTTGTGCAACGTATTCCTGAAAGAACAAATTGCACCTTTGTGATTACTGATGAAATACCGTATGCCGCAATAGCAGCTTGGAAGGCCCACGGGCCAGGTGGCATTACTATAGGCAGAATGTCAAGAAATTTCCTGTTGTCCCAAACAATTTAAATTAGCTAACCGCTTCTAGTTTTCCTTTTTCTTCTTTGAAAAATGCACCATTTCTTGTAGATCTTCTGTTCGATGTATATTGGTTTTAGACAGGAAATACCGGAATTGTATAACAGATCCTCTAAAATGTTTTTCTTCATGGTCAGCTAGCATCTTCTTTAAAATGAATTTAATATGCTAGCAACCAACCATGGTTACGAAAAGAGAAAAGTGGTCATACGCCCCGGGTTACATGTTCTATTGACGATGTGGGACTTATGTTTTGGCTAATTGATTATTTGCCTCCTGGCATCTTGATCATTTGTCCTTTTGGACAATTTTGCTCCAATCTTTCTCCCCCTTCTTTTCTTCTCTTCTCTTCTTCTTGCTCTGGCCCATGACCGACCAGCACCAGATCAACCTGACAACTAGGAGACGACGGTGCAACGGTCTCTCCCCCTCTCTCTTCGGTGAGCTGAGCGGCGGTGTGGCCATAGGCAGCGAGGACGGTTGTCGGACAGGGCCGTGGACGGTGAGCCAATAGCTGGTGATAAGACATAGTCCCATCAGAGCCGAGGGCAGCGTGAACGAATCTGTGAAGGAGGCGCTCGCGGATGACGGCGATGGTGGATCGGCTGTTGAAGTCTTGCCAGGAGATGAGAGGAGAGAAGGAAAATAGGAGGGAGAGATAATTGTCATACCTAGGCCGGATCTGCTCCAGTCCAGCCTAGATCCAGCCAGCCTGACCCATATCCAGGTGCTATAAAAGAGGGAGTCGGGAGGGAGAGGAAGCAAACTCGCCATTTGCTTCTCTCTCGTGCTTTCTCGACCCCTATCGTTGCTGTGGCTGTTGCCACTTTTGCTCGCCGTCGCCGCCTTCTTCTTCGTGTGCGTGTCGCCACCGCCACCCCCGGCCGCATCCCGCCGTGTCTTCTTTCCCTTGTGGCTGTCGCTGTCTCTGCTGCCGCTGCCCCTCACCCCGCGCACCAGCGCCACCACCCCCCAGCCGCACCTCGCTGCCCCAGCCCCTGCTGCTCGCGCTCCTCCACTGGGTGCTGCCACCCGCGCGTGTGCCGACCGTGGGGGAGAGAGGCAAGGGGAAGGGGAGAGCTAGACGTGGGAGGAGAGGGAGAGGAGGGGGGCCGGGCTGTCGAGTGAGAAGAGGAAGGGGGACTTCGCCGGTGTGGGGGAAGAAAAGGAGGAGGTCGGGTGGGAGAAAAAGAAAGAAGGAGGGAGCCGCCGCCAGCCGTGAGGAAAAGAGAGGAAGAAAGAGAAGGGAGGAGGAGAAGAAAAAGGGAAGAGGAGGCCGGCCAGACGTAGAAAAAGGGGAAATAGGGAAGAAAGGAAAAAAGAAAAGAAAAGGAAGAGGAAAAGAAGAAGAAGAAGGGGGATTGCCTGATCCGGTGCTAGATTTACCAGATCTAGTCTAGGGACGATAGATCGTGGCCGGATCCAGTCGTCGGGTTTGGGTAACGGTTCGAAACCCCTTTTTAGTTATTTAGTGAATCTCACATAGATTAGTATGCCGACTAAAACCGGGACAGCGGGTCGGTGTCCGGTGAGAGGGAGGTCGATGGTACTGGATTTATGCGTAATAGCGACATTGTTTGCTTGCATGTGTATGTATTGCATTAGCAAATGAATTGAAATGGGTAATGCTTGTTCAGGTAGCGGTTTGAGTCTGGTGCCGTCTGCGCACCGCTCGCCAGGTTAACAGACAAGTGCATGTTAAAATAGTAAATTGTGTTGAACAATGGCTATTTGTGTTTCCATGCCAGGATCTATAGCATGCAAGAGATGATGGATATGATTTTGTGTTAATCATATATGGAGAAATACAGTTCATGAGTAAACAATCTTATTTGAAAAGTATTGCATCATGCAAAGTGCATAAGAGCCAGATCGGTGAGAAAGTCCTATGACTAGTCCGGAGTGCTTTTGAGTAAGTTCTACAGAGGTAGGCATCTCCACGGGATAGAGAGAGAGGGTGACATCGACGGGTGTACCCTCCGCTATATCGGTATAAGCTACAGTTACAAGAGCATTGCATTTCATTGCATTGCATGAAAAGATATACAGACAGTGATACAGTTACAGAGATTTTATTTACAATTACCGCTACAGTTGCATTGCACTTTATTGCCCTGCTTAACGAGTGATACAGACAGTGATACAGTAAGATTTCAAGACCCCGGCCCCAATGACCCATCATGGCAATTCAAGAATGCGCCCCACCAATTTCAGCAATCAACCTCAGAGGGATGCAAACCCTGCAGCTTCATCTAATTGTTTAAATTACCAAGAGCTAGGCCATATCGCTCGCAAGTGTCCGCAGAAGCGTCAAGCAATCTCGCCTATTCCATTCAACATTGGAGGTACACCTGCCAAGACCTTTTCTCTAGGAGCGAGCTATAGAACATCATCAGCTCAAGGCAGCCAGCTATCGCAAGGTGTTGCAAGAGGGAGCCTCAACAACATCGTCTCCAACGTCGCACCTGGTAACCTATTCTCTTAGTTAGCTTCGATCTCGGAGTCGAGATCCCGTTTAAGGGGGTAAGGTTTGTAACATCCCATTTTTCTGGAGTTTTTAATGTCTTGAATTTAAAAATTAATTTTCTAGAATTTTTTGGAATTAAATCAAGCTTAAAATTAATTTTTAGAAATTAAAGTGATTTAATGTGATTAAAATAAACTTCAACATAAGCTGAAAAAAATTTATTTGAGTTCCTTGTGTCACAAGGAATTTTATGGTATTTTTCATGAATTTTTGGGATTTAATTGCTATTTTCTGGAGCTCTTTTGCTTTATTTAGAATTTTGGAAAAAGGAAAATCAAAGAAAACCCTAAAACCCCCTAGGCCGAATCTCCTCCGGCCCACCTTCCCTCGGCCCTCCTCCGCTTGCCACGCGTCGCCCCTTACCCATCCCTGCGCGCTGCTCGGCCCACCTACCGGCCACGCGTCGGCCTCCGGCCCGACCACGCGCGCGAGCCCTCGGTGCCCTAGCCGCCTCCGCCGATCTAGAGCGTCCGCCGCCCGATTCCCCTGCATGCCATGCAGCACTCATCCGGACGCCCCCTCACCCCGTGTGTTTGCCGCTCGCCCGCGTCCTCGGCCGTCCGATGTCATTGCCCTCCGCCACTTGTCGATCTCTCGCGCTTTGTCTCAGATGGGAGATCTCGCCGCGCCTGAGCCGTCTCTGTTTTGAACTCCTCGGTTCGTGTGCATATAACATGTTCCCACCGTCCTCGATTTCCGCACCCGCTGCTGACTCGCTGAACCCCACCGTCGTTCTCACCGCCGGCGCCTCGCACCGCCATCCTCTCCGCCACCCCGAGTGCTGTCGCCCCCTCGGAGCACCACCACCGCTTTCCTCGCCCTCGCCGCCGTTCCGTTGGTAAGTCTCGCTGTCAGACGCCGTCGTCTCGAACCCCCTTCCCTCCGTCGCCGTCGGTCATCTCCGCCGCTCCGCACCACGCCCCACCGGAACCCACCGCCGCAATCGCCCCGGCCATCACCCGCGCGTCGCCCCTTGGTTTGCGTGTGCGATCCGCGCCGACCGTATCGCCTGCCATGGTCCGCATGCCCACCCCACGCCGTGTCCGCCCGCGCCCCGCCTCGCTCCCGCGACGCTTCGCGAAGCGCGTCGGCCACGTGTCGTCGATCCGATGGCCCGGCCGCCAATCTCCGCCGTCGGCTCAGATCTGAATCCACGAACCAGATCACGCCACGTGTCGCCTCCTGAGCCGTCGGATCTAGCCACCGCCACGCCCGAGCACCCGTCACGTCAGCCCTAGTGCCACGTGGCACACCACGTCAGCAAAAACCGACCCTGTGTGCCACGTCATTAGCCACGTCAGCAGTGCGACGTGTCACCCCCTTAGCTTGGCACGTCAGCCCTAGGTCACCACATCAGCACCGCCCCCGCACGCACTGTTTCATGGACCGGGTCCTCCGCGGACTTGTTCTACCGTGCGCCGAGTTCACAGTACAGTGCAATTTTTGATTTTCAGCCTTTTTCTTTAGATTTAATTTTGTGAGAGCCCGTTCTTAAACGTTCTAGCTCCGATTGATCCCGTTCATTTTTCTAAATTCATCTAAAATCGAGCTCTATCTGTTTGTGATAGTTTCATAGTTTTTGGAGTTCATTTGCTTATTATTTTATGTGTTTTTATGTTTTTGGTCGTTTTCTTTCTCGTTAGATTCCGATTCCGGAGGAACAGGAGCGACGCCAGAAGACCCCGAGTACCTCGCTGAGCATAACCAAGGTAAATCGTGCGCTTTGATCATGTTGAACCCAGTTTGCAATCTATTATTTAATTATTTTATTTTACTTTATCCTGTATCACTATTTTAATACATACCCTTATACTAGTAGTTATCGTCCCACATTGAATTATCCCTCCTTGATAATTTGAATGCCATGATGCCATTGTCATCATAGGTTGGGAAATTTATTAGTGATGCTATGCTAGATGTCACGTGGGTTGTACGATTAGAATGCTTAGCCTGCTTAATTTACGAAATAGTTTATCATCGCATGTGATTAATTAATTTGACTTAATGAGATATGAAACCGTAGTTGGTGCCACAATTATTAAAAATTTGTGCCATGACATTGGTGTGTCATTGGCGTGGTTTTACAAACTTGGTTTTCACTCGGGCGAGTGATCGTGCAGTAATGGGGGAAGTGTGGATTCACTTCGTGGGATGTGAAAGTCTCGCCTGGGTAATCTTAAGGACTTAACTTTGTGCGCCATTGATCTGAGCTTTATCGTGCAAACCACATGTCTAGTATGGGATGGACCTGGCTGATTTATTTGGGATATTTTAATTTCAATTTTGCTATTGTGATGAACATGGTTGCTGATTTCCATGAGACGCAAAGGGGGGTGTGATGCGAAACCCTAGCGGGCGGGATTGGGTTGGAACTGAACTTTGTAAAGACCTTGTTGTGATTTTTCTTTAACGTGAGGATAATCACATCGTGTGGGTACAGTTGTGCAACCTCTACAGAGTGTAAAACTATTCGAATAGCTGCGTCCTCGGTCATAGACAATGCTCGGTGATTTCACACGAGGTATAGTGTTTTCATTTAAACTTGTGGTATATGGTTGGATAGTGAACATGTAGTTCACTATTAGTGTAGCTTGTGGATGGGAGGTTCACAAGTATCTTATTCAATTCCTTTGCTTATTTATTTGTTATTGTTTTACCTAAAGTTCGCCTTCATCTATTTATTATATTTACCATCAAATGTCCGAATTTGCATATTCGGGTCTCGACAAGTTTACAATAGATTTGATTTAAAGTTTACGGCTACAGTAGATGTAATTTACAGAACACAGTCACATAATTGATTTGCAGTTTACAGTAGGTTTGATTTACAGTTTACAACTATAGTAGATGTGATTTACAGAATACAGTCAAAGAATTGATTTACAAATTACAGTAGGTTCGATTTACAGTTTATCGTTATAGTAGATATGATCTACAGATTAGAGTCACAGAAATGGGTATTTATTCATCAAAAGGGCAAGAAATAAAGTTTAGACAAGGTGGTAAATAATTTGTTTCCTTGTACTTAGTCCCATATTATCAATGGCTCATGTAACACAGGGCAAATAGATACAGGAACCGCGCAGTTTACCTTTTTTTCTTGGTTGGTTCTCGTTTCCTAAACCTTGCTACAGAACTTCTTTCATTCTTTTTTTATTGCGGGGGAACTTCTTTCATTTATTTAACCGTATATTCTGTCTAGACAGACATATGATTTGGTTACCAATAATCAATTTCATGATTACCTAGGGATTGGGTGTTGGGACGGGCACACTGAGATATCATGCCATCACTACCTTAGGTAATGACATCAGTACTACCTTAATTAATGATATCAATATATGATTATTACTTGATAAAACAGACTAAATTCCTGTTTTATCGACTAATAAGCCACATAAGAGTATTGCAACAGAATAATAATTAGAGACTGTTTCATAATATTACAATAATTGATAAGGTCTATTCTATGTCGGTCCACATAACTTGTTTGTTGACTTTGGGTAATCTAAAGCCACTCTTTAATCACTTGTATTTTCTCGTGCGAGGTCAGGACCTAATAGTGATCTTTCTCCAACTTCATGCCAACATATAAGTGATCGACATTTTCTACCTAGAATGGCTCCTATGGTGCCATTTGTATATTTGCCTGATAGCTATTGTTATAGATGAATTCTGCTAAAGATAGATGTTCATCTCATGCTTCCCAAAATTCAGGACACAAGCTTTTAACATGTCTTCAAGAGTTTGATTTACCCGCTTGATTTGGCCGTTAGTTTGTAGATGATAAGTTGTGCTGAAATTTAGTTTAGTTCTGAGAGCATTCTGGAGACTCTTCCAAAAACTAGAAGTGAATACTGACCATCTTTCTGAGGTAATTGTTTTGGGTACTCCACAAAGGGTTACTATGCTTTCAAAGTATAATTACGCTAACTTATCAAAAGAGTATTTATGATTCATTGCAATAAAGTGAGCTGACTTTGTAAGCCTATACATAACTACCAACATGGCATCCTTTTTCCTTAGGCTTATACGTAGGCCAATAATAAAATCCATACATATGTCTTCCCGTTCCTAGTTTGTTGTTTTTGGTGGCTAGAATAATCATGCAGGACGTTGATGTTCTGCTTTTACTATGACAGGTGTTACACCTACTGACATATGTTGCAATATCTCTTTTCATCTTAGCCCACCAGAAATTTTCCTTCACATCCTTGTACATCTTTGTACTACTTGGGTGGAGTGTGTACAGGGTATCATGAGCCTCTTGTAGTATTGTTCATTTAATTTCTAGATCATCAGGTACACAATCCTACCATGATTCCAAAGAACCCCATCCTTGTCTAACAGCTAGATATGGTGTTGGAGCTGTCATCCGTTACGTTGAATTTGATTGCATAGGTGGTCGCACCGTCCTAGTAGGGTAAGGATAATCCACCCTATGATGTCCCTCCTTCCCACAACTGAAGCATGCTTTAGTACCTCTAAGGCAGTCCTTGGTGAGGTGTCTTCCTCCACACTTGGCGCATTGAATGTGTAGGAGTGGTTGATTTGGATTTGTTAGTCGTGGTGGTAGTATTTGAAAGGGTCACTGCGGTTGAACACTAGTTCGCGGTGGTGGTATTGGAGGGCGTGCTTAGCCTAGCATCATAGGACGTTGGTCAATTCTTGCCTTCTTGCCTTCTTTCTTCACTTAAGTTGGCATGTTCATTTTCAATTATTATGGCTCTATTTACTAAATCCTGAAATTCAGTGATCTTGTAAAAGGATAGATGCATTTTTAGGTACGAATTCATCCCGTCTATGAATCAGTCTATCTTTTGCTCAGTGTCTATATTATTTGGCAGTTCATCTTTACCTTTCACTATCCATAGATAATTAATTGTGGGAAATTAAATAACACTTTATACCATGGGCGATGTACGAAATTAAATATCAATAGACTGTTTCATGCATGCCTTCAACAGCCTCTAGAGTTCAAGTAGAATTTCGTATAATTTTTGGTGTGCTGGCTATGGAAGATTGATCGGTCAGGTGACCCATCCATGCAGATGCAGTCATGGAGGTTGACATGCAAGCAAAAGGATTAACATGAGATATTGCTACTGATGTGCATCTCTGTTGCTGTTCTTAGCTGGTCAATTCGATTACTGAATTGGTACTCGATGGTGTGCGCCATACCATGTGAAATTCTTCAGGGATTGCAGGAAAGTCTACAACTTGGTAATTCTTCTTGTGGGTTTGTGGCATTGGTGACTGTTTACAACTATTAGCTGTTAATTTCCTCTAGAGAAAAGTATTAGCTATCGCCTTCTGAAATCTTAGTTGTGCTTCTTTCTTTGAAGGAGAAAATTAACCTATCTAGAAAATAGTTTAAGCGTCGCATGCAACTACAACCGTTAATCACTTGTAAACGTTCCTCTACGGAGAGGGTGTGTTTGATTTGAACTTTTGAAGCCAATAACTACCACAAAATTTTTTTGAGGGAAAATAGTAGGAGAGACTCCTGTTGTGGTATATAAAATTAAAGAATTAAATAAGTACATATTTACAATGCAAAGCCTGATAGAAAATCATAAAGAATCTAGCCAGTCTAATATTACAAAGTGTAGACTCTTTTCACTCTGAGCATATGGTACACCTTTTTTAGTTGCCCAACATTTAGCCAGTCTAAATCCATCACAGGGTGTACTATGCACTTCAGGTTCAGGAGTCGTGGTTCAGGGTGATAAGGTCCTCCATTTTCAACTCAAATCAAAGACTGATCAATGCTTCATTGGCAAGGAAACAAACATCACTATGATCATGTCGACACACAGAGCCACCAGCAATGTAGAAGAATTCATCACTATGATCATGTCGGCATACAAAGCCACCAGCAATGTAGAAGAATTCATCACTATTATCATGTCGGCATACAGAGCCACCAGCAATGTAGAAGAATTACATGCCATCAAACATTCATCCCATTAAGTTAGTACATTGTGTTGCGTCAGGCCAGCAAGCATTACAGCCAGGACCATCAGGCCATCAGACATGTAGAAACTAATTTACAAGAAATAATCAAGGTGAGGAATGCGGACTTACTAGTTATTAGTGCATACATGTAAGCAATGGAGGGAAGTTGTTCATGATTGTGCCTCAGAAAAAAAAGGAGTCACCAACAATTCTCAGACGATGAGCTGCACTCTTCCGGTTCAGGTCTATACTTCAGGAGTTCAGGCTCATGGTGACTCGTTGCTAAAGATTGTGACTCGTTGACTAGACTTGCTAATGTGGATTGAGAATAGCGGCTAGAGGGGGAGTGAATGTAACATCTCAAAATTCTAATTACTAAATTAAATTATGTTTAAATAATCATTTTCTACATTTTGATAATTTTGTTTTTAAAAATCAGCATTTATTAAAGGTTTCTTTAATTTCCAGCTGTAGAAAATGAATTCTAGAAAATAATTAGAGGTTGATAAAAATATAGAAATATTTTATTTGAGTTATATTTAATCTCTTTTGCCTCTCCAAAAGCACGTTTACTATTTTTCCATGCCTAAAACTAATTTCTGGGTTTAAATCAAATAAAAAATGAATTAAAATTTCTAATATGTTAGTAGGCCGTATTTTGCCTTCGCTCGGCCAATTTTTACTGTTCCCACCCAGCTACGGCACACATGTTGCCGCCCCGTTTTCGCCTCTCTGCCTCACCTCCTCTCATTACCATGCGGAGCCTGCATGTCAGGTGGCTTCTTCCACCTCACGTCACCCTCATCTGCCACTATGTCCGTGCGCGCTTGGAGAAAGCATTTCGTGTTGCTGTGCTCTCCTTTTTCCACCTTGTGTTGGGGCCAGGACCCTCATTGTAGGCTTCACTCACCACCTCACCGCCCTTGGCTAGCCGCTCGTGCCTATCCACTGTTTGTCGTGTGCAGCCAACGTCACTGGCTGCCCACCGTTCCGATCAAGCCACCCACGAGTTTGAAATCCTGGCACAGCTGTTGACTCCGCCTCGCCCAGTCCCATTGACGTAGCGCCCCCCAATGCCGTTTTGTCCCCTTCGCTGGTCCGTTCGGGGTGAAGAGGGAGAGGCCACCACGAGAAACTCGCCATGGCCGCTGTTCTTCTTGTCCCTTCTTGCGTTCTTCTCCTCGGTACTTAAGCCATCCTTCCACATCCTTTTGCTCTAGCTCACCACTCGCATTCTTTCCCGCAAGAAGTTGACCCATTCATCCTTTGGTTCATCGGGAACGTGAGGTGTCTTTCACGGCACCGATGAGCAAGCCTTCATGCCACTCCATCTTTGGTGAGCTTTGCCATTTTCTTTCCACGTCATCTTTTGTCCCTTTCCATCGTGAGCAAATCGCTCAAGTTATTTCTCCTTTTGTGTAGTGTAGCACCAAAGTGCCATCGTCTTCCTCAACTTCGGCCAAAACCATCACTGCTTGCTTTTGTCTCTCTAGTGAGCTTCTTGCCGATTCACCGCTCCTTTACCATCCTTGAGCATCCTGAAGACTAACCCTTACCTTCTTGCTAGATGCGGTTGTCCGAGGGAGCCCGCCGCCATATACCTCCTCTGTGTTGCCGCTTGCTGTTGTCACCAAGCCGCCTCAACCACTTTTTGCCACTGTCAAGCCCTTTAGTGAGCTCCTGGTAGCCCCTCTTGCTAGTGCACTCATTAGATTTGAAGCTTTGTACACG
This sequence comes from Melocanna baccifera, assembly GCA_036346265.1. Taxonomy (NCBI): domain Eukaryota; kingdom Viridiplantae; phylum Streptophyta; class Magnoliopsida; order Poales; family Poaceae; genus Melocanna; species Melocanna baccifera. Next base: position 3,266,268 of record CM070710.1, read on the forward strand.
TAGTCGAGACTTCCCCATTGCCGGCCATGGCGCCGCTGCAGCTGCATATCGCTGGGCCAGCAATGGTTTTCGTGCTAACTGTTGTAGCATCACCCAAACCCATCTAGCTTGTGCTATGGCCTATTTCGCTCTTTTTAGTCTCCTGTTCCAACGCTGTCGCATGGTTGAGCATCCCCGCTGGTTCCCACCATCGCATCACCGCCCTTGTCCACCTCTTCAGACAACACAACCACCTCTAGGTTTGCCTCGACCTCGCTATTCCATTTTGCTAGTATTTGAGGCCGCTCCGTCATTGCATCACTAGAGAGCTTGATCGTCGACACCTCTGCTCTATGTTGCCCTGCTCTACTTCCTCTATCTAAGTAGTGGGCCCCACTGAGCAATTAGATTAGCTCTAAGTAATCTTCATTAAGTTTAATGAGTCACGAACATGTGGAACCGATAGGTTAATTAATCAAAATCTAATTTAAATCATTTCCAAAAACAATCTAACTAACATTTGGTCCCCACATGTCTGTCATTTTTAGGAATTAATAAAACTATGATAGGTAGGCCCCATCCATCAGTTTAATGACACGATAAATCCATTTTCTCCTTTAGAAATAAAAATAGAAATAAAAATAAAATTCCATGCACAATGTTTTCCCTTTTCTTTTTTAGCATTTTCTAAACAGAACCAAATTCAAATACTTATAACTTGTACATACGAATACCAAATTAAGTGAAACTTGTTTATAAATTTCTATAAAATCATGAGATTTCATAATATGCAAAAATAGTTGAGTTTTTCCTCTCTTTAAATTTATTTGGTATTTATTTGCATTATTTGGCCTTATCCGATATATTTTGACGTACCAAAAATGGTTCAAGATTGATCCAGAGCAAGAGACAAGTGTTCAACAGCAAGGTAATTACCCCCTTTGACCATGTTGATATCATATTTCAATGTTATGTATTTTGTTTGCTCAAACTATTATGCATGCATGTATTTTTGCTAAAATCGCTATGTTGGTAAGATTGATAGTTATATTGATTTATTGCATTGATTCTATCTTGAAAAGTTGCTATACTCACTGTTGTCATCTTAGTAATGATATCTACAGCTTGTATAATTGATTGTGAAATTTTAGAATGAGTATAAAATATAGTTGCTTAGCCATGCATGTTTGTTAGTATATTAGATAATAGGTCAGTTATACTTTCAAAATATGGGTTTGGTCATATTGATGGACCAGTGGGGTCTCACCCTTGATGCTTTACTCAGAAAGCAAAACAGGAAAACTATGGTTTTGACTTGGGCAAAATATTTATATAACTTGTGGTGCGAAAGGGAACTTGCATGTAGTGGTAAGTTGTTGGAGACTCTCGACCGAGTCGATTTAGGATCGTAAACTTATGTGTTGTTGATCTAAGTCTTTCGTACAACCACAAGTGCCTTTGTGGGAAGGACCTAGCATAATAAGGTGTTTAGATCTAATCTTGCACCTGTGGTAGATCAGAGTTGTGCGAGCACCTAGATAGTGACTCGAGGTGGTTCCTATCATAGTTGTGTATGGGTTCAAAATCACCGACACAACGGTGAATTCTTTAGGGTTCAATATCGTTCTAACTTCTAAGGGCTAAAATTCATCGGGCGAGGCAAGGTTGGAGTTGAGCAATGTAAAGGAATTGTTATGATCTAGGGTTGACCACACTGTTCGTATTTTGTGGGTAAAGTGTACAAACTCTGTTGAGTATAAAATCTATTCAAATAGCCATTCCCTCAGTTATGAGCAAAGCTTAGTGATTTCGCTAAGGTTAATCTTACGTTTTCAAAACTTAGTTGGGAATAGAACGTATCTACTTATTTGAAACTTGGTCACAAGTATAAGATTGTCTTTGCTCATGTCTATGGAGAGCCATTTGTGATTTATGCCTATGTTACCTACTTGTTACTTTGTATCAAATGTCAAATGATTTTACAACTTTTGATTGCAATTTATTACTCATTATTGCAAATGAAAGCTTACTTTATGCTAAATGGAAAACTTAGTAGGATTGCTATCCCTGATGATATAGCCTTGCATACTATATAACTTTGCTATAAAGTCTTGTGTAATACATTTTTGTATTCACAATTGCTTGTTAAACACTATCAGATCAACAAAAAGGTGATCTCCAATTCGATTACTTTCACGCTATGGGTATTGGCGAAGATAATATCATTTGCTAATGTTTAACTCCAGTTAGTTGCCTGTGATGAGCCATAGTGTGCTTGCTAAAATTTTGTCTCATTTATCGTTTATTACGCTGCAATTTACTTGTTATACGAACTATTTGGGTGGTTACCCCTTTTGTCGAAGCTTAGTTGTATAAGCCCATGTTTGCATGTTTATTATTATATGCTACTCTGTTTATTTATTCGTGTACGGATGATATAAAATGTTGTAATATGTGTGTACTAGCCACTAATCATAGGACTATCACAGTAAACACATACGGTTCGGAATTAATTTTTTGGATCCGACAATGAATAGGAGTCTACACAAATACAACTCTTTTCAAAATCTTTTTCTAAGGAAAATTCAAGACTCTTTACTTCAATAGAGATTAAAAAATATGTCAAGGTATGAATACTAGAGCCTAGAAATCTTCAAGAAAAATCAAACCAAACAAGGTTTTATGTACCCAGGCGGTCTGATATCCAATTAAGGGGCGGTCTGATTGCTACTTAGTTGACGGTCTAACCTCTCCCTTACCATAGAACTAAAAATCATTGCAATTTCAACTCCAAAAATAGACGTAACTTTTAATCCATAATTCTAAACTACTTGAAACTTTGCACACATGAACTATGATATTGTGAACCTAATCCAATAAGAAATTTATGAAAAACTTTCCAAAGTTTTGATCTTTTTTTAATCCGAAGGCAAGCTATACCAAAATCGGGCGAAATACAAAAATAGTGATTGAGAGGAACTCGTGGAAGGAATCAAGGCAAAATGGCTAAGGATGATTTCCCATACGTCTTAGCATATATCCTCAAATCATAGCAAGAACCAATCCAAAGGATCTCAAGATCAAAACCCCAAAATCATACCTTCTTGAGTCAAAACCGGGTAAATACAAAAACTTACAAAGGAAGATGTCTAGATGGATGACATATGGTCTTCAAGAGATATCTCTATCACACGTTCTTGACACAAAGCAAAGTCAAGAGAGGAGAAGGAAATACCAAAAATGAAGCCAAATCAAGATTTCAACATTTGAGTAAAGAGGAGAAAAACTTATATGAATTTTGAATATCTATTGATACTCCGGTCAGACCACTCACTCAATGCCGGAACAACTGTCGGTAGTACCACCATACAAAACCCGATATGACCGCTTCTGGTTGGTCAGACCGTGACTCCCAAGCCAGTTTGACCGCCGTCTCCCAAAGTGCACTAAAAAGGCCTAACTCAAAATCACAGCGGTTGAACCACATAAGCCCAGTGTTCTAACCGGTCACGCATATTGGTAGACCGGTTACACTGACAGCAATTCAAAACTTACAACTGTCGCCAAGCACCAAACTCAAATCTCGACAATAACCACGCCAAAATCAAATACTCATCACACAATATAGAGTAACCTCTATATGATCTCACAGCTAACAAATGAAATTTGAAATGCAGATGTTGTCTGGACCATAGGTGGTAATACATAGTCAGTATCACTTAACAAAGTTGCATTCATAGACGAACTGCATTGGGCTGAACTAGAACATTTTCCTCTGTCTCATGTTATTGAATTCAAGATGTATCTTCTGGCAAAGCATTAGATCTTATTAAAACAGATGATGACGAAGTGAAACAACAAGTTTCTATATCACATTGCAACGTCATTCATTAAGCTGGTAACATGAAGCCACCAAAGTACCTGACAACCGAGGAGAAGTAGATTAAGAGGATAGAAGACATGTTTCAATTGAGTTGATAACCTGAAATTGTTTGTTGAAGTAAATTGTATTATATAAAGCTTGCAAAGACCTTTGGTCGGTGTTGGAGCATTTCCTCAAAGTTTGCTCGAGCAACAGTAGGTTAAGAAGCATTCTCCAGACAGAAATGCTTCTTCAACCAGTGCGGTGCTGCCACAATTCTCTGGCCATCTTTTGATTCGTTCACCCAGGAAGAAACCGTGGCATCATCGACGCACCTGACAACAGAGACATGCCCATCTTAAAATGTAAATGCCTCTTGTTTACAGAGACAGCAGAAGTCTCGACAATGTATTGCAACTACAGCAAAAACATTGTGGCAGGTTGTACCATCGTTCATGGCATTCAAATAAAACAATGTCTTAACACATACTTCATATTTGTTGAAGTATGCCACATATATAACATCAAGAAGCGGAACAGCTCCCTCTTTTTTATACGAGGGAACAGACAGTTTCCTTGGTGGACAAAACCTATGAACAGAACAAGTGGAACTATATGTATGCTATTTAGAGTAAAAAGAGGAAAATTGCTTTATCTTTTTTTAAAGATTATAAATTACCATAGTCTGTGGTAAGTCTCTTGGCTGCATTCCTTGCCCATGATGAAGCACAAGTTTCCTGTCACAGGTTCGTAGACAGCTATCAGTAAGTTCCAACAGTAAATTACTTCTTGAACACATGAAATTAGAAACTTAATGTTTGAACTTGACGCAAACATTATAGTGTTGGTAGTAGCCATGGAGGCTGGGAAACGAACTTTGAATCTTGAATACAACATATCATCCTCTGTTCCTCACACAGAACTGGTACGGGTATGCACAGTTTCTTATAGCATTTACCTCGGTAAGAAAATGTATTTATCCATACCAAGGAGAGATGAAGTAGGCTTAAGTGGTGTTTATGAACAAGGTTAAATCAGAGGCCTCCAACTCTCACCACGCACAAGACAAAACAACGCAAGGGTAACAAAGCAAGAGCAGTGAACTGACAAATTCAGCGAGCACGTTTTGTAATCGAGGCGCCACAGGAATTAAACATGTGAGAGAGCAGAGGTAACATACTAAAATTTGATAACAAAACGACGAGGAAAATGCAGCGCCAACAAGAGTGATCCATAAGTGCTTTGAATAGAACCAACTACAGACTGCAAAAATTGATACCGAGAAAATCCTATTTCTCGGTAACGGAAGGGTAACGGAAGGAATGCAAAAATTCAAAGCAAGCGAGGATGAGAGCGGACGGGTGGAGTTACCTGTTTGCGCTGTTCTGATGTGGGAAATCCTGTTCAATCCAGGGCTTCCATATCCTCTGCTCTTCTTCTCCAGCTCCGAGTCGCAACCCGAGATATAGAGCTCCCGCAGCGAGGAGGGCATATCTGGAAGAGATCGGAGCTTCCCGGCATCAGATAGGATCAGTGTGTTGAGAGAGGAGAGGTCTCGCATGCTCGGTGGGAGCGATTCCAAGGACTTGGCTCCGAGTATTTGTAGCGTTTTGAGGGATGTGCGGTTCTGTAGCAGCCACCACTCAGGCAAGGTCTCCATCTCCGACCCATCTCGGATTTCTAGAATTTGGGTTTGGCGGAGACTCCTGAGCGGCTCCACGAGCAGCAGGGACGGGAGATCGATTTCGAGCCAGCGGATGTGCAAGGTGCTGCTGGGCGCCAGATTCTCTTCTTCACCACCAGATGCATGTGGGATTTGATGGGACGACCCAACCTCCGCGAGCTTGCTGCAGCCAACGATCCGTAACTGATGGAGGCATGGAACGGAGCGCAGTCCACCCAAGGATGACAGATTCTCACATCCCACCATCATTATTTCCCTGAGAGACTTGAGGCTAGTACCAAATACGTCTGCGCAGGGGAGGGATACCAAGCCGGAGCAGTTCGGCAGCAACAGCGTAGAGAGATTGGTGAGCCGTTGCAATGACCCAAGCAGTGGGAGTTCCAGGTTGCCACACTGCCCCATAATTAGCCTTTCAAGTGACGATGGCAGGAGGATATCTCCAACATTTCTCAGCGTCCTCCACTTTGGGCAGTTTCTGATCTCGAGCTCTCTAAGGCCAGTCATTTCTTCAAATGCTGGACACCCGGACTCCAGATGTACACAGTCTGTGATGCAGAGGTCTCTGAGAGCTCCCATGTACTGTGTTTGCTCCAGAAGGCTCCCTTCAGACCAAGTTAAACACGGACAATCCGTCACACTAATCTTCCGCAACTGGGATGACATGGTTTCAATGCTCTCGCTGCATAGCTTGCCTATCCTAGGAAGTCTGGTCAACCCAACATGTGCTATTTCAAATGACACCAAACTAGGAGGTAGAGGAGGCAATTCCCCAAGTTCTGGGCAGTTTCTTATTACCAGGGCACCAAGACTAGGAGGTAGAGGAGGCAATTCCCCAAGTTCTAGGCAGTTTCTTATTACCAGGGCACCAAGACTAGGAGGTAGGGAGAATTCAATACACGCGCTTCCGGAGACATCTAAAGCTTGACCAATCTTTTTCAGTTTAGGAAGGCCTGCTAATTCAAGATGCTTTAGCATTCGTAACTCTGCAAGAAATGGGAGTTGTTCACAATTTCCACAGCTTTTAAACTCAAGCTCGACCAGGTTTTTGACAGAGGGTTCTACAAGCCAATTTGGAAGTCTATTGCCATTGTAACCTGAAATCCGTAGTTCCTTAAGATTACCATGCGGCTCAAGGTGATCAAGAATTAAATCATCTGTCCTACTTTGCGCACCATTACACTCTGACCATCCTAGAGATAACGATTGGATATACTGTTTTTCCTTCAACTTGGCATCCTCAGCTTCCTCATGGTTAGCAACGTTCTCAAGGCCCCACAAACCAAGTTGACGGAGGCTTCTCAAATCCTTCAGAGCACTTATTGTGTAACCTTTTGATCCTTGGACCTGGTAATCCCATAAGGACCGAAGAGAAGTAAGTCTGCCAACAGGGAAGTTACCAAATCCAAACGATCCATATGCCACATATTGCAAGCGGTCAAGGTTCCCGAGATCTCTCAAGTGTTTTGGTTCTGTTTCCGCAGAAGCACAGCTAAGTATTCTTAAGTGATACAGTTTGGCTATTCCACAAATACTAGTCTTTGGAGATAGTCGGTGCAGCCTGATGCAACGGAGGTGCTTGAGCTTTCCAAGTTTGCCCAGAAAATGAGATGTATTGTATGATTTATTCGTCTCAAATAGCCGCAAGGATTTTGAGTTTACAATAGCTTCTTCCAGTGTACTTAAAATATCCCCATTACGAACACGATGTCCAATGATAACAGTACGCAGATGGTTCCAATGTGCGATTTTTTTCTTGATCTCCTCTGCAGATAAATTACATGTATCTTCAACATGTATGTGTCGAACTGTACTCACCACGTTTTCAAAGCTAGCAACATCAACTATTCGCGCACATTCACCTGAAGATACATCCTTTGCCAAATCATGCATTAGGTCATGCATAACGTAGTATACAGGTTCTTCATTCATTCTACCATGATTGTATGTTTCAAATCTGAGATCAAAGAATGATTTTCTAGTCAGTTGAGCCAAGTACTGTTCTCCAATTTCCATTAGCTCTTCTGGTCCAGTTGCAGCCTGCGAGATCAATCCTGAACACATCCACATCTTCACCAAATTTTCCTTTTCAAATATGTAATCCTGCCTGAATATGCTGCAATACCGAAAGCAAGTTTGCAGTTCTGTTGGTAGGTGGTAGTAGCTTAACCTGAGAACTCCCATAATATCCTTTTCAGCTCCCTTAAAATGATCCAATCCTTCATGCAAGAATCTGTCCCAGAATTCAGTAGTCATATTGTCTCGCAGGTGTGCACCGATAACCTTTGTTACCAAGGGACAACCTGTGGCTTTCTTTGCAATTTGTTCTCCAATTGACTGCATGCCAGCATAATCTTGAAGATTAAGACCGGCAAAGGCATGATGATTGAAAAGCTTTATATTTTCATCTTCCTCCAGACCTTGCAATGGCAAGCACTTCTGTTCACCTCCCATTACTCTGGTAGCCACATCAGCCACACGTTGCATCCGGGTAGTCAGCAAGATCTTGCTTCCATTCTTCCCTGACCTCAAAGGGGCAAATAGTTTTTCCCATTGGTCAATTTTCTCATCCTCCCAGACATCATCCAAAATTAGTAAGAATTTTACAGAGTTTAGTTTCTCTCTGAGAATTTGCTGCAGTGCCTCATAAGTATTTGCATCGGGTTTTGCCCACATAGCAGATTCCAGTATCTTACTTATGACTGTTGTTGCATCAAAGCTAGTAGATACGCATGCCCATATGACCTTATCAAAATGGTTTGTGACACCAACATCTTGGTATACGAGTTGTGCCAAGGTTGTTTTCCCCATCCCGCCATGACCAACTATTGAAACAACAGATACATGATTAGTGCTCACCACAATTTCAGCATCTTCATGTGATGTCAACCATCCAACCACCCGTTCTTTCTCCTCGCGTCGACCAAACACTTCAGTTGCAGTCATCGTGGAACCTGTCTCGCGGTCCCTGTTCAGAAAGTACTCCTCCTGCTGACTAGTACATCCCTTGAGGTGTTGGGCGAGTGCGAGAAAATCCGTAACTCCTGCAGCAGTCCTGTATAAAACCTCCACAGATTTCCTTAGTCTCTTGAGAGTGCCACGCTGAGTCAAACCTTTAACGGTCTTATCCAAAATACTGACATGCTTAATAGATCTGAAAACTTCGTGCTTCATCTTAGCACCAGAGGAGCCCCAGTCACCAACCTTTCGGTCCTTGGCCTTCTCTTCGAGCTTGTGGTATTCAATCTCATCGAGTGCGTCCTCAGCCTCCTCGACTGCATCCCTGAGCTGCCACAGCCATTCATCAAGTGCGCTGCTCTCCTCCTTGATGTGCACCGCGTTCACGACATCGAACACGGCCTGGATCTTTGGCAAGGTCAGCAGTATTTTCTTCTTCATCTCCTCCATTCCTGCAGTCCTGCGGTATTCGTTGAGGTAGGTGAAGGCCTTGGTGACCAAGAAGGAGATGGCAGGAGTTGCCACCGACTTGCCGGCAAAGACCAGTGCGGCAGTTGTAGCCATAGTGTCTCTATGATCGGTGCGTTTGCTGGTGAAGACAGTACCGAGAGCAGCAAGACTGCCAATCTAGAGACACTACCAGAATGCCATCAAGAAACATCAGTGTGTCAGAACGCAGAAGTGCAGAGTTTCAGTTCGAAGGATAAAGTTATAAGGAATGCAGAGTTGAAGTAGGAAAGTTCAAGAATGTTGATAAGTACTACTACTATTAAAACAACAGTTTGCCCTTTACTCCAACAACAACCAGTATATAATTCTTCACTTGTTAGGTTCAAAAGTACTTGAGGCGTTCGTCCTTTTGGGAAATGTCCAGATTCTTGTTACTGAACTTTCTGAATTGACAATGAACATGGCATGCTATGAACTAATATAAACTTTTTCACATGTTTAGATCTGTACTGAGATGAGACATCCATTCTTACAGCTGAATCAAAAAGCACTACAATTAACTGTTAGACCATGTGGTCATGTCTAAGCTATTTTAGGTGATGAATAATTGACAACGTTGGTTATGATTTTACTTATGGTGTGTTGCGTGTGCGGATTGACGTTCGTGTGTTTAGATTATCGTATGTTGCATGATACGCTCATGTGAGGTACTGTGCGGATTGATTTGAGTCAAGTCGTGGACTTGTGCTCGTACACGGTTGGTTGTTTATTCATGTGCAGGTGTTGCTTGAGGCGGAACATCGTCGATGACGGGACTGAAACTAGGTTCGGGTGGAACTAAGGTTTCGTACCAAGTTCAGGGAGGAACTAAGATCCTATCAGTCAAGGATGTCGTGCGGGGTGTTCAGGCTAGAGTATAATGCACATGGAGATGACGCGGCGTTGGAGGTGCGGAGATGCGTCATGGTGGGGGCATGCGACAAGGCTGCATGTGCTCGGACGGGGCGTATAAGAGTTGTATACGGATTGGAGTTGTATTCGATGTGATGGCCGTGTATTTGTAGGAAAGTCGTATACGGCGTGGCCGTATGTGGCTGGAAAGGTTCCGTATTGGAGTAGGAAACGGACGTGAAGGAGCCACTAGATAAATAGAGGTTGGGCGTGGCGGCTCAGTCGTGCTTGTCTGCCGAGCCTTTTGTAAGACAACAAAACAGATTTTGATCTAATAGATTAAGGTGCTGGCGGCGGCTTTGTATTCTTGGCCGTGGCTTTTTGGAAACAAGAGAAAGGGAATTGAGATTAGCCAATGAAAGGGAGTGCATGCGGCTGTTTCGAGTCGTGAGTTTCTGCATGGATTGAAAAAGAAAAAGTTGTTTGCTGTAATCTAGTTGCATACACGTATACGGTTTGGAATCCGAAACGTTCGCGTATACGTCAAGTATACGGATGGGAGTCCGACTCATATGCCCTAGAGGCAACATGGAGATGTTGTATATATCACATACTATGTTTATGATACATTACTTTGTTCCTTGGAATAGACATCATCATTATTGATCAATGAGTATGTGACTTATTCATGAGACTCTTAAATACTAAAATGTTGCTATTTCTAAATGATCCCTGATCGTATATCATATAAGGAACAAATATGATTCAAAGACAAAGATCAGCATATGTATTGATTGATGATCATGTCTCATGGATCATGGTATGGTGATACCAAATCAATAATATGGACATGTGTTAGTGAACATATGTTGGATAGACCTGCCATGAGACACTGCAGAGATTCCATATGTCATCAGTTGGTCTCGAGTAGTGTTTATGTAGAATCCTTAGACTTGAGATCATCATGGTTCCCAACATGAGTAGTAGCTTATTTTGGGACTACTAAACACTACTCCGTGAATCGGGTAGTCATAAAAGTAGTCTTGGATTTACCATGAAACATATAGTGGGATGTGAATGATCAAGATAGAATTTGCCCCTCCTTATGGGAGAGATATCTCGGGCCTCGATGTAATGGATTATGAAAGTGCATGGCCATGCCAAGGTGATTGAGGAGTCAATCACAAGTTTATAATCCATCACGGAATCGAGAGAGTGATTGAGCTATTAAGAGGATGACACGGTCTCGCCTTGAGCTCAATCTATATCGTGAGGCAAAGGGATTCATACATGAGAGAACATTACGAGTTCAATCGATATGATCTTTACATATACTTTGGGGTTAATATGTCTTACTAGAGGCCGCTATTAACAGGGGTGACCGGAAGGCGTTTTGGTCACGACCAAGTATACGTGAACCTACTGTGGTCGCACGCTTAACGGGTTAGAACACCGATTCGAATATGATTCGGATATGGGCTCAATTCGGATAAAGATCCGAATAGACTCCTAATGGGCCTTGGTCCGCAAGGCCCACGTAAGAGGTCTATATATATGGAGGCGAGAGGTGAGGGATTCGTCCTGTTAACATCTAGCAAAACCCTAGCCGCCACCTCCGAGCCAAACCCTAGGCGCTCCACGAGTGCTAGTACACTCGCGATCGGCGTTCGGCCGGGACGTGTGGATACGGTGGAGGCGCTGCTCGTTGCGATCTTTGATCGGCGTGCGTGGAGAGCGATCTGTTCGGGACGATCGGCTACTTCCACTACTACCTCGGCGCGCGTGATTGGATCGGTTTCTAATTCTTCTTCATTGCTGCTGCTGCGTCTAAGTGGTAACGATCCATGATCCTTCCTTAGCATGATGTTCTTGGGTGTGCGGTAGAAAAGTTTTGTTTTCTGCTTCCGTAGCCTACGCGTATTCCTTTAGTTGACGAGGACAAACTACAACGAGTGGGCCCTGTTGATGCAAATCAACATGGAGGCGATGGGACTCTGGGAGGCGATCGAGCCTGGTAGTGTGGAGCGGCGCGAGGACCGTCTCGCGCTGGCCGCATTGATCCGAGGCGTACCATCCGACATGTACTCTATCTTGGGCTCCAAGAAGAGCGCCAAGGAGGCATGGGAGGCGGTGAAGACGATGCGCCTTGGAGTAGAGCGTGTCAAGGAGGTCAATGCTCAGAAGCTGCTCAAGGATTTCAAGAACATTGCGTTCAAGGATGGTGAGGCTGTCGACGATTTCGTAATGCGAATTTCCAGCCTCGCCAGTAATCTTCGAGCACTCGGTGAGTCCATCGACGACACACGTGTCGTCAAGAAAATTCTTCGCGTGGTCCCTTCACAGTACAACCAGGTTGCGGTCTCGATCGAGATGTTCTGCGACATTAAGACACTCTCGATCGAAGAGCTCTGCCACAATGTCCTCTGAGCTTCAGAAGCAATATGAGAACACAGATGCCTACAATATCATTGTGGGGCTACGTGGTATGTTTGAGAACCAAGCAAGGGCTGAGAGGTTCAATACTTCAAAATCCTTATTTGCGTGCGAGCTTGCGAAGGGAATCCCGTCAGTCCTCATGTGATTAAGATGATTGGCTACATTGAGAGTGCGGAAAAGCTTGGTTTCCCCTTAGCCAAGAGTTGGCTACGATGTGATTCTCCGATCGCTCCCCGAGCTTTGAGCCATTCATAATGAACTTTAACATGAACAACTGGACAAGACCACGGGTGAGTTGCATGGGATGCTAAAATCTGCCGAGAAAGCATTAAGAAAAGCAATCATGTGATGATGATGCGAGAAAGGCAAGGCAAGCCCTATGTCAAGAGAAGCGCGGTCAAAGAAAGAAACCTCGATGTGATCGCGGCGGTTCTAAGGCCAAGAAAGACAAGAAGGGCGATGCTCATCCCGATGCAGATTGTTTCTACTGTAAGCAATCAGGATATTGGAAAAGGAACTGCCCAAAGTATTTGGAGGATCTTGAGAAGAAGAAGGGAAGTATGACTTCCACTCGGTATAAATGTTATAAAAATCAATCTTGCTACTTCTTCCACTAATTCTTGGGTATTTGATACCGGATCGGTTGCTCACATTTGCAAATCGTTGCGGGGTTAATAAAAGTAGAAGTTTGAGGAGGAGCGAAGTGGATCTTGGCGTTGGCAATGGAGCAAAAGTTGCTGCGGTAGCTGTTGGCACCATGCCATTGTCTTTACCTTCGGGATTAGTTTTGGAATTGAATAATTGTTATTGTGTTCCATCTCTTTCAAAGAACATTATTTACGCTTCATGTTTGCAAGCGAAGGTTATGACTTTAAATCTATGGACAATGGTTGTTCTCTTTATTTCAAAGATATGTTCTATTGTCATACTCCATTGGTGAATGGGTTATACGTTCTTACTCTTGAAGGGTCACGGTCTATAACATTAATGCAAAGAGGCAACGTCCGAATGATTTGAATCCACGTTTATTTGGCATCGCCGCTTAGGTCACATAAATGAGAAACGCATGCGAAGCTCCATAGAGATGGTATTCTGCACTCATTTGATTTTGAATCATTAGAGACATGCGAATCTTGTTTACTTGGTAAGATGACAAAGGCACCTTTCACGGTCAAGGTGAGCGGGCAAATGACTTATTGACACTCGTACATACCGATGTATGTGGACCAATGAGCTTAACGATCGGAGGTGATTTTGATGCTTCATAACTTTTATCGATGACTTTAGTAGATATGGGTATATCTACGATGAAGCATAAGTCGAATCCTTTGAAAAGTTCAAGAAATTCCAAAATGAAGTGCAAAATCATTTAGGCAAGACAATCAAGTTTCTAAGATCGATCGTGGAGGCGAGTATTTGAGCCATGAGTTTGGCAATCATCTAAAGGATTATGGAATTATTCCACAATTAACTCCGCCAGGAACACCTCAATGGAATGGGGTATACGAGCGAGAAATCGCATCTTATTAGATATGGTGCGCTCCATGATGAGCCAAAGTGATCTTCCGTTGTCTTTTTGAAGTGCGCTCTTGAAAACGGCAGCGTTCACACTAAACAGGTTCCATCAAAATCAGTAGAAAAGACAACATATGAGATGTGGACAGGACAACGTTCTAGCTTGTCTTTTCTTAAGATTTGGGGATGTGAGGCTTATGTAAAACGTTTACAATCTGATAAGCTCACTCCTAAATCTGATAAATGCTTCTTTATCGGGTATCCTAAGGAAACAAAAGGATATTACTTTTATAATCAAGGAGAAGGCAAAGTGTTTGTCGCCTGCATGGTGTCTTCTTAGAGAAAGAGTTTCTCTCAAGAAGGGATAGTGGGAGCACAAGTGCTACTTGAAGAAATTCAAGAAACACACGATAACGTTTCAGCTCTTACGAACCACAACAGGATGAACAAAGCGTTGAAGAACTGTTGTGGACACACCGGCACCACGTAGGTCGAAAGGTCACGTCGTGCACTGAGAGGTACATGTTCTTGACTACTCAACAACGGGACATATTGTTGTTAGACAACGATGAGCCTAAGACCTATGAAGAAGCGATGGTGGGACGGACTACGAGAAATGGCTTGAAGCCATGAGATCCAAATTGAATCCATGCACATAATCAAGTTTGGAACTTGGTTGATCCACTGATGGTGTTAAAACCATTGAATGCAAATGGGTTTTCAAGAAAAGATAGACATAGATGGAAATGTTCACATCTATAAAGCGCGATTAGTGGCCAAAGGTTTCAAACAAATTCAAGGTATTGATTATGATGAAACTTTTTCGCGTCGCAATGCTAAAGTCTATTCGGATCATTCTAGCGATTGCTGCATATTTCGACTATAAAATATGGCAAATGGATGTCAAAACAGCTTTCCTTAATGGAAATCGAGTGAGGATGTGTACATGACACAGCCCACGGGTTTTGTCGATCCGCAATCGATTGAAAAGATATGCAAGCTCCAAAGATCCATTTATGGATTAAAGCGAGCATCTCGAGTTGGAACATTCGTTTTGATGAAGTAATCAAAGGGTTTGGTTTCATCAAGAACGAAGAAGAGCCTTGTGTTTACAAAAGGCTAGTGGAAGCGCACTCGTATTTACGGTCTTATATGTGGATGACATATTCTCGATCGGAAATGACATTCCTTTGCTCGAATCATTAAGTCTTCATTAAAAATAGTTTCTCTATGAAAGACTTAGGAGAGGCAGCATATATTCAGGCATCAAGATCTATAGAGATAGATCAAAAGGCTAATTGGATTAAGCCAAGATACGTACATTGACAAGGTGTTGAAAAGGTTCAATATGCATGATTCCAAGAAATGTTTTCTACCTATGTCACATGGTATAAATCTTAGCAAGAATCGGTGTCCTAGTACACCGATGAGCGGGATAAAATGAATGCGATTCCATATGCTTGGCTATTGGGTCCATTATGTATGCCATGCTTTGTACACGTCGGATGTTTCGTATGCTTTAAGTGCTACGAGTAGATACGATCAGATCGGTGAAAGTCATTTGGATTGCCGTAAGAACATCTTGAAGTACTTGAGAAGAACTAAAGATGTGTTCCTTGTCTATGGAGGTGAGGAAGAGCTCGTTGTAAATGGTTACACCGATGCTAGCTTCCAAACCGACAAAGATGATTTTAGATCGCAACTGGATTTGTGTTACGCTTGAATGGCGGTGCGGTAAGTGGAAGAGTTCCAAGCGCAGGCGGTTACCGATTCTACAATGAAGCGAGTACATAGCGCACGAAGGCGCCAAAGAGGTGTTTGGATCAAGAAATTTATTTCGAGCTTGGTGTGATGGCTAGTGCCTCCACCCAATGGACCTCTCTTTGTGACAATAGTGGGGCCATTGCACAAGCTAAGGAGCCTAGATCGCACCGTAAGTCCAAGCACATTTTACGGCGATTTCATCTCATCCGCGAGATAGTGGAGAAAGGCGATGTGAAGATATGCAAAGTACAAGCGGATTTGAACATTGCAGATCCATTGACAAAGCCGCTTCCCACCAAAGCATGATGCTCACACTAGGGCAATGGGTATTAGATACCTACATGGTTGACTCTAGTGCAAGTGGGGAGATCATAGTGATATGCCCTAGAGGCAACATGGAGATGTTGTATATATCACATACTATGTTTATGATACATTACTTTGTTCCTTGGAATAGACATCATCATTATTGATCAATGAGTATGTGACTTATTCATGAGACTCTTAAATACTAAAATGTTGCTATTTCTAAATGATCCACGATCGTATATCATATGAGGAACAAATATGATTCAAAGACAAAGATCGACATATGTATTGATTGATGATCATGTCTCATGGATCATGGTATGGTGATACCAAATCAATAATATGGACATGTGTTAGTGAACATATGTTGGATAGACTGCCATGAGACAACTGCAGAGATTCCATGTGTCATCGGTTGGTCTCGAGTAGTGTTTATGTAGAATCCTTAAACTTGAGATCATCATGGTTCCCAACATGAGTAGTAGCTTATTTTGGGACTACTAAACACTACTCCGTGGCTCGGGTAGTCATAAAAGTAGTCTTGGTTTGCTATGAAACATGTAGTGGGATGTGAATGATCAAGATAGAATTTGCCCCTCCTTATGGGAGAGATATCTCTGGGCCTCGATGTAATGGATTATGAAAGTGCATGGCCATGCCAAGGTGATTGAGGAGTCAATCACAAGTTTATAATCCATCACGGAATCGAGAGAGTGATTGAGCTATTAAGAGGATGACACAGGTCTCGCTTGAGCTCAATCTATATCATGAGGCAAAGGGATTCATACATGAGAGAACATTACAGAGTTGGTGATATGATCTTTACATATACTTTGGGGTTAATATGTCTTACTAGAGGCCGCTATTAATGTGGTGACCGGAAGGCGTTTCGGGTCACGATCAAGTATACGTGAACCTCTGTGGTCGCACGCTCAACGGGTTAGAACAACGATTCGAATATGATTGGATATGGACTCAATTCGAATAAAGATCTGAATAGACTCTTAATGGGCCTTGGTCCGCAAGGCCCACGTAAGGAGGTCTATATATATGGAGGTGAGGGGTGAGGATTCGTCCTGTTAACATCTAGCAAAACCCTAGCCGCCACCTCCCGAGCCAAACCCTAGTCGCTCACGAGTGCTAGTACACTCGCGATCGGCGTTCGACCCGGGCGTGTGGATACCGGTGGAGGTGCTGCTCGTTGCGATCTTGATCGGCGTGCGTGGAGGAGACGATCCGTTGGGACAATCGGCTACTTCCACTACTACCTCGACGCGCGTGATTGGATCGGTTTCCAATTCTTCTTCCGCTGCGCTGCGCGTCTAAGTGGTAACGATCCATGATCCTTCCTTAGCATGATGTTCTTGGGTGCGCGGTAGAAAAGTTTTGTTTTCTGCTTCCGTAGCCTACGCGTATTCCTTTAGTTGACGAGGACAAACTACAACGAGTGGGCCCTGTTGATGCAAATCAACATGGAGGCGATGGGACTCTGGGAGGCGATCGAGCCTGGTAGTGTGGAGCGGCGCGAGGACCGTCTCGCGCTGGCCGCATTGATCCGAGGCGTACCATCCGACATGTACTCTATCTTGGGCTCCAAGAAGAGCGCCAAGGAGGCATGGGAGGCGGTGAAGACGATGCGCCTTGGAGTAGAGCGTGTCAAGGAGGTCAATGCTCAGAAGCTGCTCAAGGATTTCAAGAACATTGCGTTCAAGGATGGTGATGTTGTCGACGATTTCGTAATGCGAATTTTCAGCCTCGCCAGTAATCTTCGAGCACTCGGTGAGTCCATCGACGACACACGTGTCGTCAAGAAAATTCTTCGCGTGGTCCCTTCACAGTACAACCAGGTTGCGGTCTCGATCGAGATGTTCTGCGACATTAAGACACTCTCGATCGAAGAACTCGCTGGGAGGCTGCGCGCGGCAGAAGACCGTTTCGAGACCAGCATCGAGCAGATCGTGGACAGAACCGGGCGGCTGATGCTCACTAAGGAGGACTGGCTGGCGAAACACAGGCACCGATTGACGCCGGAATCCTCGTCGAGCAAGGAAGGAAGCAATGCGAATTCCCACTGGAGGAGCAAGGGTGGAGCACGGCCGGAGGGCCGCGACACCACTGTCAAATTGACCTCGGAGGGCACCCCTCGCCGGAAGGGTAAATGCTGCAACTGTGGCATCTACGGACACTGGGCCCAGGAGTGCAAGAGGCTCAAGAAGGTGCGTCGTGAGGAGGCATACTTGGCCAAGGCCGACATCGAGCAACCGGCGCTACTGATGGCTTCAGTGAGTGTCACGGCTCGGGCGGCATCGCAAGTCATCTACCTCAACGAGCAGCAAGTGATCCCGACTAATTGCGATGACGACACGTGGTACGGACTCGGAGCGGCAACCACATGACAGGCGGCGATCGGCGCCGCACATCTTGGCGAGACCGTGAGCGGCACCATTCGTTTGGTGACGGGTCGCACGTGGATATCTGCGGGCTTGGGTCGATGATCATGGAAGGGCGTCATCATGAGCACAAGGTACTAACTGAGGTCTATTTTATACCTAAGTTGAGAAGTAACATTGTGAGCCTAGGGCAATTGGAGGAGGCGGGATGCAAGATCGTGTTAGAGAAAGGCAGGCTTTGTGTGTTCGACCATGAACACACTTTGCTTATCGATGCTCGCGCCGCGGGCAATAGGCTATACACAGTGAAGCGCGGTGGCTCCACGGTGTGCTCTGTTGTCGGGCGGCGACGAGCGTGGCGATGGCATGCCCGCACGGGCATCTCAACTCGTGGCGCTCGCGAACTCGACAAAGAGCATGGTGGACGGCATTCCGGTGATAAACCGGGTTGAACAGGTCTGTGACGGCTGCACCCTCGGCAAGCAACATCGCGCTCCGTTCCCGCGGGCGACATCGTTCCGTGCACAGCGTGGATTGGAGTTGTTCCATGAGGATCTTTGCGGCGGTACGCCACCAACGCCTGGAGGCAAGCTTTTCTTCTTACTCGTCGTCGACGACTTCAGTCGTTTCATGTGGGTGGAGCTGCTGAGTACCAAAGATCAGGCACTCCACTATATCAAGAAGATCAAGGTGTGCGCGAGATTGAACATGGCGGCAACCGGAAGGGGCGAGGGACGGATCGTGGAGGCGAGTTCAACTCCAACGCCTTCGTCGTGTCTCGCAACAAGTCGGCATCAAGCACTACACCACCACACCGTACACTCGCAAAGCAAAGCGGTGTGGTGGAGCGTCGAACCGCAGGGCGGTGGTGGAGATGGCTCGGTGCATGCTCAAGAGCAAGAGGCGTTCGGTGCGTTTAGAGGCGAGGCGTGGCAAGCGCCTCTATGTACTGAACCGCTCGCCAATGAAGAGCCTCGATGGCGTCACCCCATATGAAGCGTGGTTCGGCAAGAAGCCCCGTGTTCATCACCTGCGCACCTTTGGGTGTGTGGTCCATGTGAAGAACATGGCTCCCGGCGTGAGCAAGTTGACAGACAGGTCCAAGAAGATGGTATTTCTCGGTTATGAGCCGGGGACAAAAGGATATTGAGTCTTTGATCCAGTGGCGAAGAAACTGCACATTAGCCGTGATGTGATGTTCGAGGAGGATCAGTCGTGGGATTGGAGCAGCACCGGTGATGAGCAAGATGTGGTGGAGACGTTCTATGTCGAGATCCCGGCCACTATTGGTGGTCCGACAACAGGCATCACTGAAGATCTTCAGGAGATGCAGGCAGGAGAAGTTCAGACCCCAGGCACATCACATTCGACTGGGTTGCCGAATCCGGGATCACCAGCTACACCGCACCAAGTCCCACGACAATACCATCGGCGTCATTAGGCATTGAGTGGCGACCCGCCAAGCGATGGAGAAGCGGTCGAGAACGTGCCTCTCAGGTACCGAACGCTATCAAATATTTACAGCACTACTGACAAAATCCATGATTTCGAGTATAGTGGCTTGTGTTTGTTGGGCGCGGATGAACCAAGCAGCGTTGAGCAGGCGCTAGCGAACCGCATCTTGGCGAAAGGCAATGGAGGCGAATTGGAGTCGATCGCGAGAACAAGACTTGACACGTCGGAGCTTCAAGTGGCCATCGTGCCATTGGGCTAAAGTGGGTGTTCAAAGTGAAGAGAGATCCAACCGGCAACATCATGAAGCACGAAGCTCGACTGGTCGCTAAAGGGTATGCTCAGCGCCAGGGGGTGGACTTCGATGAGGTGTTGGCGCGGTGGCACGGATGGAAGCTATGCGGTTGCTCTGGCGCTCGCGCTGCGGTGGTGGGAGGTACACCATATGGGCGTTAAAACGCTTTCTTGAATGGTGATCTTCTCGAGCAGGTCTCGTCCAACAGCGCGGGTTTCGCGGCGACAAACAAGGCGGCAAGGTGTTGAAGTTAAAAAGGCACTCTATGGACTGCGTCAGGCCCCGCGTGCGTGGAACGCACGGTTGGACCAGGAGCTGGCTAAACTCGGCTTCAAGCGGAGCACGCTCGAGCACGCCGTATACAAGAAGGAGACGGTGACTCTCTCCTTACGGTGGGTGTGTCGTCGGCGACTTAATCATCTGCGGGCGAACAATGATGACATCGCCGTCTTCAAGCAACAGATGATGAAGAGTTTCAAGATGAGCGATCTTGGTCTCCTGAGTTATTACTTGGGGATAGAGGTGAAGCAGAAGAAGCGGAGAGATCACGTTGTGCCAAGGTGCATACGGCAAAGATCATCGGCGGCGGGATGGCGGATGCAACACTGCGACACGCCCATGGAGAACCGATGCGGCTCGCGGCAAGCGAGATGGTGCCACCGCCGTAGATGCAACCAAGTTCAGAGCATCATCGGAGTCTCGCTACCTCGTCAACACGGACGGACATTGCCCACGCGGTGGGATGGTGAGCGCTTCATGGAAGCACCGTCGGAGCAAGACGGGTGGCGGTAAGCGCATTCTCCGCTACTTGGCGATACGATCGGCTACTGCCGCCGGCTGCGAAGGGGCGAGTGCGTATCAAGACTTGGTGGGCTCTGGCGGCAGCGATCATCTTTGGGGACATTGACGGCGCAAGAGTACAACGGGCGTGGTTTTCTTTCTCGTCCGAACCTCATCACTTGGGCATCCCGAAGCGAAGGTGGTGGCTCTCGTCGTGTGAAGCGAGAATACATTGCATTTGCCATACCGCGTGTCAAGGAGTATGGTGAGCAAGCGATCGGAGCGACCCGCATGGCGTTGAAGTTCAAGCCGTTTGTGGACAACAAGTCGGCGATTGAGCTCGCAAGAACCCAGTCCATCATGATCGCGACAAACACATTGACACTCGGTATCACTTCATACGCGAGTGCAATGAAGAAGGGAGACTTGACATTGACCATGTCGGCACTGAAGGGCAGCTGGCAGACATTCTGACCAAGGCACTTGGTCGGGTGAAGTTCGTGGAGCTTCGTCTACGTCTGGGCGTTTTTCAAGTGCAACAAGATTAAGGGGGTGAATGTTTGCTGTAATCTAGTTGCATACACGTATACGGTTTGGAATCCGAAATGTTCGCGTATACGTCAAGTATACGGATGGGAGTCCGACTCATATTCTTGATCGGCCTTGCTGCCCGTTTTGCATGCGTAGATGTGTACTATATAAACATGCAACAGGCTGCATTGTCTAGCATCCCAAGCAGAGCATCGCCTCTTGCATCAATAAACAGGCAGCTCCAAAAGAAATTGTCTCTCGTGTGTGCTTTGTGTTCGTCGTCAGCATATTGCTCGCTGCGTTCCGGAGGTGACTGCGCGTGATCCGAGTCGAGTTCCAAGATCGGCTCCAACAAAAGTGGCGTGTGGCTTATTGATTCGTTCTGTGAAAGAAAGAAGAGAAGGCGCTGGCTTGTTCAAGAGAGGAAGAAAAGAACACGCTGCAGACTGAGCGTTGGTTGCGCACGGCGAGCTCGCGTCGGTGAGCGGTCGGCTGATTGCGAGGAGGCCGGCGAGCACGTACGCAAGCGACTCCACGGCGCGACAGAGCCAGCATCCGTAAGATCAAATTAAAATACTCGTATTATACGTGCAGTGCCGTGACCTTTCGAGAGAGCAAAATAAAAAAAAAGGGAGAGGCGGCGCTGTGCAACTTTCTGAGATCTTGCGTTCGGCCGTGAGATTGTTCGGAAGAAACCGAGCGGCGGCGCGGCCAGGCGCGCAGGGAGGCAAGGCGGCGGCGTGGCCTCGACGCAGCGCGGCGCGCGCGCGCAGCGCGCGGAGGCGTTCACGCACGAGGCGCGGCGCTTTGATCGGAAGCAGTGTTGGCGGCCGTAATTTTTGCAGGACTAGAAGCTGCATGCATGGCATGATGTGGTCGTGAGATTGGTTTATTCCTTGCAAGCCATGTGTGCATAAATTTCCTCACCACTTGTCGCTTGGAGGTGAGTTTTGGTTATGGGATTTCATACTGAATCATTGATTCATGACGTCTTCATTTATTTTATCTTGCTACAGTAGCACAGCACCAACATCTGGAAGCAACAGCTACATCTCTAATATATTTAGGTTGCTACAGTACTTTTTTATTCATATATATACACACTTAGAGTTAATTAATTTTCGGTATTATCTACATCAGCGAGATTGTTTATTTTATATATCGAGTTCTAGACCTTCGATTGACGTACTTCCAGTTGGGTTAGTTCAATAACTTTCTCTACTTTATTCTGAAAAAGTTTGAGGTAAATCGGAGTTACAGTTTTTTATTGAGATTAGTTTTAGTCAGGATACAGTGTTCTGTTCAGAACGTTAAAAAAGGCTTAAATAGGTTTGTGTTTAGAGGGAATCTTAAAATTTGTTTTTAGCTTCCGCAATCATTCACTCTCTCTGATTGCCTATCTTAGTGTGATTCGATCCTACATTAACAATTTTCAACATCTTTCATATCCACTTGCTGACATAACCATAGCTACATCAATCTTGGCATCCTCAGATGTTCAAACTAAGCATTTGCTGAAACATAGCAGGTAACAAGCTAGATGCTCTCAGGAAAAGTGACTAAATATAACTCTTTCTTGTATTTGACTAAGCAGAAGCTAGCTAATGATGCACAGTTTCTCCCTTACCTTACAGTCTTTCTTGGAGTTGTAGGGAGATGTCGGCTGCAGTGGGCACGGCGGGGGCGGAGGAGGAGCTGGCGGCTGGTTGCTTCAATGGAGAGGGCAGGGAGGAGTACGTCCGAGGGAGGGGAAAGTGGATGGAGTAATGGTTCGGAGTGTTCGGTTAATACTTCCTCAGGACTACTGCTGAATGCCGAGAACAATTTGATTACGGCAAAAGACCAGTCCGGCATGAGTGCAAGACTTCGGACCCCGTTTTCCACGCGGATTGCACGGCTGGATGGAATAATTGGCCGCTACGCGGATTCTGGTGCTTTAGGTCCGTGGTTTGCTTTTGCTTCACGAGCGTGTGTGAAAGCAGTACTACTGGGCTAGCAATGCAAGGTACATTGGGATCACACGCATGTACTAAGCCTTCATTGGGACCACACACATGTACTAAGCCTTTATTTGGTACTACCTAATAATGTGCTACCTTGCTTTGCTAGTCTAGCACACGCATCAGCACTGTGTGTGTTGCATTGGCGACTGTCTCCTTCACAAGTATTAGCTATTACTTTCCATTAGAGAGAATTAGCTATCAACTGAAATCTTAGTTTGTGTGTAGGACCAGCATGGTCCTTCATTGTGCTTCTTTCTTTCAAGGAGAAAATTAAGCGTCCGACCAGAAGGCATTACAGACAGGGCCGTTAGGCCATCAACCATTTAGAAACTAGAGAAAAAAAAACTAGATGAATGCAAATTTATGAATGGATACAGAATAGAGAAATGTGTATCCAACATTATCTGTATCCGACTCTAATTCTGAGAAAAATATACGGAATAGGATATAAGATGAGCAATATCTATTTGTATCCACTCTGATTGCATCCCTAATTTTACTCCCATTGTCTCTAGTATGACGAGTGTTACCGAATTTTTTATTTATAGGAAAAACGAAAACTAGAAATAGATATGTAGGGAAAATGTTACCCGGAATGCGGAAGGTAGGAAGACCGCACATGCTACTGGCGTCCCATTGGGAGCTTATCAAAGACAACATCTGTAACAGCCCAAAATATGTTTCCTCTATTGAATTATGTTTAAAATATTAAATTATATATTTATGAGATTTTCTGCATTTTTGAATTCCTGAGAAAATGTTAAAGCTGTAAAAATCCTGAAAATAATTTTGCTAAATACTAGGTGGTGTTAGGACTCACCCCAAGAATTTTCATAATTTTACAATTGGTTTTCTAATTTTTAAAATTGAAATTTGATTCCAGGATTAATTAAATTAGAAAGCAAATTAGAATTTGAAACCTTTTTGGGCCAAAACAGTAGCCTCGGCCCAGTCCAATGCTGCTTCTGGCCCGTGCGCCATGTCTTGGCCGAAGCCACCTCCCACTCTTCCATGTGTCATTTCCTTTGCACGAAAGTGTAATCTCGCCGGTTACATCTTCTCTCTCCATTCTCTCTCTCTCTCTCGCTGACCAGTGGGACCAAAACTGACCTGTTGGAAGTCATCTCTCACCTCTCACCCATGCAGCTCAACATCGTGGGTGAGCTTCTCACGCCATGCCACATCGTCCGACACCCTCGACTCACCGCGCCGCTGACTAGTGGTCCCTGGGCCCACATTGTAGATGTCGCCACCTACCTCGCCGCTCTTGGTTCATGCTATACCTATTTGTAGTCTACCGAGTGTAGCCATCGCTGATAGCCATGCCCACCCACCTTTTCAAACTAAGCCACCCACAGTTTGAACTTCTAGTGCAACCGTCGCCTTTGCTTACACCGTCCTATCGTCGTAGTGCCATTAAGCCTCTTTGTCGCCTCATCTTGTCTTTTCGGGCAGAGAGAGAGAGAGAGTGTGTGTGTGTGTATGTGCTACGAGTTCACGCCATGGCCACCATTTTCTTACCACTCTTTCATGCCTTTCTCATCGAGCAGAGAGAGAGAGAGTGTGTGTGTGCTACGAGTTCACGCCATGGCCGCCATTTTCTTACCACTCTTTCATGCCTTTCTCATCAGTACTTAAGCCATCCAACCATGTCACCATCCTCCTAGCTCGGCCCTTGTTCCATTTTCACAAAACCCCAAGCTCCTAGCTCTCTAGTTCAGCAGGAACATGTGCATCATCCCAAAAACAGTAATGGGCCGAGCCCATAACTGTTCACCCGGCCCAATCACTCTCAGCCGTCTGATTTGCTCTCTACCACGGACAATCATTCCAGCCATCGCATTCTCGCAGCTGTTGGATTTCCTCAGAGCACCACATGTCAGCCATCCAATAGCCTCAGTTACTGTTCATGTGTCCCATTAGCCGTTGGCCGTCCGATCAGTGTCTTGCCACATGTTGTGCAACGGTGGGCTTGTGCACTATTCATCGTTCTCGATCTGAACTTCATCGCCACCGTCCGAGTTTGACTCCACCTCGGCATTTGTGCATGCCCAGGACTCTCGGCCGTCTACGAGCCGAACTCTCGATGTCTGTGCTTGAAAGCTGTGTCGCCCAACCCCGGTTCCCTCGTCCCGTCGCCGCTCGCACCGCCATGCCTCGCCGTGAGCTCAAGACGCCGGAGTTCGCTGCTGCCGCCGTTCGCCAAGCCAACCATCTTCTCCATTCGTCGCCGTTCAGGATGACCGCCGCCTCGTGCAGCCGACGTTTGCCGCCGCCAACCAAGCCGTCCAGCCACCGGTGAGCCCCCACCATGTAGTCGTCTAGCCATGCCCCAGACACACCCCACCGTTTTCTCCGCCTCGCTGTTCTCTTGCTGCTCAGTCGACGCACCTCACCGATGTCAACGCTGATGCCATCCCACTCGAGTGCAGCCGCAACGATTTGCCTCCTCCATGAACTAAGTTCATCGTGCATCGCGCCATTGACAAGTCAGGTCTGCACTCCAGCGTCACTGTTTGTGAATTTTTAGTATTTTCCTTTAGAGTAAAATTTTCAAGAGCGCGTCCTCCTTCATCGTAGCTACGATTGATCCCGTTCTTTTTTCTCAATTTATCTAAAATCGAGCTCTATATTTTGGTTCTAGTTTTGAAGTTTTTGGAGTTCATTTTAATTGTATTTGATTTTATTCTTCTGCCTCATTCGTTTTCTCTTTCGTTAGATCGCGTCTTCAAAGGAGCAGAAACACAACCAGAAGATCAAAAATTCATAACTAAGTATGGCCAAAGCAAGTTGTGTCCTTTGATCATGTTGAATCCAGTTTTCAAATCTATTATTTATTTATTTTGGTTTAAATTATCATACATTGCTATTTTATTACAAACTTTCGTACCTGGCAGTTATTGTCCAGTTTGATTTATCCCTCACTTGATATTTTGAATGCTATGATTCCATTGTTACCATATGATGAAAAATTATTTATTAATATCATACTAGTTGTCACATGGGTTGTACGATTAATATGCTTAGTTATGCTTATAGTCTCGTTGGGTTCATCGTCATATGAGATCAATTAATTAATTTGGACTTAATGAGATATTAAATAATGGTTGTAGCCACAGTAATAAAATTTATATGCTATGACATTGGTGTTGGTTATACAAAATTGGTTTTCACTTGGGGTGAGTGATCGTGCAGTAAAGAGGGAAGTGTCGATTCACTTCAAGTGATGCGGATATCTCACCTAAGTAATGTTTAAGGACTTAACTTTGTGCGTCATTGATCTGAGCCTTACCGTGCAAACTACATGTGTAGTATGGGATAGATCTACCTGATTAATTTGTGATGTTTCAACTGTGGTTCCGTCATTGAGATGTCAGTGGGTGTTAGTTAGACATTTCCACGGGGCGCAAACGGGGTGTGATGCGAAATCCTAGCGGAAAAAATTGAGTTGGGGTTGAACATTGTAAAAACTTTATCATGAACTCTCCGCCGTACACCAAAGGAAGTGTGTTAATCGTGTGGCAATATGAGATGATCATGTCGTGTGGGTACAATTGTGCAACCTCTGCACAGTGTAAAACTATTCTTATAGCCGTGTCCCCGGTTATAGATAATTATTGGTGATTTCACACGAGGGGTAGTTATTTCATAAAAACTTGGTTGGGTAAATGTGGGAAGTGAATGGTTAGTTCACTGATGGTTCAATTCGTGAATGGCTAGTTCACGAGTGGTTCTTTGGAGTGAATGGTCAGTTCACTTGTGGTTATTTAATTCCTTTGGTTATTTATTTATTATTATTCTCTTCAAATTTTGCTTTCAATCTATTTATTGTATTTACTTTAAATTATTGCTTTTTGTAAAATAACCTTTCAGTTATCTATTGGTAAGCCTTGCATACTATATTGTATATTTGTTACAAATGACTTGCTAAGTACCAACATACTCACAACTTTATACCTACTGTTGCTCAGTTGAGGAAGAGGAGCTATATTAGTAGGAGGTACCAGAAAGGGGATAGTTTGATGACTTCGTGGATTAGGACTTTGCTCCCAGTTAATTGTCGGTGGTTATGTCGAATGGCTACTACGCTTATTGCTATTTTTCACTGCTAGTTTTCTTAAACTCTTCAGGCTATTAATTGTAAGTTTGGCCATAAGGTCATACTCTGATGATTATTAATATTTGAGTATTTGTTTTCTTGTTAATCGTGCATATGGTCGATATTTCATCTATGTTTATACTGTGTGCACTAGCGTGATCCTGGATTAGTACGGTATACATAAAGAGTCTGGATTTACAGATTCGGGTCTCAACATTTATGTTTTGCAAAACAGTCTGGGGTATGTACGGATAGAGAAATCCATGCATAACTTGGACGACGAAGGGTTTGCGGTTGTTTTTCTATTTTGGGGCAGCAAGCCTCACATTTAATTGTTATTAATTATACTTTACTATTATTTGATTATCAATGTCAAATGATCTTACAAATTTCAGTTGAAATCTATTATTCGTTATTGCAAATGAAAGCTCACCTTGTGCAAAAATGGAAGACTTAGTAGGATAACCAACTCTCTTGACATAGCCTTGCATGCTATATAACATTTGTTTAAAAGTATTGTAGAGCACGATTTCGTACTCACGCTTGCTTGTTGAATATATTCAAAGGATGTGGAAGAAGACCTGTCATATGGTTACTTTTACGTCTTGAGTTTTGGCTATGAAGATGCCAATCTCTAAGGTTCAATCCTAGACAGTTGCCTATGGTTAGGCTAAGGCATACTTGCTAGAATTTATGTCTCTTTTATCGTTGTTCCACTGCAAACTTTATATCATGTCGACTATTTGGCTAGTCAGCCCCATTTGTTGTAAAACTAGTCATGTACGACTTAATTTCGTTTGTTAATAATATCATGCTACTCTGTCTATTTAATCATTTATGGATGTGATATGAACATTGTTGTATGTGTGTGCTAGTCATGGATCATGGGACTAGTATAGTAAATATATAGGATTTAGAATTAATTTTCTAGAGCTGACAGCATTGGTATTAGAACCATATTGACAATAGGTTGGACCTTTAGTTAGAATTGGCCGTTAGTTTAAGGGCTTATGGTTTTAAAATTTATTTTGCAAATCCTATCAAGTGTTTGAGAAAAATATATGTTATGCTACTAATGCACTCCTCTTCTTGCTTGGCATCTTTTCATGTCTCTCTTTTCACTTGATTACAAAATGGTTACTAATCCTTCCCTTCTTCAAAATTGTATATGACCATGCACATCCTCTCCAATAGAACATGAGAGTTGTGAACTAAATTGAACCAAGAGCCAGCCAGTCACAGAAGATGCAACCGGTCTATGTTTTCCAATATGAGTTGACGCCGAGATAAGTGGTTGGCAGTTATACCACCCTCTGTGTCTATGCCATGCATGATAGGAGAAAACCTCTAATGTATTCTCAAGTCTAGAGGAAATGGAAGGTGTGCAGCCGATAGTCCTCGCTGCCCTCTCCGAAGATGGTAGAGGTAACAAATCAATATGAGCATGAGGGTTAAAGCCATATTCTACCTGGAAAGGGCTCATCTTTGTGGTTGAATGTAGTGAATGATTGTAAACGAACTCCACATGAGGTAGACATTCTTTCCACATATTCAAGTTCTTCAAAACTATCCTCAACATGGTTGACAAGGTGCAATTGATGACTTCGGTTTGTCCATCAGTTTGGAGATGATATGTAGTAGAAAATAGCAACTTCGTCCCCAAATTTTCCCATAGTGTCCTCTAAAAATAACTCAAGAACTTCGCGCCACGATCTAAAATAATTGTATTTGGCACACCATGTAGGCGAATGACTTCCCTGAAAAATAAACCAGCAACATGTGTAGCGTGATCGCTCTTATGAAAAGGAATAAAATATGCCATCTTAGAAAATCTATCCACAACTACAAAAATACTATCCCTCCCCTCTTTGTCCTAGGCAATTCTAAAACAAAGTCCATCTAAATATCTGTAGAATCGTATGGCGCAATCAGTGGGGGGGGGGGTGAATGATTGCCTCTACTTTTTGCCACCTGAAAACAAATCTCAATTACCGTATGTCGATTACGACTTTAGGATGTTGGTTTGCTTGCACGTGCTCAATGACTGCTTCAATCGTCCAATCGCTTCCTTCAGTCACTTGCTATGACTACTCGCTACGACCGCTCGTTCCAACAGCTCGTTATGACCACCGATGCACGTATTCGTAGTCTCCCTCCACTCAAAGACTTCAACCACTCGAATGCTTTGATAGCTCGAACAAGTATTCTACCGGAGATAGAAGAAAATCGATGCTCGAGAACACGTCGCTGATTGCCAGTAATTTTCTTGGAATAAATCTAATATATTATTTCTGTATCATGAATATGGTTACAAAGTACCTTATGATACCCCTAAAAGCTTTCACGATGAAAACCCTCAAAAACCCACACAAAACCATACGTTAGCCCTTAGCATCCCCTACTTTTATAGGCTAACGTCCAAACCGTGTCCGCCCCAAATAGGAACACACAAATCTATCTCTTCCTTGAATTAAGGAACCCAAAATCCTTTCTAACACGGGTTTTACCAAATCTCTAACATTCCCGTTATGGACTCCTTCCATAACATTTTCAATCTTATCACATGACGAAGCCTCCAGGATTGCACCTCCCATATCTTCATCACGTTTCACCAATATTCATGTCGAAGCCTCCAGGAACCCCCCCGCCCGTAGCTTCTCCACGCATCACCACCTTTGATCTCTGTATGCTCCAGCGTTAGCCTGACCATCTCGCATGACATCCTCAGCCGTTTGGACCTCAGATCTCCCTATGCTAGTCCTGGTTCTCCTTGTTATCGACCATGATCTTCTCCATGCTCTCCTGCATATGCAAAGATCAAAGAAATATTTTTCCGACATAAGTTCTCCATAACTTGACCGTCATTAGCACAAACACAAACCTCACACAACCTTGTCTATCCACATATAAGAACCAAAACATTCACGACCATCACCCAGGTCGTTCACGACCACACATCTCATCGCAATCTAGAAAACATCCTCCAACAACTTGTTACAACCACTTAATCCATCATTGTCAAAAACTTAGCCTTAGATCACTCAACATGACCGCTAGCTCAATGAGTACTCAAAAACCACAAGTACTCAGAAATTCCCACTACTTCGCTCAAAACACTCGGGAAATCATCTGCATCGATACCAACTTCCGAGTTCCACTCTTCTGACTCTCGAGTACCAAGTCCTTCCGACTACTGAGTACCGCACACCGAACACCGACCATTATGCACCAGCCAGTTCTACCACTGTCCAAATACAAGTACTTGAAGATAGCAGAAATAAAGTGCTCGTATCGACAAAAAAGTCTATGAGTACTAACTGAGAAGCCTACGGCAACCGATCATAAAAAGTCTAAGACCAGAAAGCATTCTGCGAAGTCTACAACTAGAAAGCAGTCTGTGAAGTCTATGACTAGAAAGCAGTCTATGAAAACAACGACTTCGAGAAGCAATCTGCAAAATCTA
Organism: Melocanna baccifera; assembly: GCA_036346265.1. Classification (NCBI taxonomy): domain Eukaryota; kingdom Viridiplantae; phylum Streptophyta; class Magnoliopsida; order Poales; family Poaceae; genus Melocanna; species Melocanna baccifera. Next base: position 3,297,126 of record CM070710.1, read on the forward strand.
TGACTTCGAGAAGCAAACTACAAAATCTACAACTTCAAGAAGCAAACTGCAAAATCTACGACTTCAAGAAGCAAACTGCAAAATCTATAACTTTGAGAAGCAAGTCTGCTAAGTCTACGACTTCGAGATACAGATCAAAACTTTACTGATTACCTGCATAGTAGTTCTGCCTTTATTGAAGAAGTCGTAGTCGAAGTAGAACGTAGTCGTAGCCAGTCGTGGTTGTAGTCAAGGTGATCAAAGTTTGTGGTGCTCGAAGATAGACGTGGTCGTAATCATTGGATCCTTCGGTGCTACCCGAAAGCCATCTGATACTTTGATGTTACTCGAAATCCATCCGATGTCACTTATCCGATCAGACTGGTCCGAACCTTCTTGAAGCAGAGCATCGTCAGATATCCATTGCTACTCGACAGTCGTCCGTTGCCACTTATTGATCGGACTCATCTGAGAGTACTCCACACAACCAGAACCAGCCCGGTCCCAAGACTACTCGCAGTAGAACATTCAAACAAAATTTTTGAAGAAGGCAACGACCACTCGAACTGAAACCTTCAACTGCATTCAACCGAAACTTTCACTAACGCAAAATTTAAAATAGTCCAAATTTCAATTATTTATCATCATTTTATGCATGACCATCCACATAGTCTAACGATATCCTCCCAAGGCACACTGGGGACAGGGAGAGACATATATAAACCATGTGTATTCAATCGAGACTTAGCTTTTCGGCATGTAGTGCAGCGAGCAACGTAGCGCTTGATGTCACGTCTCATCTTTGGCCAATAAAAATGTTCAACAATGATGTCCTCTGTCTTCTTGATGCCAAAATGCCCCATGAGTCCTCCTTCATGTGCCTCCTGCAGTAACAAAGGATGAACGAAGGTAGCTAGAATGCGTAGATTATTAGATCTAAACAAAAAACTATTATTTAAAATAAATTTGTTTAAGTTTTTACCATCTTTACAATTGGACATGGCATCTTTTAATTCATCATAAGAAGCATATAAATCTTTTATTGTCTCTAAGTCTAGAATTTTACAATCAAGTTGAGATAGCAAATCAAACCATCTAGACAAAACATCAGCAATCACATTTTCCTTCTCTTTCTTATGTTTTATGACATAAAGAAAAGATTCAATGAATTCAATCCAACGTGCATACCTACGGTTCAGTTTAGCTTGACCTCTAATATGTTTCAAGGATTCATGATCAGAAAGAATAACAAATTCTTTTGGCTGTAAATAATGTTGCCAAGTTTCAAGCACATGATCAAGAACATATAATTCTTTATCATAAGTTGAATAATTTAGATTTGGCCCATTTAATTTCTTACTAAAGTAAGCAACATGTTTACCTTCTTGAAATAACACACCACATATTTCAATTTCACTAGCATCGTACTAAAGTTGGAAAGTCTTACTAAAATCAGGAAGTTGGAAAAATGAAGCATTTGTGAGCTTTTTATTGAGAAGGTTGAAAGCTTCTTCTTACACTTATCCCTATTTGAAATGAACATCTTTTTTCACCAATTCTTTGAGTGGTGTGATGATAGTGCTGAAATCCTTCACAAAGTGATGATAAAATTTAATAAGTCCAAGAAAGCTCTGCACTTGTGACACCATTTTTGGTATCGGCCAACTCTTTATAGCTTCAATCTTGGCTTCATCTACCTTATGTCCCTACGGAGTAACAACATAACCAAGAAAATAAACTCGATCGGTGCAAAAGGTGCACTTTTCGAGGTTACCAAACAAACGCACAAATCTTAAAGCAATAAAAATAGCATGTAAGTGTTCAAGATATTCATTAAGTGACTTGCTGTAATTAATATATCATCAAAGTAAACCGACACAAATTTACAATGAAAATACGTAAAACTTGGTTTATTAATCTCATGAAAGTGTTGGGTGTATTAGTCAAACCAAAAGGTGTCACCAGCCACTCATATAATCCAAACTTAGTGTTAAATGCAATTTTTCTTTCATCTGCAAGTTTTATTCTAATTTGGTGGTATCCACTACGCAAGTCAACTTTAGAGAAAACAGTTGAGCCACTCAATTCATTAAGCATATCATCTAACCTAGAAATAGGATGACAATATCTAATAGTGATATTATTAATTACTCTAAAATCAACATACATACGTCAAGATCCATCTTTATTAGGAACTAAAATTATAGAAACAACACAGGGACTAAAACTTTCACGTACGTACCATTTGTCAAGTAAGTCTTGCATTTAACGTTGAATTTTCTTAGTATTATCTGGATTAGTCCTATATGGTGCACGGTTTGGCAAAGAAACTCTTGGGATCAAGTCAATTTGATACTCAATTCTACTAATAGGTGGCAACCCTGGGGTATTTCAGATGGAAACACATCAGTAAACTCCTGTAAAAGGTTAGTGACAACAGGAAGCAGAGATGCAGGCAAATCCTCAAGTGAAAACAAAGCATCTTTGCAAAGTAAGGCATAGCAAATAGAAATTTTCACTTTCAAGTCATTGAAATTAGATTTAGTAGCTAATAGAACAACATCTTTCAATTTAATTTATTCTTTGTAGCATTTGATTCTTTTGCTTTTTTTTCTTTTTATGTGGAAAGCATTCTTTAGCTACTACCTGATTCGCACTTTTAGCATTCTCTTTTTTCTCACGTTCAGATTTTCCAATCTCATCTTTAATTATGGCTTCAGGGGACATTGAAAATAAAATAATTTTCTTGTTCTTATGCATGAGAGTATATTAACTAGTTCTACCATGATAAATGAAATCATTATCAAACTACTATGGTCTACCTAAAAGTAAGAAGTATGCTTGCATAGGCACAACATCGTAATGAATATAATTATGATATGAACCATGCAAAAAATGTACTCTCACACTTTTGATTACTTCAATTTACCATATGAGTTGAACCACTGGATGTAGTAAGGCTGTGGGTGAGGACTTGTGGTCAAGCTAAGTTTCTTGACCATCTCTAAGCTAGCCAAGTTATTGCAATATTCTCCATCGATGACGACACAACATGAATGTTCCTTGATGACAAACTTGGTTTGAAATAAATTATGCCATTGGTTCTATTTAGCACTCTCCATTTGTGCACTAAGTGTGAAGCTTCAGCGCCTAAGTGTTTTTCTTGTTCATCACTAGTGTCAATCTTGTCACCTGTATGGTTATTTGCAACAAGTGTATATTTTCCATCAATTTCACTAGCTGAAGTATACTCACCATCTTCTCTTATAATGAGAGCTCGCTGACTGGGGCACTTTCTCATGAAATGCTCGAACCCCTTGCACTTGTGACATTAGACATCCCTTGTATATCTAGTGGAAGTAATCAAAGATGCACTCTTTGTTGGAGCAGATTTGGTGAGAGGTTGAATGGTGTCACCTTGTTTGCTTTGGGTGCACGTTAGAGCGTGGAAGTAGAAGTAGAGCACCCTCAGCTTGGTGTAAATGGAACGGACGCCCTTGTTGTTCCATCATTTTGTTTAGAGGAAGAAGAACCTCCAAAATGGATCCTTGTTCTCATGTGTCGCCCTTGTACTTCCCTTTTAGCTTCACAAACAAGATAAAATAAATGAGTGACAAAATTATATTCCTTATAATCAACTATGTCCTAAATTTCCTTATTAAGCCCTCCCAAAATTCTAGCCATTTTAGCTTCTTCGGTTTCTTCCAAAGCACAATGCAATAAACCAATTTGCAATTCTTGATAGTATTTCTTTACTGATCTATTGCCTTATTTTAAGTATTGTAATTTATTTAATAGGACACGTGAAAAATATGAAGGCATAAATCTAGCTCTCATGACTCTTTTCAAAGCATCCCAAATTCTAGGTACATGTGATAGTCTATATTGTTTCCTCCATCAAATTGATACAAAATCAGTAAATTCATTAGTAGTAGCCCTAACTCTTTTATTATTAGAAAAATCATGTTGTGCAAATTTTTGATCTAATTGTAATTTCCAATTAAGATAAGATTTAGGGTCATATGGAGGGATTATAAACTTGACTTTACTTAATGCATTATCATCACGTACCTTTCTTTGTAACTTATCTATGCCTCGTCAATTTTGCTAGAGTCGACGATGGTTGCAGTCATCGGAGCCCTCAACTTCAGTGTTAGCATCGCAGTTGTTCTCTTTAACATCGACATCCTTATCCACAGAAGAGTGAGGGGGGAAACAGAGCACATCGAGTAGCTGGGGGTGGACATTGCTCAAGGTTCTCAATTCTATTGTTGATGGTGGTGAGTGTGTCATTGAGCTGATCCAACACATTGTAGATCTCCGTTTTCTTATTAACCTCACGGTTGAAGTGTTGTACCAACATCCGGGTGTAAGGAGTGGGAGGTCTAACACTTTCAAGTTCAGAAGATTGACCATCATTCTTGCCACCATGTTTTGAATTTTGTAATCCTACCATTGTTATTAGAACATAAGAAACTCACAAGAAAATTTGTTAGCTTTCTATCAACTATTAGGTGCTGTAGGTTACAAAAGTCTCACACTGTCAAGCTCTTATCAAATGCTTACAAGATTCTGACCAAGCAAAGTAGGTGGTTCAATCGGTGGCTGGTTCATGATAACTTGACTAGAGTGATGAAAATAGCGATTGCCGGTACGTCAAGACCTGTTCGGTTAATAGTAGGTGGAGCTTAGACGGGCAATATATAAATAGGAAAGGAATGACAATATTCAATTTCAGAATTACACTAGCTGAATAATAGTCTAAAGTACTCGCCTAAATTGCTGGCCTAAACTAGCACTTGACCCTAACTCAAATAAGCAAACACTAGACGACACAAGGGCTATATAAAGAGAGTTCAAAATCTAAAAATGAACAGCGCTACAAAAATCTGATTTTTGTCTTAAACTTGTCTGGCTTTTTTCTTTTTGCACTTGCCTCTTTTCTTCTTTTTATATCTTATGTGGCTCTTTTCTTTCTGCGCTTGCCTTTTTTTCTTCTTTTTTCCAAAGCAGCACAAATAAGCACGCTAAAATATAGCCTAGAAACAAAGATTACATAATCTGAAATGAAAGAAAACTCAAACTAGATGGCGAACAACTGGTGAAAATGGGTGTTGAACTTCGGAGGTCGTTTTGAGACCCTAAACAACCTTTTTTGGGATTTTTCACTTTTTTCAGAGCCTCACAAACACCATCAAGCTTCCAAACAAGCCAAAGAACGCTACAATTCAAGTTCATATGCAAAAGTTATGGTCATTTTTGTGAACACCGCACGAACCTATCCTAAACTCCCAAAACTGAAGGAAACTGAACACAACACTATCCTAGATATTCGGCTAGCCAAGAAGGGAGGAACCGAGTTGATCTCTAACATTGAAAAATATGGTGGTGTAAACACAAACACTAACCCTATCCAAACTCAGCAACCAAGAGCAACCGCATCAAGGGAGGGGGTAAACCCTTGAATAGCCGCGAGCCGCAAAACAGATACCACCAATATTTTTTATTTTCAGATGCAATACCGAAAACTAAAATCAAGGCACTCGACTCGGACTAGCAAATAGAGAAAAATAGCAAAGGCCTTTTTCTTCACATTTAAACTGAAATCTCCAGCAAAGGCCATTAATTCAATGTGCTATCCATTCTTGTGCAGCCTATACCTGAGCTTCTTACCTATTTTAGGAGTAGCAACTCTCGCTTTCTCCTTCTCGCATTCTTGAGAACCCTACATTCGAACCATATAGGCATGCCTCTTCTTTGGCATGGGTGCGTCAGGTTTGATCCCAGTTCTTCACAAATCACAAGTTGTTCTTTTTTTTGGCATCAACTGTAACACCCTAGAACCCACATTACCTTGGGATGCCACTAAACCGCTCCACAAACTAGCCAATTTACAAGATAACATAAACTGGCAATTATTTCTAAATCATGATAAGTTAAGCGGAAGCATACTAAAATAAAGGTAATGCAACACTATTAATTAAAGAACAACTGCTAAAAACTTAACCAATTAAAACGAACTACTGTCTAGCATTATTACTTTGAAACAAACATAATTGAGGGAAATAAATCCATAACTAAGATTACACTGTTATTACAACAGTAATCATGATATGATGTGTGACAGTGATGTGCCGCTCTATCCTTCCCATGCATGCTCAAGAATCACCTAGAAGGGGGAAAAAGCAAGAGTGAGCTATAAAATTTCAGCAAGTAAACTATTTAATAAGCTAATTACACTACAATGGTTTAAGCATCAATATTTATTTCCCACAATGACCGCAATTAAAGCCTTAACCACTTTTATTACCAACAATGATAAAACATTAGCCAGAAAATCTTGATTGACTACTTCGTATTCTCAACCACTACCACTACCAAAGATAATAAAATATTAACATGTTTTACCTCACTAACTTTATTATTTCTCACATCCACAACTGCTATCAACAATTATCACAAGAGAAAAGAATCTCATGCCACAATCACAACCTCTACCATACCATATGGGATGAACCCCATTCCACGACCACAGCCACATTCCTCATACCACAAGTGACTCCCATGAGTCAATTTCACATTGCAACTATGAAGTTGCATTTGTTTGTAAAATAACTCCACCACAATTCATTGCATAAGTATGTAACTGATCTTTCCACAATGCAATGCATATGAATGCGTATGATCCACTGCACATTTACCCAACAAAGTAAGAGTGTGCATCGTATTACGGTAATGTACGATGCTGTACAGGTACTGTCACGGCTATAAGCGGCGACATCCACAATGCAAATGTCATGACATGATATGAATGCTATGATAATCATAAACCACAAGAATTTAACCACGAAGATCAACAACATGATCATCATGAATACTTCCTCATAATTCACATGTGTCTCATTAAGCACAATGCCAATGTTTCATAATATCATTACCACATAACTCATATTCGGTTCACCAAAATCATAATTAATTGATCTATATGAAATCTTACCACATAGACCACAATATATTTAATAAGAATGCTTCCACCACAACCACAAATATTCACTGAGAATACTACCACCTATATCACAATATGTTCATAAAGAATACTACCCCACAACTATATTTGTTTTATCAAGAACAATTCCACATACCCACAATTAAACCATCAAGATCATAAATAGTTAAATTCTTAAAATACTACCACATGGACCACATTAAGAAAGCATGTAACAATAACATAGCACATCAAATTAAGAGAATTAATTAATGTGAGTGTAGAATGATTAACGAGTTAAACAGTAGCACAACCGCTATGTTTACTTGCCTCTACCGTTGATGCGAAGCAAATCACACGCGTTCAGGAGCACAACCACCTGTTCAAAAGTACCTCTCAGCACAATGCTACAACAAAGAAATTGCATCTTAAGAAGTAAAGGTGACGCTAATCCCCAAAACCCCACAACAACCCTCTCCACTTAACGGTTTTATACTCTGTCCGCTGCAGCAACGCTGCTTAACATTTTTATATCTTTAAAACTATTAAATCGTTTATAGAGAAAGATATATTTCTGGATTTCTCACTTAAATATCTTCACTTTTCATGTAGATCACTTATTTTTATTATGTTACTATCAAGGTGTAACTTAATGCGCAAAACAGAGGACGTGCTCTGTTCTGGCATTCTGGATACCCAACTTCTAACGCTTCCCAACTACAGTACAAGGCTCTAAAAAATATAATTTTTATATAGAAATTAGATTAATGAATTCTCTACTTGTTTCACAATTGTGACCAAAAACATAAAAATCATCTACTACCCCTAAATCACACCTGAGCTGCAATATGCCCCAATCTACACCCCTGACAGACAGCGGGGTTCCCGACTCTGCTATGCACAAACCCCAGGGCCAAAAATTTTGAGAAAAATACAAAAGATAGGCCTTGTCATCTGCTACAATTTTTCTTTTGGGCAGACCCACAGGAAAAATCGTTTCAGGGGTCTAAACTGCACAAACAGCCACGCTGGGCGAATTGATCTACTGGCAGACAACAGGAACTCTCTAATTGGAGAATCTAATTGCTAATTTCCACCAATCCTTGGGCTAAGAGCCATAATACAGCAAAAATAAGAGGGATTTGGGATGAGAGAGAGTTACCTAAGGGATTCCCTTGGGATCACCCCTCTTCTTCCTTTTCTTCTCCTTCCTTCCTTTCTTCTCCTTCCTTCTCACTTTCTTCTAGCACCAAGGGACAGCAATGGAGGGGTGGGAAAGTGGCGCACAAGGGGGAGGAAGGGGGGTGGCGGCTGTGGGAAAGGGGGAGAGGGGTGGTGCGGCCATATAGGGGGTGGCTAGGGCAAAGGGGGGAGAGGGTGCGGCCACCCCCTTGGGCCCCCTAGCCCAAGGTGGCAAGCCCACCCTCCCTAACCTATTTTTTTATATTAAATTATATTTCTATCTTTTTCTCAATTTATTACTAGCCACAACCACCAGTTCCTTCATGTCTCAGTTGTTGCCGGAGCCTACACTCACTACTATCATGCAGGGCTGGTGTTCCTGGACTAGGTCCTAACCAAAAACAGGGAATAATAAAAGCCTTTAGGTTGCAACAGTGCAACACTAGCAAGACATATAAAGCAAGTGATTGCGGTTGTTACATACTGCCGGGGAGAACTTGGCAAGCAATTGGCTGCTTTTTTTAGGGAAAATTGGCTGCAATTGTTATACATAGCCATGCACATCATATGTGAGCTACATTGCTGACTCTGACGTCGACTTGTGAGCTACACTGCTCGTTCTGACAGTGCAACTGTTATGGCCTAGGATCCGACGATGTACTTAGTAGGCTCATGAACAGGACCGTGGGGGTGCGTGCGACCATGAGCGATGCACATGCGTCTTGTAGCACACTACAAATATGGATCGTTTGGTAGCATATCACAGATTAAGAATATAATAATTAGTTTCCTTAGTATTTAGGCTTATTTCCTTTTAAATTTATTCTATGAATTAGAGATAAGTTTTCTATTATTATGATTAGCTTTCTTAGTACAGAGATAAGTTTCTTAGGGGTCAACTTTAGCCATTTCTATAAAAAAAGACAACATTATATCTACTATCATTAAGCAATGAATAAACAAAGTTTTTAGTTTCTTTCTTCAATCAAGCCTCAGAGCCTCTACCACATCAGGGAAGAGCCCTACTGGTGGCTAGATAAGGGCAAGCATTCTACCCTCGATCCTCGGATCCGTACCACAATATTTGGTATCAAAGCCACTCACCATCGCTTCCAATGTTGAATTATCTCCCTTGGATATGTTGATGGCTAGCAACGAGAAAACGATATCCTTATTTGACAACATGATGACCAATTTGGAGAAGGCTATGGAGTTAGTCGACAAGCTGAAGGAGCAGGAAGAGGCGTCGCGTGCCATTTCAATAGCTGCGCTGCCACCACCTTCCCTGGTGCCGGCTTTGGCACTGGCTACGTTGTTGCCTTCACCAATAGTGACTCCTCTTCAGGCTTCACCTTTGGTGCCTTTGCCAAGGAGAAAGGTTGTCCCTGTCCAACGTTAGTCTTCTCCATATGGTCGACCGACATTGTGCCTGCGCAAGTGTGGAGCACAACAGTTACTATGTGGGAGTTAGCGACATTGCCCTACGTTGATTACCCTTGCCACCGATGACTACTACGACGTCAACTGACGATGGAGGGTTGCTATCCTCATTGTTGTTCATGGGGCTTCATGGATCTTCTTTCATACGACACGATGTCATCATCGTGCCCTCTCATCAACTTGGGGTTATGAAGGACTTCAACCATGGCCACCACCTAACAGCTCGAGGATGAGCTGTCTAGCTGCGAAGAGTGTAATATTATAGCCTAAGATCCCGGCAATGCACTCAGCAGGCTCACGATCAATACTTGTGGGGGGTACTATAGCAACCATGAATAGTACACACATGAGGTACTATAGCGTGCTACGAATATGGATGGCTTAGTAGCGTATCGTAAATTAGGAATATAATAATTAGTTTTCTTAGTATTTGGGCTTATTTTCTATTAGATTTATTCTATATATTAGAGATAAGATTTCTATTATTGTGATTAGTTTTCTTAGTATAGAAATAAGTTTCTTAGGGGCCAAGTTTAGCTATCTCTATAAAAGGGACATCATTTTATCTATTATCATTAAGTAATGAATAAACAAAGTTTCTAATCTCTCTCTTCTTCAATCAAGCTTCAGAGCCTCTCTACCACATCAGGGAAGAGCCTTGTCGGTGATTAGATGAGGGTGAGCGCCCTACCCTCGGTTCTCGGACCCGTACCACAATAGTGACTGCTACTCGTGGCCCGTACATTGTTTCTCAAAACAACGGGGTGGGTTCTTTTGGCTTGTGGCTTTTAACTTATGATTTTTGAATTTTGGTTGTTCGCGAGAGGTAGTACTAAGAGAGAAAAGGTCATATATGATTTTGGCAGGTACAACTGAACTCGATACAGTGTATACTATAATCTAATTGTAGACTCTGTCTTGAAAAGACGCACCATTTAAAAGCTAGTTACTGTAGTAAAAGAAACCAAAGCCAAAGCCAAAGTCAAAGTGGAAAAGAACCCACCTGTTATCTCCAATGCCTCTTCTTATGCTCTTCGTCGTGGCTGTGTTCCTAGCCTTCTTGTTGCCGCTCGAGAGCCACTATGCCGGCAACACCAAGAACCTGCACTCGGTTGTCCTCGTGCTGGGCTACGGGTCCAACGAGCTCCATGCGCAACTGATAGCGGTGTACAAGCCTTCAGCACCTAGCTACGGCACATGGAAGGGGAAGTGGTGATTCACATTGTGGCCGATCAGCCACACGGCGGTGCATGACCCCCGCTAGCGCCAGGCATCGTGCTTCGTTGACTAAATGAGGCTCGTCTATAACACCGTCATTGACACTACGGCAACACGGCCAGCATCGTGACCCAAGTCTCGTTCTTCAGCTCCACACCAGCTTGATTGTAGGTGTAGACCTACATACACCATAGTGGGGGCACGTGCTCCCACTTAATTTTTTAAATTACATATAAATCTTTTATAATTACAAAGAACACATTGTAGTTCTTAGAATTTGCAAAGAGAGTGACCCCACTAAAATTTTGTACTGGATCCGCACCTGCTTGATTGGGTGAGCCCACCACCGCACACTTGCGATATAAGCATCTGCAGTGGCGCTATACGTTGTTGCACTGACAAAAATGTAAGTTTCGGTTAGTCCCTCATCTCCTTCCTCTGCTTTGGTCTCTACGTATCTCCTCGCAACTTGCCGACTCATTCGCCTCCTCTACTTTTCGGGTGGTAAACAGCAACGACAATACGCCGAAGGAGCAAATCGCCGAAATCCGGAACAACCGAGACAGGGAAAAATACATAATTTTGGTTGGTGCAACAATCGCACATTTTTTGACGTTTTTCCTTCTACATATATAGTGTTGTAATATTTGCGGTATAAACATAAATACTAATATAATTCCAATATAATTATGTAAACAAAGAAATGATATGTATCCACAAATAAATGGCATAACAAGTATGTAATCACATGAATTGAACATATCATTCAAGATATGACTCATATTCAATAACAGAAGCAGCTTTCCAAAATTGAATATGTATGACAATGTATAGAACATGTACCAATTAAGACTAGCAACAAGCTCAAGTTTTAATTAATGATTGGTGCTCTCAGGTTGTAGGGTTACACAAGATTAGCTCTTGGCCATCCCGTTACTATAATCATATACTCTTCATTAATTGGTTATATCGAAAATGATTTCAAACTTTGAGCTCTAGATTTAAAGTCTATCTCCTCACAGTCCAAACACATGCATTCGGCCAGCAGGGCAAAAGCCAAGGATATCACTAGACTAGAATCAACTTAGCAACTTATGAGTTGGTTTTATCACAGATTGACCAAAGTTAATTTACCAAGTATAAATTTTAACTTCTACATGCAATCCATAATAAATTGCTACAATCCAATGACTACAATAGCAGAATGGCATGAGACTGATATATTAATACATGTCTAAAGATTGATAAGCAAGGCTCAATTATTCAGACACAACAACAACAAAGGAAATAAAATCTTAGAGCTCAAAGGTGAAATCAACCAATTTCAGTATATGAATTATATCATCATCGAGCATCACAATCCCACAGCCCACTAAATCTTTGCAATCACAGTATATATATATGAACAATCCTCAAATTGCAAAGAACTGAAAACTGTATACTCACAAAACTGGTGATATTCGAAATCACCACAAAGATCACGAAGCTAGGCACGCTGGGTAGCGCTGTCCCAGAAAACCTATTGCCCCTCCACACCACCGTGAGAGAGGTCAATAAGCAACGGAGATACAAAGCCCTCTTCGCCGCAGTGCATACACACACACACACACTGCAACGAAGTCGAGGTTAGGGAATGCCGCACAAGTCCACGGCAGGGGTCAGCTGAACCTTGCCATCGAGCACCGAGGAGTACGAATATGCCACACACCAGAGCCAACACAGGAAAACAAAGTGAAGAGAGGAAGTACAGAGCTCCTTGTTTTTGGATGCACTTTCCGAAGAAGAGCCAACCTCTACTTATAGCTAGAAGAGAGAGGAGGGGTTGCGCGGTGGCCTCCAACGGCCGGGGCCAAAACCCCGCACCTGCCGCCTACGCCATCCGTCTCCATCGCCTCCACCCGCACACAAACCGGATCTAGACTGAGCCAAGCACGGGAGAAGACCGGGCCTCACGGGAGAAGACCGAGCTGTGCAGGAGAGCGAGCCAGCGGGAGGACCGGGCCACCGATTGGGGACTGCTGCCAGGCGTGCTGTCGCCAGATCTGTAGCCGCCGGAGTCCGCTCCCCGCGTCGCTGCCTTTTCCGCCCTTGCCACCACCTCCCTCAAAGCCCCTCCTATCCGATCGGGTCAAGACAGAGAGAGGAGCAAAGCTCCTCCTCTTAACTCACGCCCGGCCCATTGACAGGTGGGCCCATTCTTCTCTTTTTTTCCCTTTTAGCAAATGGGAAATTCCACTTTTGCCCTTGGCATATACAATAGTCCCCACCAATTTACCAATTGATAAACGATGCTCAAAGTCTTGTTTAATATACAACTGTTTGACGATGAGTACCTGTCGGGTTTGAGCCCAAAGTCTAGTAATAAAGACTACGACTCTGCACAGACAAAAGAGGACTTTCCCTTGATCCAATGCCTTGGTGTGAGAGTTTTTGCCTAAGTCACACTCTGTACATGGCGGCTTGCCCTTTTCCCTCTCGGGTTGGGACGTTACGGTTATGTCCCCATATCTAGCTCATGAGTACTTTAAGAAAGTATACCCTTAACTTTCTTTGATCGCGACCTCACGATCGTACTCACGTAGGTGAATTCTCTAGGGAATCCTGTAGGATGATTCCCGAAGTCATATAGACATCGAATTCATTAGGAGCTATTGCTCAACCTGCCATACAGACAGAGCACTGCAGCTAATGGGACCCTTTAGATATGCTCTCTAATCCCACACAGTTTGTTGTCCTAGAACCTAGTTCACGGGATCTCCGATCTTCTAGGATAGGTTACCACCAATGTGAGCCTTTACACGGGTATGAGTCTCATTCCCTTAGACGCTACCAGGATGACCTTCCGCGTCAATCCTTTAGTGAAAGGATCTGTCAAGTTCCTTTCAGACTAGATGTATTCAACAGAAATCACACCCGTTTCGCTAGCATGCTTGATCAACTTAAGTCGTCGCTTTATATGTTTTGAGGACTTCATATTGTCCTTCCTACTCTTCGCCTTAACCAGAACGGTTTAGTTATCACAGTAGGTCAATATAGTTGGAATTAGCTTTTTCAGAATCGGTAGGTCAGAAAGGAGTTCTCTAATCCATTCTACCTCTATAGCCGCTGAGTCAAGAGCTACTAGCTCAGTCTCCATAGTGGACCATGTAAGGATAGTCTGTTTGGAAGACTTCCACGAAACGGCCCCACCTGCTAGAGTGAACACGTAGCCACTCGTAGCCTTCATGTCATCCGAGTTACTGATCCAGTTAGAATCATTGAATCCCTCTAAGACCGCCGGATGACCACAATAGTGTATTCCTAAATTAGAGGTTCCTTTTAGGTATCTAAGTACTCTCTCTAGTGCTATCCAATGATCATATCCTGGATTGGACATATAACAACTCAATCTGCTCACAGCATAAGAGATGTCTGGCCTCGTTGCATTAGTCAGATACATCAAGGATCCGATAATTTGTGAATACCTCAATTGATCTTTTCCATGTCCAGTGTTTTTATGGAGCTTAGCATTTGGATCATAGGGTGTTGTTGCTGGCTTACAGTCCATGAATCTAAATCTGGTTAGGACCTTATCCACATAATGGGATTGTGACAGAGTAATCCCATTCTCACCCTTTATAAGCTTGATGTTTAAAATAACATCCGCTTCACCCAGATCTTTCATATCAAAGTTCTAAGAGAGAAAAGACTTTATTTTATTGATTGCATCCATGTTAGTCCCGAAAAGCAATATTGTAACATCCCAAAAATATTAGGGACTATTGTATTTGCAAATTAATGAACATATTTCTTATTTGTGGTGTGTTTCAAAAATTTTTTTATTTGAGTTCTTGATTTGAAGTTTCAGGCGGCAAAAATTTAATTAAGAAAGAACAAAACTTCAAAAGGAGAATCAAGATTTTAAAATCAAAATCGCAATCCAAATTCTCCTATCCTCTTTATGGATTCTAAATCTAAAATTTTGGGACATCTAGAAATTCTTAACTGAAGCAGGTAAATCTTAGTTCAAGTATCTTGAAAATAAACTTTTAAAACACCAAAGTTCAAATAAAAATTTAACTTTATCATTTAAATTCTTTGGCATCAAATTAGTTTAGCAAAGGAATTAAATTATGAAAAATCCCCTTTGGGCCTCGGCCCCGCCTTTTTCAGGCCCACTTGGCCCACCCGGGCACCTCTTCCTTTTCCCGATCCCTTCTCCCCACTCGGCTCCTTTTTCCAGCACCGCCATCAGGCCTTCTCTCTCCCTTTCATTTCTTTCTCCGCCGCCCTGCGCTTTCTTCTCCTTCTTCCCCGGCCCGCTCGGTTCTCCCCTCCAGCCCAGCGCAGCTCTGCGGCGCCCGTCTCCTCTCTTCACCTCTGCGTTGCCACACCCGGCTCCGCCCCAGCCCAGCCCCTTTGCTTCGCCTCCACCAGTGGCCCAATCCCCAAGCGCTGCGCAGCAGTTCCGGCCTGCCCCAACATCCTCCCTTGCCGCATGACAAACCGCTTCGCCCCAGGTTGCGCGTCGCCCCTGGTTTCCCTGTCGCCTCAAGCCAGTAGCACCTAGTCGCTGGCCTCGCCTAGCTGCCGCCCTTCCCTACTTCAGCCGTGTCTGGATTCAATGCGTAGCTAGCCTAGCGCCGTCCTCCTCACCGGCCTCCTATCTTCAATGCCGCACCCGACGCTGCACGTCACCCCGCTCGAGCTAGCTACTCCCCGTCATTACTCCTCAGCGACCCCTACGCATCACCCGCCGAGCTAGGCTCTGAGCCTTGCACCTACACCATCACCCTGACATTACTCCGCGTCTTCATTGAGCTCCAACGACCACCTCCCCTCCGTTGCCTATAAAGGAGCTCGAGACCCCGGTTCCTTCCCATGCCCTTCCTTCTCTTATTCACAAACTCAAGCATCGGCTTCCCCTTTTTCTTTTGGAGATTACTCTGCCGCCACGGGATTCTTCTCCTCGTCGCTTGCTCTCTGGCCAAGTTCCAGCGTCTGGAGCTCCCCTTGGCTGGCCTAAGCATACTCCAACCGCCGGGTCCCTCAACGGCCACAACTCGCCCTCGGGAGTCGCCCAGCACCGCTGTCAGTACCGTCTCCACCCCTCCTTGCAGCCCCTCCGGCCAAGCCATCGCCTTGAGTAAGATTTCCCTTGCCCCCTCCTGCTAATGCCCCGCTAATTTCCCTTCCCCCTCTCCGGTTGCCGCAGCCCTGGGAATCCCTTGCTCTGGCCGCTTCCAGCCACACCGCGCTGTGCTCAGTGCCGCCACCGTGCCTTGCTCCCTCAAACGTCCCCGAGTCTTTGTCTTGCCGACCACCACCGCCTCCCCACCAGCCGTGCACCAGGTTCCCCATGCTCAGCCCTTGTCTTCACTGGTGCCCCGCTCCTCTGCTCTCTTTCACGGTTCTCCCTCTCTCTATCTATGACAGGTGGGTCCCGCTGAAGATTTATGTCTGGGAGATAGCACTAGCCGTATGTCATCCAATACCAGAATGTGAAAATTAAAGCTGCAGTTTATTCTGTAAAATAAATGGATGAAGCATGTTATGTGATTTTCTTTTGAGGTAAGAATGTGCTATTGAAATCAAGTAGATATGCTCGTGTCAACCAAATGCAAACTGATCCTTGTATAAAAATTGATCAAGGAAAAGACCACATTTTCCAATTAACTGCATATTCCTACTATCTGATCATTAAAAGAGCAATAATAACAATGGATATTCTGAGCTAAGAATGTTAAGAAAGCAACCCTAAAAATATTATCAGATTAAGAACTTGCTTGAGAAATTTAAAAAGAAAATGAAATCGCTTGTCATCTCGAAGCAAGATTTACCATTTCTCGTCACTGCTAATTTATCATCAAGTGCTAGTCCAAAGAACTCAATATCAAACCTACCACAAACTCAAGCAATCCGCCTAATACCCATTTTGTCTTCTTCCTTGAAATTAAATCTACTAATGCGAATAAAGCTCATTAATTTACAATCTGATGCATAAAATATTAACACACAAATTGTTTCTTTGCTAAAACCAATAAGACTTCCTTTTTGTTTGTAAATAGCATAATTATAAATCCAATCTTCAATGTCATCTATAAGATGCAAAGATTCAACCATCTTTTGGCATAAGAAACTATTAAACTGAAATAAATGAGCAGTGCTCTCTACCTCGACTAAATTGTCTTGGAATAATCCCATTAATCAACCTAAGTCCAAATCTTACAAGATTAAAGCATAAAGTGTCATTCCTCGAGTAATTATCACCCATGACTAAAAAGCTTGCTAAAACATAGCTTTGCATCCAAAATAATCCAATCATCCTCCAGTGATTAAGAATAATTAAAGTGTGCAAGTTCATCAACTCAAACTTGTTAATTCATAACTCACACCTTAATTAATTAAAACCTTCAATCATCTGTAATGGATTTATTAATCATCACAGCAAACAACCCTGCTCCTAATCATAATTGGATAAATAACCAACTCCAAACTATAACTAAAATCGGGAAAAATACTTAAATTTAAGTATCTGGCAAATCACCTCCTCGGGCAATCTTTCTAAAGATACCCATAACTCCAATCTAACTCTTGGAACTTCCTTGATAAATATAAAATATTATAAAGGAAGTTATCAAGAAAAGACCAAGCCCTTTATCTTGAACCCGGCAGAAGAATCCTGCGGGTAATCCTTTATTCAACTTCTTTCTGTTTCTTAAAATTTTCCCTCACGGAAAAGCTATCTAACCAATTCCTTCCTTCACTCAAATCCGTTCCCATCCCTCCCTCTCTGCTATCAATTTATAAGCAACATAACATGAGTTCAATTAATTTAAACTAGACTTTTGCAGCTATTTGGATTTATTTGGTTTTCTGTTTTGTTGCCGCGTATTATAAGCTGCAGTCTGAAGACGACAAGCTCAAGCGGATTCAAATTACGATGGAAGGAGAATTCAAGATTTATACAACTGACTGGTTAAGCAGGCTTTGCAATAAATCAAGGCCGCGGTAAATAATCAAGGCAAGTCATCACTTTGATCATATTGATCCTACGTTTTACAAAAATTATGTTCTTTTAAATTATCAAAATGCATGCTTACTTTGTTATGCAAATTTATGTCAAATGTAAGGTACATATTGCCCCTTTTATGCTGCCAGTATTATTATGACACTCTTTACCGCTTGATTCAACTAATTCCTTGTCACCCTAGATATTATTGGTATCTTTACTAGCTAAGTCATTTTTACTGCTAAGTGAGTCTAAAGCTAGGGCATTCAATTGTCCGGCTCATCATTACTTCAAACATGTGAAAATTGTTTTGGGCAGTCATTGGATGTAGATGACTGATAATTTGGTACAGTTTATCTTCTCAAAACCTCAAAACTTGCTTTACCTGTCTAGGCGGTTTGTGAGAGTGGCTAGTGGATGTAACAATTGGGGCCGTGGTAAGTACAGCCTGCACGAATTAAGGATTTAATCCTGTATGACCTCTCAATGTAAAACAGAACAAACCACAAGCTGGCAAAGTGTAGGCTTGGCTGAATAATTTACTAGACCCTTGAAGGCATCTCACAGGTCAGTCAGGTGTATGGTGGGGGTGCAGGAGACCAAAGAAGGTTATGCTTGAAGGGACATCGAGTAAAGGTGATGTGCGACGTATAGGGTAACGTTGTGAAAGAAGTATCCAGCTGTGCAGCTGCTTTGAGTGACATCCCACACAACATATGGGTTTAACACCATGGGAGTGAGATGCTTAGAGGGAAAGGTATTGTAAAGACCAAGTGATGATCTCTCAATCTATGTGACTAAGGAATCACATAGGTCAGTCGGGTTGATTATCTCTTGTGGGTACAGTTGTACAAACTCTGCAGAATCTAATAACTATTCAAATAGCCGTTTCTACAGTCAAGGGCGGACATGGAACCATCCTCGAGTTAGTTCTATTTCAAAAACCTTTTGTGGGCGGGATAAAAATCTTTCAGAGAGAGGTACTCTGGCTTTAGTTTTTCCTGAACGGACGTACTCCAGTGGCTATAAAAATCTAGCATTGGTGGAGGTAACCATACACTGTAAAAGGTGGATGTAGCCTGCACTATTATTACTATTGCATTTCTCTCTTTACCACTTACATTTTGGTTAAAATCACTAAGTCACAGGAATTTTATTTATGACATTTGGAATTGCTGCTTTAGCAAAGAAAATGACCTCAAGCCTCCCTTCACAGGCTTGCATGTAATAGTTATTAATGTTGCATTCTGTGTGGTGGTTTGCTGAGTACTTTTGTGCTCACTATTGCTTAATTACGATCCTCCAGTTAGTCAAGAATAAGAAGAAGAGGACCTGCAGTACTTCAAAAGGGTTGACAGAGCTGGTATCCATGAAGGTCAAGAACTAGGTCGCGAAACCCCAGTTGGCTGCCTGTGGGCAAGTCCTGAGAGTCCCACTTGTGTGAGTATTTCCGCTGCTGCACTCTCTGTTTTTCGGCTCAATCGGCCATGTAAGTTATTACTGTATAAAATATGCTTCCGCCTAATATGTTTTTGATATACAGTGATGTATCTGTGAGCACTAGCTACTGATCCAGGGAATAAAGCAAAAATCACAGAGGGATTTGGAATAAATAATTCCGGTTCCGACAGAGCTGATATCAGAGCATATCGACTGTAGGTCATGACCTTAGTTAGCATAGCCGTTAGTTCGATAATTAGAATTACTTCTTTAAAACCCTATTTGTGAAAATATAAGCACTACTGCTTTATCTCACCCTTCCTAGAAAGTTTCTTCTTATCTAAATCTTGATCTTCCCTTATCTAAATCTTGTTTTGACCAAGATTTTAATTCTGAGAGCTCTCTTACCCCGAAATTCAAATTTTAAAATTTCAGGACGCCTTTCGAGAGTTTTTCCTAAAACCTCACCTTGGATCCTGAAGTGCAAGTGAAGGATGATGGATTCAAAGCCATTGTTTGGAAAAAGGCAAAGGTGCAAGTTTCTGGATAAGTATTGGTTGGATTAAGTCAACGACTAGAAAAGAGCTTTTGAGAAAGAGATGATTGGATCAACTTAATGCTTGGATTGGCTATGGATTGGATTTGCCAAATCAAGGAGAGGAAAGAAATGACATATGTCACAACCTCTGAGATAAGTGCACACCCTGAAAGATTTATGTCAGAACTTGGAAGGACAATGATATAAGTTCTCGGTTGGAGAAAAATAGATAGACCAATTTAAGCGATTGGATTGGCTAGACCTTAGCCAAGTTAAATAAGTGGATTGAATCGAGTTCATTCGGATTTCTAGTCAATATATGGACCAAATTTTGGAGAATTTATATCTATTCTTATAAGGATGGAATGGAAGTAAATATCAGATCTTAAAGAGCTAATGATATGAATTCTCAAGTAGAGAAAGATAGCTAAGATCAAATTAAAACTTGGATTTACTAGACATTAGCTGAGATAAATGGATGGAATTAAGGTTCATTTGGATTTCTAGACAATATATCTGCAGATCTCGGTGGACTTACATCAATTATTATCAGGTCTGAATGGAAGAAAATGATTGGACTCAAATAATTGGATTGATTAAGGAAAATCAGCTAATTTAAATACTTGGAATGGAGCAATAGATGAATTGGATTGGATAAACAAGCAAGCTGATTGAATTTCCTAAGGAAAGGAAGTGTAATCATGATTGATGGATGATAAGGATTTCAGAGGCATGCATAAATATGGGAATATCAGGATAAAGCTGAATATCAAAAGGGCTATTGGAATTAAAAGGATAGCACTAATTTTGGATTATGAGTTGCCTGACGCCCTTGTTTCAGGTGGATAAGAATCTGATTTAAATACTCTAATTTATTAAGGAAATAGGTCACTAGGATGGATAATTGGTGGATTTATTCATGGATTGAATTAATTAAGTAGATGAACTGATTTGATTCCAGAGAAAAATTTCAGATGGTGAGAATTGGATTACTTAATGAGCAGATCATAATTATGCAACAACTGTGGAGAAGCTTGGATTGGTTACATAAGTAGACCAATTGGATTCCACCAATAAGGAAGAATATAACTATGGATATCACTTTGCAACCTTGGTAGGCAAGATAAAATTTGGATGAATACATACATGAGAGGATAATAAAATATAGCTGATTACTAGAGGAATTGCTGGATTATCTAGGTAATTGAGAAGAATGAGTAATAACCTTCGGATTTTAGATTTGGTTACCGATGGATAATTAATACCAAGGCAATAACTTGGAAGGAAAATTTTGGATGATAAGATTTGAATACTTGAGGAATCAACCATGATTGTGCATCAATAGTAGAAAAGTTTGGATTATTGAGGAACCATGATACGAATGATGGATTGATATAATATCATTAAGAAATATGAAGTTGGGTGGAATTACCAACATCGAAATTCTAATGTTTGATGAAATTTGGATTTATAGGAGCAAGGTAATCATAAATTAATGGAGTTGAGTGGATTGATCACTAGCAAAATTTGGAATTGTAGCCTTTGGTAAAATTTGGATTTATAAGAGCTAGTTGATCATGAATTAATGAGGTTGGAAGTTCATAAGGATAAATAACCCTGATTTGATTATTAAAACCTTGGATAATGCAATTTATATGCTCGGTGGATCAGATAAATAATCACATCTATTGATTAATGGTTTTTAGACAAGATAGAAAGAGAAAGCTAGGATTTAATCAAGGAAGAATAAGGTCATGGATTATAAGCCTGAAATGAAGAACTATGATTCATAGATTGGTATTAAAGAAAGATGGAGTATCTTTGCAATAAGAGATTTTTGTTTTCCCCAGCCCCGATAAGATTTAGTGTTGAGAACCCTGTGCCCTCTTTTGTGTGTCGCCTCGCAAGACGTTGCTTCTTTGTAAACTTTTATTTGGCTCTGTGCGTTGCCTTCTTGCTCTCAGGCATCGAATTTTGCAATCACAGGAAAAGCTTGTTTATAAAAATTTGGTGGTTTTGTGTGGCTGGAGTGTTGCCCCAATTCTCTAGGTGCGCTCTCTTTAATTAGATTAGAAAGTCTTATTTGTGCGAATCTCTTCATACCTCATGCTGTTTCCCTCTCACCTTATTGCTGAAAACCTTGTCAGGCCTTCAAGCAAGAAATGGCTGGTGACCAAGCCGAGTTGATCAAAGCTCGAAAACCCGAAGAAAACAGTACCTCAATGAAGGACAACGGTGTAACATCCTGATTTTTGGGAATTTTTAAAACCTTAAATTTAAAAATAAATTTTCTGGAATTTTTCTGAATTTAAATAAAGTTTCAATTGAATTTTTTAAATTTTTTAAATAATTTAATATGATTAAATTATACTTCAACATTATCTGAAAATATTTTAATTAAGTTCCTCAAGTCACAAGAAATTTTCTGGAATTTTCCTGAAATTAAATTGAGCTTCAAATGAATTTTAGAATTTTAAATGATTTAATCTGATTAAAATAAACATCAACATAAGTTGAAATATTTGATCCTACGTTTTACAAAAATTGATCCTACGTTTTACAAAAATTATGTTCTTTTAAATTATCAAAATGCATGCTTACTTTGTTATGCAAATTTATGTCAAATGTAAGGTAGATATTGCCCCTTTTATGCTACCAGTATTATTATGACACTCTTTACCGCTTGATTCAACTAATTCCTTGTCACCCTTGATATTATTGGTATCTTTACTAGCTAAGTCATTTTTACTGCCAAGTGAGTCTAAAGCTAAGGCATTCAATTGTCCAGCTCATCATTACTTCAAACATGTGAAAATTATTTTGGGCAGTCATTGGATGTAGATAACTGATAATTTGGTACAGCTTATCTTCTCAAAACGTCAAAACTTACTTTACCTGTCTGGGCGGTTTGTGAGAGTGGCTGGTGGATGTAACAATTGGGGTCGTGGTAAGTACCGCCTGGACGAATTAAGGACTTAATTCTGTATGACCTCTCCATGTAAAACAGTACAAACCACAAGTTGGCAAAGTGTAGGCTTGGCTGAATAATTTACTAGACCCTTGAAGGCATCTCACAGGTCAGTCAGGTGTATGGTGGGGGTACAGGAGATCAAAGAAGGTTCTGCTTGAAGGGACACCGAGTAAAGGTGATGTGCGACGTATAGGGTGACGTTGTAGAAGAAGTATCCAGCTGCGCAGCCGCTATGAGTGACATCCCGCACAACCTATGGGTTCAACCCCATGGGGGGTGAGATGCTTAGGGGGAAAGGTATTGTAAAGGCCAAGTGATGATATCTCGATCTATGTGACTAAGGAATCACATAGGTCAGTCGGGTTGATTATCTCTTGTGGGTACAGTTGTACAAACTCTGCAGAGTCTAATAACTATTCAAATAGCCGTGCCCACGGTCAAGGGCGGACATGGAACCATCCTTGAGTTAGTTCTATTTCAAAAACCTTTTGTGGGCGGGATAAAAATCTTTCAGAGAGAGGTACTCTGGCTTTAGTTTTTTCTAGACGGACGTACTCCAGTGGCTATAAAAATCTAGCATTGGTGGAGATAACCATACACTGTAAAAGGTGGATGTAGCCTGCGCTATTATTACTATTGTATTTCTCTTTTTACCACTTACATTTTGGTTAAAATCAATAAGTCATAGGAATTTTATTTATGATATTTGGAACTGCTGCTTTAGCAAAGAAAATGACCTCAAGCCTCCCTTCACAGGCTTGCATGTAATAGTTATTAATGTTGCATTCTGTGTGATGGCTTGCTGAGTACTTTTATGCTCACTGTTGCTTAATTTCCATTCTCCAGTTAGTCAGGAATAAGAAAAAGAGGACCTGTAGTACTTCAAAAGGGTCGACAGAGCCGGTATCCATGAAGGTCAAGAACTAGGTCGCGAAACCCCAGTTGGCTGCATGTGGGCAAGTCCTGAGGGTCCCACTTGTGTGAAGATTTCCGCTGCTGCACTCTCTGTTTTTCAGCCCAATCGGCCCAAGTAAGTTATTACTGTATAAGATATGCTTCCACTTAATATGTTTTTGATATACAATGATGTATCTGTGAGCACTAGCTGCTGATCCAGGGAATAGTGCATAAATCATAGTGGGATTTGGAATAAATAATTCCAGTTCCGACAGAACTAGTATCAGAGCATATCGACTGTTGGTCGTGACCTTAGTTAGCATGGTCGTTAGTTTGATCTTGTGCAGAAATCATAAGATGGCTAACAGACGAGCTAAGACTGAGTTATGTGCATCCTCTCACCGCATCATTTTAGGGA
Organism: Melocanna baccifera; assembly: GCA_036346265.1. Classification (NCBI taxonomy): domain Eukaryota; kingdom Viridiplantae; phylum Streptophyta; class Magnoliopsida; order Poales; family Poaceae; genus Melocanna; species Melocanna baccifera. The sequence goes on from CM070710.1 coordinate 3,321,185, forward strand.
TTTCCAACGGAAACGCCGGAGGATTTGAAATGACCCAAAAGAGTTTGAGATCGGTCAGCCATAATTTTGTCTTAGTCTGCCACAGTTTGAAGTTCGCACCGTCGAACACTTCCGTCTTAACGACATCGGATGATGAAGCTATTACTTTGAAACTAGGTTTTCTGGATTGTTGTAATATTTGCGGTATAAGCATAAATACTAATATAATTCCAATATAATTATGTAAACAAAGAAATGATATGTATCCACAAATAAATGACATAACAAGTATGTAATCATACGATCAAAACCCTCGTGATAATCACATAGTGCTTTCCATACCTCATATGCAGATTTAAGATGCACAACACGATCAAAATCACTCCTTCCTAGTCCTTGAATTATCAGGTTCCTCGCCCTGCTATTAGCCTCCACTTGTGCCATGTTCATTGCTATCACATCATCGTTCTCAGGTACTTGATAAGACTTGTAGAACTTCTCCCATATTGCAAATCCTTGAGCTTGAATAAATGTCTCCATCTTCGCTTTCCAATTCTGAAAATCAACACCATCGAAAACACAAGGTTTTGTGGAATATCTATCCGTCGACATGTTTTCTAATTACCGGTTAAGATTAATTAGAAAAAAAACCTGCTCTGATACCACTTGTAGGATCGATTCACACTAAGATAGGCAATCAGAGGGGGAGTGAATGATTGCGGAAGCTAAAAATAAAATTTAAGATTCCCCCTAAACACAAAACCTATTTAAGCCTCTTTTAACGTTCTGGACAAAACACTGTATCCTTACTAAAACTGATCTCAATAAAAATCCGTAACTCCGATTTACCTTAAACTTTGTCAGAATAAACTAGAGAAAGTTATTGAACTAACCCAACTGGAAGTATGTCAATCAGAGGTCTAGAATTCGAGATATAAAATAAACAAGCTCACTGATATAGATAATGCCGAAAATTAATTAAGCTCTAATTAAGCAATTAAGCAAAAGAAACCGTAAGAAATTAATCAACTAAAACTTTCCAGATAAAGACAGCAGTCACAAATCACGTTGAATAAAAAACATATATGAAGCATGCATTACAAACAAGTCTTATGGCAATCAAGCTTTAACATTCATGCACATCATCTATTTGAATACTAGAAAAGCTCACGTTAGAAACATACCATGCATGCGTACACCCCCTTTGAGTTTTCTTGTGTCAGAACACGGAACCAGCCACCACCTCTTTTCTTTTTCTATCAAACACAGCTGCACCTCCTTTAATCTAGTTGTATACTTCCTTTTTCTTTTTCTACCGAGAAACAAGTTGTATACTTCCTTTTTCTTTTTCTACCGAGAAAACAAGACTCCTCAAAAACAAATCGCCGAGCTGCTCCTTTTCTTCAAATTCCCAGCATCGCTAACGTGAAATAATCTCGTCGAAAAAATCAATTAAGCCACAAACAGCCGCCTGTATCTTATCCTCACGGCGCACGTCTCGACCAGGCAATCTCACCAAAAAATCACGTAGTAACCAAACCATGCAATCATAAAGAACGTGATTAGCTCACCTTTGACGTATACTCACAGCTACAGTCCTCCAAAAAAATTAGCAGCCGCCCTCTTGATTTTCTTCAAAAACTACTGCCTCCAAAATTGCCGTCGGACGGACAGCTCGCACCGAGGCAACAACGACGACGTGATTGCTCGTGTCCGTGAAAAAGATCGATGGAGACGCTGTCAACTTCAGAATTGCCGGCACCCTTTGAACGCTCGCAATGCTCGGAAATTACCACCACGCACAAACCGAACAGCCGGTGAAGCACTTTTTCTTTCCAAAAAATCCGGCCGAACAAAAGCCGAACACTTCTTTTTTTTTTCTCCAAAACGGCGCACATTACATTGGCTGGTAGCCAAGTTCTTATAGCACTCCCGAATCCAACTAACATATTCACATTCGGACTCCTACGCCAAGTCGTACACGACTCTCCTTTTATCAACTCATGGCACACTGATTTTAACTAACCACATCTCCTACAAATACGCGGCCATCACACCAAATACAACTCTAATCTGTATACAACTCGTATACGCGCTGTCCGGGCACATGCAGCCTTGCCGCTTGCCTCCGCTTCACATGCAGCCTTAGCCATGACGCATCTCCGCGCCTCCAGCGCTGCGTCATCTCCACGTGCATTGTTCTCTAGCCTGAACATCCCGCATGATATCTTTGACCGATAGGACCTCAGTTCCTCCCTGAACTTAGTCCCGAAACCTCAGTTCCACCCAAACCTAGTTTCTGTCCCGCCATCGACGATGTTCCGCCTCAAGCAACACCTGCACATGAATAAACAACCAACCATGTATGAGCACAAATCCACGACTTGACTCAAGTCAATCCACACAATACCTCACACGAGTGTATCATGCAATATACGACAATCCGTACACGCGAACGTCAATCCGTACACGCAACACACCATAAGTAAAATCATAACCAACGTTGTCAATTATTCATCACCTAACATATCCTAAACATGGCCACATGGTCTAACAATCTCCCCCTTGATGAATACATTGACAACATATTCAGTTAACATGACTTCCAACAAATTTAAGTGAAGAACTGAAGCCAAACTCTCAAACTTTCCCTCTCAACACAAGAAAAGCAATTTTAATTTCTCCAAAAACTCTCAAATTTCTCTCCCCCTTTGGCAATGTAATCATCAAGAAATTTCAGTAAGTAAGAATAAATCTAAGAAAGAGCAATGAGAGTAAAAATCTAGAAGCTTTGTAGATTATCCAAGTCATATTGCACTGGTTTAATAAAACAACCAAGTCATATTTTTGAGTAGAGCTATCTAGATCATTTAAATCCATATATCACATAGCATTGTCAAAACAAGTCCGTCAATATGATTAAGCGATTTATATCAATGACAGGCATCACAACAATAACCAGACTAATTATAAAGAGCACAATGAAATATCACAACGAAAAGTCAAAGCTTAAAAGTGAAGCAAACCTTAACTCTAGGCGGGCTAGCAGTCTCATGTAACACTTATTGCTCTACACTCAATTCTTAGGCATGTGGTATGCTTGTAGCATACTTTTTTTCACAATACTTTACTTTTTTTCCTTTTTTTGTGATGGTGGCATACTTGAAGCATACTTCTTTTCAATTCTATTTTTGTTTATAAATACCTTTTTTAATAACATGCCAAATTGAGTGATTATAAAAATTGACACATGAAACATGCGAGCCTCATAGCCAAGAGTTAAAATAAGACTCACAATCAAGCTAATTCTTTTTGATGAACATCGCAAAGTAATAAATATAATCAATCTAGTCAAAGTATTTCACCATGTCACGCTTTTAATTCAAATGTAGAAAATTAATTATAACCAGTCATGATCAATGCTACACAGCATATGAATAAATATGATAAAGGGAGCTCTACTACTCAAATGGTTTCAATGACTTAGACTTGATGAGTTATTTGATAAGGATAATAAACAAAACTTCTGAAATTTTAAACAACAAGCTCCCCCTCAGAATAATCTCATAAGCTCCCCCTCAAAATAATCATATAGAGTGCAACACACCCAATTCACTTTGCAAACGAACAAACTGAGAAGTATCAAACGGTTTTATGAGAGTATAAATAATTTCAGAATCCAACTCCATAAGATAAAGGACAACATCACCTTTGCCACATGGTCTCTCAAAAAGTGAGATATCTTGGAAGCCATCAAAAAGAATAAAGAACTATTAAGTGTTCCAATTAAGCAATGATATAAAAAATCGAAACCCAATCAAGCGCATGTTCTCCATCCTTGTCAGCTATTCTTACATCACAGGAAATATTGATCTCACAGTACCGGGGTTAGTGAAATGAGATTTGGGAATCCAGTACTGAGATACACGATGTGGAGGAACAATAATAAAAATAGAACCAAAATCACGTGCATTTCGTTGATCAAAACGCCAAAAAGAACGTGAATTATTTGAATTAAATCCCAAACTAGCATGTGAAGCAGATTTAAAGTCATCATAAAAGTTCTCTAAAAATCTACCTTTTACATAAGTTCTAGAAACAAAAGATGATACATATTTTTGTCTCATTGTATTCAATCTTTCTCTCCTCTCTTTCTTAGAACGCCTAAAGCAAAATTCATGCAAGTGTCCATCTTTACCGCAATAACTGCACGTGTACTTAACTTTATATTTAACTTGAGAAGTAGAAACAACATTTGCATTCACTCGATTAGTAGATGACATCATACCAGCAGATTTAAAAACAGTTTTTTTCGGTTCAGATGTTACTTCAATTTTTTCAGGTTCAAGAAGCTTAACAACTTTAGGAGGATTATTCTTGGCATACTCAATACAATTAAATCCTAAACTCTGATTCTTCACACTTATTTTTGACTTTTCTAGAATCATATTCAAAATTTTCTTACCAAAAGAAAATCTCTCTAAAGTGTCCGTAAGATATTCATTTTCTTTAACCAAAGTGGGACAAGTTGAGCACTTAAAAAATTCATTCACAATATTCTTAGAAGCACTAGACTGAGCCAATCTTTCTTTTTCAACAAAATCATTAAGTTGTCTAGTCAATGCTTCTATCTCTATGTTAAGTTTAGGACAATTAGAACAAGAAGATATTTCATGATAAAGCATCTATTGAATTGTTTCCTGAGATGAATTAAGTCTAACTTCTAATAATTCACATATAGAACAAGTTTTAGAATGAACATTTGAATTACTTGATTCTAAACATGTAGAAGAACTAAACTTGAGCTTTTCAATTTCATCATTAGCATATTTTAATTTTTCATCACAAGTGTCATGTAACAATCTTAATACATCAAATTTAGCATTTACATCTCTAAGTTGCTCTAAAGTAGAAACATGCACATCCTTTAATGAAGTAAGCTCAGAATAAATTAAATCACATGATTTAAAAGAATCATCATCAGGAATTAAAGCTCTAAGTCTTGCAATTTCAGAATTTAGAGATTCAATCAAAATATCATGTTTCTTAATCTTTTTATCTTTCTTTTCTAGCAAAGTACCAAGTTTAGCAACAACTTTAGCTAAATCATCATAAGAAGGTTCTACCTCATTGTAGTTGTCGCTGTCAGGATCATCATTGTCGGTGGAGCTTCTGCTACTTGCCATTAGACAAAACCCAATTAAATCTTTCTTGCCTTTGGGAGCATCATCCTCGCTGTCCATGTTCACATCACTCAAATTAACTTGCTGAAGAGCCGAAAGAACACGATGCACCACTTTGCGATTTATATAGCCCTTTCTTTTGTTCTTCTTTTCTTTCTCCATCTCTTCTTCCTTCTCATTTTCTTCCTTTACAAATCTTTACCATGAGATATCTTCAGCAAGTACCGGGGTTAGTGAAATAAGATTTAGGAATCCAGTACTGAGATACACGATGTGGAGGAATAGTAACAAAACTAGAACCAAAATCACGTACATGTGGTCGATCAAAACGCCAAAAAGAACGTGAATTATTTGAATTAAATCCCAAACTAGCATGTGAATCAGATTTAAAGTTATCATAAAGATTCTCTAAAAACCTAGCTTTTGCATAAGTTTTAGGAACAAAAGAATGTGTATTTCTCAAATTATACCAAGCCTTAGCCTTTTCTTTCATTTGTTGTTTGGCTAGTCTAAAGCAAAATTACACAAGATGTCCATCTTTACCACAATGACTACAAGTGTACTTAACTTTATGTTTAACTTGAGAAGTAGAAGCAGCATTTGCATTCACTTGATTAGTAGATGACATAATACCAATAGACTTAAAAACAATGTGTTTTGGTTCAGATTCTACTTTAATTTTTCCAGGTTCAAGAAGCTTAACAATCTGAGCAGGATTATTCTTGGCATGCTCAATATAATTAAATCCTAGACCCCGATTCTTTACACTTACTTTTGACTTGTCTAGAATCATATTCAAAATTTTCTTGCCAAAAGAAAATCTCTCTAAAGTGTTCTTAAGATATTCATTTTGTTTAGCCAAGGTGAGATAAGTTGAGCACTTAAAAGATTCATTCACAAAATTCTTAGAAGCACTAGACTGAGCCAATCTTTCTTTTTCAACAAAATCATTAAGTTGTCTAGTCAAAGCTTCTATTTCTGTGTTAAGCTTAGAACAATTTGAACAAGAAGATATCTCATGATAAAGCATCTGTTGAATTGTTTCCTGAGATGAATTAAGTCTAGCTTCTAATAATTTACATTTAGAACAAGCTTTAGAATGAACATTTGAAATACTTGATTCTAAACATGTAGAAGGACTAAATTTGAGCTTTCCAATTTCATCATTAGCATATTTTAATTTTTCATCACAAGAGACATGTGACATTCTTAATTCATCAAATTTAGCATTTACATCTCTAAGTTGCTCTAAAGTAGAAGCATGCACATCCTTTAATGAAGTAAGCTCAGAATAAATTAAGTCACATGATTTGCAAGAATCATCATCAGGAATTAAAGCTCTAAGTCTTGCAATTTCAGAATTTAGAGATTCAATCAAAATATCATGTTTCTTAATCTTTTTATTTTTCTTTTCTAGCAAAGTACCAAGTTTAGCAACATTTTAGCTAAATCATCATAAGAAGGTTCTACCTCATTGTAGTTATCATTTGTCAAGATCATCACTTTGTCGGTGGAGCTTCGCTACTTGCCATTAGACACAATCCAATTAAATCTTTCTTGCCTTTGGGAGCATCATCCTCGCTGTCCGTGTCCACATCACTCAAATTAACTTGCTGAAGAGCCGAAAGAACACGATGCACCACCTTACGATTTATATAGCCCTTTCTTTTGTTCTTCTTTTCTTTCTCCATCTCTTCTTCCTTCTCATTTTCTTCCTTTACAAATCTTGCTAGAAACTTTGGACATTTGAGACGAATATGATTTAGATCACCACACTCATAGCACCTTTGAGGACCAAAATTTCCTCTCTTCCTTGATCTCACATTCTGCAACGCTTTTGTGAAGCGTGTAGAGATAAGTGCCAAATCATCTTCCAGGAGTTGTTCTAGCTGTTCATCGGTTAGTGAAGACAAAGAAGACAAAGCATAGCTAGTGGAAGAATTATCACCATTTGACTTACTAGATTGTGAAGCTAAAGCAATTGATTTATTACCATTATTTTTTCTAGCAAAAACATCTAATTCATGAGTTTTCAATTTAGAATAAAGCACATCTAATGTAAGTGTACTCATGACAGTAGATTCTCTAATAGATGTAACATTCATCTCCCATATAGACATATCTAATGCTCCAAGTAATTGACGTGCATTTTCGGCATCAGAATAAGTAACATTAACAGCACGTAGGTTACTAAGAATTTTATTAAAACGAGCAAAGAGATCATCTATTGATTCACCAGGTTTCATCTCAAAACGCATGTAATCCTTTTTGTACATTTCTTGACGTACCTCTTTAATAGTGGATGAACCCTCATGATAATCACATAATGCTTTCCATACCTCATATGCAGATTTAAGATGCACAACACGATCAAAATCACTCCTTCCTAGTCTTTGAATTATCAGGTTCCTCGCCTTGCTATTAGCCTCCACTTGTGTCATATTTGCCGCTGTCACAGCATCGTTCTCGGGCACTTGATAAGGCTTTTAGACCTTCTCCCATATTGCAAATCCTTGAGCTTGAATAAATGCCTCCATCTTCGCTTTCCAATACTGAAAATCAACACCATTGAAAACACAAGATTTTGTGGAATACCTATCCGTCGACATGATTTCTAATAACCGGTTATGATTAATTAGAAAAATAAACCTTGCTCTGATACCACTTGTAGGATCGATACACACTAAGATAGGTAATCAGAGGGGGGGTGAATGATTGCAAAAGCTAAAAATAAATTTTAAGACTTCCCCCTAAAACACAAAACCTATTTAAGCCTCGATTAAAATTCTGGACAGAAAATTGTAGCCTCACTAAAACTGATCTCAATAAAAAAACCGTAACTCCGATTGGCCTCAAAATTTTTCTGAATAAACTAGACAAAATTATTGAACTAATCCAACTGGAATCACGTCAAACGGAGATCTAGAACTCAAGATATAAAATAAACAAACTTGCTGATGCAGTTAATGATGAGAATTGATTAAATCCTAATTAAGCGATTAAACAAAAATCTGTAACAATTTGTATGTATACAGTAGCAGCAAACACCCCATTTCTAGTGGCCTCCATGTGAACTGCTACTACTCGCTAAAAGCTTGTTTTATGATTCATGTCCAGATGCTAGTACTACTAAAAAGTAAAACATATGGCCATGCATACTAGCGTAGCAAAGCTTAGAAAGCAACTATTTTCAATCTTCCCAAAAAGTAAATTTTGCATGCATGCAATCAGAAGTCTATCTCACCCAACCATGCATTGATTAGTCCTTCAATTTCTTAGCCAAAAACACACATGCATAAATCAACTACGTAACGTAAACATGCATGCAAGAAGTACCTCACGCCCAACTGCCTCTTAATTTTTCTTCCGAACAGTACGCGATCTCTGTCTTTCTTTTCTTCAGAGAACACCTGTGCTGCCTATTGCTTTCTCAGGAAATTACAGCCAAGCAAAATAAACGACGCACCTTTTTCTTAAAGCTCCAGCAAATCAGCCGCTTGCTCCTTCTTTTGCAAAGATGCGGCTGCCGGCTTCCTCTCCTGCCGAAACGCCAGCAGTGCCTCTGTATTTTTCTTTTCGCTCGTCGTGAACTCCTCCGATCTGACACCCGTCGCAGCGCGTCCCCTGTTGCCTCTCTCCTGCGCTAAGTCGTGAAAGTGCGAGGCTTCAAAAATCACGGCAGGAACTCTCCAGCGCCGTCGTTTTTCTTTTTTCAATCAGCCACGGCAGATCAACAAAAGCCGCCACCCTTTCTTTATTTCTCACAAAAAGAAATCACGGCCGCAGGCCTTACAAGATTCTCACGTAGCTCTACCCTTCACGTTCTGTTACAAAGGTCACGGCTTGGACACTCAAAAAACCCACGTAACCCAAACGCACGCACGCCTTTATATTCTCCACGCTCCACGCCGACTCCAACACGTTTACGTATGCATGCAGCCATAAAAACCAACTCCAACTCACGGCCTGATCTACATGCCGTCAACAAAAACTCCAACTCCAAACACGGAGACTAACGAATCACGACTCCGTATTTGCGTTGTATTCCGTGTCCGTATTCCACATGCCAGCCAGAATGATCCTTCGCCATGACGCATCTCCGCGCCTCCAACGCCACGTCATCTCCATGCGCATTGTTCTCTAGACTGAACATCCCGCATGACATTCTTGACCGATAGGACCTCGGTTCCTCCACGAACTTAGTCCGAAACCTCGATTCCACGAACCTAGTTTGATCCGTCATCGACCACGTTCGCCTCAAGCAACACTGCACATGAATAAACAACCAACCACGTCACGAGCACAAGTCCACGACTTGACTCAAGTCAATCCGCACAATACCTCACACGGCGTATCATGCAACATCGACAATCCGTACACGCAACACATCATAAGTAATATCATAACCAATCATAACCAACGTTGTTAATTGTTCATCATCTAACCTAGACCTAGCCACATGGTCTAACAAGCCGCCCTCTTGATTTTCTTCAAAAACTCGCCTCCAAAATTGCCGTCGGACGGACGGCTCGCACGAGGCAACAACAACGGCGTGATTGCTCGTGTGCGTGAAAAGATCGATGGAGACATTTGTCAACTTCGAATCGCGGCACCCTTTGAGCGCCGCAATGCTCGGAAATTACCACCACGCACAAACCGAACAGCCGTGAAGCACTTTGTCTTTCCAAAAAATCCGGCCGAACAAAAACCGAACACTCCTTTTTTTTCTCCAAAACGGCGCCCATTACATTGGCTGGTAGCCAGGTTCTTATAGCACTCCTGAATCCAACTAACATATTCACATTCGGACTCCTACGCCAAGTCGTACACGACTCTCCTTTTATCAACTCATGGCACACTGATTTTAACTAACCACATCTCCTACAAATACACGGCCATCACACCGAATACAACTCTAATCTATATACAACTCGTATACGCGCCGTCCGGGCACATGCAGCCTTGCCGCTTGCCTCCACTTCACATGCAGCCTTAGCCATGACGCATCTCCGCGCCTCCAGCGCCGCGTCATCTCCACGTGCATTGTTCTTTAGCCTGAACATCCCGCATGACATCTTTGACCGATAGGACCTCAGTTTCTCCCTGAACTTAGTCCCGAAACCTCAGTTCCATCCGAACCTAGTTTCAGTCCCGCCATTGACGATGTTCCGCCTCAAGCAACACCTGCACATGAATAAACAACCAACCACGTACGAGCACAAGTCCACGACTTGACTCAAGTCAATCCGCACAATACCTCACACGAGCGTATCATGCAATATACGATAATCCGTACACGCGAACGTCTATCCGCACACGCAACACACCATAAGTAAAATCATAACCAACGTTGTTAATTATTCATCACCTAACATATCCTAAACATGACCACATGGTCTAACATATATATATATATATACATATATATATATATACATATACATATATATATACATATACATATGTATATGTATGTACATATACACATATGTATATGTATGTACATATACACATATGTATATGTATATGTATGTACATATATATATGTATATATATATATATGTATGTACATATATATATATATGTATGTACATATATATGTATGTACATATATATGTATGTACATATATATGTATGTACATATACATATGTGTATGTATATGTATGTACATATACATATACATATGTGTATGTATATGTATGTACATATACATATACATATGTGTATGTATATGTATGTACATATACATATGTGTATGTATATGTATGTACATATACATATACATATGTGTATGTATATGTATGTACATATACATATATATATATATATATGAACAATCCCCAAATTGCAAAGAACTGAAAAGTGTATACTCACAAAACCGGTGATATTCGAAATCACCACGAAGATCACGGAGCTAGGCACGCTGGGTAGCGCTGTCCCAGAAAACCTATTGCCCCTCCACACCACCGCGAGAGAGTTCAATAAGCAATGGAGATACAAAGCCCTCTTTGCCGCAGTGCATACGCACACACTGCAACAAAGTCGAGGTCAGGGAACGCTGCACAAGTCCACGGCAGGGGTTGGCCGAACCTTGCCGTCGAGCACCGAGGAGTACAAATATGCCACACACCAGAGCCAACACAGGAAAACAAAGTGAAGAGAGGAAGTAGAGAGCTCCTTGTTTTTGGATGCACTTTCCGAAGAAGAGCCAACCTCTACTTATAGCCGGAAGAGAGAGGAGGGGTTGCGCGGTGATCTCCAACGGCCGGGGCCGAAACCCCGCACCTGCCGCCTGCGCCATCCACCTCCATCGCCTCCACCTGCACACAAACTAGATCTGGACCGAGCCAAGTACGGGAGAAGACCGGGCCTCACGGGAGAAGACCGGGCCATGCGGGAGAGCGAGCCAGTGGGAGGACCAGGCCGCCGGTTGGGGACCGCTGCCAGGCGCGGCATCGCCGGATCCGCAACCGCCGGAGTCCGCTCCCCACGTCGCTGCCTTTTTTGCCCTTGCCGCCGCCTCCCTCAAAGCCCCTCCTATCCGATTGGGTCAAGATTGAGAGAGGAGCACTCCTCTTAACTCACGCCTGTCCACCGACAGGTGGGCCTATTCTTCTCTTTTTTTTCCTTTTAGCTAATGGGAAATTTCACTTTTACCCTTAGCATATACAACATATGGTACCAACTTTACACACTATCTCGTATCGAATACGTGTCATCCCACGTAACGAAAACAATCTGGCCACCAAACTCTAACAACGGACTCTATGTTGACTCCCAACTTATAATTCAATCGGACTCTACTCGACATGACTCGTTACAAACTCTAGCACTCGGCCGGATTAGTTCCAACAGGAAATACAACGTCAAATCACTGGCAGGTGGGCCCCCTGGTGCGGCAGTTGGAAGCCATGGGCTACCGCAACGACGACACACGACAGCATCTTCAGTGTGCCGTTCGACTTCCCATACTCCGTCGCGCCGCACGGCCACCCGTCCGCGGAGGGCGCCCGGTTCTTCGGCGGCCTCGCGCGCCTCATCAAGCGGGCGAGCTGGTCGCTCAACCAGGGCCGACTGGTCATCTTGGTCGCGGGCAGCTACGGCTGCGCGCTCACGTATCAGTTCCTTATCGGCCGCCCGCTCGCCTGGCGGCGACGCCTCGTCAAGCACGTTGTCCTCGTGAAGCGCTCGGCGGCTTCACGGAGGGGATGAACGACCTCATCGCCAGCATCGACTACGGCCTGCCGAACTTCCCGCGGCCGTTGGGGGCCCGGCTGGCGCGGAGCCAGGAGAGCACCCTCTGGCGCCTGCCCACGGCGATGGTGTTAGGCAACCGGCCGCTGGTGCCTGGTGGTGACCAAGAACACGAACTACTCGGCCCGTAACAATGTAGAATTCCTCGAGGCCATCGGCTTCATGGAAGGAGTCCGGCCGTACGTGACGCGGGTGCTGCCGCTGTCGCAGGCGCTCCTGGCGCCGATGGCGCTGGTCGCTGGTGACCAGCGTTATCGGAGTCGGGCTCACGACGCCAGAGAGGTTCGAGTACTGGGAGAACGGGTTCAAGGGGAGCCCGAAGGTGGTGAACGGAGACGGCGACGGCTACGTGAACATGGTGAGCCTGGTGGCTATGGTCCTATGGAGGACTGGTCGGGGGTGGAAGGCTAGGTTTTGAAGGTGATTAGGTTGCCTGGTGTTAATCACACTGCCTTCTTCAGCATCGATTTTGCTCTCAAGAAAGTGGTTGCTGAAATATACGAGGCAGGTAGGATTGTAGAAACTTGAGAGGAATACAGGAATTTCGTGCGGTTTCCATGAATTTTGTGTGAAATTCCTGGATCCTTAAATATCTTTGGAGGGTTTGAGTAATAATACCGATGAGAAATAATGGCAATTAACTAACTTGAAATATTCTCATGTCTTTGTGATTAAGCGTTGATGCATATTAATTCGATTGAAGTTTGGAAGCGACAATTGTTGTGCTGTGTATATATATAATTCTTCATACTACTCGTAAACACTATTACCGTCGGATTGAGTTGAATCTTGCTGGGGTAAATGCCATTTATATTACTCAGGAGGCGCCGGGAGGGGGGAATAGGGCAAATGGCAGTGTACTAAGAAGCGGCTTCGATAAGCTGACAGAGAAGTTACACAGTTCTTTTGAGCTTTTGGTTTCACAAACAAGAAGTGAAGCTCACTTGTAAAAAGTGGTAGAGAAGCGGTTATATTTGTTTGGCCAAAATCGGAAGCCAAAAGAAACACATTATTGTCAGCGCGTTCCATCTTCTACCATGTTACTCGGGGAGCAATGTTGATCTTTTCAGTTTTTGACTTCTAAGTTGGAGCCATAAATTGTACAAAAAAAAACTCCTCCTAAAAAAAGAAAAGGAAAAGGAAAGCTTCAGCCTTCAACACTGAGGTTGTACATGGCACTTCCCCCAATCCCACTTTGTCTGTAAGCTTAGAGGGCGTTTGGAATAACGATAACTTATGACCTTTTTTTTATTGTAGTTGGTTTATTTAGTATAATTAAATTTTAAAAAATTTAAAAATAAAAAACATGTTAGCTTGTCAGTACAATACAAAGGAATACGAGAAAAAAAGGTAAAAAAACCTAAAAAATCTTTAAAAAACCAGAAAAAGACAAAGATAAGTGGGATAGGTGGGAGGGGGTTTACTTCCAATGAAGATGGGCCTGCAAATTAATGCGAAGAAAATGCAAAGATCAGGGTCAGAGCATTCCTAATGACCAATATTATCATATCACGTGGAGGACCTTCCAAACATTAACAAGTACACCAGAAATTGGATGCCGTGCTGGGTACAAGCTGAACATAGGAGTGGTGTAAAACTTTTATGCTTTTCACTATCATGTAAAAGGCATTTGGTATTAGTTATTAGGTTGAACGTGGTTAGGCCAAGCTTTGCCAGCAGATTATTAAAAAAAAGCCTACGCTAGTCATTTTTATGCTTGTTACTCTTCTAACAAAATGTGTGCTATTTTATTGTTACTCTTCATATCGTGACCTAACGCGCGGCAGTTGAGCTGGCAAGGATAGATGTGGCACTCAAACATATCCTGGCATGTTCCTGCTTCCCCTCCATCTGCGCCCAATTGGTAAGCACAAATGATCACTTGCATAAACACATAAGTCTGCACACCATACAGGGAGATTAAGAAAAAAACAGATGCATATATGTGTGCCTACTGCTGCATGACAGGATCATGAGAGCCATGAAAGCAACTCCTTTTGTTTTAATGTTTGTAGGTATGTCACTGAGATGCCAGCTTAGCTCCTTTTGCCGGTGCTTATATAGAAGCACTCCTACGTTAATGTTTTACCACTAAATTCCTGGAGATATACACACATCCTTTTTCTTAGTCTTAGCTTAGTTGTTAAAGCTTATCTTTTGGCAGTACGTGTTGATGTAGTGGCACTAGATGGGCAGTGTTAACCCTGAATAATTGTCTATTCTCCACTGCTATTTTTTTTTCTAATTCTCTCCATGGCTACAGTTCATATCGATCTCATCTTTGGATGCCATTTATTGGCTGCCAATTTTCTTATACCAATTAACATTCTTTTAAGGCATTCTTATATCAATTAATCAGCTGCTACATGTGATGAATTGGGTCAGCCCATACGGCCATACCTAGGTTGAATGTTACTAGGCCTCGACAAAAGTGGCCATGTACACATGTATTTATATATTACTAAAAGTCCTAGGTCTTAATGATTTCGCAGAATATCTCAAAAAAAGAACAAGTTCCCTATACTTTTTCAAATGTAAATACGGGAATGCTAAACAGTAGAATTTCCTCATCTCACGATTTGCATGAAGATTTTTGTGCTGCCACCTCCACCTTCTTCTCCAACAAGATCTCCGGCGAGGTCATCTTCTTTGACAGATTAGGATCAGGTTCACTTGGTTAGGGTTTGGGTTAACTGTCTCCTTGAGCTTGGAGGGATGCTAGGGTGGCGGTTGACTAGTAATGGGCAGTAGGGCAGTGAGGCGGCGATGGCACTGTCTGGGTCTTTAGCGAGGAAGACGGTGGTAGGGGGCAACGAGTCGTTGTGGCAGCTGTTAGGAGGGGATGGATCGGCGTGGCTTATGGCCACTGGAGACTAGGAAGATCCGGATGTTAAAATATGTTCATCATACAACACTCTTAACCAAGATCCAAACGAATTCAGCTTTCAAAACATGAAATTGTTATCAACATGGAAAGAGAAGAAAGATGACGTTAAAACCAGTACAGCAATATGTTCGTCATCACACGAAAGAACAAAAGGCAAGAATATATATAGTCTAACTATGAACTGTACATTGAAATTGTGTAGGTATGTTAATCAGTCTAGCTGGCTCAACTTACATTTACCAATCTTACACCTAACAAAGAGAAAATCAATTCCATGCCATTACTAAGTCACTCATTCAACTAGTTGCCATTGCTAAAGGGTCTCTCAATTGTATGCCACTGGGTTTAACCAAACTTCAGTTATATGTCATTGCTATCAGTTAACCTTCGTTTGGTCCTGGAAAAAGACAATTTTGCCCTCAATTCCAAATCTGTCATTGTGATTAAAATTAAATATAGGAAAAATTGGCTTAGCCAAAAATACTAAAATTTGTTTGGTGGATCATTGGGGCAATGTACAACTCAAATATAACATTTCATGAATTGACCTTTCTTGTAACATCCCAATTTCTAGGGCATGTAAAAATAAGGAAAAATTTTAAACTTTTTAAATGCATTTGGTTTCTTTGGCTCTTTATTGGAGTTTCTTTGAAAAGTTTGAACTTCAAAACCAAGATGCTTAGAATGCAATTCAAATTGAAATTCAAAAATCATGCTGAAAAGAGGATCAAAAGTTGGCATGAGGAAAAATTATGGTCAAACCATATTAAAAAGCCTACGAGTATAATCTGGACACCAAAAATAAATATTTAAGCATGTCCAGTAAAACAGGAAAGTATATTTAAATTCAACTAGAAGCCTTCTCAGCTTTTTCTAGGAAAAATCAAGAGAAGATAAAAGCCTAAAAAATTTACACAATCATTCGCACTATGTTAGGAGCTTCCACAAAAAATTTTATAACTTTTTTGAGCTCATCTGATGTGTCTAACATCTACCCTGTGGAGTTTTCCTGCACTAGATCGAGACCTTGCCGTCCGATTCTCCTCTGTTACTCAAAGGCCATCCGATCTCCTTGCTACTTGATCTCCGACCAGCACTCTTTGATTTCCTGCCAGACCACCTCTCGTCGCTCACTGATGCGCTAGGCCCACTGGCATCAACCGTCTTTCACCTCGCACGCATCGCTCCATTGGGGTCGTGGCCGAGCTACCCATGGTTTTAGACACCGTGCCCGCGGATTGTGAACCTAACCCAATAAGAAATTTATGGTATTGTGAACCTAACCCAATAAGAAACTTTGCACACACCTAGACTATGGTATTGTGAACCTAACACAATAAGAAATTTATGAAAAACTTTCCAAAGTTTTGATCTTTTTTAATCCGAAGGCAAGCCACACCAAAATCGGGGCGAAATACAAAAACGGTGATTGAGAGGAACTCATGGAAGGAATCAAGGCAAAATGGCTAAGGATGATTTCCCATACGTCTTAGCATACATCCTCAAATCACAGCAAGAACTAATCCAAAGGATCTCAAGATCAAAACCCCAAAATCATACCTTCTTGAGTCAAAACCGAGCAAATACAAGAACTTATAAAGGAAGATGCCTAGATGGATGACATCTGGTTTTCAAGAAATATCTCTATCACTTACATGTCCTTGATACAAAGCAAAGTCAAGAGAGGAGAAGAAAACAACAAAATGAAGCCAAGTCAAGATTTCAACACTTGAGCAAAAAGGAGAAAAACTTATATGAATTTTGAATATCTATTGATACTCCGATCTGACCACTCACTTAATGCCAATACAACTACCGGTAGTACCGCCATACAAAACACAATATGACCGCTTCCGGTTGGTCAGACCGTGACTCTCAAGCCGGTCTGACCGCCGTCTCCCAAAGTGCACCAAAAAGGTCTAACTCAAAATCACAGCGGTTGAACCGCATAAGCCCAGTGGTCTAACTGGTCCCGCATACCGGTTGACCGGTTACACTGATAGCAACCAGAAACTTACAACTGTCGCCAAACACCAAATTTAAATCTTGTTAATAACTACGCTAAAATCAAATACTCATCACACACTATGGGGTGACCTCCATACAATCTCACAGCAAACAAATGAAATTTGAAATGCAGATGTTGTCTGGACCATAGGTGATAATACATAGTCAGTATCAGTTAACAAAGTTGCATTCATAGATGAACAGTTGCATTGGGCTGAACTAATGTCTCATGTTCATGAATTCAAGACGTATCTTCTGGCAAAGCACTAGATCTTATTAAAACAAATGATGACGAAGTGAAACAACAAGTTTCTGTATCACATTGCAACGTCATTCATTAAGCTGGTAACATGAAGCCACCATTAAAGAACTGACTTTGCTGTACTTTCCACTGGCGATGTCCAAAGTGCCTGACAATCGAGGAGAAGTAGATTAAGAGGATAGAAGACATGTTTCAATTGAGTTGATAACTTGAAGTTGTTTGCTGAAGTAAATTGTATTATATAAAGCTTGCAAAGACCTTTGGTCGGTGTTGGAGCATTTCCTCAAAGTTTGCTCGAGCAACAGTAGGTTAAGAAGCATTCTCCAGACAGAAATGCTTCTTCAACCAGTGCGGTGCTGCCATAATTCTCTGGCCATCTTTTGATTCGTTCACCCAGGAAGAAACTGTGGCATCATTGGCGAACCTGACAACAGAGATATGCCCATCTTAAAATGTAAATGCCTCTTGTTTACAGAAACAGCAGAAGTCTAGACAAATGTATTGCAACTACAGGAATAATCTGTAAAATTAAAACATGTAGCTTGCATTGTTGTTGCTTTTTCGTTAAAAAATTGTGGCAGGTTGTACCGTCGTTCATGGCATTCAAATAAAACAAAGTCTTGACACCTACTTCATATTTGTTGAAGTATGCCACATATATGGCATCAAGAATAGGAACAGCTCCCTCTTTTTTTATACGAGGGAACACCACAGTTTCCTTGGTGGACAAAACCTATGAACAGAACTAGTGGAACTATATGTATGCTAATTATGCACTTACCATTATTCAGAGTAAAAAGAGGAAAAGTTGCTTTATCTTTCTTCACAGATTATAAATTACCTTAGTTTGTTGTAAGTCCCTTGGCTGCATTTCTTGCCCATGATGAAGCACAAGTTTCCTGTCACAGGTTCGTAGTCAGCTATCAGTAAGTTCCAACAGTAAATTAGTTCTTCAACACATGAAATTAGAAACTTAATGTTTGAACTTGACGCAAACATTGTAGTGTTGGTAGTAGCCATGGAGGCTGGGAAACGAACTTTGAATCCTGAATACAACATATCATCCTCTGTTCCTCACACAGAACTGGTACTGGTATGCACAGTTTCTAATAGCATTTACCTCGCTAAGAAAATGTATTTATCCATACCAAGGAGAGATGAAGTAGGCTTAAATCAGAGGCCTCCAACTCTCACCACGCACAAGACAAAACAATGGGAAATTGAGGCATAAAACGACGCAAGGGTAACAAAGCAAGAGCAGTGAACTGACAAATTCAGCGAGCACGCTTGATAATCGAGGCGCCACAGGAATTAAACGTGTGAGAGAGCAGAGGTAACATACTAAAATTTGATAAGAAAACGAGGAAAATGCAGCGCCAACAAGAGTGATCCACAAGTGCTTTTAATAGAACCAACTACAGACTGCCAGACGGAAGGAATGCGAAAATTCAAAGCAAGCGAGGATGAGAGCGGACGGGTGGAGTTACCTATTTCCGCTGCTCTGATGTGGGAAATCCTGTTCAATCCAGGGCTTCCATATCCTCTGCTCTTCTTCTCCAGCTCCGAGTCGCAACCCCAGATATGGAGACCTCGCAGCGAGGAGGGCATATCTGGAAGAGATCGGAGCTTCCCGGCATCATTTAGGGTCAGTGTGTCGAGAGAGGAGAGGTCTCGCATGCTCGGTGGGAGCGATTCCAAGGACTTGGCTCCGTGTATTTGTTGCACTTTGAGAGATGTGCGGTTCTGTAGCAGCCACCACTCAGGCAAGGTCTCCATCTCCGATCCATCTCGGATTTCTAGAATTTGGGTTTGGCGGAGACTCCTGAGCGGCTCCACGAGCAGCAGGGACGGGAGATCGATTCTGAGCCAGCGGATGTACAAGGTGCTGCTGGGCTCCAGATTCCCTTCTTCACCACCAGATGCATGTGGGATTTGATGGGACGACCCAACCTCCGCGAGCTTGCTGCAGCCAACGATCCGTAGCCCAAGGAGGCGTGGAACGGAGCGCAGTCCACCCAAGGATGACAGATTCTCACATCCCACCATCATTAGGTACGTGAGCGACTTGAGCGACATGAGGCAGGGGAGGGATACCAAGCCGGAGCAGTCCCGCAGCTCCAGCGAAGAGAGATTGGTGAGCCGTTCCAATGACCCAAGCAGTGGGAGTTCCAGGTTGCCACACTGCCCCATACTTAGCTGTTCAAGTGACGATGGCAGGAGGCTGTCTCCAACATTTCTCAGCGTCCTCCACTTTGGGCAGTTTCTGAGCACGAGCGCTCTAAGGTCAGTCATTTCTTCAAATGCTGGAGACCCGGACTCCAGATGTACACAGTCTCTGATGCGTAGGACTCTGAGAGCTCCCATGTACTGTGTTTGCTCCAGAAGGCTCCCTTCTGACCAAGTTAAACACGGACAATCCGTCACACTAATCTCCAGCAACTGGGATGACTTGGTTTCAATGCTCTCGCTGCATAGCTTGCCTATCCTAGGAAGGCTGGTCAACCCAACGTGTGCTATTTGAAATGACACCAAACTAGGAGGTAGAGGAGGCAATTCCCCAAGTTCTGGGCAGTTTGTTATTACCAGCGCACCAAGACTAGGAGGTAGGGAGAATTCAATACACGCGCTTCTGGAGACATCCAATGATTGACCTATATTTTTCAGTTTAGGAAGTTCTGCTAATTCAAGATGCTTCAGCATTCGTAACTCTGCAAAAAATGCGAGTTGTTCACAATTTCCACAGCTTTCAAACTCAAGCTTGAGCAGGTTTTTGACAGAGGGTTCTACAAGCCAATTTGGAAGTCTATTCCCGTTGTAGCCTGAAATCCGTAGTTTCTTAAGATTAGCATGCGGCTCAAGGTGATCAAGAATTAAATCATCTGACCTACTTTGCTCACCATTACACTCCGACCATTCTAGAGATAACGATTGGAGATACTGTTTTTCCTTCAACTTGGCATCCTCAGCTTCCTCATGGTTAGCAACGTTCTCAAGGCCCTGCAAACCAAGTTGACGAAGGCTTCTCAACTCCTTCAAAGCACTTATTGTGTAACCTTTTGATCCTTGGACCGAAGAGAAGTTACCAAATCCAAGCGATCCATATGCCACATAATGCAAGCGGTCAAGGTTCCCGAGATCTCTCAAGTGTTTTGCTTCTGTTCGCTCAGAACCACCACTAAGTATTCTTAAGTGATACAGTTTGGCTATTCCACAAATGATACTAGTCTTTGGAGATAGTCGTGACAGCATGATGCAACGGAGGTGCTTGAGCTTTCCAAGTTTGCCCAGAAAATGAGATGTATGGTGAATGCCTGGATTATTTGTCTGAAATAGCCGCAAGGATTTTGAGTTTACTATAGCTTCTTCCAGTGCACTTAAAATATCCCCATTATAAACATCATGACCAATGATAACAGTACGCAGATGGTTCCAATGGGCGATTTTTTTCTTGATCTCCTCTGCAGATAAATTACATGTATCTTCAAAATGTATGTGTCGAACTGTACTCACCACATTTTCAAAGCTAGCAACATCAACTATTCGCGCACATTCACCTGAAGATACATCCTTTGCCAAATCATGCATTAGGTCATGCATAACGTAGGATCCACGTTCTTCATTTAATCTACCATGATCGTATGTTTCAAACCTGAGATCAAAGAATGATTTTCTAGTCAGTTGAGCCAAGTACTGTTCTCCAATTTCCATTAGCTCTTCTGGTCCAGTTGCAGCCTGCGAGATCAATCCTGAACACATCCACATCTTCACCAACTGTTCCTTTTCAAATATGTAATCCTGCCTGAATATGCTGCAATACCGAAAGCAAGTTTGCAGTTCTGTTGGTAGGTGGCAGTAGCTTAACCTGAGAACTCCCATAATATCCTTTTCAGCTCCCTTAAAATGATCCAAACCTTCATGCAAGAATCTGTCCCAGAATTCAGATGTCATATTGTCTCGCAGGTGTGCACCGATAGCCTTTGTTACCAAGGGACATCCTCGGACTTTCTTTGCAATTTGTTCTCCAATTGACTGCAAGCCAGCATAATCTTGAAGCTTAAGACTGGCAAAGGCATGATGGTTGAAAAGTTTTATATTTTCATCTTCCTCCAGACCTTGCAATGGCAAGCACTTTGGTCCACCTCCCATTACTCTGGTAGCCACATCAGCCACACGTTGCATCCGGGTAGTCAGCAAGATCTTGCTTCCATTCTTCCCTGACCTCAAAGGGGCAAATAGTTTTTCCCATTGGTCAATTTTCTCATCCTCCCAGACATCATCCAAAATTAGTAAGAATTTTACGGAGTTTAGTTTCTCTCTGAGAATTTGCTGCAGTGCCTCATAAGTATTTGCATCAGGTTTTGCCCATGTAGCAGATTCCAGTATCTTACTTATGACTGTTGTTGCATCAAAGCTAGTAGATACGCACGCCCATATGACCTTATCAAAATGGTTTGTGACACCAACATCTTGGTATACGAGTTGTGCCAAGGTTGTTTTCCCCATCCCGCCATGACCAACTATTGAAACAACAGATACATGATTAGTGCTCACCACAATTTCATCATCTTCATGTGATGTCAACCATCCAACCACACGTTTTTTCTCCTTGTGTCGACCAAACACTTCAGGTGCAGTTATCGTGGAACCTGTCTCGCGATACCTGTTCAGAAAGTACTCCTCCTGCTGACTAGTACATCCCCTGAGGTGTTGAGCGAGTGTGAGAAAATCCGCAACTCCTGCAGCAGTCCTGTCTAAAACCTCCACAGATTTCCTTAGTCTCTTGAGAGTGCCACGCTGAGTCAAACCTTTAACGGTCTTATCCAAAATACTGACATGCTTAATAGATCTGACAACTTTGTGCTTCATCTTAGCACCAGAGGAGCCCCAGTCACTAACCTTTCGGTCCTTGGCCTTCTCTTCGAGCTCGTGGTATTCGATCTCATCGAGTGCATCCTCAGCCTCCTCGACTGCATCCCTGAGCTGCCACAGCCATGCATCCAGTGCGCTGCTCTCCTCCTTGATGTGCACCGCGTTCACGACATCGAACACGGCCTGGATCTTTGGCAAGGTCAGCAGTATTCTGTTCTTCATCTCCTCCATTCCTGCTGTCCTGCGGTATTCGTTGAGGTAGGTGAAGGCCTTGATGACCAAGAAGGAGATGACCGGAGTTGCCACCGACTTGCCGGCAAAGACCAGTGCGGCAGTTGTAGCCATAGTGTCTCTATGATCGGTGCGTTTGCTGGTGAAGACTGCCAATCTAGAGACACTACCAGAATGCCATCAAGAAACATCAGTGTGTCAGAACGCAGAAGTGCAGAGTTTCAGTTCGAAGGATAAAATTCTAAGGAATGCAGAGTTGAAGTAGGAAAGTTCAAGAATGTTGATAAGTACTACTACTATTAAAACAACAGTTTGCCCTTTACTCTAACAACAACCAGTATATAATTCTTCACTTGTTAGGTTCAGAAGTACTTGGGGCGTTCGTCCTTTTGCGAAATGTCCAGATTCTTGTTACTGAACTTTCTGATTGACAATGAACATGGCATGCTATGAACTAATATAACGTTTTTCAGATGTTAAGATCTGTACTGAGATGAGACATCCATTCTTACAGCTGAATCAAAAAGCACTACAATTAACAATTTTCAACAGCTTTCATACCACTTGCTGACATAACCATAGCTATATCAATCTTGGCATCCTCAGATGTTCAGACTAAGCATTTGCTGAAACATAGCAGGTAACAAGCTAGATGCTCTCAGGAAAAGTGACTAAATATAAATCTTTCTTGTATTTGACTAAGCAGAAGCCAGCTAATGATGCACAGTTTCTTTCTCTCCCCCTTCTCCCTTACCTTACAGCCGTTCTTGGAGTTGTTGGAGGGAGATGTCGGCAGCAATGGGCACGGCGGGGCGGAGGAGGCGCTGGCGGCTGGTTGCTTCAATGGAGAGGGCAGTCAGGAGTAAGCCTGAGGGAGGGGAAAGCGGACGGAATAATGGTTCCCGTCAATAGCTTACCTTTGACACACGGCAAATTGGCAACTACGCGGATTCTGGTGTTTAGAGTAGGTCCGTGGGTTTGCTTTTGCTTCGCGCGCGTGTGTATGATTTGGTACTAACTAATAATGTGCTACCTTGCTTTGCTAGTCCAGCACACGCATCAGCACTGTGTGTGTTGCATTGGCAACTATCTCCTTTACAAGTATTAGCTGTTACTTTCCTCTCGAGAGAATTAGCTATCAACTGAAATCTTAGTTTGTGTGTAGGACCGGCATGGTTCTTCATTGTGCTTCTTTCTTTCAAGGAGAAAATTAAGCATCCAGCCAGAAGGCATTACAGATCGGCGCGTATTCTCTGACTTAGCCACGGCTAAGTCACCGTGACTTTGTTTCGATCCGGCCGTTCATCTCGGATGAGCGGTCAGATATTTCTACCTTTATTTTTAAAATAAAGGTAGAAATAATCTGGACCGTTCATCCAGAGATGAACGACCGGATCGAAGCAAAGTCACAGTGACTTAGATTCGGCTAAGTCAGAGAATCCCGCTCGATTACAGGTAGGGCCGTTAGGCCATCAGCCATTTAGAAACCAGAGAAAAAAAACTTGATGAATGCAAATAGAAGGGACCTGGCACAGATCAATTTGTTGTTGTATATCATCCTAATATTTAGGAACACTTGCTAAACTAGACCTAATAAGGCCGATGGTAAGAGTGCTCGAGGCATAATAGGAATGATTCAACCACATGTGCTTTCTTTATATTTTATTATTGACATTGAGCAGCCTAAATTCTTAGAGTTAGACTGTTAAAGATTATATGTATCAATGTATGTTGTATCATTGCTATTGACTAACTTGAATTACTAGAGATTAAAATTAAAATTTATGTGTTCCGAATTGATGTGTCACATTTTATCGATAGATTTACTATAATGGAGAAACTAAATTTGCGTAACTATTTCATAAGCAATTCTAGTAGTACTCTCCCAACCAATGAGAGTGTAACTCAACCAAAAAAGCTTCAAATAGAATTTAATCCTAGTGACATTATTGACGATCCATATGCAAATGACAAATCATTTACAATTAGTTATTGTATCACTAATTTTACTATTTTTGATATGTATATGACTGATCTCTACTTATTCAAAGCATATTTATATATTTTCAGGATACACATTCTATTACTGAGATACTTTCGTTGTATTTCTCTCTTTTCGCTTTTGTTTTTTTGTATTAATATATGAATTTGAATTGCATAAAAGTAAAATACTATATTTGTGACAATCTAGCTTAGCGTCTTAGCCTACCCTCGATTTTATTTCTGGCTTTGCCACTGGACATGGGGGGCTACATAGATGACAATTTTTTTGCCAAGAAAGTGACAATCACAAAATATATATATAACAATACAAAAGAAAAATGCATTCCTATTAATTTAAATTTGACTTTATGCCTACCAACAAGACCATAGATCATGTGACCACACCATATACGCATACGACTAAAGTTCCCAAGAATAAATAAAAGGTGAATTCGTTTCTTCAGTTTTAATTTATTTTAAATGAGAATATGATACAATCTAAAGATGAAAATGTATATTTGTCTAGCTATATAAGGAGGATTGCATCAATACTACACGCTCGAGGTTGGGGTCCACCTAAAAGGAAGCCGATCAATATATCAAGACCGAGTCAATGCCTTCCCCCACTTTTCCTTATGGTCACCACGTCACTTTTGGACCAATTCAAGTAAGAATTCAAGTGGGATACGTTTTGGAATCCAATTCGGCCTCCAGATCAATTCGGATTCAGCCTGACAGGTCCAACTTCAAACGAACATAACTTTCACATACGGAGTCCGTTTGAGGTCCATGAGTACTTGATGTAAAGCTTTTCTTGTCCTCTTTCCAATGGATCCAGACTTGCCTGCAAATTCCTTCTATACGGCCCACAATCGTCAAAAGAAATTGCTATATCACCTATTTGGGCCAACTTAGGCCTTGTAATGCAT
This sequence comes from Melocanna baccifera, assembly GCA_036346265.1. Classification (NCBI taxonomy): domain Eukaryota; kingdom Viridiplantae; phylum Streptophyta; class Magnoliopsida; order Poales; family Poaceae; genus Melocanna; species Melocanna baccifera. Next base: position 3,346,770 of record CM070710.1, read on the forward strand.
GGGCCTAAGAGGAAGATGCTACCCCCACTATTTATGGCTGAAATACTGTTCACATGAACAGTAAAATAGTACCACCCCCTTGTTTCTTAGTGTTATGTGGCTTCCACTCCCCTATTTAAGGAGACCGTACCCCTCTAGTTTTCTTGGATTTTGTTTATGTTTAGTTTTCCTGTGTTGCAATTTGTATCTTCTGTGTGTGTTGACTAGACCACCCAGTCAAGATCCTTATTTGGAATCCCACCATATTGAGTATTTCAATCCTATTTGTAATTTAAGATTGCTTATTATCTTGTTTTGCGTGTTCTTCGGTTGCATGCAGGAATAGACCTTTGTGGTCAGGTCAACCGCGCTCTTGGCACGGTTGATAACGACTCGGAGTGTGGTTTAGCGATTGCTTGGCATTCTGGTCATGACCAGTTAGTAGCCGCATCGTCAAAGTTGTTCTCCAAATCGAACTTATCATCCTATCGGATGATCGGGACCCCACCCCCTCATCAAGTGGTATCAGAGCTTCAGTTGACTTGTAGGATATTTTGTATCCCTTGTTAGTAGATTGATTTTTTTGTCCTATAGTCTAGAAAAATTGCCCTACAAAAAGAGTTTATTTCTGCTATCCAAATCCCGTTGTGCCTTTCAATTTATTAGTTTTGGTTTGCTAAATTGAATTTGTGCCCGTTTTAGCTTTGTCTTATTGCTAGTCATATTTGTGGTCTAATAAAACTCCCAAAAAAAATCCCCACGTCCAAAACCATCAAGAACATATCATACCCTAATTTCCAATTTCGGCCAAAAAACTCCCTCTTGTGCAGCCGTCACCAAAAACGCCATAAATTTTGTTTCCGATATCTTTTTTGAGTGCAACCACCGCCATTAGATCCATAACTTTCTTATCTAATTATCCCTAAAATTTCGCTTCATTCCATAAAGGCAGTTAAAAGATATATGCGGTGCAATTTGACCTAAATTTCTAGATTGAATTTGTAACATTCTGCATTTGTGATTTTTGTGCGATTTTATCTGTCGGTTTCTAGAACATGGTCCCAAAAGCAAAGTTGTAGAAAAAGACGTCAGGAAACAAGAAAAAAAGAATCATAAAAAAGGCAACTGACAAAAAGTTAGGGCCAAAATACCGAAGTCTTGTTTAGTGGACATAAATCTGCCATTATCAGATTTGTGTCAATCCTTGTGCTTTTCAATTCCATATTACATTCTATTGAATTATCTTGTGTTCATCACTCCTATACAATTTTACACATTTGTTTTGACCTTCTCCTATCCCTATTTGATCAGCAACATAGGCTAAGTGCTAGATACGAATTATAATTCAATTCTATGCAATTTCTGAAATTAACTGATTGTTCTCCATTGCTACATATCTAGCCTTTTATGCTACACCTTTTACTAACCGAACAGATCACGTCGAACAGGCCCTTGCAATCGCTATACACATCACTTGAGTCAAGTTATCACGAACTAGCCACCGGTTACACCACCTATTTTGCATTAGTAAGAACTTGTAAGAGCTTGGTAATAGCTTGAGAGATATGTGAGTTGTCAAGCTCCACCTCCTAGTAGTTTATAGGGATTTACATAATTATCGTGTATTTTCTTGTTTTCTACTAACCATGACAGGTTCAAAATCACATAGTACGAATTTTTGTGAGACCAATGACATGTTGGATCGGCTTAATAAGATCCTCACCACCATCAAGAACAGAGTTGAGATCCTGGATAAATGTTTACCCCTAGCTACTTGACGTGCACTATGTCCTCCAAACTCTTCGTCGAATGAGGATGATGATATCGAAGTGAACAACTACATCAGCCACACTAAAGTTGATTACTCCGATCGTCGTCGACTCCCATAAAATCAATGAGATATATGTAGGTTACAAAAAGAGGTATGCGATGATGATGCATCAACTAATGTCAAGTATGTTTTTTCATCATTTGCTGGTAAATTTGATCCTGATGCCTATATTGACTGGGAGATAGCATTAAACAAAGAATTTGAATATTATGATTGATCTGATAGGCAAAAGATTAGAGCTGCCACTAGTGTTTTTATTGATGATGCAATACTTTGGTGGAGGTCTCTTGGTAGACATGGGAAAGTACCACGAACTTGGAATGCATTGAAAAAACTATTGCAAGATGATTTTGTTCCTAAATATTATGCTGATTATTTGCTAGTTAGATTGCAACATTTAAGACAAGGTAGTAGAATTATAAGAGAATACTATCATGAATTGAAAACTCGTTCATTGCATTGTGATTTAGAGGAACATGCTGAACTATGGAGAATAGATTCTTAAGCGGACTTAATCAGAAAATTCAGGACCTTCTTGTTCACAAAGAATATAATTCTCTCTTTCATTTGTCCATACTTGCTTGTAAGATTGAGAGTCAGATTGAGAAAGAGTTGAGAATGCTTGATGACAGGACACATGAGGGCAAACCTGTGGTTGTGCCTTTTTCTGTGATTAATAACATGCAGGAAGTTGAAAACTATGTTGAAGAGAGAAATGAGCTAATTGAGCTACCGACACCATCACTTGAGAAGAAAGATGAAGTGATAGATGCCCATACATCATGTGAGGAGAGATAAAAATGTAAAGATAATAGTGCTATCTTCACTAAAGGTGAGTTTGCCTATGAAGAACTACAATTGTCCAATGTTTATGCTATTTTAGAGCAAAAATTAGTGGAAAATAATTTTGATATGCACATATGTCAAGTAGAGAATTCAGACTGCATTGATTTAAGTATTGATAATGAGTTGTGTGCTAATTCTTTGCATAAATCTTTGGCACAACCAAAAGTTAAACATGATTTTTTTGTTTTAATTCCAAATCCATGTGCTGAAATAAATGCATTTGATTCTATCCATGTGCAATTGATACATGCTAGAGATGAGCCCAATGAAATTTTTTCTTCGAACAATTTATGTTGTATTGAGATTGATCATCCTTGTGAGCCGAGTTATTTAAAGAAGAAATTATTTGAGATTCTCAATTCGCTTTCATTGTTTCATTATAAATTTTATCTAAAAGGCGAGTATGGTGAAAAGGAAAATTACATGGTTCATAGAATTTACATAATTTCTTAACTGAAAAGTTCAAATTTTGAGAAGAAACCCTATCACATAGAGAAAACAACTAATGGCACTAACATTATTATTTCTAGTTCCTCTAGTGTTATTTGTGAGCTACAGGAAAGCTTTCAAGAAGGGGAGTGTTGTAGGTTGCTGGCCCTACTCGCACCCCTTGTCTCCGCCCGTCCCCATGTGTTTTCGCTGCCCGCATCCTCTCCGGTCACAGTTCGCTTCCTTCTCCACCACCATTGTTGGTGACAAGCTCCTATCTTCTTAGCCTTATTTTTGTTCTCATCTCTAACAATTACCACCACTGAATACATCGCCTCCTAATTAGCCTGTCCTTTCTTCTCACCCCCTTCGCCCACTGCCCTCCCTCAAGCACGCAGTAAGCAGTATCACTGCCTCCTCGCCATCCATCGCGGTGCCTCTGCCAGACCGACACCTCTCCCTCTAAAGAAAAATAGTAGCTAATAAATAGCATTCAAATATGAGGTACGGATATATAGCAATGGAGAGAATTAGTATAAAAAAGCAGTGGATATTGGACATTTTATTCAAGGTTAATAATTCCTCTATATAAAAAAATACTGCCAAAAGATAAGATTTAACAATTTAGGGCCCATTCTTTTTGACTGAAAACTGCGGGCTACTGGCTGAAGCTTATACTTTTTTGCTATTCGTGAGAGATATTAAGGGAGAAAGGAAAATTCGTGCGTGGTTTTGGCCGTTGAAAACCTTTATAATGAGTTCTACAAATGGCTAGTATACGCAAATTTATGAATACAAAAAAATAAAATTTGGCTGCGGCTGAATACAGAAGTCAAATAGAATGGGCAGTAAGTTAGAGATGAAAAAGGAGGAGTGTATATCTACAAGGATTTAATGGTAAAACAGTAATCTAGTAGTGGATAAAATGGCAACAATTGATTCTCCTGTGCCTCTATATAAACACATACTGCCAAAAGATAAGCTTCAACAATTAAGGTATGGATAAAAAAGGATGAGGATTTAATGGTAAAACATTAATGTAGGAGTGGATAAAATGGCAACAATTAATTACCCAACATTTGCTTGTCCCTCTATATAATCACCGGCAAAAGGAGCTAGCATCGCGCTAACAAATCTATCAAGAAGTAGAAATGGCACTTGCCAAGAACGGTACTAGGGTTCTCTTTTTTGCTTTCATGGCTCTCGTGATCATGTGTACCACTCTCTCATCCTGCCATGCAGCAGGTAGGAACACTTTATATGTATCCATTTTCTTAATTTCCCCTTACGGTGTACAAATTTATGTAGGGGTGCAAATGGAGCAGATAATTTCCGTCCGACTGATCGACCGAAGACTCGCACAGCGAATATGGAAGATGTAAATAGGTTTCCAATACTATCTGTGTCTGACTCCAACTTTGAGGAAAATATGGAATAGGATATGGGATGAGTGATATCCGTCCGTATAAATCCGTATGTCAAGTGATATGAGTAAATCCGTTGTTACTTCACTTAGGAACAAGATAACATATAGGTAGATTGTCATATCTAAACATACAGAGAATACTGAGTGCTCTTACTTCGATATTTCGATGATTAATCTCTCTGTGTTCACTTAGATCGCATCTTATTGTCTAATATCCTGTATAAAGAAACGGATAATCCGTCCGACCGACTGTCCAAAATCTTACGAAACGAATACGGAATGAAAAAATAGGTATCCCGTATTATCCGTGTTCGACTATGATTTCAAAAAAATACGAAATATGATACAGGATGAATAATATTCGTCTATATCCGCTCTGATTGCACTCCTAAATTTATGTGTCTGTACGAGTGCTCATTTATGCTTACTGATTGGGTGCAGATGGAGACCAGGTTTGCAACGATTGGATGGGCTGCATTCTCTATGGTTGCATGAGCTACTGCCGCGCGGATGGTTACGATTACCATGGCACCCAGTGCGATTGTCCAGGGAAACTGCTGCTGCGAATTGAACCCACCAAAATCATATCGTCATCTTATGGTGGATATATAACTTAAGCATGTGTGCAACGATGATCCAATCGGTGCGACCATTGCAAAGATACAAGGTCTAATCGCTGCAAAGGATTACAGATTCAATAAACTGAACTGTCTAGACTTTCAGGAAAATACACCAAGCCACTGTTTGGTTATGAGGGCTGCGTGGAAATTGAATCGGAGGATCGGCATTGGGATCCCTCGATTCAGCTCTTTGGTTGCGATTTAGCGATGGGACTGAAATTGCAGCCCAACTCCACCATATTAGCAGTTTTGATTTGAAACTGGAATTGCAGCCCAATTTGGTGAGGCCGGTTGAGATCCCTGCCAGCCTTCCACAACGTTCATTTCTCTTCACAGCACGCGACTGGTAAGCATGTCTTTGCGGAAAGACCAAGAGTAGAGTATACTTTTTTTTGAAGTAAATTGTACTGCCAAGCTGCTGTTCCGACTTCAATAGATATGTGCTACTTGGAGGTTCGTTCTTCTTTTGAGAAAATTATCCGCCAATGTCATGCACCTATTTCTTAGAGAAAATTAACTACGAATACCATCCAACTACTGACCCATCCTCTTCACTTGCTCGCAGAGCGGCAGATCAGGGGCAAGACAGGGTGGCGGAGCAGGGGCCTAACGAAGTTGATGGTATGGCGTAGGTAATTCCGACGTGACGTGCTGGGTCACATGATTTTTTTTTATCCGTAGCAACACATGGACGCTCAGCTAGTAGTAATAACAATAGTAGAAAGAGGAGTTACATATAGTGAAAAACAAAAAAGAATGTGCGAAGAGAGAGGAAAACAGAACATGTTATAAAACCACTCTTGAATCATGGGGATGTATTTTTTTCCCTTTTTCCCTACGGATAATCAGGCAAATGATACAGGCCGTACGTTGAAAGTCTCATATATTTGGTACATCTCTATATGTTCGTTCTACTTGATGCAGCGTATTCATGGCCTACTTGATCTACTTGTTCTAGGCTGTCGTAGATGAGACTTTCAAGTTGTACATCCATCGATCTACAATTTTACATGATGCAGCGTATGCATCCATCGATCTACATGATCCAGCCCAGGTAAGGGTCGGCCCAATCCATGAAATTTGTTTTCTCAAAAACGCAGGAAAATTGCGTTTCATTTATTAAGATGAAGAGCATGCCCAAGAAAGGACTGGAAACAAAGAACATGATACCGATAGCCCGATAAGATAACCGACAATGGCTAACGCACCCCGATGGTGAGCGGACTACCATTACCGAAGGCTAACACCGGCCAATGCACACATGGGGAGACGAAGAGAGGTAGGGTCAGGTGGCCCAAGGCAACGCCTTCAAGGAGGGAACGATGCCGAAGGCATCGCCATCGCCCGATCCGGTAAGACCCGGACCTAGGGTTTTCACCCCGACATACATCGCCTATAGTTGCGACTCCGATGCCTCCATCGAATTTGAGCGGTTGCACCCAACAAACTCCGGCTCTCACCTTCTTCCACGTGCTCACCGCGGCAGTTGGACATGGTGTTGGTGGCGGCGGCAGCGCGAGAGACGACGATGTGACGAGGGGGCAGGAGGCGAAGAAGGAAGCCCCTACAAGCTACGGCCCGGAGACGGCCAGATCCGGCCGCCTTCGGCTCCCCCCACGTCACCTCCAGCCACCGTGCCTCCAAACCCAACCAAATCCGTCGAGGAACGGACGGATCTGGACTGCGCCACCAGGGCGAGCGGCTGTGGGAGGCCTGCCTCTGGCTCTCCCCATGTCACAATGCCGATCCGACACGACCAGATCTGTGAAGGAGATGAGCGCTTTCTTCCGTGTGCTTGCCGCGGCCGTTGGACAAGACGTTGGCAGCGATGGCGCGAGAGGTGACGATTGCCGATGGGGGCAGGAGGAGGAGAAGAAGAAGCCGGATGGCTAGATTGGGCCACCTCTGGCTCCCCCCTTGTCACTTCCAACCGCCGAGCCTCCGAACCCAGCCGGATCCATCTAGGAACGGACGGGTCTTGCCTACGCCGTCTTCGACCAACGGCTTCACAGCGCTGTTCCAACCTGGCTAGATCCGCAAAGGAGACGAGTAGATATTCGAAATAGCCGAGAAGAGCCGAGTAGTGGCAAAGCACGCACGTGTGGTGTCCCAGAAAACTAATCGCCCGGCTGTGGCAACAAGAGCGAAGGCAATTGGAGATACGATGACGCACTTCTTCCCCAAGTCGCAAAGGTTGAAGTTGAGGATCAGGGGAACGCCGCACAAGACAACTGAGAATTTCAACCAGTGAACACACAGAAATCACAGAGGCTTGAGGTAGAGAGGAAGATGGGGACTTCGTGTTTTCGGATTCCATGAACTGAGGAGGGGGTCGACTTTAATAGCCGAGCGGAGAGGGTCCATGCACTGCATCCAACGGCCGGCGCCGAAGCGGCCGGGCCGATGATGCCTCCATCGCCTCCCCTCACCCGCTTGACTCGGCCGCCTCGCGCCTGCCTGACACCCGCTCGCCAAACACAGCCGAATGGCCCACGGAGGATCGGCCGCCAAACTCACCCATCCAAGAACAACTAGCAGCTGGCTCCTATCTTCATTTCTTTCGAGATCACCTGCGCTGCCTATTGCTTTTTTCCTTCTTCCAAAATCACAGTGCGAACCAAAAGCCACACACCCTCTTTTTTCTTCTTAGAATCACAACAGCACACGGCAAATAGCAGCCAACGTGAGGTTATCTAGCCGCCCCTATTTCGTACCTTAACGCTCACTCCGCCCCATATATATATATGGTTATAGCCACTACTAGAAATCCTAACACGACTCGTCTTGGGCCTTTTGCCTCAACTAGGTTTTTTGGCCTACTACTTTTCAAGGGACCAAAAACCCTTCATAACATGAGTTTTTTTAATTGCTTTTATGCTTCTGATTTTTCCAGCTTATCACGTGTCGAAGCCTCTAGGACCACACCTCCTGTATCTTCTCCACGCATCATCCACCTTTGACCTTCACGTGCCCAAGCATGAGCTTGACCATCTCGTGCCCCCTCTCGACCGCCTGATCTCAGATCTCTCTATTCTAGCCCTAGTTCTCCTCGTCATCGACCACGATCACCTCCATGCTTCAACCTGCACATGCAAAGACCAAAAAATATTTTTTCGGCACAAATTCGTCAGAACTTGACCAACGTCAGTCCGCACACACGCAACACACCTCGTACGTCAATTCGTAATCGCCATCACAACTATTGTCAATGTATTCATCATATGGTCTAACAATCTCCCCCCTCATGAATACATTGACAACACTTCAAGATTACATGATGAATTTGCTTCAAATAGATATAAGTGAAGAACTGAAGCCGAAAAATCATTTTCATTTTAAGCCACAAGACTCAAATCTCTCTTCCTCAACACAAGAGAAGTAATTTTAATTTCTCCAAAAGCTCTCCAATCTCTCAAATCTCAAATTTCTCTCCCCCTTTGGCAATGTAATCATCAAGAAACTTTAATGAATAAGAATAATTCTAAGAAAAAGCAATGAGAGTAAAAATCTAGAAGCTTTGTAAATTATCCATGTCACTATGTATTGATTTAATAAAGCAACCAAGTCATATTTTTGCGTAGAGTTATCTAGATCATATAAAGCCATATATCATATAGCAATATCAAAACAAGTCTGTCAATATGATTAAGCGATTTATATCATGACAGGCATCGCAACAATGTCCAGACTAATTATAAAGAGCATAATGAGATATCATAATGAAAAGTTAAAGCCTAAAAGTGAAGTGACGGGCTAGCAGTCTCATGTAACAACTTATTGCTCCACACTCAATTCTCAGGTATGTGGCATGCTTGTAGCATACTTCTTTCCATAATGACATACTCTTTGTTTTTTTATGGTGGTATGCTTAAAGCATATTTCTTTTCATTTTACGCACTTTTGTGCTTTTTCTTTTTGTTTACCATGGCATGCTTGAAGTATACATATTTTCAATTGTCTCTTCTTTGTTTATAACATGCCAAATTAAGTTATTATAAAAATTGATGGGGACGGGGTCCCGACCTTCCAACAGGTTCTGGATAAGTTCGATTTGGTGGAGGCACGACACAAATCGATCCGGCTTCCGAACAACACGTCCCGAACCCCGCAATCGCAGCACCACGTCTCCTCAAGTTATCAACCGTGCGCAGCCGGTTGACCTCGCCAAGAAGGCTAATCCTCGTCTGCGAATCGAAGAACACAAGCAAGAACAAGGAAGAACACAACGCAATTGCAGATGTATTGATTTAGCACTCGAAAATTGGGGTCTCACAAATCGATGAACGGCGAAACTGTTCAAGATAGAATTAATCTAAGCAAAACCCAACCCTAATAGTGGGGGTGGCGGCTGTATATAAAGGAGTGAGGGGCGTGCAAAACCCCTGGACGCGCCCTAATGGGCTCCAACACGATACAAAGCCGAACGGCCCAAAATACGGTGGCGCAGCACCCTGACAGATTCTGAACGTTCACTTGTTTTGCTGATTGCTGTTGACTCAGAAGGAATTTTGATATGGAACTAGATCCATTGGAAAGGTCTCCTTCTCAGCTTTTCATACATATGTGGAACGTCCAAAACGGAGTCCGTATGCGTCCTGGGTGTCCGTTTTACTGCAGGCTGGTCCTGAAAGCCGAGGCAGACGCGAACTCGAGTTGGACTGGGCCTCCGGCTTGACTTGGACATCCTTGCTGGTCTTCTCCGCCTCCACACCTTTCTCCATGTACGTCATGACCCTCTCCAATGTTTCTAAGCAAGATAATATCATTAGGTAGTAATCTATTCTTAAAACTATAAAAAGGATCGCTTAAGAACGAGCTCACCTCTAGATTTAATTGTCGCATGCGAGCTCGGGTCATTGGAACTTACATAACGGTTGGAGGATCAGCGGTTACATCCGAAGGAGTGATGTCCTCATCATCCTCCCCCTCTTGAAGTGGAGTCGTCCTCGACTCAAACTCATCTTCTTCTCCCAAGTATGGCTTCAAATCTGCAATGTTAAAGGTGGGACTAACCCCGAACTCGGGTGGCAACTCAAGTTTATATGCATTATCATTTATTTTCTCAATTATCTTAAAAGGACCAGCAGCTCTAGGCATCAATTTTGACTTTCTTAACTCAGGAAATCTATCCTTTCGCAAGTGCAACCAAACAAAATCACCCGGTTCAAATTTAACTTCCTTTCTACCTTTACTACCAACAATCCTATATTTTTCATTCATCTTTTCAATGTTTGCCTTAGTAGTCTCATGCATTTTGACAATAAAATCAGCACGCTCCTTAGCATCATTATGAACTCTCTCACTAGTAGGTAAAGGTAAAATATCAATAGGGGCACGGGGATTGAATCCATACACTACCTGAAAAGGACTTACCTTAGTGGTGGAGTGTTCCGCTCGATTATATGCGAACTCAACATGCGGCAAACACTCTTCCCACAGCTTCAAATTGTTCTTCAAAACAGCTCTCAACATGGTAGACAATGTGCGGTTCACCACCTCGGTTTGGCTATCAGTTTGTGGGTGACATGTTGTAGAGAACAACAACTTTGTACCCAACTTGTTCCACAGAGTACGTCAAAAATGACTCAAGAACTTGGCGTCACGATCTGAAACAATAGTAGAAGGCATACCATGCAAACGAACTATCTCTTTGAAAAAGAGGTCAGCAATATGAACGGCATCATCGGTTTTATGACATGGTATAAAGTGAGTCATCTTAGAAAAACGATCCACAACAACAAAAATGCTATCCCTCCCCCTCTTAGTCCTGGGCAATCCTAAAACAAAGTCTATAGAAATATCTTCCCACGGAATAGAAGGAACAGGAAGAGGCATATATAAACCATGTGGATTCAAGCGAGACTTAGCTTTTTGACATGTCGTGCAGCGAGCCACAAACCGCTCAACATCTCGCCTCATCTTTGGCCAAAAGAAGTGTGCGGCCAGAACGTCCTCCGTCTTCTTAGCACCAAAATGTCCCATCAAACCGCCTCTATGTGCCTCCTGCAACAACAAAAGACGAACGGATCCAACTGGAATGCATAGGCGGTTAGCTCTAAACAAGAACCCATCATTGATCACGAATTTATTCCATGCTTGTCCCTCTTTACAATGCAACAACACATCCTTAAAATCAGCATCAAAAGCATATTGTCCTTTAATAGTTTCAAGACCAAAAATGCGAAAATCAAGTTGAGACAACATGGTATAGCGTCGAGACAAAGCATCAGCAATCACATTATCCTTCCCTTTCTTGTGTTTAATGACATAAGGAAAAGATTCAATAAATTCAACCCACTTAGCATGTCTACGATTCAAATTGGTTTGACTACGAATATGCTTAAGTGATTCATGATCGAAATGAATGACAAATTCTTTAGGCCATAAATAGTGTTACCACGTCTCTAAAGAACGAACAAGAGCATACAATTCTTTATAATACGTGAAATAATTAAGAGTAGGACCATTCAATTTTTCACTAAAGTAGGCAACAGGTTTGCCTTCTTGCATCAAAATACCACCAATACCAATTCCGCTAGCATCACATTCCAGCTCAAAAGTCTTACCAAAATCCGGAAGTTGGAGCAATAGTGCGTGTGTAAGCTTGTCCTTCAAAAGATTAAAGGACTCCTCTTGTGATGGCCCCCAATGGAACACGACTCCCTTCTTTGTCAACTCAATCAACGGTGTCGCAACGGTGCTGAATTCCTTGACAAAGCGGCGATAAAATCCTGCAAGACCAAGAAAACTCCACACTTGGGAGATCGTCGTGGGCGTGGGCCAACTTCATATCGCCTCCACCTTGGCTCTATCAACCTCAATTCCTTGTGGAGTCACAACATAGCCAAGAAAAGAGACTCGATCCGTGCAAAAGGTGCACTTCTCAAGGTTACCAAACAAACGTGTATCTCTCAAAGCATTAAAAACAACACGTAAGTGATCCAAATGTTCATCCATTGACTTGCTATAAATCAAGATATCATCAAAGTAAACGACCACAAATTTGCCAATGAAAGGACGTAAAACCTCGTTCATTAATCTCATGAAATTGCTAGGTGCATTAGTTAACCCAAAAGGTATGACTAACCACTCATACAAGCCGAACTTAGTTTTAAAAGCAGTTTTTCATTCATCGCCAAGTTTCATTCTTATTTGGTGGTATCCACTACGCAAGTCAATCTTTGTGAAAATTATAGCACCACACAACTCATCAAGCATGTCGTCTAGCCTAGGAATAGGATGACGATACCTTATAGTAATGTTGTTAATAGCTCTACAATCTACACACATACGCCAAGAACCATCTTTTTTGGGAACCAAAAGAACAGGAACAGCACAAGGACTAAGGCTCTCACGTACGTACCCACGGTCCAAAAGGTCTTGGACTTGTCGCTGAATCTCCTTAGTCTCTTTGGGATTGGTCCTGTACGCCGCACGGTTTGGCAAACTCGCTCCAGGGATCAAGTCAATCTGGTGCTCAATTCCTCGAATGGGTGGAAGTCCTGGAGGTATTTCATCAGGGAAAACATCTCTAAACTCCTGCAAAAGGTTAGTGACAGGAGCAGGCAAAGTGCAAGGCATATTATCAAGAGAAAATAAAGCATCTTTGCACACAACAGCATAGCATGTATCATTAACATCATCAATTTCAGCAAGGTCTGATTTTGTGGCAAGCATAACAGAATTTTTCAAATGGATTAGTTGCTGTTTTTCAGATTTATCATGTTCCTTTAGATCATTAGTGGCAGCAGCTCTCTCCCTATCGGCCTCTATAATCTCAGCTGGGGTCAAAGGCAGTAAAGTAATTTTCTTTCCTTTATGCATAAAAGTGTATTTGTTACTACTACCATGGTGTAAAGCATCATTATCAAATTCCCAAGGTCGACCCAATAAAAGAGAACATGCTTGCATGGGAACCACATCACAATCTACATGATCAACATAACCACCAATAGAAAAATGGACTCGGCATGTTTGTGTTACCTTAGCTTTTCCGAGTCATTTAACCACTGAATATGGTATGGATGTGGATGCGGTCGCGTGGTCAAGCCAAGCTTCTTGACCAAATCAGACTCACCAAGTTGTTGCGCTTCCTCCATCAATGATGACACGCGCGCGCGGTTCTTAATTGCGAAGAAAGTCTGAAACAAATTATGGCGTTGAAGCTTATCGGATTGTTGTACCTGTGTGCTGAGGACTCGCTGCACAATGATGCTCCGTAGCGCCGCTGGACGCGCCCACCAAGGACCAAGTCGTCATCACCACCGCCATAGTCGTCCGAGGCACCAAAGCAACATCATCATCCTCCTCGACATCCGGCGTCTGATGTAGCCTCCATCTTCGTGGCGATGTATGCCCGCTGGCTAGGCAATTCTTCCGACATGACCAAGCCCATGGCAGCGATGGCATCGAATGTCTGAGGAGCGCCCGTTGAAGCCACGAAGAAGAGCTCTTGGCTGGACCCTACAAAGGAGTTTTTGTAGAATCTGCAAGGCGTGTCGTGGATGGTGGCTTCGGTGGCGCTGCTGCAAACTTGGTCGCAGGTGGTGGAGGAGAACGAAAACTCGAAGAAGACTTGGGTAGTCCCGTCGATGTAGTCGTTCGCGCGTGTAGGGGTCGTCGGTGTTTACCTTTGCTGATTCCTTGCGCGCCCCGCAATTCTTTTTCGCAAGCATAGCAAGTGGAACAACCGTTGTGATAGTAAATTCTTTATAATCAACAATGTCCTGAATTTCACGCTGTAACCCCCCGTAGAAACGACAAATCTTATCCTCCGTTTCCTCAATAACCCCATAACGCACCATACCCTTTTGAAGCTCAGCATAATAGTCCTGAACAGAACTATCACCTTGTTCTAAGCGCTGTAATTTTTTTCTCAAATCACGTTTATATGAAGGAGGAACAAAACGATTACGCATAGCTTCTTTTAATCGCTCCCATGTATCAAGGTTGTAAACGCATGGTACCAGTTCATTCCACGGATAATAGCAAAGTCCTTAAACTCACTAGTAGCTTGTCTAACTCTATGTTGTTCAGGAACCAAGTGAGAATTAAACTTCTGCTCTACCGTCATCTCCCAATCAAGATATTTTTCAGCATCATAAAGACCAGAAAAACATAGAATAGTATATTTGACTTTAGCAAAAGGATCGTCGTTACCATGACGGTTCTGGTTATTACCTCCCATACCATGTCGGTTTTGCTGAAGACGCCGACGTAGTCGTGCATCTTGTGTCGCCCGCTGAGCAATGTTGCCATCCGCATCAGACATTGTGTCATCGTCATGACGATGGCCGTCGTTGACAGGTGGCAGGCGTGTCTCCAATGTGTCCATCCGACCAGTGAGGTCAGCCATCCGCCACTCCACCCGCTCAATGCCTTCTGTGGTGTTCAACTGGGCAATAGCGGCGACGATGGTGTCCATTCGCGCGCCGAGATCAGTGAATAAAGCATTTTGTTTGTCGAGCGCAGCTTGTAGCTAGCCGCGACTAACACACTCATTGAAGTCGACTGGCGTCCCGTCCCCTTCGTATCCTGCCATAGTTAGTGGAAACACAGGGAAAACAAAAGATTATCCCTATCAACTACAAAGGAGGACAGTGGGAACCCGCAAAGGAAGTGGCTTACCAAGCTCTTACAAGTGTTCTTACCATCGCAAAGAGGAGGTGGTACAACCGGTGGCTGGTTCGTGATACCTCGAGAGTGTGACCCGGCGATTGCAAGGGTCAAAAACTGTGCTGTCCGAAAGTATGTGTATATGGAGTTTGGAAGGCCAAATATGTGAGTGGAACACAAATCAATAACAGATAGTAATGCTGAATAAATGTCCAAAGCACTAGTCCTAGTTGCTGGCCTAAAATGTGTCCTATAACAGGTATGATATGATGAACAAGGAATCGACCAGAATAGTAAAGCAAAGACAGCAACAAAGATGGCCAGGCAAAGACAGCACAAAACAAATGAAGCTCTGTCACCTAAAACTGTGCTCTCTCTCTCTTTTTTTTCTCTTTTTTTCTCTTTTCTTTTTTCTTTTTTCTTTTTTTTGTGGCCACGGAGAGCACTCTCTCTTCGGGTGCCGAAATTTTTTATTTTTGTTTATTTTTTCTTGTATTTTTTTCACAAAGCAGAGCACAGAAATAGGAACCACACAAAGTTTCATCTCAATCTGATGTAAGGTGTGGCCTACAGAAAATAATGAATGTGCTGTAAATTCGGGGATGAAAATTCGGAGCTCGAGTACTACACTTTCCAGGCCGAATTTGGGCAAAATAAATTCGTCAAACCCTGCATAGCAAGGCAGTATCGGATGTAAAATTTAATTTCACCCAATTTCAAACAAAATCGCCTGATTTTGAGTCCGTATGCAAAAGTTACGGCCGTTTGAAGTTGGGCCTCCGAGTTATGGTTTCGATGGCGGTCAAAATAGATCGGGTGGAGGAAATTGGTGGAAATTGGGGGCGGAAGCTCGGGAAAAGGGTGGGGGATGGTGGTGGGTGATCACGAGACAAAAACAGAGGGTGGGATATGGGTGGGAAGCTGGGTGATCACGAGACAAAAATAGAGGGTGGGATATGGGTGGGAAAACAAAAGTCGGCTAGGGTTTGTATGAGAGGTAGCGGAAGCAAGACAACCCGAAACAAAACACGATCTAAACCAGCAACACAACTCGACTAAGGACACAAACTCAACACTACGGACTCTAAAATTAAAGTGTGCAAAAGGCTAAACGAGATGCGGGACAGAAACAACCTATGACTACAATTTTTAGGGCTTTTTCTTGGACTCTAGGATGAAACCGAAAACAACAAAGGTAGGGTAAACTCGAACTGAAGGAATACCGAAGCTCGATACCACTTGATGGGGACGGGGTCCCGACCTTCCAACAGGTTCTGGATAAGTTCGATTTGGTGGAGGCGCGACACAAATCGATCCGGCTTCCGAACAACACGTCCCGAACCCCGCAATCGCAGCACCACGTCTCCTTAGGTTATCAACCGTGCGTAGCCAGTTGACCTCGCCAAGAAGGCTAATCCTCGCATGCGAATCGAAGAACACAAGCAAGAACAAGGAAGAACACAACGCAATTGCAGATGTATTGATTTAGCACTCGAAAATTGGGGTCTCACAAACCGATGAACGGCGAAACTGTTCAAGACAGAATTAATCTAAGCAAAATCCAACCCTAATAGTGGGGGTGGCGGCTGTATATAAAGGAGTGAGGGGCGTGCAAAACCCCTGGACGCGCCCTAATGGGCTCCAACACGATACAAAGCCGAACGGCCCAAAATACGGTGGCGCAGCACCCTGACAGATTCTGAATGTCCACTTGTTTCGATAATTCCCGTTGACTCAGAAGAAATTTTGATATGGGACCAGAGCCATTGGAAAGGTCTCCCTCTCAGCTTTCCATACATATGTGGAACGTCCAAAACCGAGTCCGTATGCGTCCTGGGCGTCCATTTTACTGCAGGCTGGTCCTGAAGGCCGAGGCAGACGCGAACTCGAGTTGGACTGGGCCTCCGGCTTGACTTGGACGTCCTTGCTGGTCTTCTCCGCCTCCACACCTTTCTCCATGTACTTCATGACCCTCTCCAATGTTCCTAAGCAAGATAATATCATTAGGTAGCGATCTATTCTCAAAACTATAAAAAGGATCGCTTAAGAACGAGCTCACCTCTACATTTAATTGTCGCATGCGAGCTCGGGTCATTGGACCTTGCATAACGGTTGGAGGATCAGCGGTTGCATCCGAAGGAGTGATGTCCTCATCAAAAATATTGCAACATAAAATATGCAAGCCTCGTAGCCAAGAGTTAAAATAAGACTCACAATCAAGCTAATCCTTTTCGATGAACATCGCAAAGTAATAAATATAATCAATCTAGTCAAAGTATTTCGTCATATCATGCTTTTAATTCAACTGTAGCAAATTAATTATAACCAGTAGTGATTAAAGCTACACAGCATATTAGTAAATATGATAAGGAGAGCTCTACCACTCAATTGATTGTAATAACTTGGACTTAATGAGTTATTTGACAAGGATAATAAATGAAGCTTCCAAAATTTTAAATAACAGCTCCCCCTTAGAATAATCCCATAGGGTGCAACATACCCAACTCACTTCGCAAACGAGCAAAATGAGAAGAATCAAGCGATTTTGTGAAAAATATCAGCAACTTGAGAGTCTGATTTAATGAAATGTAAGACAACATCACCCTTTTCACGTGGTCTCTAAGAAAATGATAGCGAATATCAATGTGTTTTATTCTTGAGTGTTGCACAGGATTCTTAGCAATACTAATAGCACTAGTGTTATTACAGAAAAGTGGAACACTATCCAATTCTAAACCAAAATCCTTAAGTGTAGCTGTGATCCAAAGCAATTGTGAACAACAAGAAGCAGTAGCTACATATTCAGCTTCAGCAGTGGAAAGTGCAACTGACAACTATTTTCTAGAAGCCCATGAAACAAGTGATGTGCCTAAAAAATGACATGTGCCAGAGGTACTCTTCCTATCAATTCTATAGCCCCAAAATCCGCATCTAAATAAGCTCTAAGGGTAAGACATGATGAAGAAGAATACCATAAGCCAAAATCTAAAGTTAACTGAAGATACCTGAAAATTCGCTTCACCGCCTGACGATGTGAAGCACGCGGGGAAGCCTGATAATGAGCGCACATACACACAACAAAGTGTATGTCTGGCCTCGAAGCGGTGAGGTACAAAAGTGAGCCAATCATGCTTCTGTATTCTTTTTGATCAACGGGCTCTCCATCTTCGCCACGATCCAGCACTGCAGTAGATCTCATTGGTGTGGAGATTGGTTTGATTGTCTCCATGTCGAAACGACGAAGTAAGCCCTTGGTGTACTTAGTTTAATGGACAAAAGTACCTAGCTTTGATTGCTTGATCTGAAAGCCTAGGAACGTGAGTTCTCCCATCATGCTCATCTCAAACTCCCTACTCATAGTATTTGAAAACTTGAAAACAAGAGGAACCACTGATGATGATACCATCCACATAAATCTGTATAAGTAAAAGATCATTGCCATGCTTGAGAGTAAACAGTGTTTTATCTACCTTTCCCATTTGAAACTTATTTTTAAGTAAATATGATTTAAGCCTATCATACCATGCTTTAGGTGCTTGCTTTAAACCATATAAAGCTTTGAACAGTTTGTAGACATGATCAGGAAATTTATGATTTTCAAAACCAGGTAGTTGTCTAACATAAACTTCTTCCTCAATATAGCCATTAAGAAAAACACTTTTAATATCCATTTGATATAGCTTAAAACCCTTAGATGTAGCAAATGCTAAAAGGATTCTAATGGCTTCTAATCGAGCAACAGGAGCAAAAGTTTCACCAAAATCAAGACCTTCTACCTGAGTAAATCCTTGAGCAACAAGTCTAGCTTTATTTCAAACAACAACACCATCCTCACTTTGTTTATTCTTAAAAACCCATTTAGTTCCGATAACATTATGACCATGAGGAGGTGAAACTAAAGTCCAGACTTTATTATGCTCAAAATTCTCTAATTCCTCATGCATGGCATTGATCCAAGACTCATTAAATAAAGCGTGACTTACATCTTAGGGTTCAAAGGAAAAAACAAAAGCAGCATGTTCATATGAGGCATTGGAGTTATACCTGTTGCGATGAACTCTCGTACTCAACTCACCAATCATTTGTTCAGGGGGATGACATCGTTGAATATGCAGGGAAGCCTGTGAAGTCGATGGTGCCGTAGGTGTAGCGGTAGTGGCCTCTACCTCATGAGAGGTGTAGCGGTAGTGGCCTCCATCGTGTAGATACGTGCGTCGAAGTATGAATCGGGGTTTCTCTTTCATCATCATCGAAGTCATAAAAGATGTCTTCTGATGCATCACTTATCCGTATACCTGCATTGTCAGGTCTAGTACAAGGACTAACCTCATCAAAAGTGACCTCATAGGTCTCAACGATTTTGTTAGTCTCTAAGTTGAATACACAATAACCTCGAGTGTGAGCTGCATATCCAAGAAAAATACTATTTGAAGATCTATATTCAAATTTATCAAGATTGCCATGTTTAAGAATAAAACATCGACAGCCAAACACCCACAAGTGAGAAATATTAGGAGTACGACCAAAACGAAGCTCATAATAAGTCTTATGCAACTTAGCTCGTAAAAATACTCTATTAAAGATATAGCAAGAAGTGGAAACAACTTCAGCCTAATACTTTCTAGGTGTAGCATGTTCATTTAACATTGTTCTAGTCATCTCAACCAAAGTTCTATTTTTACGTTCTACAACACCGTTCTGTTGTGGCACACGAGTTGAAGAAAATTGATGATCTATACCCTTTTCAGCACAAAAAGAAGCAAATGATGTGTTCTTGAATTCAGTTCTATTATCACTTCTAATTTCTCTAAGTGCCCCTGGATGTTCATTAGCAAGTCTAACAACAAGTTCTTTAAAATGACCAAAAACTTCATCCTTAGATGCCATAAAATAAACCCAAGAGTATCTAGAGAAATCATCAACAATAACAAGAACAACATCAAGGGTGGAAATTTCCATTGCAAATTTACTGAAAGGTCTTAGCAGCTATTGAGCATCTTGATTTGAGTGATGGGGACTTTGAGAGTTGCGACGATGACATCGATGATGATGATGATTCCAAAGGTAGAAAGAAGAATGATGATTTCATAGGCATATACTTCATGGCAAGGAGTGATGACAATGACAGTGATCTCGATGAGGTAAGACCGTCTTATGATGAGTTTGAAGATGGTTTGGTTAAACTTGCTATTGAATTGAAAAAGACCAAAAAAAATTGAAAGAAAATAATCTTGTTGTTGAAGATTTAAATTATGAGATTAATAAACTTAGAGTTTATATTCCTGATAATGAATGATATAAGTCTTGTCAAGTTTTACATTCTGAGTTAGAGAATGCTAGGTCAATTAATGCTTTAAATATGGATTAACTTAGAGATGTAACTGCTAAATTTGATAAATTAATATTGGTACATGATTCTTGTGATGAAAAATTAATATGTGCTAATGATGAAATTAGAAAGCTCAAGTTTAGTATTTCAAATGTTCATTCTAAAGTTTGTTCTAAATGTGAATTATTAGAAGCTAGACTTAACTCATCCCAGAAAACAATTCAACAGATGCTTTATAATAAGATATATTCTTGCTCCAATTGTCCAAAACTTAATACGTAGATAGACGCTTTGACTAGACAACTTAATGATTTTACTGAAAAAGAAAGATTGGCTCAGTCTAGTGCTTCTAAAGATCTTGTGAACGAATCTATTAGATGCACAGCTTGTTTCACCTTGACTAAAGAAAATGAGTAACTTAAGGATACTTTAGAAAGATTTTCTTTTAGTAAGAAAAATCTGAATACGATTCTAGGCAAGTTAAAAATAAGTGTGAAGAATTAGGGTCTAGGATTTAATTTTATTGAGTATGCCAAGAATAATCCTTCTAAGGTTGTTAAGCTTCTTGAACCTGGGAAAATTGAAGTAAAATCTGAACCAGAACAAACTGTGTTTAAATTTGTTGGTTTTGTGCAAAACTCAGTTACTAATACTGTAGGTGCTAGTTCATCATCTCAAAAGAATTCGAATTATGCCTCCGTCACCTCCCCTCACCCGCTTGCCTCAACCGCCTCACGCTCGCCTGACCCGCTCACCAAACCCAGCCGAACGGCCCCCGGAGGACTCGTGCGACGTGCGCCACCATGGAAGGGTTCGCGCGCCGCCGCGGAACGGGCCGGAGAGCCTGCTCCCCACGTGCCGCCGTGGACTGGCCCGAATGGCCCAACGCCTTGCGCTGATGCGGAGCGGCCCAGAGGGCCCGTGCGTTGCGCACCATTGCGGGGCGTCCCGGAGGGCCGTGTGCCGCTCGGATCGGCCTGGTCGGCGCAGCCGCCTGCCTCAACTCCCCCAGGCCGAATTGGCCAACCGAGAGGATAAGGCAGTGCCTTATCTCCTCTTCTCCCTACTGATAGGTGGGCCCCACACCGCACTTCTTCTCATCCCTTTTTTTTCAGCAATTGTGAAATTACAACCCTGCCCTCTGAGCTAACATCCTCTACCTGGCATCAGTGCTTGAAACTTCGGGATGGAAATGGGACGCAGCAGCGTACGTATTGTGGGAAATATTGCTCCTCACACTATTCAGGAGTCACATCATGCCGATGCAAAGTACTATTTCCCGGTTGAAGATTCTAATCAACAACTAGGACGTTCTACACCTGCAGCTGATGTCCTGGTTGCGCCAAGTTCATCGTCAACGCGCAAGACGAAACAGTATTCCACCCCCGATGTAAGAAACGCCTCCAATCAAAGCCGCAAAAGCAATGGCCATCGCTGGGTACCCAGGGCTACCGTCATGAGGATAAGCCTTTGACCTCAGCCACTCCATTACTGCTAAAAGCAAGGAGTCCCACAGCGACTCCAATTACACTAAGGGCCACCAAGAAGTCTTCAACAAAGCCTATGATTGCTTCGGCGGGAGAATCCCTATTCATCGCACTGCCTCTGGAGCACAATCTTCTAAATACTAAAGGTGCTACGGGTAATGCAGGCTGCAAATTACTTGTGACTAGCAACAATGCGCCACCTGTGATTACGCTACGAGCATGGAGGAATCCAGAGCTGGAGGCCATGCCCACGTCAAGTGAATCGACTAAAAGAAGAACGGCATGGGTTGAGAAAGTGGCAAGGGGTGCTCATGAGGTACAGCCCCCTTCACTCGACGTATCAGTAACCATGCCACTAGAAGTCTGGGCTGTCCCAAAGGCCTCTAGTTGTACCCCTCCAAGTATTTTCTACAAAGTTCCTAGAGCGCAACAATGTGAATCTATATTTGTGTTCCCTAACTCTTGCATTGATGCAGAGGAGGCAATGCCAACAATGAAGGATGGCTCTGATATTAAAAAAGGTTGGGTTCATGCTCCAACGAAACCAAAGAATGCCCCCACCACCGGTTGTATGTGAGGAGTGGTGGGATCAAACAGAAGACTTTATCCGAAGAAGGTGCAAGTCCCAACTGAGGTATGGGATCGGCTACACAAAACATCACTCTTCCGATGAGGAGGAGGAAGAGCTCAATAGTCATCATCAGAGCTCTTGCTACAATTTAACTGCCACAGCAAAGGATGACATCGGTTGTCGATCCTCTCATGGGGCATTGTTATTCGACGTCCTCACCAACGAGCAAGAAGAAGAGCTTGACGCTGTCCCAGCCCCTCAGCAACTCGAGGATGTATGACCTGGTAGAGATCAACTTAGGCAACTTAGGAACCAATGACGATCCACAACCCACCTTTGTTAGTGCCACCCTAACAACTAAAGAGCTAGCGGGAAGACTACCGAAGCTTCTTGATGGAATACCAAGATTGCTTCACTTGGACCTACAAGGAAATGCCGGGACTGGATCCCCGTGTCGCTACACATAAACTGGCGACTGACTCACGTATTCGACCAGTTAAACAGTCACCACGTCTTTTACGACCAAAATTTCAAGATCAAGTCATTGCTGAGGTGATAAGCTTATCGCCGCGGGCTTCATCAAGGAGGTACAATACCCCTGCTGGCTCGCCAATATCGTCCCAGTCAAAAAGAAGAACAAACAAGTACGCATGTGTGTGGATTTTCGTGATCTAAACCGTGCATGTCCTAAAGATGACATCCCTCTTCCTATCACGAAAATCATTATTGACTCAAATCACAGGACATGGCACTTTATCCCTCATGGATGGGTCATCAGGTTATAATCAAATAAAAATGGATACAGTGTAGAATGGATCTAAAACTTAGGCATGAACAAAAGACTTTACCCCTAGATCAAACAAGAACACGTAACATTAGTGCGGAAGACGTACCCGAAGTCGGAGATGCCATGAGGGTGATGCTCGATTGATGCAGAGGTGACCGGAGTCGCGGTCGATCACTGTGGTCACCGGGACTGCTGCTGTCGCACCGTTCGTGTGGGACGAGGAATGTCAAAAGGGACTTGATAGCATCAAGAGGTACCTAGCTACTTAATCCCCCTGTGCTGGCTGCTCCTATAAAAGGGCGCTCCCTCATTCTCTACATTGCAGCGCAGTTCGCCTCGTCGGGCGCTTTGCTAGCTCAACGCAACGACGATGGAAAAGAAGTGGCAAGCTATTACTTAGGGGGTGATCGTTTTAGCGATGACTTTTGACTTTTTTTCACTGTAGCTGATTTTTTTTACTGTAACTGAGTTAGTGGATAGTGTAGTAAATAGTGAAAAAAGCTGAATCTAGAAGCTGAAACTTTTAGAAGCCGAAACGATCACTGCCTTAAGCCGTATGTTGGTTGGTGCTGAGCATCATTACTCACCCATAGAAAAGCTCTGTTTGGCCTTGATATTTGCCCTGAAGAAACTAAGGCATTACATACTGACTCATGAAATCCAGCTCATGGCAAGAGTGGATACTATAAGGTATGTGTTAAGTCAGCCAATGCTTGTCGGGCGACTTGGTAAGTGGGCTTTGCTCATGATGGAATATGACGTTACTTATGTGCCACAGAAAGCAATAAACGGTCAAGCCTTGGCAGAATTTTTAGCAGCACACTCTGTGCCAGATGATTCTCCAATCATCACTGACCTGCCCGACGAGGAGGTTTTTCGCCACCGAAATCGAAACACCTTGGGACCCCTATTCGATGGAGCCTCTCGGATGGAAAATGATTTCCATGGTACTCAGAGACGAAGAGCTGGTGTAGGGCTGGTGTTTAAAACTCCTCAAGGGAGGGTAATACATCATTCGTTCTCATTACTTAAAGAGGAATGTTCTAACAATGAAGCAGAATACGAGGCACTCATCTTCGGCCTTTTGTTAGCACTCTCCATGAGGGTACGTTCTCTACGGGCTCATGGTGACTCACAACTCATTGTTCGACAGGTAAATGATATCTATGAAGTCCGCAAGGCGCGCAGAACTCAGGCCATACTATAATACGGCTCAAAAACTCGTGGAGAAATTCAGCTGCAGTAAAAAAAAGCCAACTCAGCTACAGTAAAAAAAAGCCAGTTACAGTGAAATTTCAGCCAGAAGCCAGCGCTATTCCGAATGCCCTCTAAGTCCTTTAGGCAGCGCTCAAGTTAGCTTTTTTCCCCAGCGATGCGATGGGCTTCTGCGATCGAAACAATGTAGCGCTACTGTAGCAGTACTGTAGCTTTTTTTTTTGTCTTTATTTGGTTTTTTTGTTTTTTTTCCTGTATTCCTTTGCATTGTCCGCTCTAGATTAGCGTGCCTTTTTTATTTTTTACATTTTTTTAGATTTAATTATGCCCAATAAACCAACTTAGTTACAGTAAAAAATAAGCCAGCTACAGTAAAATTTCAGCAAAAATTAAAAGCCATCGCTATTCCGAACACTCCCTTAGCCATCTTATCCAAGGTCTTCCCTACAGTCGACGTGCAGCGGGAAAACCGACAAAAAAACACACACACACTTCTCAAACTCTTCGGTTTCTTTTTTTCTTCTTGGCTTAGTCGTGGCGTTCTCAAATGGAGGATGACCACAAGTTTTATTTATGGCATGGTCTTCCACCTCAATGAAAGTATACGATGGCATGGTCTTTCGCCTCAACGCAAGTATACCATGGCATGGTCTTTCGCCTCAATGCAAGTATACGAGCACCTCAATGAAAGTACATAATGGCGTAGTCTTTCGCCTCAACAAAAGTATATGATGGCATGGTCATTCGCCTCGACTCGAGTATTGTGGCACGGTGTTCACCTCAATGCCGCTAACCCAGCGTGATTTTTACTCTGACACATCTACCTTACTTTTTCTGTGATCATTCCCTTTCCCTCTTTTGTGTTTATATTAACCTTCCACAGGCAAGACACCCGGAGGATGTGACTGCTTCAGTACCCAACACGACTGCTCTTTGACTTCGACGTGTGCTCGGGCACCACAAGTATTTGATATGCGTCAAGATTACTTCTAATTTTATCAACGTGGCAATCTCAACATATGGGAGGAAGGTATAAGGCCAACATGCTGGCGCAATCGATGAAACATATTGGAGACTCAGTAACAATTTTATTTTATTCAATCAAAATAAGTAGATGCTTGCAAATTTGGCCAAACATCTACGTAGCATAACTTCAGGAGCATTGAAGATAACCTGACCATATGATAGAGGTAAGAGTTGGGTCGGGTTATTCTGGATCAGCCTGAGGCTCGGCTGACCCGGTACGGTCCAAGCACAGCACGGGCGTCACGTGGCGGGCCATGCTGGCATGGCACGAACGGTTGACCGGGCCGGTTCTGGAAGGCCGGCCCGTTGGGCGACACGACACGACACGAGGAGCACGAGCGGGCTCGGACAAGGTGCTTGACCGAATGACACTATCTTTATTTTTGCATGTAACTATTGCTGATTTCATTGTTCTTCCATTCTGTTGGTTTGAGGTTTAACATATACAATAGCAGTTCCAAACTTCAGAATCTTCCTAATATCAAGAAAAAGCATACTTGCCATTATGTATATATCTATATTTGGTAAACACATATGTATGCCACAAGACTAGTATATTGTACATATGTTATTACTTTTTCCTCAAAATATTTATGTGCCTATGTTTTTATGTAACTAATTCAATTTTAACTAGTTTTTAATGAGGCAGGTACAAGAGAAATGAAGATGGCGACCGCCGCCACCATTATCGCCCCCACCTTCGTCATGTATAGTTACTTTGGGTAGGCCTTAGGCTGGCACGGTACGAACGTTGGCACTGTGGGTTTTGTGCCGTGCCTGGGCCGGGCCGAAGGCGAGGCGGGCCGGCACGGTATGGCACGACGGAATGACTAGACCGAGTCGGCACAGCACGATACGGCACGAAGCACAATGGGCTTGGGCCGTGCCCACCTCTACTCTATGATAAGACAGGTTTAAAAGGACTCATTACTGTTAGACCATATGACCAGGTCTACACTATTTTAGATGATGAATAATTGACAACGTTGGTTACGATATTACTTATGGTGTGTTGCGCTTGGACGGATTGACGTTAGTCAAGTTCGGACGAACTTGTGCCGAAAAAATATTCTTTGATCTTTGCATGTGCAGGTTGAAGCATAGAGGCGATCGTGATCGATGACGAGGAGAACCGTGACAAGGATGGAGAGATCCGAGGTCAGGCAATCGAGGAAGTCAGGAGATGGTCGAGCTCATGTTTGGGCACGTGAAGATCAAAGGTGGATGATACATGGAGAAGATACAGGAGATGCGGTCTTGGAGGCTTCGACACGTGAAAGGCTAGAAAAATCGGAAGCG
This sequence comes from Melocanna baccifera, assembly GCA_036346265.1. NCBI lineage: Eukaryota > Viridiplantae > Streptophyta > Magnoliopsida > Poales > Poaceae > Melocanna > Melocanna baccifera. The sequence continues at coordinate 3,373,230 of CM070710.1, forward strand.
TAAAAATAATTAAAAAAACTCATGTTATGAAGGGTTTTGGGTCTCTTAAAAAGTAGTGAGCCAAAAAGTCTAGTTGAGGTAAAAAGGTTCAGGATGAGTTATCTTAGGGTTAATGACGTATTGGAGTAGGTTGAGAATTTTTAGAAGAGCTAACGGAGGCCGTAGGAGTATAAAAAGAAAAACTCATGTTTAGGTACAAACAACAACGGAGAGAGGGACTAGATAAATTTTGTAGTGGCCTGCGGCTGTATATGTGGCCGTGATTTTTTTGGTAATAAGAGTGTGGCGGCTGCTTTTGTTATTCGGCCGTGAGAAAGAAACAAAGGAGCGACTAGATAATCAAGGTGTTGCGGCCGGGATTTTCGAAAGAAATAAACAGAGCGCCGAGCCGTGATTTCGGAAGAAAAAAAAAGCAGCGTCTATTATCTAGGCGTGTGGTGATTGTTTTCTCGGGCAGCCACCACCCGTCCGTCCCCGGAACGAAGCAGATCGACGGCGCGTCACTCAAATCTTCGGTGAGAAGAAACCTTCCCTTCTTCCTACGATCTCCATGCCACATGACTTGATCTTTATTAACCTAGGCTGTCCACTCCATGAATTGATCTGTTTAAATCCGAAGTGTTTGATTTGCTCCCGACGTAAGGCTGCATGCAGATCACGGCAGCACATGCGCCCTGCACTCTGAACATTTTCTTTTGTCAAGTTTTATTTTGGAAGTACATGAGTAACCAATGCTAATAGATTTAGGGCAATTATGCATACATGATGCTGCTGATTTGTTAGTCTGCATGTATTACTTGTTTTTGGCGAGACTTGATGATTTGAGAGAAGATTAGTGAGAAACTAATTAAACTTAGGGGAATGCTAATTAGATTGCTTCATGAGTAGTACTATTGTTTTGTGATTTCTTCTTATTTACTCTTATAGCAAATTTTTTTTTGTTCTCTGGTTTTTGTGCACGGGTCAAAAATTAGAAAATAGTGAATTAAAAAAACTTCTGCTACGTATTATAATCATTCACCTCCTCTGATTGTCATTGATGATCTTACAATTACATGGGCTAAAAAGAGATGGACTAATGGCATTAAAAGAGGGGAAGCAAAGCTAAAGAGGCCGGGAATCCTAAACTGGTACAAAGCTTACATAGAAAGGTTTAGGAAGGCCAACAAAGTATGGGTCGCATGCATAAGACATGGCGGCTGCAATCTCTGGCGGCACCTCAGAGGCAAGGTGCTCCTTTTGCTTGCTGACATGCTCTACATACTTCTTAGCATCATTGCGACGCACCTCCAGCCGGGCAATACGCTCAGACAAGTAGTTGACAGCGATGGGATGAGCTATGAACGTATCCCTGTTGTTGTCGACGAGACGACGAAACTCTGCTTCGCGCAACCTAGCCTTCTGCGCCTCTTTCTCAAGTTTCTCGGCTTCCTCTCGCCACTTTGTCGGTGAGGAGTTTTGAGTTGTTGGCTACGCTCCATCAACTGTGCACCCTCATCCTCAACAAGTTTAAATTCCTGCGATACGCTTGTGCACGCCGTATCCAGTTGCTGCAGTATAAAGAATGTGCCTCCTGCTCACCAGACGCAATGGTCGTCTCTTCGAAAGAAGCTGGCCTTGATTTCCTAGCTAGAAACTGCTTTAAATTCTCCAAGTCAGACATTAGGGTATCTCTAATGTATAAGACCCAGGTTAGTCTTAAGGTACGGTGACATGGCTTATTGCAATCTGCTACAATGTATAAGGTTTTTGTAGGTACTAAGATGGGGCCCACATCCTAATAAAAAAACTGACCTTTGCCTTATGGTGGAGGGAGAGAGAACACAGGATTCAATAAAAAAATTATATTTTAATGCTTATGATCAGGTCTTTAACTTAAGGGCTGATCTTAAGCCTTTTTTACTTATAACCTTTTTAAGACCAACTCTGTAATGTATAAGGTTGATTTTAAAGTGGTTTAAGATCCTCTTTTTTATACACTACAGATGCCCTTAGCCTTGTCAAGATTGCAGGACGGGGTTCTTCATAATCCTTAACCCATTCATGTGTAGCCATCTCAATCAACTCGATGATGCAAGGCTTGTTAAGGGGCTTCAGCGCCAAGTGATGTTGAATATCATGTAGATCTCTATGTACACTCGCTGCACGACGGGCCGACCGGAAATCATTGGCAGGGAGAGCAAGGTCTTGTTGCTCACGGTGTTTGCCGTCGGGACTACGGACCGAGTCAAAGGCGAACCTTGATCCGTTGGATATGAGCGTGGTTATGTGTTCGTGTAGGATCGTCGATGACAATCAGAGAGGATAAATAATTACAGCATCTAACAGAAACTTTTCTTAAAATTTACCCTTCTTTTAATCTGCAACACCTAAAAAAACGAAAAGACGAAGCAGAACACAAGATATCTAACAACTATGGATCAAGCTATTTGCACCAAACAATCGGAAAGACTACACGTCCAAGCATCACCTTTTTTTATATATTTTTTTTCACTTGATGCTAGTACACGCAGCGATGCCATCTCATCTCTATTGGCTTCGGCCCCTTTTTTTCGTCAGATTAACTCAAAACTCTGTCTATTTTCTTACGGCCGCCACGAGTATAATACGAGTATGTATTTTTTCAATCTACTCAACCAGCAATGTAATAAAAAAAAACTTTTTCATTGGATCAATAGCACACATGCATATAATCAGATGAGAAGTAACTAGAAGAAGTAATCAAAACAGCGAGCCATTCAATCCATGCAAAAACTAGAAACGTGTACCATGCAAAAAAAACTAGAAACGTGAAACATGCAAAAACATAATTAGTTCCCTTCTTGCAAATCACGTACACAACTTTTTTTCTGAAATCTCGCCGCGCCGCCTCAAGTTTCCTTTTCTTTCCCAAAATCACGGTCCGCACAGAAAATAGCCGCCGCCTCTCTGATCTCTTTCTAGTCGCATCTTTTTTTTCTTCGAAAATCACCGTTTCTCGTTAATCAAAAGTTACGGCCGGCCTCAAAACAAACCAGCCGCCAACCTCTCCAATTCAATTATCTAGTCGCTGCCACTTTTTGTACATAACTATGTGTTTTTCTTTTATACTTCTACTGCCACTGTTAGCTCTTCTAAAAATCTTTGATCTATTCTAATACATCATTAACCCTAATACAACTCATCCTGAGTCTTTTTGTCTCAACCAAATTTTTTAGCCCACTACTTTTTTAAAGAATCTAATTATTTTTTAATTATTTTTACACTTCCGATTTTTTCAACTTATCACGTGTCGAAGCCTCCAGGACTGCACCTCCTGTATCTCTCCACGCATCATTCACCTTTGATCTTCACATATTCAAGCATGAGCTCGACCATCTCGTCACTCAATCGACCGCCTGACCTCGGATCTCCTATCCTAGTCCCGGTCCTCTTCGTCATCGACCACATCGCCTACATGCTCAACCTGCACATGAAAGAATCAAAGAATATTTTTCCGACACAAGTTCGTCCGAATTTGACCAACATCAATCCGCACACGCGTAACACACTATAAATAATATCATAATCAACGTTGTCAATTATTCATCATCTAAAATAGCCTAGATCTGACCATATGGTCTAACAGTTCGTCTAAGGTTCTTTTCAGCTTCTTGGCTCATTCGAACAATGAGTCTGGATCAGAAGAAGTAGTGATCAGTAGGGCTGGACAAAAAGCTTGAGGCTCACGAGCTACTCGGGCTCGTTATAGGCTCGACTCGGCTCGAGCTCGAAGCTGTCCTCAATGAGCCAAGCCTCTGTTTCAGCTCGGCTCCCTAACGAGCCGAGCCCATTCGAGCCACTCGCGAGCCGAACACCAGAGTATATCGCGTCCGCCCTACTCGCATCATCGCATCCAATCTCAATCTCTCAGATCTAGGCTCAGTCACCACTCGCTCGCTCTCCCACCCTTGCACTCTCCGCCCGCCGGTCGCCGCCCACCCCACACCGCCGCTTCCCTCCCCGGTCCCCCGCCCCCACCCCGCGCCGCCGCCTCCCTCCCCGCTCCCTTGCCCCCGGTGTCGCCGATCTGGGCCTCCCTCCCCGGTCCCCCGCCCCCTGTGCCGCCGCCGCATCCCTCCCCACTCCCCGTCCCCCGTGCCATCGCCGCCACCGTCGATCTGTCCTCCCGCCGGCCCCCCGCCGCCGACGGCCTTCCTCCTGGTCCCCGCCCCTATCGTTGCCGATCCGGCCTCCCTCCACGGTCCCCGCCCTTGTGCCGCCACCGCCTCCCGGCCCCTCGCCCCGTGCGCCGCGCCTCCCTCCCCTCTCCCGGCCCCCTGTGCCGCCTCCCTCCCCGCTCCCGGCCCCCCGCGCTGCTGCCGCCTACCTCCCCCACGCCATGCTAGGTTTGTTGGTTTGTTGTGCTTCATGCTAGGTTGATATGGCAGGGCCATTCAGTACCTAATTGCACATGGAAGTGATTCTGTGTTTGTCAATTTAATCAAATGTGCAATTCCTCGATGTAAATTGTTTTGGAAACATGACATTGCAGGCTGTTGGTTTCTTTCCTTAGCTCATCATGCACTAGTTTCTTTTATGAATGGAAAAAAAACAAAACACAAACACATAGTTAACTACAGCTTTACATGGTCTGTAAAGCCCCCCAAAGCCTTCACTGAAGTGATACAACTGATGCTTTTGATGTCACTGGGAGGATGCAGCATTATATTGTTAGAATGATCTCAACCGTTTGGCCCAACGGCCAAACGGGCCCCCTTGTTCGCACCCTGATCGGGGGCGCCCAGCCCAATAGGCTGGTGGGCCCCTGTCGCTAGCGCCACAATAAATAGAGGTGGGGGGTCGGGGTGGCACGTACGACGAGGTTCACCGTGCCGCCACACACCCCACCAACAAAACCCTAGACCCGATCTAAGAGGGGGCGCTCCAGCGACGGGAAGCTCCATCGTGCCGCCACCGTCGCCGCACAACGGGAGACGCCGCTCCTCTTCCCCAACCGTCGCTGCCCGTGCGCAGAGCTTCACCGACGAACCGCGATGGCCAACTCCTCCTCCTCTACGTCGGACGGTTAGTACCTCTCTCTCCCTCTCGGTATTACCCCAAGAACACAGAGGTCCAACAATGGTATCAGAGCCGGAATAGAGGCAAAGAAAATCCCCAGTCTCCCAAGTCTCAGATCGGAAGAGTAAAAAAACAAAAAAGGATTTTTCTTGCTCGCGCCGGCGCGCTCCTCAGGCTCCGCCGCGCTGCGCGCCGCCCGCGCGCGCTGCGCGCCGCGCGGGCCGGCCCGGCCCGACGCGGCGCGCGCGCGCGCGCCCGCGAGGCTCTGCGCGTGCGCGCCGCCGCCGCCGCCCACCTCGCGCTGCGGCATTCTTGCCTCGGCGCATGCCCGCCAGCGCCCATGCGCGAGCGCGGCCCCCTTGCGCGCTGGCGCGCGCGCACCGCCGCCTCCGTGCGGCGCCACACCGGCCTGCACCACTCGCGCGCGCGCGCGCGCCGCTGCGCCGCCCGCTGCGCCCGCCCGGCCGATGGCCTGCGCGAGCAGCCCGGCCGCCCGTGGTGCTGGCCGCTGCAGTTCGTGCGCCTCTCTGCACAGATCCGAAATTAGGGGAAGAAATGAATGGAGAGGCTTTATTTCAGGAGATCGTGCTCTTTTTTTTGGGGCTGCTTTTTGACCAGGCATTTGAATGAGTGGAAGAGAACAGGCAAGATATTTTTTTTTGGGTAGATGGTGGAGGTCTGTTGACCGGTCAAAGGATGTGGATTAATTCGTTTTCCTTTATGTGTATAGTCTTTTATTTTATGAATACATTCAGGTATATATATGTGTATACATGATTTATTGTTTCATGGTATGCGTACTTTTAGATATATATGATATATCTAAAAGAAAAGATATAATTTTCATTATTAAATTCGAACCAACGGGAGAATTTAATTTTGGAAAAATAGATATAATTTTTAATTGATGTTTCCGCTGCAAAAGTTAAATGGTGATTAGTCTTTAAATTAAATTCGAACCAACGGGAGAATTTAATTTTTTGAGCATTGTTGTGCATTATAATATTGTTATTTTCTGACCAACGTTGATAATAACAGTATTATAATTTAATTGATGTTTTTATGCATTATTTCTATTTCTGCCCAACGGTGATATAGATTTAATGTATAGATAAAATTGATTTAATTGTATGTCGTATTTTTGACCAACGTTGGAAATAAGGCATATAATTTTCCTGTTATGTTCTCACTTTATTTGAAATATTTTTCAGACGGATACAACTTGATGAGTTGTATCAGAGAGATCCCCACTCTTAAAGGAGATAATTATGGAGAGTGGAAGAAAAGATAGACTTAGCGCTTATCTTGGCCGAAGTGGACTGGTCCTCACTACAAAGACGCCCCACCGAGCCTATGGCACCGTGAGTGATCAAATGAGGATGATACTGCTTGGCAGAAAAGACAGAGGGATCATGCTCCCTTACAGATGTCTTATGACCTTGAGCATAAGAAATGGACCACAGCCAACAAGAAATGCATGGCTGTGATAAAGAACACGATTGAGCTTGCTATTGTGGGCTCAATCGCAGAGTGTGACATCACAGAGTACCTTGAGAGAATAAAGAGTCGTTCATGGCTCTTCAAAGACTTATGCTACACGGTGATTAAACGACTTGTGTGAGTAAATGTACTCGTGGTGGCAGTGGCATAAGAGAGCACATACTGAGGATGAGTAACATGGCATCCAAGCTTAAACCAATGGATTTGGCTCTCAAGGATGAGTTCCTTATTCATTTAGTTTTTGCTTCCTTGCCGAAAGAGTTTGACACTTTTGTTGTCAACTACAATATGCAGCCCGAGAAATGGGACTTGGAAAAGTGCATAGCTATGTGTGTGCAAGAGGAGGAAAGAATTAAATCCTCACATGGTGGTTCTATCAACTATGTGAAGGATAACAAGAAAAGAAACTTCAACAATAACTCCTTCTCAAAGAACAAGGAAAAACCTCGCCCATCACCTCAACAGAATAAGTTTGTCAGAGACAAAGATCAGTGACTTCACTGCAAGAAGATAGGACACTACAAGAAGAACTGTCCTGATTACTTAAAGATGATAATGGCAAAGAAATATGAGAACATTATTACCTATATAAATGAATCCCTGTATGTGCAATATTCGAAATCCACTTGGTGGATTGACTCAGGAGCAACTGTTCATGTTGCTAATTCTTTACAGGATTCCGTTCGACGAGGACTACGCAAAGAAAAGAAAGATGCATTAAAGTCGCAAATGGAGTCCAAGCTGAAGTTGAAGCCGTATGCATCTTTCATTAGAGCTAGCTGATGGTTTCACTCTTTTACTTAGAGATGTTCTTTATGTACCCTCTTACTGAGAGGAATTTGATTAGTGTTTCAAATTTGGACAATGATGGTTATGATTGTCATTTTGGAAATGGCAAATGTGAAATAATGTTTAATGATAAATGCATTGGTCTTGCCATCAAACAAGACAAGCTTTATTTATTGTCACTTCGTGAAAATGTAAATTCAGTATGTGATGTGAATGAGCGTATATCCTCGCTGTAAATGCAAGTAAAACGAAAGAGAACTCATAATGAATCGTCGAAATTATGGCACTGTCGTTTAGGCCATATTTCGAGGGGGTGAATATAAAGACTAGTTAAGAATGAAATTCTTCCTCTATTAGAGTTCTCAGACTTAGAGCAATGCAGAGAATGCATTAAAGGAAAATATGTAAAGAAAATTAAGAAAGACGCCAAAAGAAACACAGGAGTTCTACAAATTATTCACACAGATATTTGTGGTCCTTTTCCGTGAAAAGTGTGGATGGATATGACTCGCTCATAACATTCACGGATGATTACTCCGTTATGGATATATTTATCCAATCAAAGAAAGAAATGAAGCCTTGGATAAATTCAAGATATTTAAGGTCAAGTTGAAAACCAACATGATTTAAAGATTAAGATAGTCCGATCGATCGTGGGGAGTACTACGGTCGACATACCCCATATGGACAAGTTCTGGACCTTTGCAAGGTTTCTACAGAAAATGGTATAGTGGCCCAAGATTCTACACCGGCGAACCTCAAAGAAATGGAGTAGCTAAAAGACGCAACTGCACTCGATGGATATGGTGCGAAGCATGATGAGCTACTCCACACCGCCATTGAGTTTATGGATGGAGGCGTTGAAAACCGCCATTCATATTCTCAACAGAGTGCCTAGTAAGTCGGTGCCCAAAACACGTGCGAGTTGTGGATGGGAAGAGTTCCTCACTACACCACTTACGTGTGTGGGGAGTCTCGCTGAGGCTAAAGTATTTAATCCAAATCTTGGGAAGCTTGATCCCAAAACAGTAAACTGCCATTTCATTGGCTACCCTGAAAAGTCAAAAGGTTTCTGTTTCTACTGTCCAGACCGATATACAAAGTTTGTAGAAACGAGACACGCTGTCTTCTTAGAGGATGAAATGATGAGGGGAAGCATGGTAACTCGAGGATTGACCTTGAAGAGAAGCGGCGATGTGCCCACTCCGATGATTCAAGAGCCATTCTTCGCAGTACCTGCTGTCGCTGCACCGACGGTGCAAGACACTGTGGTGCCAGCACCTGTTATTGTTCCTCCTGTGGCAACAATAAATGAGAATGAGGAACCTGTTCTTCAGGATCCTACAGAACCCATTGCCACAGATGAGGGGAGCAACAAAGAACCTCAAATGTAAGATGTACCAAATGCAGAGGCCCCGAGGAGGTCTCAAAGAGTAAGAAGATCAGCTATTTCTGATGATTATCAGATTTATCATACAGAGGAATTTCAAATGGAGGATGATCCCACTTAATTTGAAGAAGCCATGAGAAGCGAAAATTCTTCAAAATGGCTTGAAGCCATGGAAGAGGAAATGAGGTCCATGAAGACTAATAAAGTCTGGGACTTGGAAATTATTCCTAAAGGAGCCAAAACAGTAGGCTGTAAATGGGTCTACAAGACAAAACTTGACTCCCAAGGGAATGTAGAAAGATACAAAGCGCGACTTGTGGCAAAAGGCTTTACGCAAAGAGAATGGATTGATTACAATGAGACCTTTTCTCCAGTCTCATGTAAAGACTCCTTCAGAATCATAATGGCATTAGTAGCACATTATGATTTAGAGTTATATCAGATGGATGTAAAGACGGCATTTCTTAATGGGGATTTAGAGGAAAATGTTTACATGGCACAACCGAAAGGTTTTGTCGTGGAAGGAAATGAAAGAATGGGATGCCGCCTAAAGAAATCGATTTATGGGTTAAAGCAAGCTTCAAGACAATGGTACTTGAAGTTTGACAGTACAATAAGAAAATTTGGGTTTAAAGAGAATGTAGAGGACAATCGTGTTTATGCAAAGTTTAAAGATGAGAAGTTTATCTTCCTAATCACTGTATGTGGATGATATCCTACTAGCTAGTAGTGATGTCATCACATCGAGACAAAGAAATTTTTGTCCTCAAACTTTGATATGAAAGATCTTGGTGAAGCTTCGTTCGTTCTAGGATCAAATTCAGGGATAGAAACAAAGGGACATTGGGACTGTCACAAAAGGCATACATAGAGAAAGTCTTAAAGAAATTTGGTATGCATAAATGTAGTCTTTCACCTGCACCTATAGTCAAGGATGACAGATATGGAGATTTTCAATGCCCTAGGAACCAGTACGAGCTCGATCAAATGAAATCGGTTCCATATGCTTCAGCTGTCGGAAGCTTGCAGTATGCTCGAGTGTGTACGCGCCCTGACTTAGCGTTTGTCACCGGGTTATTTGGCGATTCCGAGCAATCCCGAATAGAACATTGGAAATTGGTAAAGAAAGTCTTGCGTTATTTGCAATGAACAAAAGGCCTCATGATGACATACAGAAGATCAGATTTACTCCATATAGTGGGGTATACAGATTCTGATTATGCGGGAGATGATAGAAAGTCAACATCCGGATATGTATTCACTCTCGTTGGAGGAGCTATATCGTGGAAAAGCTCAAAGCAAACCGTCACTACATCGTCCACAATGTATGCCGAGTTTGTAGCATGTTATGAGGCTACGGGGCAGGTGAACTGGCTAAAGAAGTTCATACCCGGTTTAAAAGTGGTTGACGACATCAATAGACCACTTAAATTGTACTGCGACAATGAACCCGCAGTAATGTATGCCCACAACAATAAGTCAAGTGGTGCTGCCAAACACATTGACATAAAGTATTATGTTGTGAAAGATAAAGTTCGGGATCAAATTATAAGTCTTGAGCATATAAGTACCGCAAAGATGTTAGCGGATCCGCTTACTAAAGGCTTACCACCCAACGTGTTCAGAGAACATGTAGCCGGCATGGGTTTAACGGAAAGCCTATGATTCCTGGACTAAAAGATGGCCCAAAAGATTAAAGTAACTATTTCAGAACAGAGAGGTGTATTGTAGCTGTTGAATCTATCGGTGATTGACCGTGACGATGAGACATATTCTATGCACTAATCTGTAATAGAATGAGTAAAGTCGAAAGTAATTAAAGTTAAAGCATAGATTGAGATCAAGGGGGAGAATGTTAGAATGATCTCAACCGTTTGGCCCAACGGCCAAACGGGCCCCCTTGTTCGCGCCGATCGGGGCGCCACCAATAGGCTGGTGGGCCCCTGTCGCTAGCACCACAATAAATAGAGGTGGGGGTCGGGGTGGCACGTACGACGAGGTTCACCGTGCCGCCACACACCCCACCAACAAAACCCTAGACCCGATCTAAGAGGGGACGCTCCAGCGACGGGAAGCTCCACCGTGCCGCCACCGTCGCCGCACAACGGGAGACGCCGCTCCTCTTCCCCGACCGTCGCTGCCCGTGCGCAGAGCTTCACCGACGAACCGCGATGGCCAACTCCTCCTCCTCTACGTCGGACGGTTAGTACCTCTCTCTCCCTCTCGGTATTACCCCAAGAACACAGAGGTCCAACATATATCTCCTGGTTGATCTTTAGTTTTTAAGGCTCATAGTGTATTAGAGGGTTTGACGGTGAAAGGCTAACATAATTTGGACAAATATATTTACTTTTCTAACAGCAGAATAGTTCAAACATTTGAGACTTTAATCTTCTTGACACAAATGTTTTTTTCCCTCACTTATGTAGGCCTTTTATCTCTGTGTTAATGCAGGGTGACAGAATTAGGAGGCAAAATGATTGGAACAAATGGGTGATTCCTCCAGAGAGTAACCCTGTTATTCTGTCAAGCTCAGCAACTGTGCCAAGCCCTGATGTGAATAATCTGACAGCACATCTTGAAGGTGTGGGTCTGCATGAATCAGCTAGCTCTAGTAGCACGGTGGACCAAAACGATCATGAGGTACTCCTGAATGGATCAACTGCCAGCAATAGCCAAACACCAGTGGTTGAAGACGATGCTAGAGGCGTATGTAGAGGCATCGAAGATGGTGAGGGGGGAGAACCACAAAACAAGAATGAAAGACGGGACAGTGCTAAAGTTAATAGCCGCAGAGGGCTTGTTGCTTAATATGCAATTCCCGACACACCCAGGCTCAACCCAGCAATGTGTTCTACTGCTGCTGCTGAATGTATTCGGCTCACAAGCCGTCCGAGCCGGTTGAGACAAATTTCGAGCCAAGCCGAGCCGTCCTTCTGGTTCGTTTCAGAAATGAGCCGAGCCAAGCCAAGCCACACTCCACAACGAGCTCGGCCGAGCCTAGCTCGAGCCGGCTCGGCTTGGCTCGTTTTCAGCCCTAGTGATCAGGCAGTCTTGGCCTTCATCTTCGAGACGATACGACACCGGGCGCTTCCTTTTCTTGTCAACTGGCACTGCCTCGGCGGAAAGAGACGGATGTCCGGTATTACCAGCGGACGTTTCCATGGCAGGAGGAGGAAAGATAGTCCCATCCAGCACAGAAGCATGAAGCGCCTGAAACATCCTTTCATCAGTGAGACCAAGCTCCTCCAACAGGTCCACGCTAACATACGGCCACTTAAGCCCAAAGTGATTGCAATAAGTAATAGCGCGATATGCTAGATGTTTAAAGAAGGGAATGAGTGAAGAACATACCTCAGAAGTTTCCTGCAGGTTCTTGTCTTTAGGAGAGATGACCACTGATGTCAGCGCTTCCTCATGATCAGAAGAATATTTAGAGTTTGATAATGTCGCATCAGATGAAACACTCAGGGAAGGCGAGCTGAGCTGTGAAGGAGGATCGGCAGCATGGGTGTTGGTCCCCGAGGAACGGCGCTTCTGATCACTCCCTTGGTAGGCGGACGGAGGCAACAGGCTAGTCGATTTGGGTTTTCTGTCATGGCCTGCAGAAGGTCTGATCGCTTGCCATTCCTTCCAGCTAGAGGGAAGATGGCGTGCCAAGCAGGAGGTATGACTGGGACGCTGTGCGTCACGACATTGACGAGGAGGGCGGACCTGAACGCAGTAAGTCCCTTCTATGTTGATTGATGCCGGAGGGAGTAACGTGAGTAAGCTACTCCGGCCGCAGACCTGGTGCGACGTCCACCCTGAGGTCTCGCCGCAGAGCCTGGCCTTTGTTCGCCAGAAGACGGTTTGCTATTGTTGCGAGCCATGGCCGGAGAAGCAGAAAGATGAGTTACGATACCTTCTCAGAAGGCTGGCGAGGTTGGCTCGAATCGATGAAAGGAGCCCGGGTAGCAGGCTTAATTATATGAGGGATTCTCGTATATGTAAGGATGGAAGGAGTATGAGTTCCCACATGTATATCGCAAAAGTTAATAGTACTGGTACCGGAAGCGGATTGAGATGCGTACAGTACTTTCCGATTTAGTCTGAGCGTAGTCTTTGTTGCAGAGGAAGAGTCTAAGCTAAGGCTGCCATAAATAGTGCGTTGATTAGCCCCACCCATTGGACTAGTCTTTTAAAAAGAGAAGATCTAATACCACTTATAAGTATGTTGCTCCATAGGCTTAATTGTGTTCAGCCATTTAGACCTGTGACCTAGAAAGTAAATCCGGTTGGACCTAAACATATGGTCAGGGTCCGATCTAACAGAGGTGATGCGCATCGCGTGAGAGCGGTGTTCGTGCATATGACCTTGCTCATGCCTATAAAAGGGGAGACCTCTTTTGCAATGGAGGACAAGAGGGACACAGACGGAGACCCCATAGGGAGAGAAACACACATGAAGAGAGACGCTCACGGGAGATATGTTCACGAAGGCAAGACCCCAGAGAAGCAACAGAAGATAGATCCGGACGAGGAAAGAGCGAAGACAAGATGAACGGCAAAGTCCGACGCTCTAACACGCGCCGACGTTCAAGATTCTGACGAACTCATGCATAATGAAGAAAGACTAGAAGAACACAAACAGCCTGCACGAACAGATGACGAGCCACGCTCTGGGTGGTAAGGAACTTCCCCCTTCTCTCCCTCTCTACTATTTAGTCATCTCACATACGCCATACGCGCCCCAGCCAAAGCTGTGTAGCTGCGATGATTCACCATGTGCATACACCTCTGACCGGTCGTCGAAGTCTGGACCTCCGACCGCTTGGCGAAGTCTGGACCTCTGACCGCTTGTCGAAGTCTGGAGTGGTGAATTCTCATGCCTCCGATCGCTTGGCAAAGCCTAATGCCTCCGACAGTGTGCGAAGTCTAGCACCTCCGACCGCCCGTCGAAGTGTGGTGCCTCCAACCGCTTGGCGAAGTCTGGTGCCTCCGACCGCTTGGCGAAGCCTCATGCCTCCAACGGCTTAGCGAAGTCTCATGCCTCCAACCGCGTGCGAAGTCTAGCACCTCTGACGACTTGTTGAAGCTTGGTGCCTTCGACCGCTTGCAAAATCTAGCACCTCTGACCGCTTGTCGAAGTCTGGTGCCTCCGACCACTTGTCGAAGCCGGCGCCTCCGACCGCTTGTGAAGTCTAGCACCTCCGACCATTTGGCGAAGTGTAGCACCTCCGACCACTTGTCGAAGCTTGGTGCCTCCTACCACTTGCAAAGTCTAGCACCTCCGATCGCCTATTGATGTCTGGTGCCTCCAACCATTTGGCGAAGTCTAATGTCTCCAACCATTTGGCGAAGTCTAATGCCTCCAACCATTTGGCGAAGTCTAATGCCTCCAACCGCTTGGCGAAGTCCAATGTCTCTGACCGTTTGGCAACGTCTAATGCCTCCGACCGCTTGTCGAAGTATGGTGCCTCCAACCGCTTGGTGAAGTCTAGCACCTCCGACCACTTTTCAAAGCCTGGTGCCTCCGACCGCTTGCGATGTCTAACACCTCCAACCGCTCGTCAAAGTCTGGTGCCTCCGACCGCTTGGCGAAGTCTAGCACCTCCAACCGCTTGTTGATCGAAGCTTGGTGCCTCCTACTGCTTGCGAAGTCTAGCACCTCTGAACGCCGGTCGAAGTCTGGTGCCTCCGACCATTTGGCGAAGTCTAATGCCTCCAACCGTGTGGCGAAGTCCAATGGCGAAGTCTAATGCCTCCGACCGCTTGTCGAAGTCTGGTGCCTCCAACCGCTTGGCGAAGACTAGCACCTCCGACCACTTGTCGAAGTCTGGTGCCTCCGACCGCTTGCGAAGTCTAGCACCTACAACCGCTTGTCGAAGTCTAGTGCCTTCGATCGCTTGGTGAAGTCTAGCACCTCCGACCGCTTGTTGAAGCCTGGTGCCTCCGACCACTTGCAAAGTCTAGCACCTCTGACTGCTTGTCGAAGTCTGGTGCCTTCGACCGCTTGGCAAAGTCTAGCATCTCCGACCGCTTGTCCAAGTGTGGTGCCACGGTGGCTTGAAGAAGTCTCATGCCTCCGATAGCTTGGCGAAGTCCCACGCCTCCGATCACTTATGAAGTCTAGCACCTCCGATCACTTGTCGAAGCCTGGTGCCTCCGACCGGACAACCTCCGATGGACTTCGACCACGTTGGCTTTCGACCACAGACAACTTCTAATGGACTTCAACCACGGACAACCTCCGATGGACTTCGACCATGTTGGCTTTTGACCACGGACAACCTTCAATGGGTTTCAACCATGTTGTCCTTCGACCACGGACAATCTTCAATGGGCTTCGACCACGTTGGCTTTCGACCACAGACAATCTCCGATGGACTTCGACCATGTTGGCTTTTGACCACGGACAACCTCCGATGAGTTTTGACCACGTTGGCCTTTGACCACAAACAGTCTCCGATGGGCTTCGACCACGTTGGCTTTCGACTATGAACAGTCTCCGGTGGGCTTCGACCATGTTGGCTTTTGACTACGGACAATCTCCGATGGGGCTTCGACCACGTTGGCCCTCAACCATGGACAATCTCCGATGGGGGTCCGACTTGTGACTACCCTCAAATGATGATGGCTTTCAGCTGCCAAGGAGTCTTTCTCAGTGATCACTCTTGATCACGTCGATACTTGACCCTGGACGTTATGTGTTGCTGATCTCATCACTCCGACCATGTCTACTACTCCAACTCTGTCATTGTGTCATCAGATCAGTCAAGCTTGGCGTAACTCATGCACGCTTCCTCTCTTGTGATGCTTCGATATCAATGAGGTCGACTATCACGAGCGGGATTAGCCCATGCAAAGGCTACGCTATCAAAGGCCCCATAAATATTGACGAGGCTATGGATAATGCCAACGCCCATGTTTTACATCAACCACTCATCACATGCATGGAGAATAAAAGCGAAGACTGAATACGACAACCAATGCACAGGTTAATCAGAGGTAGTCTGTGGGTTCACCCCATAGACGTAATTCGCGAGAGGCTTTCCGAAGTTCTAGGAACCAGGAGACCATGTCACCTATGTCAAATTTGCTATGCCAATAGGCTACGGAGCACACTTACCTAAAGGAAATCTGTAATTTTATTATTCCCAAATGAATGAATAAAATGCGTGCTTTCCCTATTATCTTGTGTTTATTTATTTTGTGTACATTAGTACACTGGCACGCCTGCACCTTATACACTGAGGCAAGAAATCTCCGAGTGATTTCTTGCGTCAAACATCGTCCAATCACTTCCTTCAGTCACTTGCTACGACTGCTTGCTACGACCGCTCGTTCCAACATCTCGTTATGACTACTCTCTATGACCACCGATGCACATATTCGTAGTCTCGCTCCACTCGAAGACTTCAACCACTCGAACGCTTTGACATCTCAAACAAGTACTTTGCCGTAGACAGAAGAAAATTGATGCTCGAGAACACATCATCGATTGCCAGCAATCTTTCTTGGAATAAATTTGATATATTATTTCTGTATCATGGATGTGGTTACAAAGTACCTTACGGTACCCCTAAAAGCTTTCACGATGAAAACCCTCAAAAACTCACACAAAATCATACATTAGCCTTTAGCATCCCCTGCTTTTATAGGCTAATGTTCAAACCGTGTCTTCCCCAAATAGGAACACACAAATCTATCTCTTCCTTGAATTAAGGTACCTGAAACCCTTTCTAACACGAGTTTTACCAAATCTCTAACATCCTGTTATGGACTCATTCCATAATGTTTTCAATCTTATCACATGACAAAGCCTCCAGGATTGCACCTTCCGTATCTTCATCACATTTCACCAACATTCATGTCGAAGCCTCCAGGAATCCCCCACCCGTAGCTTCTCCACGCATCACCACCTTTGATCTCCACGTGTTCCAGCGTCAGCTCGACCATCTCGCATGACATCCTCAACCGTCTAGACCTCAGATCTCCCTATGCTAGTCCCGATTCTCTTCGTCATCGATCATGATCTTCTCTACACTCTCCTGCACATGAAAAGATCAAAGAAACATTTTTCTGGCACAAGTTCTCCATAACTTAACCATCATTAGCACAAACACAAACCTCACACAACATTGTCTATCCACATATAAAAACCAAAACATTCACGACCATCACCCAGGTAGTTCACGACCACACATCTCATCGCTATCCAGAAAACATCCTCAAACAACTTGTTATGACCACTTAATCCATCGCTGTCAAAAACTCAGCCTTAGATCACTCAACACAACCGCTAGCTCAACGAGTACTCGAAAACCACAAGTACTCAGGAATTCCCACGACTTCGCTCAAAACACTAGGGAAATCATCCACATCGATACCAACTTCCAAGTTCTACTCTTCGAACTCCAAGTACCGAGTCCTTCCGACTACCGGGTACCTCACACCGAACACCGACCACTACGCACTAGCTAGTTCTACCGCTGTCCAAATACAAGTACTTCAAGATAGCCCCGTACCGACAAAGAAGTCTACGAGTACTAACTGAGAAGCCTGCGGCAACCGATCACAAAAAGTCTAAGACCAAAAAGTAGTCTGCGAAGTCTATAACTAGAAAGCAATCTGCGAAGTCTACAACCAGAAAGCAATTTGTGAAAACTACGACTTTGAGAAACAATCTGCAAAACCTATGACTTTGAGAAGAAAACTACAAAATCTACGACTTCAAGAAGCAAACTGCAAAATCTACGACTTCGAGAAGCAAACTGCAAAATCGACAACTTCGATAAGTAAGTCTGCTAAGTCTACAACTTCGAGACGCAGATCAAAACTTTACTGATTACCTGCGTAGTAGTTCTACCTTTATCGAATAAGTCATAGTGAAAGTAGAATGTAGTCGTAGCTAGTCGTGGTTGTAGTCAAGGTGTTCAAAGTTTGTGGTGGTCGAAGACAGACGTGGTCAAAGTTTGTGGTGGTCGAAGACAGACGTGGTCATAGTTATTGGATCCTCCAGTGCTACTTGAAAGCCGTCCAATGCTTTGATGTTAGTCGAAAGCCGTCCGATGTCACTTATCCGATCAGATTGGTCCGAATCTCCTTGAAGCAGAGCATCATCCAATATCCATTACTACTCGACAGCCGTTCGATGCCACTTACTGATCGGGCTAGTATGAGAGTACTCAACGCAACCAGAACCAGCCCGGTCCCAATACTACTAGCAGCAGAACATTCAAACGAAATTTTCGAAGAAGGCAACAGCCACTCGAACTGAAACCTTCGATTGCATTCAATCGAAACTTTCACTAATGCAAAATCCAAAACAATCCAAATATCAATTAGTCATCATCACTTTATGCACAACCATCCATATGGTCTAACAATATCCTCCCAAGGCACACTAGGAACATGAAGAAACATATATAAATCATGTGTATTCAATCGAGACTTAGCTTTTTGGCATGTAGTGCAGCAAGCAACGTGGCGCTCGATGTCACGTCTCATCTTTGGCTAATAAAAATGTTCAACAAGGATGTCCTCCATCTTCTTGATGCCAAAATGCCCCATGAGTCCTCCTCTAGTAACAAAGGACGAACGGAGCTAGCTAGAATGCGTAGCTTATTAGCTCCAAACAAGAAACTATTATTTAAAACAAATTTGTTTCAGGTTTTATCATCTTTACAATTATACATGGCATCTTTTAATTCATCATAACAAGCATATAAATCTTTTGTTGTCTCTAAGTCTAGAATGTTACAATCAAGTTGAGATAGCAAATCATACCATCTAGACAAAATATCAGCAATCACATTTTCCTTCTCTTTCTTATATTTTATGACATAAAGAAAAGATTCAATGAATTCAACCCAACGAGCGTGTCTACAGTTCAGTTTAGCTTGACCTCTAATATGTTTCAAGGATTCATGATCAGAATGAAAAATAAATTCTTTGGACCATAAATAATGTTGCCAAGTTTCAAGCACATGAACAAGAGCATATAATTCTTTTTCATAAGTTGAATAATTTAGATTTGGCCTATTTAATTTCTCACTAAAGTAAGCAACATATTTACCTTTTTGAAATAACACACCACAAATTTCAGTTTCACTAGCATCATACTGAAGTTGAAAAGTCTTACCGAAATCAGGAAGTTAGAGAAATGATGCATTTGTGAGCTTTTCATTGAGAAGGTTGAAAGCTTTTTCTTGCACTTGTCCCCATTTGAAAAGAACACATTTTTTCATCAATTCATTGAGTGGTGTAATGATAGTACTGAAAATCCTTCACAAAGCGGCGATAAAATCTAGCAAGTCCATGAAAGCTCCACACTTGTGACACCATTTGTGGTATCATCCAACTCTTTATAGCTTCAATCTTGGCTTCATCTACCTTATGTCCCTACGGAGTAACAACATAGCCAAGAAAATAAACTCGATCAGTGCAAAAGGTACACTTTTCTAGGATACCAAACAAACGCACATCTCTTAAATCAATAAAAATAGCATGTAAGTGTTCAAGATATTCATTAAGTGACCTACTGTAAATTAATATATCATCAAAGTAAACCAACATAAATTTATAATGAAAATACAAAAAACTTGGTTCATTATCTCATGAAAGTATTGGGTGCATTAGTCAAACCAAAAGGCCTCACTAGCCACTCATATAACCCAAACTTAGTTTTAAATGCAGTTTTTCTTTCATTTGCATGTTTTATTCTAATTTGATGGTATCCACTGCGCAAGTCAACTTTAGAGAAAACAATTGAGCCACTCAATTCATCAAGCATATCATCTAACCTATGAATATGATGATAATATCTAATAGTGATATTACTAATCACTCTACAATCAACACACATACGTCAAGATCCATCTTTTTCAGGAACTAAAATTACAAGAACAACACAGGGACTAAAACTTTCACGTACGTACCCTTTATCAAGCAAGTCTTGCA
This sequence comes from Melocanna baccifera, assembly GCA_036346265.1. NCBI lineage: Eukaryota > Viridiplantae > Streptophyta > Magnoliopsida > Poales > Poaceae > Melocanna > Melocanna baccifera. The sequence goes on from CM070710.1 coordinate 3,392,893, forward strand.
TTTAACGCTGAATTTTCTTAGTCTCATCTGGATTAGTCCTATATGGTGCACGGTTTGGCAAAGAAGCTCTTGGGATCAAGTTAATGATGCTCAATTCTACTAATAGGTGGTAGCCCCGAGGTATTTCAGATGGAAACACATCAGTAAACTCTTGTAAAGGTTAGTGACAACATAAAGCAGAGATGCAGGCAAATCCTCAAGTGAAAACAAAGCATCTTTGCAAAGGCATAGCAAATAGAAATTTTCACTTTCAAGTCATCGAAATCAAATTTAGTAACTAATGGAACAACACCTTTCAATTTAATTTATTCTTTGTAGCATTTGATTCCTTTGCTTTTTTTTAGGTGGAAAGCATTTTTTAGCTATTACCTGATTTTCGCTTTTAGTATTCTCTTTTTTCTCACATTTGGATTGTTCAATCTCATCTTTAATAATAGCTTCAAGATATATTGAAAATAAAATAATTTTCTTGCTCTTATGCATGAGAGTATATTGATTATCAAACTACCACGGTCTACCTAAAAGTAAGGAGCATGCTTGCATAGACACAACATTATAATAAATATAATTATGATATGAACCATGAAAAAATTGTACTCTCACACTTTTGATTACCTTAAATTTACCACATGAGTTGAACCACTGGATGTAGTAAGGCTGTGGATGAGGACTTGTGGTCAAACTAAGCTTCTCGACCATCTCTAAGCTAGCCAAGTTATTGCAACATTCTCCATCGATGACGACACAACATGAATGTTCCTTGATGATGAAATTGGTTTAAAATAAATTATACCATTGGTCCTGTTTGGCACTCTCCACTTGTGCACTAAGTGTGAAGCTTCAGCGCCTAAGTGTTCTTCTTGTTCATCACTAGTGTCAATCTCGTCACTTGTATGGTTGTTTGCAACAAGTGTATACTCTTCATCAATTTCACTAGCTGAAGAATACTCACTATCTTCTCTCACAATGAGAGCTCGCTGACTGGGGCACTCTCTTATGAAATGCCCGAACCCCTTTCACTTGTGACAATAGACATCCCTTGTACATCTAGTGGAAACAACCGAAGATACACTTTTTGTTGGAGCAGATTTGGTGGGAGGTTGAATGGTGTCACCTTGTTTGCTTCGGGTGGACGTTAGAGCGTGGAAGTAGAAGTAGAGCGCTCTCGGCTTGGTGTAAATAGAAGGGATGCCCTTGTTGTTTCATCACTTTGTTTAGAGGAAAAAGAACCTCCAAAATGGATCCTTGTTCTCATGTGCCACCCTTGTACTTCCCTTTTAGCTTTACAAATAAGATGAAATACATGAGTGACTAAATTATATTCCTTATCATCAACTATGTTCTAAATTCCCTTGTTAAGCCCTTGTAAAATTCTAGCCATTTTAACTTCTTTGGTTTCTTCCAAACCACAATTCAATAAACCAATTTGCAATTCTTGATAGTATTTGTTCACTGATTTATTGCCCTATTTTAAGTATTGCAATTTATTTACAGGACACGTGAAAAATATGAAGGCATAAATCTAGCTCTCATGACTCTTTTCAAAACATCCTAAATTTTAGGTACATGTGATAGTCTATATTGTTCCCTCCACCAAACTGATACAAAATCAGTGAATTTACTAGTAGTAGCCCTAACTATTTTATTATCAGGAAAATCATGGTATGTAAATTTTTGATCTAATTGCAATTCCCAATCAAGATAAGCTTTAGAGTCATATCTACAAACAAAAGGAGGAATTATAAACTTGACTTTACTTAATGCATCATCATCACATACCTCTCTTTGTAACTTACCCATACCTTGTCAATTTTGCCAAAGTCGACGACGGTTGCAGTCATCGGAGCCCTCAACTTTAATGTCAGCATCGCAGTTGTTCTCTTTGACATCGGCATCCTTATCCACAGAAGAGTGAGGGGGAAATAGAGCACATCGAGTATCTGGGGGTGGACATTGCTCAAGGTTCTCAATTCTATTGTTGATGGTGGTGAGGGTGTCATTGGGCTAATCCAACAAATTATAGATATCCTCCGTTTTCTTGTTATCCTCACGGTTGAAGTGTTGTACCAACATACGGGTGCAAGGAGTGAGAGACCTGACACTCTCAAGTTCAGAAGATTGACCATCATCCTTGCCACCATGTTTTGAATTTTCTGATTCTGCCATTGTTATTAGAACACAAAAAACTCTCAAGAAAATTTGTTAGCTCTCTATCAACTATTAGGTGCTGCAGGTTACAAAAGTCTTACACTATCAAGCTCTTATCAAATGCTTATAAGATTCTGACCAAGCAAAGCAGGTGGTTCAACCGGTGGCTGGTTCGTGATAACTTGACTAGAATAATGAGAATAGCGATTGCCAGTACGTCAAGACCTGTTCGGTTAATAGCAGGTGGAGCTTGGACGGGCAATGTTGAGACTCGAATATACAAATCCGGACTCTCTGTGTATACTGCACTAGTCCTAGGATTACGCTAGTGCACACAGTCAAACATAGAGGTAATCACAACCATATGCACGTTAAAATAAAAGAAAAATTAGATAAAGATAAATATCCAAATGTACGACCTTATGGTCAAGCTTACAATAGACTAGCCCGAAGAGCTTAACAAAAACTAGCAGCGGAAATCTAAAATAAAGCGTAGTTGCCAATCGACAAGCCCACAGGCTATCGAGTGGAGAACGAAGCCTAATCCATGAAGTCGTCGAAGTACTCTCCTTCTGGAACCTCCTGCTGGCAATACTCCTCTTCCTCAACTGAGCAACATTGGGCATAAAGTCATGAGTACATTAGTACTCAGCAAGGCGTTTGTAACAAATGATTGCAATATAGTATGCAAGGCTTACCAAAAGATGGCTGAAAGGTTAATTTGCATAAAATGATATTTGAAGGTAAATACAGTAAATAGATTGAAGGCGAACTTTAAATAAAATATTAATAAATAATAATAAAAGGAATTGAAATAACCACTTGCGAACCTCCCGTCCACAAGTTAAACCAACCGCTCATGGACCTCCCATCCATAAGCTAAACCAACAGTGAATTAACTATCCACTGTTCAACCACAAACTTTTCAGAAATAACTATACCTCATGTGAAATCACCGAGCATTGTCCATGACCGAGGACGCGGCTATTCGAATAGTTTTACACTCTGCAGAGATAGCACAACTGTACCCACACGATGTGATTAGCCTCGATCTCAGGAAATCACAACAAGGCCTTTACAAAGTTCAATCCCAACCTAATCCTGCCCGCTAGGGTTTCGCATCACACCCACCCTTGCGCCACATGAAAGTCATTAACCATGTTCATCTCATTGGCAAGATTAAGGTTGAAACATCCCAAATTAGTCAGCCAGATCCGTCCCATACCAGACATGTGGTTTGCACGGTAAAGCTCAGATCAACGGCGAACAAAGTTAAGTCCTTAATTCTACCCGAGCGAGACTACCACATCCCTCGAAGTGCTCCAACACTTCCCCCTTTACTGCACAATCACTCACCCGAGTGCAAAACCAGTTTGTATAACCACGCCAATGACACACCAATATCATGGCATAAATTTTAATAAACATGGCAACAACCACTGTTCCATATCTCATTAAGTCAAATTGGTAATTCATATGTGATGATAAACCCAATCGTAAATTAAGCAAGACTAAGCATACTAATCGTACAACTCATGTGACAAATATCGTAGTATCACTAGTATATTTTCCAACCTATGGTGACAATGGTATCATGGTGTTTCAAAGTATCAAGGAGGGATTAATCAATTGGGCAATAACTACCAAGTGCAAGGTTTGTGATAAAGTAGCAATGCAATGTAATTTAAAACAAAATAATTAAATAGTAGATTGCAAACAGGGTTCAACATGATCAAAGGACACGACTTGCCTTGGTTATGCTCAGCGAAGTACTCTTGGTCTTCGGGCGTAACTCCTGCTCCTCCGGAATCAGAATCTAACGAGAGGGAAAACGACCGAAATAGCAAAAATACATAAAATGATAAGCAAATGAACTCCAAAATCATGAAACTAGAACCAAAAGCTAGAGCTTGATTTTACATGAATTTAGAAAAAAGAACGGGGTCAATCGGAGCTAGGACGGAGGAAAACGGGCTCTCAAAAAATAAACCCTAAAGGTAAATCTGAAAAATTAAAAAAGGGTAATGTGCTATGAACCTGGCGCACGGAGGAATGAGTCTACCGTGGACACAGTGCATGGAACAGTACGCGTGGGGGCGGTCGGTCTTGACGCGGTGGGCTAGGGCTGACGTGGTAGCAGCTGGTGCCGACACGTGGCAAATGCTGACTTGGCTGCTGATGTGGCGGATGACGTGGCTCCGAGGGTGGGTTTTGGCTGACGTGGCGCGACAAGTGGCATGCCACGTGGCTTAGGGCTGACGTGGCTGCCACGTGGGTAGGGTTGACGGGGCAGGGTCGTGCGGGCGGCGGCAGCGCTGATCGGACGGTTGCAGATGCGACGCGCGGCTCGATCTCGTGCGTGGATCCAGATCAGAGGCGACGGCGGGCGCGGTGTGGTGCGAGCGCGTGGACCGAGGCGGGAGCGGGCGACGCGTCCGGGCGGCGCGGGGACCGAGGGGAGGGGCGGTGTGTGCGGGGCGACGGCGAGGGAGACGCGGGCGCGAAGCGAGTCCAGCGAGCGTGCGGCGGCGGCGGGGTTTGCCGGCGAACATGGAGCACGGCGGAGGGTGTCGGCGGGGGTCTGCCGCGACGGAGGGTCAGGCGGCGGGGTGACTTACTAGCGGTGAGGGCGCGTCCGGCGACGGGATCCCGGTGTCGGTGCGGACGCAGGGACGAAGGGCGGCAGGCACGGCCGGGGTTCGGAGCGATGGCGCCTGGAGACGGAGGTCTGGCGGAGGCGGACTACGAGGAAGGCGGTGGTGCTCTGGGAGAGGCGGGGGAACGGCGACGGGGTCTCCGGCGGTGAGGCACGACGTCGGCGGTGACGTGGGTGGACGAAGGCAGATGCGGCGGTGATTCTTAAATGGGCACGTGAACCGAGATAACAGCGGGATGAAAAACACGCGAACCGAGGACTCCTGATCGGTTACAGCGCGGCGTGGACACGGACGCGGTTTGGGACACACGTACGGCCGAGATGCATCACGGGAAGATCGGGCGGTCACGGGCGCACGCGGGAGGCGGGCGCGGCGCGGAGTGCGCTAGGGCACGTGCGGGTGCGAGGGAGGGTGGATGAGTGCCGCGTGGCACGGAGGGAGAATCGGGCGGCGGGCGAAGCAGGTGCGGGGAGGCAGCGGTGGGGGCGTGCGCGCTGCGCGTGAGGCGTGTGGATCCACACCACGTGGCAAAGGCGGGGATCGTGCGGTGTGCAGCGAGGCAGGGCGAAGCCGGTTAGGGCAACCGCGGGTGCGTGCGCGGACGGCGCGGATAGACGCCGCGTGGCGCATCGAGCGGCCGGGACCGAGCGCTGGGCGGGAGTGGGTGAGGCGGCAGGGAGTGGGCCGGGGATGGGCGACGCGTGGAGAGGGAGAGAATCGGGCGGCGGGTGATTTTTCCATTTTATTTTCCTTCCAGGGAATTCAAATAAACTTCAACGAGCTCTAGAAAATAGCAGAAAAATCCCAAAACTTCACCGAAAATACGAGAAAATTCCTTGCAACACGAGGAACTCAAATAAAATATTTTTAGCTTATGTTAAAGTTTATTTTTATAAGATTAAATCCTTTTAAATTCTAAAAATTTATTTTAAGCTCGATTTAATTTCAGAAAAATTCCAAATTTAATTTTTTTAATTCAAGATTTTAAAAATCTCTGAAAATCAGGATGTTACAGGCAATATATAAATAGTAAAGGAATAATAATATTCAATTTCAGAATTACACTAGCTGAATAATAGTCTAAAGTACTCGCTTAAATTGCTATCCTAATCTAGCACTCGACATTAGCTCAAACAAGCAAACACTAGACGGCACAAATGCTATATAAAGAGAGCTTAAAATCTGAAAATGAACAACACTACAAAAATCTTATTTTTGTCTTAAACTTGTTTGGCTTTTTTCTTTTTGCACTTGCCTCCTTTTTTCTTTTATTATATCTTATGTGACTCTTTTCTTTCTGCACTTGCCTCTTTTTCTTCTATTTTTCCAAAGCAGCATGAATATTAAAGCACGCTAAAATATAGCTTAGAAACAAATATTACATAATCTGGAATGAAAGAAAACTCAAACTGGATGCGCGAACAAACGATGAGATAGGTGTTGAAACTTCAGAGGTAGTTTTGAGGCCCTAAACGACCTTTTTCTTGAATTTTTCACTTTTTTTGGAACCTCACAAACACCATCAAGCTTTCAAACGAGCCAAAGAACGCTGCAATTGAAGTTCGTATGCAAAAGTTATGCCCATTTTTGTGAATGCCGCACAAAGGTGTCCTAAACTCCCAAAACTGAAGGAAACTGAACACAACTCTACCCTAGATATTCCGCCAGCAAAGAAGGGAGGAACCGAGTTGATCTCTAACATTGAAAAATATGGTGGTGTAAACACAAACCCTAACCCTATCCAAACTCGGCAACCAAGAGCAACCGCATCAAGGGAGGGGGTAAACCCTTGAACAGTCGTGAGCCGCAAAACAGATACAACCAATTTTTTTTATTTTCAGATGCAATACCGAAAACTAAAATCAAGGCACTCGACTCGGACCAGCAACTAGAGAAAAATAGCAAAGGCCTTTTTCTTCACATTTAAACTGAAATCTCCAGCAAAGGCCATTAATTCAATGTGCTATCCATTCTTGTGCAACCTGTACCTGAGCTTCATACCTATTTTAGGAGTAGCAACTACTGCTTTCTCCCTTCTCGCATTCTTCGAGAACCCTCTGTTCTGAACCATATAGGCATGCTTCTTCTTTGGCATGGGTGCGTCAGGTTTGATCCCAGTTCTTCACAAATCACAAGTTGTTCTTTTTTACAGGCACACTACTGCATACGAGATTATTTTAATGGGGGCGTTTCTACGGGCTTGGAGCATTGGTGTATGCAACTCGGGTGCCTGAGCGTTGGATGCCTGGAAAGTTTGACATTGCTGGGCACAGCCACCAGTTCCTTCATGTCTTGGTTGTTGCCGGAGCCTACACTCACAACTATCATGCAGGGCTGGTGTTCCTGGACTATCTGCAAGGCTGCTAAAAATTGTTTTATGCTTGTAAGCTGTGGATATGTTGTAGGTGAGATTGTGCCCAAATGATTCAGCTTTCTATCACACTCTGCGTCGGAACCTGATGTGCTGGTGTTTGGTAATTGTAACCGGTAGTAGACATGAACATATGCTCAAAGGTAATAAGGTCATAACAATCACCAATCTTCATTGAAGATTAATATAATTAGAGGTGGGTGTAATTACATCCGAAGTAAAAGGTATTTTTCGTGTGTGTGTGTGTATATATATATATATATATATATATATATTCATCTGCATTTCACATCTGTTCTAATTGTCAGGCTCGAGTCAATGCACATGCAAGTGCTTGGAGGATACCAAGCGAAATGGTTCAGCTTTCTATCACACTCTGCGTGTGCTGTTGATGCGTCGGGATCAGGAGGTTATAAAAACCTATGATCAACCAGATATACCATGTTCATTCCCTTACCGCCTAGGTCCTAACCAAGAACGAGGAATAATAAAAGCCTTTAGGTTGCAACACTAGCAAGAGATATAAAGCAAGTGATTGCAGTTGTTACATACTGCCGGGGAGAACTTGGCAAGCAATTGGCTGCTTTTTTTAAGGGAAAATTGGCTGCAGTTGTTATACACAGCCATGCACATCACATGTGAGCTACATTGCTGACTGACGTTGACTTGTGAGCTACGCTGCTCGTTCTGACAGTGTGTCTGTTATGGCCTAGGATCCGACGTTCTACTTAATAGGCTCATGAACAGGATCCGTGTGGGGGTACGTAGCAGCCATGAACAGTACCTGTGCAGTGTACTGTAGCACGCTACGAATATGGATCGTTTGATAGCATATCACGGATTAAGAATATAATAATTAATTTCCTTAGTATTTAGGCTTATTTTCTTTTAAATTTATTCTATGTATTAGAGATAAGTTTTCTATTATTATGATTAGCTTTCTTAGTACAGAGATAACTTTCTTAGAGGTCAAGTTTAATCATTTCTATAAAAAAGACAACATTATATGTACTATCATTAAGCAATGAATTAACAAAGTTTCTAGTTTCCTTCTTCTTTAATCAAGCCTCAGAGCCTCTACCACATCAGGGAAAAGCCCTACTGGTGGCTAAATGAGGGCAAGTGTTCTACCCTTGATCCTCGGATCTGTACCACAATATTTGGTATCAAAGCCACTCATCATCGCTTCCAATGTTGAATTATCTCCCTTGGATATGTTGATGGCTAGCAGCGAGAAAATGATGTCCTTATTTGACAACATGATGGCCAATTTGGAGAAGGCTATGGAGTTGGTCGATAAGCTGAAGGAGTAGGAAGAGGCGTCGCGTGCCATTGCAATAGCTGCGCTACCACCACCTTTCCTAGTGCCGGCTTTGGCACTGGCTACATTATTGCCTTCACCAACAGTGACTCCTCTTCAGACTTTACCTTTAGTGCTTTTGCCAAGGAGAAAGGCTATCCCTGTCCAACAACAGTCTTCTCCACATGGTCGACTAACACTGTGCCTCCGCAAGTGTGGAGCACAACATTTGCTATGTGGGAGTTAGCGACGTTGCCCTACGTTGATTACCGTTGCCACCGATGACTATTACGACGTCAACCGACGATGGATGATTGCTATCCTCATTGTTGTTCACGAGGCTTCATGGATCTTCTTTCATAGACACGATGTCATCATCGTGCCTTCTCATCAACTTGGGGTTACGAAGGACTTCAACCATGACCACCATCTAACAACTCGAGGATGAGCTGTCTAGCTGTGAAGGGTATAATGTTATGGCCTAGGATATCAGCAATGCACTCAGCAGGCTCACGAACAATACCCGCGGGGGGTACTATAGGTGTTAGGCCATGTGGCCATGTCTAGCATATTTTAGGTGATGAATAATTGACAACGTTGGTTATTATATTAATTGTGGTGTGTTGCATGATACGCTCGTGTGAGGTATTGTGCGGATTGACTTGAGTCAAGTCGTGGACTTGTGCTCGTATGAGGTTGTTTGTTTATTCATGTGCAGGTGTTGCTTAAGGCGGAACATGGTCGATGACGGGACTGAAACTAGGTTCGGGTGGAACTGAGGTTTCGGGACTAAGTTCAGGGAGGAACTGAGGTCCTATCGGTCAAGGATGTTATGCGAGATGTTCAGACTAGAGAACAATGTGCATGAAGATGACGCGGCGTTGAAGGCGCGGAGATGCGTCATGGTGGAGGCATGCGGCAAGGCTACAGATGTGATGGTCGCGTACGTATACAAGTCGTATACGAGTCGGTGGACGAGTTTGAGAGTTGTATACGAGTGGTCGCATGGAGCTGTGTCCGTGTTGGTGTAGGAGTCCGACTAAGATTATATTGCGTCTGTATGGTTAGGCTATAAAAGGCCTGGTGACCGGTCAATGTAAAGGCACGTTTTGTTTTGATCTAATAGAAAAGAGGGCTGGGGCTTTGGTTGCCGCAGCTTTGGAGAAAAAATTCGCACGGCCGTTGTTGCCTGTGCCGCGGTGTCTCCGTTCCGAAGCAGAAGAGGCGAGTGTTTGCGCGGCGCTGTTCGCTGTCTCTGCAAAGAAATCGGCTGCGTGGCGCTGAAAAGAAAGGAAACAGCATTGCGGCGAGTTCGGTCCAAGCGCATGCATGGCCGTGAGTTCCGAGCGATAAAGAAGTAAAGGGGCCGACGGTTTCTTCTGGCCGTAAGCAACAGAGAAGAAAAAGGTGCAGTTTTTTTTTTCTATCGTCGTTCCGAGCATCGATTGTTTTTCTTGGTTCGCATACATCTGGCTGTTTATTTTCGTTACTTCCGTGCAAGGATATAGCAGTGCTCTGTGCTACACAAGCATATCACTTTGGCAAATCAAGCGATGGCGCACAATCAACATTTACTTAAAAGCTCTAATCTGATTTATTACTAGATTGTTTCTCCATCTTATCAGTTTGTCCTAGAATCCTCTAGTATATCCTTTGCTATTTCAAGTAAGGACAAAAGTCCACGTACTCCCCTGGAGTATCATGCATGTATATGTCCCTTCAACCCTCAAGTATCATGCATGTATTCTTTGCTGCCTTTTGAGTTTCTGTTAGTGATATGTTGATGTTGCATGCATCCTTTTGTCGTGATTTTGATGAGTAATGAGATTGCTAAATAAAAGATTCAATCTGATTTTTGCATGGGAATACTTCTCACGTATGCTTTCTTTTTTACTTGCATGCATAACCTTTAACTTTGGATTATTTTTTTGTTTGCAAGTTTAGATTTGATTTAATCTATCTAATATAGCGAGCATATCAAGTTTGTGATCTGGAAAGTTTTGTTGATTAATTTCTTATAGATTTTGCTTAATCGCATAATTAGGGCTTAATCATTTTTCGTCATTATCTGTCCAGCGAACTTGTTTATTTTATATCTCGAGTTCTAGACCTCCGTTTGACATGATTCTAGTTAGGTTAGTTCAATAAGTTTGTCTACTTTATTCTGTTAAATTTTGAGGTCGATCGGAGTTACGGTTTTTTATCGAGATCAGTTTTAATAAGGATATAATGTTCTGTCTAGAAATCTAAACGAGGTTTAAATAGGTTTTGTGTTTAGGGAGAGTCTTAAAATTTATTTTTTTAGCTTCCGCAATCATTCACCCCTCTCTGATTGCCTATCTTAGTGTGAATCGATCCTACAATAGGAACCATGAATAGTACACACACGAGGTACTGTAGCGCGCTGCGAATATGGATGGCTTAGTAGCGTATCGCAAATTAGGAATATAATAATTAGTTTTCTTAGTATTTAGGCTTATTTTCTATTAGATTTATTCTATATATTAGAAATAAGTTTTCTATTATTATGATTATTTTCCTTAGTATAGAAATAAGTTTCTTAGGGGCCAAGTTTAGCTATCTCTATAGAAGGGACATCATTTTATCTATTATCATTAAGTAATGAATAAACAAATGTTCTAATCTCTCTCTTCTTCAATCAAGCTTCAGAGCCTCTCTGCCACATCAGGGAAGAGCTCTGTCGGTGGCTAGATGAGGGCGAGCGCCCTACCCTCGGTTCTCGGACCCGTACCACAACAGCGACTGCTACTCGTGGCTCGTACATTGTTTCTCAAAATAATGGGGTGGGTTCTTTTGGGTTGTGGCTTTTAGTTTATGATTTTTGAATTTTGGTTGTTCACGAGAGGCAGTACTAAGAGAGAAAAGGTCGTATATGATTTTGGCATGTACAACTGAACTCGGTACAGTGTATACTATAATCTAATTGTAGACCATATCTTGAAAAGATGCACCGTTTAAAAGCTAGTTATTGTAGCAATAGAAACCAAAGCCAAAGTCAAAGTGGAAAAGAACCCACCTATTACCTCCAATGCCTCTTCCTACACTCTTCGTCGTGGCCGTGTTCTTGGCCTTCTTGTTGCCGCTCGAGAGCCACTGTGCCAGCAACGCCAAGAACCTGCACCCGGTCGTCCTCGTGCTGGGCTACGGGTCCAACGAGCTCCATGCACGACTAATAGCGGTGTACAAGCCTTCAGCGCCTAGCTAAGGGGTGGTTCACATTGTGGCCGATCAGCTGCACGGCGGTGCATGACCCCCGCTAGTGCCAGGCATCGTGCTTCATCGACCAAATGAGGCTCGTCTATGACACCGTCGTTGGCACTACGACAACGCGGCCAGCGTCGTGACCCAGGTCTCGTTCTTCGGCTCCACACTAGCTTGATTGTAGGGGTAGACCTACATACACCCTAGTGGAGGCACATGCTCCCACTTAATTTTTTAAATTAAATGTAAATCTTTTATAATTAGAAAGAACACAATGTAGTTCTTTGAATTTACGAAGAGAGTGCCTCTACTGAAATTTTGTACCGGATCCGCCCCTGCTTGATTGGGTGAGCCCACCACTGCACACTTGCGATATAAGTATCTGCAACGGCGCTATACGTTGTTGCACTGACGGAAATGTAAGTTTCGGTCAGTCCCTCATCTCCTTCCTCTGTTTCGGTCTCTGCGTATCTCCTCGCAACTTGCCGACTCCCTCGCCTCCTCTGCTTTTGTCGGATGGTAAACAGCAACGACAATACGCCGAAGGAGCAAATCGCTGAAACCCGAAACAATGGAGACAGGCAAAAAAACAACGGAATTTCGGTTGGTGCAACAACCGCACATTTTCTGAGGTTTTTCCTTCTATATATAGTCCCAACTTTACACATTATCTCGTATCGAAGACGTGCCATCCCACGTAACGAAAACAATCTGGCCACCAAACTCTAACAATCGAACTCTACTTGACATGACTCGTTACAAACTCTAGCCCCTGGTGCGGCAGTTGGAAGCCATGGGCTACCGCAACAGCGACAGCATCTTCGGTGTGCCGTTCGACTTCCCATACTCTGTCGCGCCGCACGGCCACCCGTCCGCGGAGGGCGCCCGGTTCTTCGGCGGCCTCGCGCGCCTCATCAACCAGGGCTGGCCGGTCATCTTGGTCGCGGGCAGCTACGGCTGCGCGCTCACGTATCAGTTCCTTATCGGCCGCCCGCTCGCCTGGCGGCGACGCCTCGCCAAGCACGTTGTCCTCCTGGCCCCCGCGCTCGGTGGGTTCGCGGAGGGGATGAACGATCTCATCGCCGGCATCGACTACAGCCTGCCGAACTTCCGGATGGCCTCTGGCGCGTGCCCACGCCAATGATGTTCGGCAACCGGCCGCTGGTGGTGACCAAGAACACGAACTACTCGGCCCGCAACATTGTAGAATTCCTCGAGGCCATCGGCTTCCTGGAAGGAGTCCGGCCGTACGTGACGCGGGTGCTGCCGCTGTGGCAGGCGCTCCCGGCGCCGATAGCGCTGGTGACCAGCGTCATCGGAGTCGGGCTCACGACGCCGGAGAGGTTCGAGTACGGGAGAACAGGTCGAGGGGAGCCCGAAGGTGGTGAACGGAGACGGCTACGTGAACATCGTGAGCCTGGTGGCTATGAAGGAGTGGTCGGGAGTGGAAGGCCAGGTTTTGAAGGTGATTAGGTTGCCCGGTGTTAATCACACTGCCTTCTTCAGCATCGATTTTGCTCTCAAGAAAGTGGTTGCTGAAATATACGAGGCAGGTAGGATTGTAGAAACTTGAGAGGAATACAGGAATTTCGTGTGATTTTCATGAATTTTGTGTGAAATTCCTGGATCCTTAAATGTTTTTGGAGGGTTTAAATAATACCGATGAGAAATAATGGCAATTAACTAAATTGAAATATTCTCATGTCTTTGTGATTAAGCGTTGATGCATATGAATTCGATTGAAGTTTGGAAGAGACAATTGTTGGGCTGTGTATATATATATATACTTCTTCATATTACTCATAAACACTATTACCGTCGGATTGAGTTGAAGCCGTGCTGGGGTACATGCCATTTATATTACTCAGGAGGCGGGGCATGGGGCAAATGCCAGTGTATTAAGAAGCAGCTTCGATAGACTGTCCGAGAAGTAATGCTGTTCTTTTGAGATTTTAGCTTCACAAACAAGAGTTTAAGCCCACTTCTAAAAAGTGGTAGAGAAGTTGTTATGTTTGTTTGGCCAAAGCCGGAAGCCAAAAAGAATACATCATTATCAGCACATTCCATCTTCTATCATGCCACTCGAGAAGCAATGCTGATCTTTTCAGCTTTTGGCTTCTAAGCTGAAGCCGTAAGCTGTACAAAAAAGCTCCCCCTAAAAAAAGAAAAAGGAAAGGAAAGCTTCAGCCTTCAGCACTGAGGTTGTACACGGCACTTCCCCCAAATCCCACTTTGTCTGTAAGCTTACGTGGGAGGGGGGTTTACTTCCAATGAAGATGGCCCTGCAGATTAATGCGAAGAAAATGCAAAGATCAGAGTCGGAGCATTCCTACCGGCCAATATTATCATATCACGTGGAGGACATTCCAAACATTAACAAATACACCAGAAATTGGATGTCGTGCTGGGTACAAGCTGGACATAGGAGTGACGTAAAAATTTTATGCTTTTCACTGTCATGTAAAAGACATTTGGTGTTAGTTATTATGTTGAACGTGGCTAGGACATAGTATGGATCTGTTTGATATGATTACGATTTATGATTTTTTGTTAAAATTTTTGAATTTTAGTTATTTTCCATAGAGATTACTAAGAGATACTCACTTGCTATTTTGGATGGTACAGATATTCGGCTTTTAACGTGTACTACAATTAACTTGTAGACTCTATCTTGAAAAAATATTTTATTTTAAAGTTAAGTACTGTAGCAAAAAACTAAAAACCGTTTTTAAAATCTAAAAAGAACAGACTCATGAGTCTTTGCCAGTAGATTATAAAAAAAAGCCTACGCTAGTCATTTTTATGCTTGTTACTCTTCTAACAAAATTTGTGCTATTTTATTGATCCATGTATAAGGTAATTCTGGTTTTTTTTATAATTTTTTAAAAAAACAATAGGGGAAGCACCCAGCTGCATGCAAAACAATGCACAAGATATAGCATGTAATGGAGGAAAACGAAAGGGAATGTACACGCCTTCAAAGAAGGCAACGTATACAGTGAAAATTTTCGCAAGGTGAAAACTCGAAAGCCTCGTCCACGGCCACCGGATCGCACACGAACGGCCCAGATTGAGGCAGCAGACCTAATCCACTTATGCCATTTTTCGAGAAAAAAACCTTGGTCAGTCACACTTTTTTCGTAAAAACACCCCGTCTCCTTCTCCTGCCTTGACCTAGACCGTTCACGTGGGATCCAATAGTCGTGGATGAGGCTTTCAAGTTTTCACCACGTGGAAGTTTTTATAGAATACGTTGCCTTCAGGGAATGCAGAAATTATATGTTAATTTTAGACATTTTCTTTGATACCGTCAGATATTGATTACTGAAATGTGTGTTAGGTTTGTGTCGGTTTACGTGTTAGGTTTTGTAGCTATAAATGGACATTCAAACTGGTGACGCTCGGAATTATCGTGTGTATTCGCTTAGGCGGAAAGGTATACGATGCACTTATCTTTTTAGGTTAGGTAGATACGATACGCTCGGAAGTGTGCCAAAAGTATTCCACGAATGGACGGCCAGGATATATTTTGTTTGTAGTCCCTAACTGGGCTGGAACATATTTTGTTCGTGAGCCTTAATAGGCTTGAACATTTTGTTTGTGGGCTGGACATACCTAGTATGTGAAAGCCATAATAACTGCAGTCTAAGTATTTTTCCTGAAAGTCTAAGTAGTCCTGAATACATAGAACATTAGTATGTGAAAGTCATAACAACTAGCACAGTTTATTGAATCTCTAATCTGCTGTGGCGATTAGATCAATCCCCGCATACATGATTGCTAATTCACCATTACGTGATGATTTGATCATTTCTATCCGCAGCAGCAAAATCTTTTATATTTGCAATAGGCTCGATGCATATCGTGACCTAACGCGCGGCAGTTGAGCTGGCAAGGATAGATGTGGCACTCAAACATATCCTGGCACGTGCCTGTTTCCCCTCCATCTGCGCCCACACAAATGATCACTTGCATAAACACATATGTCTGCACACCATGCAGGGAAATTAGGAAAAACAGATGCATATATGTGTGCCTAGTGCCTACCTGCTACATTGCAGGATCATGAGAGCCATGAAAGCAACGAGAAGCCTAGTACCGTTTTTGGCAAGTGCCATTCCTTTTTTTTTTATGTTTGTAGGTATGTCACTGAGATGCCAGCTTAGCTCCTTTTTCCGGTGCTTATATAGAGGCACTCCTACGTTAATGTTTTACCACTAAATTCCTGGAGATCTACACACATCCTTTTTCTTAGTCTTAGCTTAGTTGTTAAAGCTTATCTTTTGGCAGTACATATATGTTGATGTAGTGGCACTAGATGTCGGGACCCGAAGCAACAACTCCAAATCTCTCTGTGTAAATCGCACTATCCCAGGAAAAACTAGTGCACACAGGGTTAACAGGGATACATATCATGTAAAATGATCCCACTTTATTAAACGGGCCTTATGGCCAAGGTTTACAAATAAAGGCTCAAGGCCAACAAAATAAAACAGCGGAAAAAGATAAAGCGTAGAGGTACAGCCCATCCTGCCTGCCCACAG
Source organism: Melocanna baccifera (assembly GCA_036346265.1). NCBI lineage: Eukaryota > Viridiplantae > Streptophyta > Magnoliopsida > Poales > Poaceae > Melocanna > Melocanna baccifera. The sequence goes on from CM070710.1 coordinate 3,409,135, forward strand.
GCGAATGACTGTAAGACGCGGCCTAGTCGTCACCATCCTCACCGAAGTTGTTGACATCATCCTCTGACAACAGATTTTAGCAAGGTAAGCACATAAAGTACTCCCAAGGTAAGCACATAAAGTACTCCCAAGGTAAGCACATAAAGTACTTACGCAAGTTACACCAGGAGTTTTAACAGAGTGAATGCATGCATAGGAATAACAAAGGAAGGCTTAATAAGGTCATTTGTGCGAAAAACAGTACTGAATTTAAATACAATAGAATAAGTGCAAAAGCTGAATTTTTAATACATCATATGAAACAATATTTGAACCAAAGTATTATCGTTAGTGTAGGCTTCGACCTACACTAACCTAACCATGGGCATCCCACCCGGACCATTGTCAAAACCACTGTTGTTTGTCCGAAAAATCAAGTTTTATAAAAACCAAGTCTAATATGTGAAAACTCTACTCAGCATGTCCATGACCGTGTACACGGCTATCCAAATAGGTTAAAACTCTGCAGAGGTGTACAGCTTTACCCACAAGACACGATCATCCCATATTGCCACTAGATTAACACACTTCCTTTGGTGTGCGGCGAGGAGAACATGACAAGGCTGTTACAATAATCCATAACCAAAACAGTCACGCCGCCACTAAGGTTTCACCACAACTCGAATCCACGAGTTGGAGCCCCCTCTTGTGCCATATGAGACTTCTCGCGGCCTACGCCACGCTCACATTCAGCCTATAGCGAAACCGTATTTGGAACTTCACAAATTACTTAGCTAGGTCCGTCCCATACCGAAACTTGTGGTAGTACGAAGTGACTTCATAAAATGAATCACAGAAACGGTCCTTAATTCGACTTAGGCTCAACCACATACCCACATGCACGACAATCAACCAGGTGTCACCAAACACGAGGCATGCCAGCACCCCACCACCTAACCAATAGCCTAAGTCCAAATCATATGTTTTCATTTTCATTTTTAAATCATTTTCATAAACCATCCTTGACTCACCGAAGTCAAGATTTCAAAAGAAACTATCATTTCATATGAAATAGTTGATTCCACCTAAAATTATACTAAGCTAGGTTAAGCATTTCTATAAAATTTCTAGTTAATACTATAGTACTAACTAGTTTTCAGCTAGGGTGACAAAGTATACGAATTCGAGATTCAAAATTGGCTATAGTCAAAGGATCATAGGTGTAACTATGTTTAAATCGAATTTGAACTAAATTTGAATAAAGATACACATGCATATACAGTAAAATAACATAAATAAATTTGAAATAATAGGTTCAACATGGTCAAATGTGTAACTTGCCTTGCTTTGAAGTTTACTGAGGTTTGCTGAAGTTATACTCTCCAAATTAGTCGTAGTCTATACGCAAAAAACAAGAACAAACTAAACTCAAATAAAATCTAAAAATTATAAAATATATGCTGGGAGATAGAATATGAGTTTAGATGAATTTAGAAGTTTGAATCACCTTATTCAGAGTTCGGACGGAGGAGAACGAGCGATCGGAAGTTCGAATGGAATAGAAATTCCAAAAATTTGCAAAATGAGGAATATATCTTTTTTTTAGACCGTTTTGAGAATTTGCTAGTCTATGATAGGTGGGGCCCATTTGTCATTGGCTAAACAAAATATTTGAAGGCTATGGAAAAATGGGGTTCAAGGGGGATTCGAACACAGACCTCAGGAGTGCATGCATGAACTTGACTCTCATAACCAACTAAGCAATGGTTCGCATGTAATGAATCACCGGAATACTCAATATAACAGTCAGCCATAAGACTGCTAGAGCTTTGGCAATGTTTTGCATAGAAGCTTGCTTCCTAGTTCCTACTAACCAGACCATCGAACAGCAGACACCTAATTTGAGTACAACTAGCTCACATAGATTCTACAAGAACAAATGGATTTTGGTAGCTTATGGAATGGACCGTAGAGAATGACTCCTATTTATAGTCTTAGGGAAGGAAGAAGATTAGCCATATGACATTGATGCAACGGTTGTGAGTTGGAGGTTTCATTATGCATTAACAAGAATGGAAATGGCCCAAGTAATGACTAAGAAACTGAAGAGGAAATGGTTCTTAGCAGTAAAAGAAGATGTTTTCACTGTAATTAATTTCCTTAATGGGTGGAAAATTAATTTTGACATGCATGCAATGGCTTACGGTAGCTTTTGGTAGAAGAACAAAAAGCAGGGGCTGTTGACTGGGACACAAGAGAGAGAGAAAAGCAGCCTGCATGACAGTTTTGTTCGGTCCAGGAAGAAGCCAGTGAGTGGTCGATCAGAAAAGAGAAAGAGAAAGGAGGAAAAGAAACAGAAGGAAAAATAGAAAAAAGGGAGAAAAAAGAGATGGGTAAAAAAAAGGTAGACCCAGAAAAATGGATTTGGCATTTTTTATAGAGATTTTGAATTTTTGAGGTTTGAATTTAAATTTTGGATGGAAACTAAAAATTTGGAAAGGAATTGAGGCTTTTGAAAATGAACTGGGAAATTAAATCTTGGGATTACCAAATAATATTAGAAACAAAAATTCAAATAAAATTCAAAAGGAGTCCAGAAATGGATAGTTCATAATTTTAGAAAAATTTAGAAATTTGAATGGGTCAATTTGGAGTTAAAATGAAAAAGTTATAGCCTTCCAAAGTTTAAATACAATTAAAAAGAAAAAGCCCATTTTCTGGATTTATTTTTAAACCGAAAATCATTTATGACGTCATTAAGCAATTTTTCCCAAATTATTTTTCTAAAGGAAAACTGGGATTATGACATCATCACCGGAAATCGTTTTCGGTCGAATTATTTTTAAATGGAAAAATCAGGGTTATGACGCAAGCATGACGTCAGCCCTGAGATTATTTAATTCAGAGATAGGCTGACAAGTGGGCCCGGGTCTGGTGGACTGAGTCCATGGACCCGAGAGAAGGGTGAGATGGTAGGCGGTTGACGGGGTGCTCGGTTGGCATTGGCGTGGCTCGTGTGGCGTGCACGTGGCTGCCACGCGGTGCCCACGTCGGCTGCCACACACGCGCAACCTGCCGACGTGGCACGGCCGCCGGAGGGAGGGGGCTCGGGACCCGAAGGTCGCCGTCGATCCCGACAGTGGCGGTTCCGGTCGAGCTGCGCAACAGCAAGAGGGGAGCGAGGGAAGTCGGGTGGTACCTCGCACGGGGCCTGAGGGTGACCGGAGAGGACGGGCGACGGCGAGGGGCGGCGGTCGGAAGGAGCCGATTGGCGGCGGAGCGTTCCGGTGAGGTTGGAGACCGGACAAGGGTCGGAGGAGACGCGCACGGTTCGGGTGAACGTGCTGGCGGCGGTAGCATGCTCCGAGGAGGTCTTATACCTTGCTGATTGCTCGTCGAAGCTTTGCCGCCAAAGAAGTTGAAAATCGCACGGTGCGAAGGCCTCTCGGGCACTGAAGAGGGAAATTGGGTGAGGGGAAGTGGGCGGTGTGGTGAGGGGATGCTCGGGGAGGGTTTAAATAGCAAAGGAGAGGAGTAACGGATGCCCGATTTCTCGCCGGACTTGAGGTGGCCCCGAGCACTAATTGGCGTAATGGCGAGGTCAAGGAGAGGGGTAACGGGCGGCTCGGGTGCGGCATAACACAGGGAGGAATATGCGCATTTGCTCGGGCGGAGAGGGCGGAAGAAACTGAATATTTAAAGCTTCGGTTATAGCCATTAATGGCGGCAGCGGTGGTGGCGCGGGGAGGAAGAAGGTGGGGAGGGAGACAATTGACAGGCGGGGCCCCCGTGTCGGTGAGAGAGAAAAGAGAGGAAGGGGGAGGCGGTGGCTCGGATTCTTGACAGGTGGCGCAAGGGGGAAGATCGGGCCGTTAGATCTCGGGCGAAGGGTTAAGTGATGGTGGAGGGCTGCGATTAGATTAGGTGGATGGGGATGGGATCGGGGCTCTCCACGTGTCGAGCCGGGGGGAAGGAGAGTGGCGAAGGGGTAAGTGAGAAGGAGGGGCGGGGATTAGACCGAGCAGGGGAAGGAGGGTTCCGATGCACGCCACGTGTCGGTCTAGGAGGGAGGGTAGGCGAGGGGAAGCAAACGGCTTGGATCAGATCGGTGGGGTCGGGATTGGATTATGAAGCGATACGTGTCAGCCCGGGAGGTTTTAGGGATTTGAAATTCTTTTTGATTTTTCAGAAATACTTAGGAGGCTTAAAATACTCAGGAAAATACCAAATAAATTTTAAAAATTCAAGAAAAATTCATAGAATCATCTGGAACTATTTTAGACTTAATAAAAATATTTTCAACCCATTTTAATATTTAGATTTTGTAAAAACACAAAATGATTTTAAAAGGAGAGTTTTAAATCTTTATAAATTCCTGGAAATTATTATAATTGCAGATGTGACTTAGAAAAATGAAATGCATTTATTTTGACCTTTGAACAAAGAAATAACTTCATTTTGGCTTTATAAAATGAGAATGTTAATTTTATTTTCTCACTTCAAGGCTTGAAATAAAATCCAAAAAATCCAATTAAATTTCAGAAATTCAATTCATTAAATCGGTTTGGTTTTTATACCAGTACCCTTTTAATAATGCATCTTCTTTTCTTTTAAACTATTTTTCACAACAATAGCCTCTTTAAAAAAATTTGTGCAATTAAATTTTTACAGACTTAAGAAAGCAAAAGCAACTACTTTAATTAAAAATTAAATCATATATATATATATATATATATATATATATATATATATATATATTGAACACAAATAGCTGGGCTGTTACACTAGATGGCAGTGTTAACCCTGAATAATTGTCTATTCTCCACTGCTATTTTTTTTCTAATTCTCTCCATGGCTACAGTTCATATCTCATCTTTGGATGCCATTTATTGGCTGCCAATTTTCTTATACCAATTAATATTCTTTTAAGGAATTCTTATATCAATTAATCAACTGCTATATGTGATGAATTGGGTCGGCCCATACGGCCATACCTAGGTTGAATGTTACTAGGCCTCGACATAAGTGGCCATATACACATGTATTTATATATTACTAAAAGTCCTAGGTCTTAATGATTTCACAGAATATCTCAAAAAAAAAACAAGTTCCCTATACTTTTTCAAATGTAAATACGGGAATGCTAAACAGTAGAATTTCCTCATCTCACGATTTGCATGAAGATTTTTGTGTTGCCACCTTCAACTTTTTCTCGAGCAAGATCTCCGGCGAGGTCATCTTCTTTGACGGATTAGGGTCAGGTTCACTTGGTTAGGGTTTGGGCTAACTGTCCCCTCGAGCCTAGAGGGATGCTAGGGCGGCGGTTGACTAGCAATGGGCAGCAGGACGTGAGGCGGCGATGGCACCATTTGGGTCTTAGGCGAGGAGGACGGTGGTAAGGGCAACTGAGTCGTTGTGGCAGCTGTTAGGAGGCGATGGACCGCCGTGGCTTATGGCCGCTGGAGACTGGGAAGATCCAGACGTTAAAATATGTTCATCATGCAACAGTCTTAACCAAGATCCAAACGAATTCAGCTTTCAAGACATGAAATTGTTATCAACGTGGAAAGAGAAGAAAGATGACGTTAAAACTAGTACGGCAATGTGTTCGTCGTCGCACGAAAGAACAAAAGGCAAGAATATAGTCTAACTCTAAACTGTACATTGGAATTGTGTAGGTCTGTTAATCAGTCTAGCTGGCTCAACTTACATGTACCAATCTTACACCTGACAAAGAGAAAATCAATTCCATGCCATTACTAAGTCACTCATTCAACTATTTACCATTGCTAAAGGGTCTCTCAATTGTATGCCACTGGATTTAACCAAACTTCAGTTATATGCCATTGCCATCAGGTAACCTTCGTTTGGTCCTAGAAAAAGATGATTTTGCCCTCAATTCCAAATCTGTCCCTGTGATTAAAATTAAATATAGGAAAAATTGGCTTAGCCAAAAATACTAAAATTTCTTTGGTGGATCATTGGGGCAATGTACAACTCAAATATAACATTTCATGAGCTGACCCTTCCTGTAACATCCCAATTTCTAGGGCATGTAAAAATGAGAAAAAAATTTAAACTTTTTGAATGCATTTGGTTTCTTTGGCTCTTTATTGGAGTTTCTTTGAAAAGTTTGAACTTCAAACCCAAGATGCTTAGAATGCAATTCAAATTAAAGCACAGAAATCATGCTGAAAAGAGGATCAAAAGTTGGCATGAGGAAAACTTATGGTCAAACCATCTTAAAAAGCCTACGAGTATAATCTGGGCACCAAAAATAGATATTTAAGCAAGTACTCTAAAACAGGAAAGTATATTTAAATTCAACCAGAAGCCTTCTTAGATTTTTCTAGGAAAAATCAAGAGAAGATAAAACTCTGAAAAATTTGCACAATCGTCCACACTATGTCAGGAGATTCCACAAAAAATTTTGTAACTTTTTTGAGCTAATCTGATGTGCCTAACATCTACCCTGTGGAGTTTTCCTGCTCTGGAACGAGACGTCGTTGTCTCAATTCTCCTCTGTTACTCAAAGGTCGTCCGATCTCCTTGCTACTCAAACTCTGACCAGCACTCTTTGATTTCCCGTGAGACCGCCTCTCGTCGCTCGCTGACGTGCTTGGCCCACTGGCAGCAACCGTCTTCCACATCGCGCACATGCGAGCGCCAACTCTGTTGGGGTCGTGGCCGAGCTGCCCCTAGTTTTAGATGCCGCACCGGCAGATTCTTCTCTGCTGCTGCCAGCTCCGCCTACCCGTCATCTCATGCGCGACGTGTGTCTTTCCTTTTTTTACTCAATCCACGCCTCACTAACCACGGCAAATTCCGACCGCTTCGCCCATTGCCTTCCCGCGCATATAAAACCCCCTGACCATACCGTTCCCTCCTCAACTCGTCCTTTCGATCTCTTGTGCGATCCTTGTGCACTCTACTTTCTGGAGTCGTACATGACTCCGGTGAGCATGCCGCCGTGTACTAGCTTCGCTGGTGAGTTCTCTCCTTCTAAAACTCCGTTAGTGTCCCTTCCCTCCCTTGAGGACCCTTCTCACCCATCTGACTTTCTATGCAGTGCGTCACTTCGAGAATCATCCGGCTAGTCCTACCTCTCCAACTAAGAGCGCCACTGAAGACTCTCTCTCCGATGAGCCATACCTCAATTACTTTCACTTGTGCCTCTACATGCATGCAGGCAAGCTCATGCATACCCCTTTCTGTAGGTCCTATATTGCCTAACATCGTTGTCGCCACAGACCCCTTCGCTGCCGACGTGGCCTCTGACACAAGCCCCTTCCGCTCCTTCTTGAGTGTCGTCATTGTCTTCGGTGAGCTCCTTCTCTCTCGTAGAGTACGTGAAGTTATGAAGAAGACAAAAGTAATCTAAGTTGGAGAGAGAACTAAAAGCAATCGAAATCGAAAGGAGAACTAAAATGAACGTACACGAAAAGGGAATTGTAGTAATTAGAGTTGAGAAAAGAACTGTAGCAGCGAAGTCTAGGACTTCGATCACACGGTAGAAACGAAGTCATGGACTTCGACCACAGCAAAGTCTAGGACTTCAATCACACAGTAGAAATGAAGTCATGGACTTCGACCATAGCACAGTCTCGAGCTTCGATCATAGCGAAGTCTAGGACTTTGACCCCCACTGTAGCTGCAAAGTCTCAGACTTTGACTACAGCGGAATATAGGACTTCGACGCACTGTAGCAGCGAAGTCTAGGGCTTTGACCACACCGTAGAAGCGAAGTCATGGGCTTCGATCACAACGAAGTCTAGGACTTCGACCACACTATAGCTACGAAGTCTCAGACTTCGACCACAGCGGAGTTAGGACTTCGGCGCACTGTAGCAGTGAAGTCCAGGACTTCGACCACACTATAGCTGCGAAGTCTCAGACTTCAACCATAGTGGAGTTAGGACTTCGATGCACTGTAGCAGCGAAGTCTAGGACTTCGACCACACCGTAGCAGCGAAGTCATGCACTTCGATCATAGTGGAGTCTACGACTTCGACCACACTGTAGCTGCGAAGTCTCGGACTTCGACCACAGCGGAGTTAGGACTTCGGCACACTGTAGCAGCGAAGTCTAGGACTTCGACCACACTATAGCTGTGAAGTCTCGGACTTCGACCACAACGGAGTTAGGACTTCGATGCACTGTAGTAGCGAAGTCTAGGACTTCGACCACACCGTAGCAGCAAAGTCATGCACTTCGATCATAGTAGAGTCTAGGACTTCGACCACACTGTAGCTGCGAAGTCTCGGACTTCAACTACAGCGGAGTCTAGGACTTTGACCACAATGTAGCTGCGAAGTCTCACACTTCAACTACAGCGGAGTCTAGGACTTCGACCACATGGTAGAAGCGCAGTCAAGGACTTCGACCGCACCATATACGAACGCTTTGACCATAAGCGAAGTCGAAACTTTCGACCGCAGCTGTGTCGAGCCTTTGAGTACTCCATGTTCATGATCTCCGACTGCTCGCATAGTCGTGAAGTCACTGTAGCTGCCAAGTGTAACAGAAGTCGTAAAAAGCACTGTAGCATTCAAGGAACAATTCGACCTGAGCCAGATTTAAACAAATATACCTCTTACATACGAACTCCAAATTTAGAAATCTTTATTTCTAAGCTCTTCCAAACTCATGATCTTTCTAATGTCTGAACTTTTGAGTTTGCCTCTGTCTGAATTTACTTGGCTTTTATTTGCAATTGTTTGGATTTTACCAATTAGATGACGTGGCGCTAGACGACACCGAGAACACTCGGAAGCATTCTTTGGACAACAACAGCAAGGCAAGCACCCCCTTAGACCATGTTCACCCCAGTATTTCAATTATTATATATTATTTGCAAAAGCTATTATGCATGCATGTATGTTCCATTAAAACTACTATACTGTGGGAAAGGTAGCTATGACCACTTGAATGCATTGAACCTCCCTTGCAAATTTGATACGCTCACTATTGAAATCCCTAGGACATGACTTAGACAAGTTATACTGTTAAATTGGGAATACTACATTGATGTATGGTCTAGATGCTTAGCCCAGCACTAGTTTTGCTAAGCTTGAACTTTTGAAACAAGTTTACACGTAGGTATAATGCTTTCAAAATATTGAGCCAGAGGAGTAACCTCTGTTAGTTTGGTATAAAACAAAATGAAAACCTAGTTTTTGGATGTGGGCAAGTTATGTGATAATCTATCAAATGTGAGAAGGGACCTCACATGTATATAGGGGGAGATTCTCATCCAGGTCAATTAAGAAACGAACGCTATTGCTTCTCATCTAAGTCACACTGTACAACCGCATGTGCTATATGGGCTCTGCCATTTAACTGATTAAGTTGTCTAGGTCTAGCCTTGCATTATGGTAGGCACAGATGTTGTAGGGCACTTTGGTGAGGTTTGCTCGTAGGGGCCCCCTTCACCAATGTGATGTGGGCCAAGCTTTTATAAAATGATGTAATGCTCACTTGGGGTATCCAATTGTGGGGGTCTAACATCCAGCTCACTCGGGGCATCCGAGGCGAGGGGATGTCAGTCTGTCATGCATCTCACGGCATGTGGGGGCATGTCCATTCAATCAGGCTGGCGTAAGGTTAGGACTAGATAACCTAAAGGCTATAAGATAATCAATTTTCGTCACACGCCCAAGGAAGTATGAAGTTGCCGATAGTATAATTGATTATCTCATGTGGGTAAAGCTCCACACCTCTGTAGAGTGTTAAAAACTATTTAAATAGCCGCACTCACGGTCATGAGCAAGCTTGGATGTAGCTACAAAGGGTATAGTGTTTCATTTTCAAAAAACTGTTTCGCTAAACTTATGGGATGGTATGTACGCAACCGTGTGCCACGCCCATGGATGGGAGTTACATGATGATTCACATCCAGGGAGGGCTACGAACAGATATGCTCACAATCGAGGATGGTTGTGAATGGTTTTAATCTATTGATGATGGAATTATACAAATGTTATTTCATTACATGTCAATTGCTTTTTATAATTCCGTTGCAAACTATTAATTATTGGTATTGCAAATAAAATTTGCTTCATGCTAAAAACAACTCAGGATAGAGCTTCATTCCTTGATAGCCACACACACACACACACACTTGCGATACACTACAAGTCTTGCTAAGTACACAATGTACTCAAACTTGCTTAAATTATTGTTAACTAGAGAATAAAGATTTTATGCCCGACGATGCGTACTTCACCCCTGGCACAAGGGAATTTGATGAGGGTTCTTGCTAGGGTTTGACTCCAATCGGTTGCCTACGGGTTATGATAGCAAATCACTGGATACTTTGTTATTAGACTTCCTGCATTTTGTTCAGACTCGATGTTTAATTGGGCAGTTGGCCTTAGGTACTTATGCCCTTTTATGCTCTCTTATATATATATATATATATATATATATATATATATATATATATATATATATATATATATATATATATATATATCATCCTTCTTTCTCATTATAAGTGTGTATGAGCGATGTGTATGGATATGATTTTAATGATGTGAATGCGTGTACTAGCCACTGCTCATGGGACTAGTACAGAACACATAAGGCGACCCCCTGTGGGGGGACGTTGTCACACTTCCATTTGATCCATTTTCTATTACGGGGGAACTTATTTGTTTAACCGTATATTCTATCTAGACATAGATGTATGATTTAGTTACTAGTAATCAATTTCGTGATTACCTAAGGATTGGGTGTTGGGACTGACACACTACATCACTACCTTAGTTAATGACATCAGTATGTGGTTATTACCTGATAAAATAGAATAAATTTCTATTTTATCGACTAATAAGCCGCATTAGAGTATTACAGCAGAACAATAATTAGAGACTGTTCCATAATATTACAATAATTGATAAGGTCTCTTCTATGAATCGGTCTATCTTTTGCTCCTCGGTGTCTATATTATTTGGCAGGCTTTAGCTTTCACTATCCATAGATAATTAATTGTGGGAAATTAAATAACACTTTATACCATGGACAATGTATGAAATTAAATATCAGTAGACTGTTTCATGCATGCCTTCATCAGCCTCTAGAGTTCAAGTAGAATTTTGTATAATTTTTGGCGTGCTGGCTACAGAACATTCATCGGTCTGGTGACCCATCCATGCAGATGCAGTCATGGAGGTTGACATACAAGCAAAAGGATTAACATTAGATAACGCTACTGATGTGCATCTCTGTTGCTATTCTTGGTCGGTCAATTCGATTACTGAATTGATACTCGATGGTGTGCGCCGTACCATGTGAAATTCTTCAGGGATTGCAGGAAAGTATACATGAGCTTGGTAATTCTTCTTGTGGGCTTGTGGCATTGGTGACTGTCCCATTTACATGTATTAGCTGTTACTTTCCTCTAGAGAAATGTATTAGCTATCGCCTTCTGAAATCTTAGTTGTGCTTCTTTCTTTGAAGGAGAAAATTAAGCTATCCAGAAAATAGTTTAAGCATCACATGCAACTACAACCGTTAATCACTTGTAAACGTTCCTCTACGGAGAGGGTGTGTTTGATTTGAACTTTTGAAGCCCATAACTACCACAAAATATTTTTGAGGGAAAACAGTAGGAGAGACTCCTACTCTGGTATATAAAATTAAAGAATTAAATAAGTACATATTTACAATGCAAAGCCTGAGAGAAAATCATAAAGAATCTAGCCAGTCTAATATTACAGAGTGTAGACTCTTTTCACCCTGAGCATATGGTACACCATGTTTAATTGCCCAACATTTAGCCAGTCTAAATCCATCACAGGGTGTACTGTGCACTTCAGGTTCAGGAGTCGTGGTTCAGGGTGATAAGGTCCTCCATTTTCAACTCAAATCAAAGACAGATCAATGCTTCATTGGCAAGGAAAAAAACATCACTATGATCATGTCGTCACACAGAGCCACCAGCAATGTAGAAGAATTCATCACTATGATCATGTCGGCACATAGAGCCACTAGCAATGTAGAAGAATTCATCACTATGATCATGTTGGCATACAGAGTCACCAGCAATGTAGAAGAATTACATGCCATCGAACATTCATCGCATTAAGTTAGCACATTGTGTTGCGTCAAAGCCGCAAGCATTACACCAGACCATCGTGCCACCGCACATGTAGAAACTACTTTACTAAAAATAATCAAGGTGAGGAATGTAGACTTACTAGTTATTAGTGCATACAAGTAAGCAATGGAGGGAAGTTGTTCATGATTGCGCCTCAGAAAAAAAAAGAGTTACCAACTGTAACGCCCCTGTTTTGGGAACAGGGGCATCGCACCATCCGCAACATCTCGGGAGTTCAGTTGCGGATAGAAAGTGTATCATGCATCTCACGAACATAAAAAAATAATTTGATTAAAATAAGACCTAACGGTCAATTTTAACAACATTATGGGTGTCCAAGCCCCGAAATTAACTTACATTCAGAAGAACCAAAGAAAACTCCACATAAACGCTTGAGTGCGGTCGCAACCCTAACACGAAAACTTGTAACATCCTTTCTTCATTTCTTCTTCTGATCTCTGTGTTGGTGGGGAAAATAAAGTAAGACTGAGTACAACCAACCGTACTCAACAAGTCACATAGGGAGACACTATTTAACTACTTGCCAGGATTGTCAAGGGATGGGGATATATTGGTTTTAATAGAGTATTTGTGGATGCAATTTTATTTGTAAATATTTTTAAACCTAAAATAACAAAACAACTTCTTAAGAGTAAAAAGGGTTTTAATTTCTGCTTTTCCAGCTTACAACAATTTGAAATGTAAATAAAATTACTTATGCATTATTGCTAGAATCACCCAATAAACACAGCTTTATTGACCAGGAGTAAGGCGTATTCGAATATCATTTGAATTTCACTCTACAGAGTTGCTCAGCTTTACCCACAAGATTTCTCAAATTCTTACTGTCACATGATAGGCACGCTTCAACTAGCATACAACTAAATTGAGAAAACTAGGCTTTTCACTGCTCAATTCTCTATGTAGACCTTACCTGATAGGCTCTTAGCCTCACTAAACTGGGTATCCACGGGCCAATGCGGAACACAACTGCTCAAGTTTGTGATGACCTATCATTGTGTGTATGGTGTATGGTGTCGTCACCTCATTTTCGCCTCTCTCCCTCACCTCCTCTCATTACCATGCGGGGCTAGCATGTTAGGTGGCTTTCCACCTCACGTCACCCTCATCCACCACCGTGTCCGTGCGTGCCTAGAGAAAGCATTTCGTGTTGCTATTCTTTCCTTCTCCCACCAAGCGCTGGGGCCAAGACCCTCGCCGTAGGCTTCGCTCGCCACCTCGCCGCCCTTGGCTAGCCGCTCATGCCTATCCACTATTTGTCGTGTGCAGCCAACGTCGTTGGCTGCCCATCGTTCCGATCGAGGTACCCACGGGTTTGAAATCCTCGCACAGCTGTTGACTCCACCTTACCTAGTCCCATCGACGTAGTGCCCCCAACGCCGTTTTGTCACCTTCGCTTGTCCATTCGGGGCGAAGAGGGAGAGGTCACCACGAGAAACTCGTTGTGGCCACTGTTCTTCTTGTCCCTTCTTGCGTTCTTCTTCTCAGTACTTAAGCCATCCTTCCACATCCTTTTGCTCTAGCTCACCACTCGTGTTCTTTCCCGCAAGAAGTCGACCCATTCATCCTTTGGTTCATCGGGAATGTGAGGTGTCTTTCACGGTGCCGATGAGCAAGTCTTCATGCCACTCCATCTTTGGTGAGCTTTGCCATTTTCTTTCCATGTCATCTTTTGCCCCTTTCCATTGTGAGTAGAATCCCTCAAATTATTTCTCCTTTCGTGTAGTGTAGCACCAGATTGCCATCGCCTTCCTCAACTTCGGCCAAAACCATCACCACTCGCTTTTGTCTCTCTGGTAAGCTTCTTGCCGATTCACCTCTCCTTTACATCCTTGAGCATCCTGAAGACTAACCCTTACCTTCTTGCTAGTTGCGGTTGTCCGAGGGAGGCCGCCGCCATAGACCTCCTCTATGTTGCCGCTTGCTGTCGTCACCAAACCGCCTCAACCACTTTTCGCCACTGCCAAGCCCTTTAGTGAGCTCCTGGTAGCCCCCTCATACTAGTGCACTCGTTAGATTTGAAGCTTTGTACTCGTAGTCAAGACTTCCCCATTGCCGGCCATGGTGCCGCTGCAGTTGCATATCGCTGGGCTAGCAATGGTTTCTATGCCGCTATTGTAGCAACACCCAAACCCTTCTAGATGGTGCTATGGCCCAGTTCGCTCTTTTTGGTCTCCTGCGCCAATGCCGTCGCATGGTTGAGCTTCCCCGCTGGTTCCCACCACCGCATCACCGCCTTTGTCCACCTCTTCAGACAACACAACTACCTCTACGTTTGCCTCGACCTCGCTATTCCATTTTGCTAGTCTTTGAGGCCGCTCCGTCGCTACATCACCGCTAGTGAGCTCAGTCGTCGACTCCTCTGCTGTGTTGCTTTGCTCTACTTCCTCTCTCTAACTAGTGGGCCCCATCAAGCAATTAGATGAACTCTAAGTAATCTTCATTAAGTTTAATGAGTCACAAACATGTGGGACCAGCAGGTTAATTAATCAAAATCTAATTTAAACCATTTCCAAAAACCGTCTAACTGACATTTGGTCCCCACATGTCTGTCATTTTCAGAAATTAATAAAACCATGATTGGTAGGCCCCACCTGTCAGTTCAATGACATGATAAATCCATGTTCTCCTTTAGAAATTAAAATAAAATTTCATGCACAGTATTTTCCCTTTTCTTTTTCAGCATTTTTTAAACCAAACCAAATTCAAATGCTTATAACTTTTGCATACGAACACCAAATTAAGTGAAACTTATTTATAAATTTCTATAAAATCATGAGATTTCATAATATGCAAAAAAAAATAGTTGAGTATTTCCTCTGTTTGAATTTATTTGGTATTTATTTACGTTATTTGGCCTTACACGATAGATTTTGACATACCGAAAATGGTTCAAGATTGATCCAGAGCAAGAGACAAGTGTTTAACAGCAAGGCAATTACCCCCTTTGACCAAGTTGAAATCATAATTCAATGTTATGTATTTTGTTTGCTCAAACTATTATGCATGCATTTATTTTTGCTAAAATCGCTATGTTGGTAAGGTTGATAGTTATACCGATTTATTGCATTGATCCTACCTTCAAAAGTTGCTATACTCACTGTTGTCATCGTAGTAATGATATCTACAACTTGTATAATTGATTGTAAAATTTTAGAATGAGTAGAAAATATAGTTGCTTAGCCATGCATAGTTTGTTGGTATATTAGATGATAGGTCAGTTATACTTTCAAAATATGTGTTTGGTTATATTACTGGACCAGTGGGGTCTCACCCTTGATACTTTACTTAGAAAGCAAAACAGGAAAACTATGATTTTGGCTTGGCAAAATATTTATATAACTTGTGGTGCGAGAGAGAACTTGCATGTAGTGGTAGGTTGTTGGAGACTCTCGACCGAGTCGATTAAGGATCGTAAACTTATGTGTTGCTGATCTAAGCCTTTCATATAACCACAAGCATTTTTGTGGGAAGGACCTGGCATAATAAGTTGTTTGGGTCTAATATTGCACTCGTGGTAGATTAGAGTTGTGCGAGCACCTGGACAATGGCTCGAGGTGGTTCCTGTCATAGTTGTGTATGGGTCCAAAATCACCGATACAACGGTGAATTCCTTAGGGTTCAATATCGTTCTAACTCTTGAGGGCTAAAGTTCATCATGCAAGGCAAGGTCGGAGTTGAGCAATGTAAAGGCATTGTTATGATCTAGCATTGACCATGCTATTCGTATCTTGTGGGTAAAGTGTATAAACTTTGTTGAGTGTAAAATCTATTCAAATAGCCATTCTCTCAGTTATGAGCAAAGCTTAGTGATTTCGCTCAGGTTAGTCTTATGTTTTCAAAACTTGGTTGGGAATATAATGTATCTACTTATTTGAAACTTGGTCACAAGTATGGGATTGTCTTTGCTCATGTCTATGGAGAGCCATTTGTGATTTATGCTTATGTTGCCTACTTGTTACTTTTATCAAATGTCAAATGATTTTTACAACTTTTGATTGTAATTTATTACTCATTATTGCAAATGAAAGCTTGCTTTATGCTAAATGGAAAACTTAGTAGGATTGCTATCCTTGTTGATATAACCTTGCATACTATATAACTTTGTTATAAAGTCTTATGAAATACATTTTTGTACTCACGATTGCTTATTAAACACAATCAGATCACGAAAAAGGAGATCTCCAAATCGATTACTTTCACGCTATGGGTATTTGCGAAGATAATGTCATTTGCTAATGTCTAACTGCAGTCAGTTGCCTGTGATGAGCCATGGTGTGCTTGCTAGAATTTGTCTCATTTATCGTTTATTACACTGCAATTTACTTGTTATACAAACTATTTGTCTGGTTACCCCTTTTGTCAAAAGCTTAGTTGTATAAGCTCATGTTCGCATGTTTATTATTATACGCTGCTCTGTTTATTTATTCGTGTATGGATGATATACAATGTTGTAATATGTGTGTACTAGCCACTGATCATGGGACTATCATGGTAAACACATAGGGTTTGGAATTAATTTTTTGGGTCCGAAATGAATAGGAACCTACACAAATACAACTCTTTTCAAGATCTTTTTCCAAGGAGAATTCAAGACTTCACTTCAATAAGGATTAAAAATTATGTCAAGGTATGAATATCAGAGCCTAGAAATCTCCAAGAAAAATCAAGCCAAACAAGGTTTTATGTACCGAACGGTCTGATATCCAACTAAGGGGCGGTCTAATTACTACTTAATTGGCGGTCTGACCTCCGTGTGGTCTGACCTCTCCCTCAGCACGGAATTAAAAATCAGCACGATTTCAACTCCAAAAATAGACGTAACTTTTAATCCATAGCTCTAAACTACTATGATATTGTGAACCTAACCCAACAAGAAATTTATGAAAAACTTTCCAAAGCTTTGATCTTTTTTAATCCGAAGGCAAGCTACACCAAAATCAAGCTAAATACAAAAACGATGATTGAGAGGAGCTCACGGAAGAAATCAAGCCAAAATGGCTAAGGGTGGTTTCCCATACATCCTAGCATACATCCTCAAATCATAGCAAGAACCAATCCAAACGATCTCAAGACAAAACCCTAAAATCACACTTTCTTGTGCCAAAATCGGGCAAATACAAGAAGTTACAAAGGAAGATGTCTAGATGCATGATATCTAGTCTTCAAGAGATATCTTTATCACTTACACGTCCTTGACACAAAGCAAAGTCAAGTGGGGAGAAGAAAACACCAAAAATGAAGCCAAATCAAGATTTCAATACTTGAGTAAAGAGGAGAAAAACTTAAATGAATTTTGAATATCTATTAACACTCTGGTCCGACACCAAAATCAAATATTCATCACACACTATGGGGTGACGTCCATATGGTCTCACAGCTAACAAATGAAATTTGAAATGCAGATGTTGTCTGGACCATAGGTGATAATACATAGTCAGTATCACTTAACAAAGTTGCATTCATAGATGAACAGCTGTATTGGGCTGAACTAGTGTCTCATGTTCATGAATTCAAGACGTATCTTCTGGCAAAGCATTAGATCTTATTAAAACAGATGATGACAAAGTGAAACAAGTTTCTATATCACATTGCAACGTCATTCATTAAGCTGGTAACATGAAGCATTCTCCAGACAGAAATGCTTCTTCAACCAGTGCGGTGCTGCCACAATTCGCTGGCCATCTTTTGATTCGTTCACCCAGGAAAAAAGCGTGGCATCGTCGGTGTACCTGACAACAGAGACATGCCCATCTTAAAATGTAAATGCCTCTTGTTTACACAAACAGCAGAAGTCTAGATAATGTATTGCAACTACAGGAATAGTCTGTAAAATTAAAACATGTAGCTTGCATTGTTGTTGTTGTTTTGTTAAAAAATTGTGGCAGGTTGTACCATCGTTCATGGCATTCAAGTAAAACAACGACTTAACACATACTTCATATTTGTTGAAGTATGCCACATATATGACATCAAGAAGCGGAACAGCTCCCACTTTTTTTATACGAGGGAACACCACAGTTTCCTTGGTGGACAAAACCTATGAACAGAACAAGTGGAACTATATGTATGCTATTTATGCACCTACCATTATTCAGACTAAAAAGAGGAAAAATTGCTTTATCTTTCTTCAAAGATTATAAATTACCTTAGTCTGTCGTAAGTCTCTTGGCTGCATTCCTTGCCGATGATGAAGAGCAAATTTCCTGTCACAGGTTCGTAGTCAGCTATCAGTAAGTTCGAACAGTAAATTAGTTCTTGAACACATGAAATTAGAAACTTAATATTTGAACTTAACGCAAACATTATAGTGTTGGTAGTAGCCATGGAGGCTGGGAAAAGAACTTGGAATCCTGAATACAACATATCATCCTCTGTTCCTCACACAGAACTGGTACTGGTATGCACAGTTTCTTATAGCATGGAATAGGTAGAGGAGGTGGTAGGGATGGTGCAACAGCGAGGAATTACAAAAGCGCTCACCGAGGGCGATGAATCGACGTCGGAAACCAAGAACAGCCGATTTCACGAAAAGCTTAATTCCCGTTGATTGGCTGCATGAAAAATTAAATAAAAATGATGAATGAGTTGCTAGGATGCTAAGATAAGAGATTATGCGATCAAAAGTTAAAGATTTTCACTCGAAAGATGAACGCTCAACTCGACGGTAATGGCCGACGTTCGGAAAAACAAGAAATTCGTTGTCGTCGAAGCTCCTTAGGTTCTAGGATTTTAGGGGATGAAAAGGGGTAGAAGACGTGTTGGTGTGCCAATTTATAGCCCCTCTCATGACTCGAATCACTGGCAACACGTGAAAACTCGGGTGACGGTTTAGTTTTGGAAACTGATGAATAAAAGGCAATAAAAACATTAATGGAATGTGATAACGGAAACATGACTGCGGCGATTAATGCGCGGGATTGCTGGGTTTGTAATGCTTCAGATGGATTTGAAATCGGAGGTTTGTAAGAAAAGTTATAGAGGAAAGAAGAAAAACTTTTTTTGTGCTTTTCGTTCAAACCGACACGCTCACGTCTAGAGCTTGAAGATGTACAGTGCTCGGTTACTGTTTATACTACAGTACCGAGAGGAGAGAGAAAGAAAGGAAAGAGAGAAAAGAGTAAGAAAAATAGAAGAATAGGCCAAGAAAAAAAAGAAAAAAAATTAGATTGAATTCAGAAAAATAAAATGGATATTTTTCTGAAGATTTAGATTTTTAGATTTTTAGAGATTTGAATTTGAATTTTTAAAATTTGAATTCAAATTTTGGGATTCTGAGTGGAATTGGAATTTGAATTTCGGAATTCGGATTGGAGTCGGGATTTCCATATTTTTCTCCAATAATAAATAAATAATCCAAATAAGATCCAAATATTTTTTTAAATAATAAAATATTTTTTTAAATAACTAATTTAAATTAAATTTTTAAAGAAATGAAATTTTAGGATGTTACAAACATGTACCTGAGGGACTTGGCTAGTACTAAATACGTCTGCGCAGGGGAGGGATACCAAGCCGGAGCAGTCCCGCAGCTCCAGCCAAGACAGATTGGTGAGCCGTTGTAATGACCCAAGCAGTGGGAGTTCCAGGTTGCCACACTGCCCGATAATTAGCACTTCAAGTGATGATGTCAGGAGGTTATCTCCCACATTTCTCAGCGTCCTCCACTTTGGGCAGTTTCTGATCTCGAGCTCTCTAAGGCCAGTCATTCCACTGGCGATGTCCAAAGTACCTGACAACCGAGGAGTAGATTAAGAGGCTAGAAGACATGTTTCAATTGAGTTGATAACTTGAAATTGTTTGTTGAAGTAAATTGTATAATATAAAGCTTGGAAAGACCTTTGGTCGGTGTTGGAGCATTTCCTCAAAGTTTGCTCCAGCAACAGTAGGTTAAGAAGCATTCTCCAGACAGAAATGCTTCTTCAACCAGTGCGGTGCTGCCACAATTCTCTGGCCATATTTTGATTCGTTCACCCAGGAAGAAAGCGTGGCATCATCGGCGACACTGACAACAGAGACATGTCCATCTTAAAATGTAAATGCCTCTTGTTTACACAACAGCAAAAGTGTAGACAATGTATTGCAACTACAGCAAAAGCTTGCATTGTTGTTGTTTTTCTGTTAAAACATTGTGGCAGGTTGTACCATCGTCCATGGCATTCAAATAAAACAAAGTCTTAACACCTACTTCATATTTGTTGAAGTATGACACATATATGACATCGTTCATGACAAAGTCTTTTTTTATACGAGGGAACACCACAGTTTCCTTGGTGGACAAAACCTATGAACAGAACTAGTGGAATTATATGTATGCTATTTAGAGTAAAAAGAGGAAAAACTGCTTTATCTTTCTTCAAAGATTATAAATTACCATAGTCTGCGGTAAGTCCTTCGGCTGCATTCCTTGCCCATGATGAAGAACAAATTTCCTGTCACAGGTTCGTAGTCAGCTATCAGTAAGTTCCAACAGTAAATTAGTTCTTGAACACATGAAATTAGAAACTTAATGTTTGAACTTGACGCAAACATTATAGTGTTGTAGTAGCCATGGAGGCTGGGAAACGAACTTTGAATCTTGAATACAACATATCATCCTCTGTTCCTCACACAGTTTCTTATAGCAAGGTTAAACACTTAAACCTCGGTAAGAAAATGTATTTATCCATACCAAGGACAGATGAAGTAGACTTAAGTGGTGTTTATGAACAAGGTTAACTCAGAGGCCTCCAACTCTCACCACGCACAAGACAAAACAATGGGAAATTGAGGCATAAAACGACGCAAGGGTAACAAAGCAAGAGCAGTGAACTGACAAATTCAGCAAGCACGCTTGATAATCGAGGCGCCACAGGAATTAAACGTGTGAGAGAGCAGAGGTAACATACTAAAATTTGATAACAAAATGAGGAAAATGCAGCGCCAAAAAGAGTGATCCACAAGTGCTTTGAATAGAACCAACTACAGACTGCCAGACGGAAGGAATGCAAAAATTCAAAGCAAGCGAGGATGAGAGCGGACGGGTGGAGTTACCTATTTGCGCTCTTCTGATGTGGGAAATCCTGTTCAATCCAGGGCTTACATACCCTCTGCTCTTCTTCTCCAGCTCCGAGTTGCAACCCCAGATATAGAGCTTCCGCAGCGAGGAGGGCATATCTGGAAGAGATCGGAGCTTCCCGGCACCAGATAGGGAGAGCTCCCGCAGCGAGGAGGGCATATCTGGAAGAGATCGGAGCTTCCCGGCACCAGATAGGGAGAGATGCCGCAGCGAGGAGGGCATATCTGGAAGAGATCGGAGCTTCCCGGCACCAGATAGGGTCAGTATGTGGAGAGAGGAGAGGTCTCGCATGCTCGGTGGGAGCGATTCCAAGGACTTGGCTCCGCGTATATGTAGCCCTTCGAGGGATGTGCGGTTCTGTAGCAGCCACCACTCAGGCAAGGTCTCCATCTCCGACCCATCTCCAATTGATAGAGATTTTGTTCGGCGGAGACTCCTGAGCGGCTCCACGAGCAGCAGGCACGGGAGATCGATTTCGAGGCCGTTGATGTATGTTGTGCCGCTGGGCGCCAGATTCTCTTCTTCACCACCAGATGCATGTGGGATTTGATGGGACGACCCAACCTCCGCGAGCTTGCCGCAGCCAACGATCTCTAACAGATAGAGGTATGGAACGGAGCACAGTCCACCCAAGGATGAAAGATTCTCACATCTCTCCATCACTAGGTACGTGAGCGACTTGAGGCTAGTACCAAATACGTCGGCGCAGGGGAGGGATACCAAGCCGGAGCAGTTCCGCAGCTCCAGCCTAGAGAGATTGGTGAGCCGTTGCAATGACCCAAGCAGTGGGAGTTCCTGGTTGCCACACTGCTCCATAATTAGGTGTTCAAGTGACGAGCATTGGGACTTGAGGCTATCTCCCACATTTCTCAGCGTCCTCCACTTTGGGCAGTTTCTGAGCACAAGCATTTTAAGACTAGTCATTTCGTCAAATGCTGGAGACCCGGACTCCAGATGTACACAGTCTCTGATGCGTAGGACTCTGAGAGCTCCCATGTACTGTGTTTGCTCCAGAAGGCTCCCTTCTGACCAAGTTAAACACGGACAATCCGTCACACTAATCTTCTGCAACTGGGATGACATGGTTTCAATGCTCTCGCTGCATAGCTTGCCTATCCTAGGAAGTCTGGTCAACCCAACATGTGCTATTTCAAATGACACCAAACTAGGAGGTAGAGGAGGCAATTCCCCAAGTTCTGGGCAGTTTCTTATTACCAGGGCAACAAGACTAGGAGGTAGGGAGAATTCAATACACGCGCTTCTGGAGACATCCAATGCTTGACCTATATTTTTCAGTTTAGGAAGGTCTGCTAATTCAAGATACTTCAGCATTCGTAGCTCTGCAAGAAATGGGAGCTGTTCACAATTTCCCCACCTGTAAAACTCAAGCTTGAGCAGGTTTTTGACAGAGGGTTCTACAAGCCAATTTGGAAGTCTATTGCCATTGTAACCTGAAATCCGTAGTTCCTTAAGATTAGCATGCGGCTCAAGGTGATCAAGAATTAAATCATGTGTCCTACTTTGCGCACCGCATTCTATAGTACACTCCGACCATTCTAGAGATAACGATTGGAGATACTGTTTTTCCTTCAACTTGGCATCCTCAGCTTCCTCATGGTTAGCAACGTTCTCAAGGCCCCGCAAACCAAGTTGACGGAGGCTTCTCAACTCCTTCAGAGCACTTACTGTGTAACCTTTTGATCCTTGGACCTGGTAACCCGGTAAGGACCGAAGAGAAGCAAGTCTGCCAACAGGGAAGTTACCATATCCAAGCAATTCATATGACACATATTGCAAGCGGTCAAGGTTCCCGAGATCTCTTAAGTGTTTTGGTTCTGTTTCCGCACAATCACAGCTAAGTATTCTTAAGTGATACAGTTTGGCTATTCCACAAATACTATTTGGAGATAGTCCTGGCAGCATGATGCAACGGAGGTGCTTGAGCTTTCCAAGTTTTCCCAGAAAATGAGATGTATTGTATGATTTTGTCTCAAATAGCCGCAAGGATTTTGAGTTTACAATAGCTTCTTCCAGTGTACTTAAAATATCCCCATTACGAACACGATGTCCAATGATAACAGTACGCAGATGGTTCCAATGGGCGATTTTTTTCTTGATCTCCTCTGCAGATAAATTACATGTATCTTCAACATGTATGTGTCGAACTGTACTCACCACGTTTTCAAAGCTAGCGACATCAACTATTCGCGCACATTCACCTGAAGATACATCCTTTGCCAAATCATGCATTAGGTCATGCATAATGTATGCACGTTCTTCATTTATTCTACCATGATCGTATGTTTCAAACCTGAGATCAAAGAATGATTTTCTAGTCAGTTGAGCCAAGTACTGTTCTCCAATTTCCATTAGCTCTTCTGGTCCAGTTGCAGCCTGCGAGATCAATCCTGAACACATCCACTTGCTCACCAACTCTTCCTTTGCAAATTCGTAATCCTGCCCGAATATGCTGCAATACCGAAAGCAAGTTTGCAGTTCTGTTGGTAGGTGGTAGTAGCTTAACCTGAGAACTCCCATAATATCCTTTTCAGTTCCCTTAAAATGATCCAAACCTTCATGCAAGAATCTGTCCCAGAATTCAGTTGTCATATTGTCTCGCAGGTGTGCACCGATAACCTTTGTGACCAAGGGACATCCTGTGGCTTTCTTTGCAATTTGTTCTCCAATTGACTGCAAGCCAGCATAATCTTGAAGATTAAGACCGACAAAGGCATGATGATTGAAAAGCTTTATATTTTCATCTTCCTCTAGACCTTGCAATGGCAAGCACTTCTGTTCACCTCCCATTACTCTGGTAGCCACATCAGCCACACGTTGCATCCGGGTAGTCAGCAAGATCTTGCTTCCATTCTTCCCTGACCTCAAAGGGGCAAATAGTTTTTCCCATTGGTCAATTTTCTCATCCTCCCAGACATCATCCAAAATTAGTAAGAATTTTACGGACTTTAGTTTCTCTCTGAGAATTTGCTGCAGTGCCTCATAAGTATTTGCATCAGGTTTTGCCCATGTAGCAGATTCCAGTATCTTACTTATGACTGTTGTTGCATCAAAGCTAGTCGATACGCACGCCCATATGACCTTATCAAAATGGTTTGTGACACCACCATCTTGGTATACGAGTTGTGCCAAGGTTGTTTTCCCCATCCCGCCATGACCAACTATTGAAACAACAGATACATGATTAGTGCCCACCACAATTTCAGCATCTTCATGTGATGTCAACCATCCAACCACCCATTCTTTCTCCTTGCGTCGACCAAACACTTCAGTTGCAGTTATCGAGGAACCTGTCTCGCGATCCTTGTTCAGAAAGTACTCCTCCCGCTGACTAGTACATCCCCTGAGGTGTTGAGCGAGTGTGAGAAAATCCGCAACTCCTGCAGCAGTCCTGTCTAAAACCTCCACAGATTTCCTTAGTCTCTTGAGAGTGCCACGCTGAGTCAAACCTTTAATGGTCTTATCCAAAATACTGACATGCTTAATAGATCTGACAACTTCGTGCTTCATCTTAGCACCAGAGGAGCCCCAGTCACTAACCTTTCGGTCCTTGGCGTTCTCTTCGAGCTCGTGGTATTCGATCTCATCGAGTGCGTCCTCAGCCTCCTCGACTGCATCCCTGAGCTGCCACAGCCATGCATCCAGTGCACTGCTCTTCTCCTTGATGTGCACCGCGTTCACGACATCGAACACGGCCTGGATCTTTGGCAAGGCCGCCTCTATTCTGGTCTTCATCTCCTCCATTCCTGCTGTCCTGCGGTATTCGTTGAGGTAGGTGAAGGCCTTGGTGACCAAGAAGGAGATGGCCGGAGTTGCCACCGACTTGCCGGCAAAGACCAGTGCGGCAGTTGTAGCCATAGTGTCTCTATGATCGGTGCGTTAGCTGGTGAAGACAGTACCGAGAGCAGCAAGACTGCCAATCTAGAGACACTACCAGAATGCCATCAAGAAACATCAGTGTGTCAGAACGCAGAAGTGTAGAGTTTCAGTTCGAAGGATAAAGTTCTAAGGAATGCAGAGTTGAAGTAGGAAAGTTCAAGAATGTTGATAAGTACTACTACTATTAATACAACAGTTTGCCCTTTACTTCAACAACCACCAGTATATAATTCTTCACTTGTTAGGTTCAAAAGTACTTGAGGTGTTCGTCCTATTGGGAAATGTCCAGATTCTTGTTTTTGAACTTTCTGAATTGACAATGAACATGTTGGATAATTATTGTTTGTTTTAAAAGCTCTCCTGGTTGATAACTCATTTAGTGTGTTGCATTTTAGTGTTTACAGTTTGTAAACTGCATGCATGCATCATCAGTTTTAAGTAGTTTTAATACTCATTACTTATACATGTAATACTCATCAGTTTTTTCAGTTTTTCATGTATGGAGTTAGTAGCAGTTTCAGTTTTCATGCATAGAGTCAGTGAGTTGTTTATGTCTCTTATGTTTGCATTATAAATAAAGAAGAAAAGCTGCTGTTGAGGGGGTGCAGCAACAAAACATTACATGTGTTCATATTGTTTGAGTGCTAGTACCTAGCTACCTTCATCATCACGGCAAAGGAGAAACCAAAGGTGATCGCGTGAATTTTTCCTGGGCTAACAATTGGTATTAGAGCTTGTGTTCGTTTACACCTTCATCCATGTCGTCTTCGAGCTCGTCGAAAAACGTCACCACCGATGGGAGCGTTCTGAAAATCAGTGATGGGAGCGTGCCGAAGGCGTCGGCGCGCGAGGGCAGCATCTCCCTCCCGTATCCCATGCTCACGAGGAGCAACTACACGACGTGGGCCGTGAAAATGAAGGTGTTCATGCGCGCTCAGGGCGTGTGGAACGTAGTCGTGGATGAAGAAGTGAATGAGCGGCAAGATCAAATGGCGCTCGCGGCAATCTTCCTCGCGGTGTCGGAAGATATGCTATTGGTCCTAGCTAAGAAGGAGACCGCAAAGGAGGCCTGGAATACTCTGAAGGTGATGCATCTCGGTGCCGATCGCGTCAAGGAGGCGCGTGTATAAAACCTCATAAGCGAGTTTGAAAACTTGCGCATGAGGGACACCGAACAGATTGATGACTTCGCGATGAGGTTGACGATAATCGTCAGCAAGATACGAGGTATAGGTGAAAAGATGGAAGAGGCCTACATCGTGCGAAATTTCTTCGTGCAGTGCCTAAGAAGTTCTCTCTCGTCGGCACCACAATTGAGCAATTCGGAGACATAAAGAATATGTCAATCGAAGAGCTAATCGGGCGCTTGAAAACGCAGGAAGAGGGAGAACGTCGCTACAAAGAATAATGATGAGACGAAGAGCACTTGCTCTTGACGCCCGCAGTGGGAGGCCCGACGACGGTATGAAGGCTCCTCAGGTGGTTTTGGTGGCGGCAGTAGACATCGATACCGACGGATTGACAAGGCAAAAGTAAGGTACTTTAATTGTAATGATTATGGACACTTTGCTTCAGAATGCCAGAAGCCAAACAAGAGAGAGAAAGTGCAGGCATATCTCATCGAAGCGGATGCTGATGACGAACCAACACTATTGTGAGTGCGTCAAGATTAGGGAGAGAAGTGTTGACAAGGCCCCATCAAGATCAAATGAACTGAACAAGAATTAGGGAGAGATTGTTGGATAATTATTGTTTGTTTTAAAAGCTCTTGGTTGATAACTCATTTAGTGTGTTGCATTTTAGTGTCTACAGTTTGTAAACTGCATGCATGCATCATCAGTTTTAAGTAGTTTTAATACTCATTACTTATACATGTAATATTTATCAGTTTTTTCAGTTTTTCATGCATGGAGTTAGTAGCAGTTTCAGTGATTTACTTACGTTATTTAATGTCGAAACATTCTGTCAAGTGTATCGTTCCTTACGTCAACGGTATTCATGATAAAGTTCCTTGCATTCAAATCATGCAACACTACAGCGCGATTACATTAAAGAGAGCATTATTTAAATTATGAAAGAATACATACTTGCATACATTATTTACCTTTGTTTTACCTTCAAGCTCTTGTAGCCTATCATCTTGTGGTCCAAATATGAAATTTGTACAATCCATTGTCATTAAGCAACCTTTTCAACAATGTATCAATTAGACGAGGAACAGAATAAGATATAAGATGATGATGTATTCATAGTAGTTGCACACGCATCACATCGACTATTCTTCTTCAAAGATTGTCGCAGCTAAAATATAGTTTTGTTCCCGCAAGTCTCCATTGTGTTAGATATCGCACAATAAGTCCATCCCAAACGCGCACAAATAATAAGTTCTTACCGATTATATTAAAATGGACTCAATAAACAATATGCAATATAAATTATTTGTTTTCAAAAAATAACAGATTCTATGCAACTTGTTCTGTCATCCATGAGGCATAATTCCCTCATTGGTATACGACGTGGGAAGTCGTTGATGTGCCGACAATGACATGTACAACCAAACCGACCACATCTTACCAAAGTTACATCAATTGTAAGGATTGTTCAAAGCAACAACACAAAAGTATATATATCAAATAAGAGGCAGATATATGAAAAAGTGGAGATCTTACCAACAATTGACTTGTTTGGTTTTAAATAAACATCTTCAAAATGTGTATATTGGATAGGAGATCAGAAAATTGAATGATATTGCTCAATTGCTCAACCGTAGTTCGGTATGTGAACCTTAATTCAAGCCCTTTTCAAGGAATCAAATTGTTGGGATTTGGGTCAACGCATCGAGTGGATCTCATACGAATTCCTTCGCAAGTAATCGGTCAAATCTATGAGATTGTCGTCAAGCAAAACACTTCCATTTTCATGCCCTAATAATAGAAATGCGAAAAACATATAAGTAATTGCATGAAATAATATTGGGTTGACAATTAAAAGAACATATGGTGTAATGAACATTAAAGCAAATATCGATACATACATTCTCATCGACTATTAGTCAAGCATAGATCCAATCATAATCTCTTGAATTGGAAATTTGTGCACTATATGTACACGAAAGTTCCACTTGTAATGTATGTATGCTGGGCCCAACTCATGAAAGTGGATGCACCTATAAAAGGTAAATCACAACGACATTACATTTTGTGTTAAATGTACATTAAGATACATAAAGAATCAACTAAAGGAAAAATAGGAACATGCATAAACGTGTCTTCAAGAACACTTACCTAGACCGAATGATATGTGTGTATCAAAGGGAGCATAGACTCTTAGCAGAGAAAGGTTCCTAACCGACATCATGTTGACACAAAGAAATAGTTTGTCGAACGTAATCTAATACGACGTACATCTTTTGTGTTAAACATTTCAATGAGACATACATCGCACAAGAATGTCGCTTGCAAAAACAAAGGATAACAAAGAAAATAATTCTACTTTTACACGAAACATCTCATATGTGTTTTGTAGTCTCATATGTGATTTGAAGTCTCTTGTTGAGTATAAAAGAATAGTTACATTACAACGTGACATCATAAAATACATGAAATTATCGAATTAACCAACGAGAGGATTGAGTGTGATTGGTTTTCTCATTCTTTGAAGTTCGTAATAACACACCATATGAAATTTAGCCCTGTTCAAAGAAAATACATTTAAGAACTTCGACAGAATAAAGTATTTGCCAAGTATGAATTTACAATTAAGTGATTAATACCTCGCCTATGATGTGAGTACTTCTTTGTAGACGATGTTTTTCGTGAAGGTACCATGGGTCTTTTTAGACATGCGATGCTTGGCCTCCTTATCCGCAACGACAAGGACCTTGATGTTGTTTCGCGGTGGTTCTAGATAGCGCAACGCATGATTGCCCATGAGAGAAGACCGGATCGTGGAGGTAGACACCAACATTCGGATGGTCCGCCTCGCGCCTTGTTGATTGTCATTGCGGTCGAGCCCCGGGATTTGCTTCCTCTTGAATCTAATCGGAACATCTCGTCATCGAGAGGACATAGAGGTATCCGAGGAGGAACACCTCTTCCTGCAGTCGACTGTGCACAATTTTGGCATCAATCGCATTCTTTTGGAACCCCTGGACTACCGGCCTCGTCCGCTGCATAGTCCATTAGCGGATCGATGTTCCTCAACAAGATCACGGGACGCTTAATCTTGAGCTTAAATACATGCGAGGTAGCCCGTTAGGGGTCAATGTGTTTAAGAATTCGGGAGGGTAGTAGTCGTGGGGATCATCCTCCGCATGATCAAAGCTATGGTACACCATCTCTCCCCGCGAAATCGGTCAATCATTTTCATATTGATCTTATCGATATACGATTTCGGGTTGACAAGATGGCCCGAGATGTGATATAGCTAGCATCCGATAGGTTCGATCTAACATAGGAAACACACTATGTATAAGTTTATCGAGGTCCGTGTCCTTTCTGTATATGGCACGCATATCTCGTCCGGAAGCCGTACAAAGCCATCTTCATTGCTCTCCTCTGTACCATTGCCGACCCGCATAGGTACTCGCAAACTCAGGATCACTTTGGGCCCTCATGTTACGTGACGAGCCTTAGCCGCCGTGATGCATTCCCATAGATATGACTTACGCAGCGCCGCATCGGTTATCGTGGCCTAGTCCTCACGAACAATCGGAAGCACCTGCTCAAGTCTCCACCGAACACGATCGTCTTCCCACCAACGGCAAGTCGGGTCGATCCATGATGTCTTGCATGCTATCGCCTAGGGCCTCGATCGCTCGTTGTCTCGCCATGGAGGCTTGGTCCCATATTATTAGCGATGCACGCCAAGAAGCTTAGCAGTCCCACTCGCTTTGTGAAGTTCAGACGCCCCATTACCAATGTTGAGTGGGATCTTGAACCTCGAGTGCGCCGTCTCTACCTCCGGGCATGATGGAGGCAGCTACACCGACGTCGCGGTTGCCACCGCAATCTTCCCATCGCCTCGGACCTTTGCAAGAAAAGCTTTATACAGAATGTCTTTCCCGTGCCTCCCGGCCATCAACAAAGAAGACACTCCATTGCCTGTCAACCGCAGATAATATCTCGTCAGATGCTGCCCTTTGCTCAAGATTGAGGAGGACGACAGAGAAATATGGTCGTGGTCTACCTCGATCGTTGACTCCTCATAGATCTCCCTAGCCTCTCCATCGTTGATTTCGTTCGACTCATCTATAGTGGGAGAGGGAATGATGTTATGTCCTTACCCATCGATCAAGCATATTTCGATGTCCACCAACACCATCCGCTCAACGGTGTGTGGGCATACATGGGAACGCGGTAGTCGTCCGACATTCCTCAAGGTGCTGTCCCATAGCCCACACACATCATTTGGCTGCTGAACACCAAGATAATTGCGAAAAGCCTTCGGAGCGAGGATGGCATCCGAATAGCTCACCTCCGTTAGACACTCTTCTAGGTGTTGTCGGCCTCGATAAGTCCTCTTCGCAGCAAAGATCACTAAGAATGGGTAGACTACACTATCCATCGTCCTAAGGTCTTCAAAGGAGGTGGCGCAGTACGTGGTTTAGTAGCACCGAGATAGTACCGCCCCTCATTTGGGCGAGCGGACACAATTCTGCCAACTTGTGTTCGTTCCGTCCTCTGCTTCCACTTCTTCAAGCCTTGCTGCCAAACAAATGATGATGGAAAATCCCTGTACAAGATGCCTCGAGCCTCCTCATTTGTTCGGTTCATCTCAAAATACTCACAAGATGGACCTCTCGACGCCATACCGGCAACCACATCATGAAGATCTTGACCCACGTGGAACGAGACCATGTGCATGTTCGGTAGATGCAGCTGCATCTGCAACACTCGTGGGGAGATCTTGCTAAGGTCAAAACTATAGATCCTCCAAAGAGCTTCTGGTGGGGTAACCCACCTAGCATCCCTATTGCTTGATCTCATCGATGTTCCCATTGCTATCGGGCTCATCAAGAGAAGCAGATGCTCGGTCATGGCCCTTATAAACATACTTGAAAAGGTATTTCACGGCCTTTATGCTTGAGCAAACCTCAACGCTTATGTGGCGGTTATATTTCCTCAAGAGGTAAGGGTTGTATGGCACAACCCATCTCGTTGTCAAGCATTTGTCGTCGAACCTTTGCACGGCGGCCATCATCTCGTCTCCTGTACACTGGGTACGAATCCTTGCCTTGTAGTGTAGCTGCGTTGAAAGTGCGTGGGTAGTAGTTCTTGCATGTACCATCATGCATGCACACATTTTTTGGATTTAGGACTCGCAAGGGCCATGCATCATATGCTTAACGACCATCTCGCATACTCGGGTACTTGTTTTTGTCAGGAGCTCGGAGATGAGACACCATCATCTTGTTCGGGACAAGTGAGCTTGTTCCTTTCCTTCATGATAAGAAGAAAGTGAGCATGAGGAAGTCCTCTTCGGAACTCAATGACATATGCATAAGCAGCTACTACGCCAAGGATATGCTTCTTAAATAATCGCTCCTTGAGGTCCTCTAGCTTGGCTCAATACCCGAACGATGAGATCGGGCGATCTGTGGGGTCTGTCTGTGCTCTAGCTCACGCCTTACCTCTTCCCAATTTGGGTTGCAAGTCATAGTTAGGAAGATGTCCAGGCTTTCCATACTTTTGCACCAAGGCCATAGCATCCAAGAACCTTCGTTTCATATCTCTATCGCCCCAATGAATGATACCGAGCACAATCCTTTTGCCTACAACATGCGCACGCTCTCTCCGCACTCTATGCTATCAACTAAGCCTTTATACAAGTCTGCGCAGATCTCCTTCCGGTGTTGCCTAAAGTAGTCAAGTCTTGTACCCTCCACCTTGATGTACATGTCGACCGTGATCTTTGGAATAGGCGCTTGCCGTATAATAAGGCATTAAATATCCCGTGACGCATTTGGAATTTGTAGCGATAGTAATCTCTTACAGCACACGCAAAGTCGGTTATTTGTATGCACGTCACTACCATCGTTGTTACTATTTTCACATGCTTGGATTACAGACTTCAAGGGCACGCCATGCTTTGGAATATGTGGATGCTACCGAGCTCCTCCGGGAAGAACATTGATACGACAAAGGGTCGTAGCATCCGTAGTACTGACTTGATACTATATTTCTCATTATTGTTACCATATAGGATTACGCTACGATTGAAATCTTTGCGCACTCGTTGCCCTCAACCCACACAATGGCCACCTCCGATGTTATCGGCCGTTGTAGACTCTCCGTCCATCTTTAAGTCTCAGTGTTTAGTGAGACACGATATTCCTCGAGGTTTTCAACCTGGCCTAGGCTCCGAAAGTCTGTGAGTAAGGGTTTTCCAAGAATGTTGACAAGCGTCCTCACGACTTCCGGTCGAGGCTAGGGAGTGAAACCGTGATCGAGAGTGGGTCGCCATCGAGAAATAGAGCTCAAGATGCTCCGAGCAGAGTCACTCGAACCAAAGGAATGTACATTGTGATAAATTTGTCCGTGGGCTCTAAATGTGTATACTCTGCACCTCATGTTGGTGTAGTTCTTATCAAGACTCACGCCTAGAGTAGTAAAGGAGAAGTGACCGTTGAAGAATCTAATGTTGTCTGAAAATGCCCGCATCGGATCGCACTTGACCGAGCCTACGGAGATCCGTGTTGGCTTTGGGTTCGACACCGATTTGACCATTTCGCAAAAAACCCTTTGACTCAGATGAAACTTTTCGCGTGGCAAGGCGCGCATCTGCCTCAGCTTCAACACGCGCGTGGTATTGGGTATATTGCTGTATACATGATCGTAGGAATCTAGGACATTTGATCCGACGGAATGTGCATCACCGCTCATCAAAGTCGGTGTCTTCCATTGTGTCTCCATCCGCAGGATCACCAGAGCGGCCGTGCGAGATCAATGATGGATTGACATCCGATGAAGCTTCTAGATGTAGACATTGCATTGCAATTGATTCGTGCATGGGGTATCTCTTCGGTTGCGTAGCTTGCATTACGCTCATGAAGCAATGCTTGCCTCTCCTCGATGTAATGCTTCGCTGGGTGAACTTCGACGGGCATTAATCTCACACCGCTCCTCCAATGTTAAACTTTGGACACGTGCTTTACGTCGTGCTCTTTGACGGCATTAAACTCTTCCCTTTGTTCGGTGTTAAACTTTGACGTCGTGCGTTTTGATTTTCTCGCCTTGCTAGCCTTTGCTCGTGTATAAGTTGTATACCCACGTTTTGCTCCATTTTGCTCGAATGTAATGCGAGCCTCGCTTGACCACGACTTGGTTGTGTTTGCTCGTGGTATGGTAGCGAACTCGCTCCCACATCGTGGTCACGATTCCTACCTAAAGTTTATAGGGCATCTAATTAATAATAATAGAAGATATGCAACAAAGTGTGTACCATTAGAACTAATGTGCATAAAACAACCTACCATTTGAGCTATCGCCTTGTAGCAATACCTGTCGTGATGAAGACTACGAGATGGAAATGTACACAACGATGCAAAACTCGCATGCAACGCTTGATGCGTCACGATAAAGAATCCACTTAGGCATGTGGTATATTCTGTGATTGGTTTGGATGATGCGACATCTTCACTAAAATCTTTTGTGATCTATGGAGAAACCGATGTGAAAAGTAGAAATGGATATTAGTGCATCACTCGGCCTATACTCAGAAGGTGTTAAAAAGAGAACAACAAATGTGTAGGATGCCTGCCAACCATCACTCAACAGTGCTACTATTTTGCTAAGCATTTATTCGTCGTAATAAATTACCTTAGTGTATATTTCATTGCGAGAAGATAATCATCTCTCTTTACTACTTAGAGAATAGGGGCTAATGATACTTACTACTTAGAAGTACAGAAAGATATATCAGGAAACATGGAATTTTACCATCAGTATACTAAAAATAAGTTAAAAAGAAAACAAAAAATGTGTAAATGTGGGCGAACCATCACTCAACATTGCTACTACTTTGCTAAGCATTTATTCGTTGTAATAAATTACCTTACCGTATATTCTGATGCAGTAAGATAATCCTCTCTCTTTACTGCTTCACCTCCTCGTAAACGTATGTAGTCCTACACAGATCCAGGATAGACACACAAATTAATGTAATGCCCAAATGAATAATAGAAAAAGAGTGTAGTGCAGACATTATCAAAATGTTGAATAGACTTTCTCAATTTAGAGACTTAAGAGCAGAAAAAATATGGGAAAATTCCACCATCCCCTAAAAAGAGATGTATGTATGTATATTATAAATAAAAGTGATGTCTATGAAATGTCTATCATAATGAAGAGCTTTGCAAGACATAATCAGTATGAAAATGACCAATGAAACAGTCCTAAAAACCTTTAGGTTGGGAATGGAAATATAGGTTTGTCTTATTAGCAGATGGACATATATATAAGATATTTTAGCAAGTTGCACACATATTAAGATACACACAAGATTACCACTCCACCCTAAATTAACCCAGATAGTACGTCCTGATCCCAACCACAAAGAATAGTATGAATAATAAAAGGGCACATTTCAAAGAGTCTACCTTGAAAACATAAAGCACCATCTGTTTTGTAACAGAGAGAATAACAAGCAGTTATATATTTTTAGATGACAAACATATCAAATTATACCCTTGCTTAAACTCACCAAGATGATTGATACCTTGCCAACTAAATGATTAACATGAGATTCCTCATCAATCCAATTCATCACCACATGGTCTAGACAAAGACAACCACAATTGATTTAGAACACTTAGTATGAAACCAGCAATTAGCAGGACTTATTTCATCATAGTGATTATGAATATACAATGACTAAGGTCAGAAATTTATGTTGACAGACAATTTTATGGCTTTATGCCAACCTACACCATGCACCCATGGTAATTTCCACAAGGACACATATAAAGTCCATAAAAAGGGAGCATACTGGTAAAATGTCCAACCCTTAGGTCAACATGTTACACAATGAGAATTAAGAGCATTAAGAGTGTAGTGCGGTGCAGAAATTATCAAAATGGTGAATAGACTTTTCAATTTAGAGAATTAAGAGCATAAAAATATGAAAAATTCCACCATCCCTAAAAAGAAAAATTAGTACATGCACTTAATGGTAAAACATAGAGCAAGACAACCAATACCGGTCTAGTCATGACTTGAAATGTCTATGAACAATGAATTGCAAGAATCACTGAAAGAGTCAATTAATGCACATCAATTATTTTAAACCCATAATTATGCAAACAACAAATGGTATTTTGAATAAGAAAATCATCCTCCTTTATATTCATCAATTTGGCTCTTATGTGCCGATGCAAGTGCTTGTATTCATCGATCCTTGAGCTTGTTCTCAACTCAATTGTGTAGTGCAATGGACCAGCAATACAAGCATTTCACCATAGATTGAAAACCATATTGCACCAACATTACATCAATACATCAACAATAGCTTCATTTGCGAGCACTTGTACAAGCAAAATTACAGAGCTGCGCTTAACGTTGTCCGTGCACGAAGTTATTACACATGATTTATTGAAATATAAAGTTACAACACCGAAGTAATAATTTGGCACCATGCCTTATCCATATTACACAATTGTAACAAAAGACTACGCGCAAAGACACAGCAAAAAAACTCGTGATTCGAGAAGCAACAACTTGGTGCTACTCGCTAATCCGCTTTGCTAAGCTGGCATCGCACAAGAAACCACTTGGTGAGTTGAGTTGCGATTTAACTAATGTTATTTGTCTTTATTCACATGCCGGAGTAATGTAGGACTAACTAATGTTATTTGTGTTTCAACTAAAACAACACCCACTAATTACTTATGTTCTTTATCATGCAAATCAAGTGCATCTCAGCGATCAAAGGTAAGTGTACTGATTATAAGCATATTGCACAGTATTGGATACACACAACCTCTTTATAAGCATATTGATACAACTAAAGGTAAATTGATAAGTACAACTATCCTATCACCGATTGCTCCATCTTACAGAAAAAGAGAG
Source organism: Melocanna baccifera (assembly GCA_036346265.1). NCBI lineage: Eukaryota > Viridiplantae > Streptophyta > Magnoliopsida > Poales > Poaceae > Melocanna > Melocanna baccifera. Next base: position 3,445,256 of record CM070710.1, read on the forward strand.
CTCAGAACTTACACATTAATACTTATCTGAAAAGAGTTCTTGTACGCTATTTTTTTATTCATGCACTGCCATATTTCCTAAGCCATCTGCTTTAGGCAAGGGAACAAGAATGCCATCCTTGCTCAGAGAAAAGAAAGAGCTAGCATGGCATAAAGAAATAGTGGTAGTTATTTACTGTTTTGATGTTTTCTATTCTATTGTACAATGAAATGCCAGAAGTGATTAATCAAAATGGTTTATCTGAATTTTGAAAAGTCTGGCTTACTCCTGCATTACATAATACATATGCTATCCGAACAAATAAAAACCTCTTCTTGGTAACAATAATTACGCTGCTAAGGATGTTCTTGTTTTACAGTTAGGGAAAAAAGTAATGCTCAGAGGGGTGTTTAATAGTTTTTGAAGTAGATACTTATGTTTGGAAAAGATATATGCTTGTAAGACAATAAGCACATGAAACAGGTTCTATGTGCTTATATAGTTGTGGAATTGGCATTCCCTGTTCATACCATTTACAACTATGGGAGTGAAAACATATATCTAAAAGACTTAAAACATCATTTGTTCCCTAACTCTTTGATTCGTTTTGGTTGGTTAACTCTAAACAGGTGGAATCTAACAGCGAGTGGACCAAGACCGAATCCTCAAGGCTCATACCATTACGGTCTTGTCAACACCACAAGAACCATCAGACTCACCAACTCACTTTTAAAACATACAGTAACACTGTAGATTGGACTTCTTAGCCCACTTTTATTCGGTTGTGCCATTCAGTTTGCTACATTAGAGCTGTTCCAAAAGGAACCACCAAAGGTTACAAACAGAAACATACCTTCAGATTTGCACAATTGTTTTCAGCGCATACAATGATTAAATCTCGTGATAAATGTTCTTGAAACCTGCAGGAAGTTCGACAAAAGCAAAGAATGAGCACAAGAAAACTCGTAACTGAGAAGCAACAACATTGAACAAATCCTCTCATCATGTTGATCAAGAACACACAATGTATACAACATCAAGAATTGTCAATCAACAAACATAACAACAATTAAGATGGATCACTTCCATTATACAACATATGAAGGGGATCAAACTTAACAACATTGAACAAATTGCTTAAGGGTTATATGAATGTGCTCAGAGGGTCTAACTACCAAAAAATCGTATGATCAAGAGCTACACTAAATATTTGTATGCACACACACAAATCCAAAATTCGAACCAATCACTTCACGAGTCCAGAGCCATCTTAATTGAACTCCAAGACTTGAACATCCATAGTACTCGTGATAGTACACAATATCGCATGTATTGGTTTCTGTTTTCAACAAAGAAAGAAACCCGTGAGATTAACAAACCACACTACAAACAAGGCCAAGACCATGCAAAACAATATCAAAATATTGAGTGGTAAATAGTCGAAGACTATCTTTGTAGGCTAAAACCTTTGTAGTGACTTCCACACTTCCACTGCAATATTGCTCATCCACGCATAAACAGATTAAACACCAATCCAAACTACAATAGCAATCCCAACAAACACGAGGGCACCGAGATACCAAACCAAAGGAGGACCAGGCAAACATAGTGGTGAAAGGAACAACACTGATGATTTCTCCCCACACAAGAGCATTCAAAATGAAGAAAATGACAAAAGCAATCCTCGAAACAGAAAGCTGTGTGCGTGGTTATCTTCTTCCACTGAACCCTTGAACATCTTGTAGAGACGCGAAGAAGAATAGCCGCAAGCAAACCCATCAAGACCCAGCTTCTAATGTAAATAGCACATCTCTAATATAATCTAAGTCACATATCTCGTAATTCCACATTTAAGAAACAATCCACGAAAAGTCCTCTAGATAATTCATGTTTTTAAACCACTATCACAACTCCAGTTTTTAAAAACACCACAACCCTTATCAAAATTACCTATGTCCAAGAACTGAAATATCCCAAAACCCAAAGAACGACTATTCAAATGTGTACCTAAGTTAGCGAAGGGAGGGGAGGATGCGCGGCGGAGGACGAAGAGGGGTGGGGAGTAGGAGGGCGCGCTGGGGTTGGGGGAGAGGGAGGAGGCGCCCGGGGTAGAGGAGGAGGTGGCGCGCGGGGGCGGAGGGGTGAGGGCTGCAGCACTGGCCGCGAAGAGGGCGGGGACGAGAGGGGAGGCGGCGGCGCGGGGGGCGGGAGGGGGAGGATGCGGCGCGGAGGAGGGAGAGGGGTGGGGAGAGGAGGCGCGACGCGGGGACGAGAGAGGAGGCGCGGCGCGGGGTTAGCGGAGTAGGGGAGGAGGCGCTGGGGTAGAGGAGGCGCTGGGGTAGAGGAGGCGGGGAAAGCGGGTGGCGGGGGAAGAAAGCGAGGGGCGGGGAGAGCAGAGAGGCGGGGAGAGCGGGTGGCGCGCGAGAGAGCGAGGCGGCGTGGGGAGAGCAGAGCGAGGAGGCGGGGAGAGCGTGGCGCGGGGAGAGCGAGGTGAGGCAGGGAGGCGGGGGAAAGGGGTGGCAGGAAGAAAGCGAGGCGGCGGGGAGCGGGTGGCGGGCGGAGATAGCGGAGGCGGGGGGAGCAGAGAGCGAGGGGGAGGCGGGGGGAGAGCGTGGCGGCGGGGGAGAGCGAGGGTGAGGCAGGGGAGGCGGGGCGTGCGGGTAGGGTTTAAGTGTAAACCAACGGTTGAGATGCTATGAATAATCAGATCGAATGGCTAAGAAAAAGTGAGGGAGGACTCATCAACCACCAACTCCTTCTTTTAAAGTAGTAAAGATTAGCTGTTACTTTCCTCTAGAGAGAATTAGCCATCAACTGAAATCTTAGTTTGTGTGTAGGACCGGCATGGTCCTTCATTGTGCTTCTTTCTTTCAAGGAGAAAATTAAGCGTCAGGCCAGAAGGCAATTCAGACAGGGCCGTTAGGCCATCAGCCATTTAGAAACTAGAGAAAAAAAAACTTGATGAATGCAAATAGAAGGGACCTGGCACGGATCGATTTGTTGGTGTATATCATCCTAATATTTAGGAACACTTGCTAAACTAGACCTAATAAGGCCGATGGTAAGAGTGCACGAGGCATAATAGGAATGATTCAGCCACATGTGCTTTCTTTATATTTTATTATTGACATTGAGAAGCCTAAATTCTTAGAGTTAGACTGTTAGAGATTATATGTATCAATATATGTTGTATCATTGCCATTGACTAACTTGAATTACTAGAGATTAAAATTAAAATTAAAATTTATGTGTTCCGAATTGATGTATCACATTTTATTGATAGATTTACTATAATGGAGAAACTAACTTTGCGTAACTATTTCATAAGCAATTCTAGTAGTACTCTCCCAACTAATGAGAGTATAACTCAACCAAAAAAGCTTCAAGTAGAATTTAATCCTAGTGACATTATTGCCGATCCATATGCAGATGACAAATCATTTACAATTAGTTATTGTATCACTAATTTTGCTATTTTTGATATGTATATGACTGATCTCTACTTATTCAAAGCATATTTATATATTTTCAGGATACACATTCTATTACTGAGATACTTTCGTTGTATTTCTCTCTTTTCGCTTTGTTTTTTTGTATTAATATATGAATTTGAATTGCATAAAAGTAAAATACTATATTAGTGACAATCTAGCTTAGCGTCTTAACCTACCCTCGATTTTATTTCTAGCTTCGCCACTGGACATCGGGGGCTACATAGATGACAATTTTTTTTTGCCAAGAAAGTGACAATCACAAAATATATATATATATATAACAATACAAAAGAAAAATACATTTCTATTAATTTAAATTTGACTCTATGCCTACCAACAAGACCATAGATGATGTGACCACGCTATATACGCATACGACTAAAGTTCCCAAGAATAAACAAAAGGTGAATTCGTTTCTTCAGTTTTAATTTGTTTTAAATGAGAAAATGATGCTATCTAAAGATGAAAATGTATATTTGTCTAGCTATATAAGGAGGATTACATCAACACTACACGCTTGAGGTTGGGGTCCACCTAAAGAGAAGCCGACCAATATATTAAGATCAAGTCAATGCCTTCTCCAACTCTTCCTTATGGTCACCACGTCACTTTTGGACCAATTCAAGCAAGAATTCAAGTGGGACACGTTTTGGAATCCAATTCGGCCTCCAAATCAATTCGGATTCAGCCTGACAGGTCCAACTTCAAACGAGCATAACTTTCACATACGGAGTCCGTTTGAGGTCCATGAGTACTTGATGGAAAGCTTTTCTTGTTCTCTTTCCAACGGATCCAAACTTGCCTACAAATTCCTTTTGTACGGCCCACAAACTTCAAAAGAAGTTACTACATTACCTATTTTGATCAATTTGAGCCTTGTAATGCATGGGTCTAAGAGGAAGGTGCTACCCCCACTATTCATGGATGAAATACTGTTCACATGAATAGTAAAAATAGTACTATCCTCTTGTTTCTTAGTGTTATGTGGCTTCCACTCCCCTATTTAAGGAGGCCGCATCCCTCTAGTTTTCTTGGATTTCGTTTATGTTTAGTTTGTCTGTGTTGTAACTTGTATCTTCTGCGTGTGTCGACTAAACCACCCAGTCAAGATCCTTATTTGGAATCCCACCATATTGAGTATTTCAATCCTATTTGTAATTTGAGATTGCTTTTTATCTTGTTCCTGCGTGTTCTTCGGTTGCATACAGGAATAGATCTTCATGGTCAGGTCAACCGCACTCTTAGCACGGTTGATAACGACTCGAAGTGTGGTTTAGCGATTGCTTGACGTTCTGGTCATGACCGGTTAGTAGCCGCATCGTCAAAGTCGTTCTCCTCTAAATCGAAGTTATCATCCTATCGGAATATCGGGACCCCACCCCCTTATCAAGTGGTATCAGAGCTTTAGTTGACCGGTAGGATTTCTTGTATCCCTTGTTAATAGATTGATTTGTTTGTCCTATAGTCCAGAAAAATTGCCCTACAAAAAGAGTTTATTTCCGCTATCCAAACCCCATTGTGCCTTTTAATTTATTAGTTTTGGTTTGCTAAATTGAATTTATGTCCATTTTAGCTTTGTCTTGTTGCTGGTCATATTTTTGGTCCCAAAAAAAATCCACACGTCCAAAACCATCAAGAACACATCATACCCTAATTTTCAATTTCGGTCAAAAGACTCCCTCTTGTGCAGCCGCCACCAAAAATGCCATAACTTTTGTTTCCGATATCTTTTTTAAGTGCAACCACCGCCATTAGATCCATAACTTTCTTATCTAATTACCCCTAAAATTTTGCTTTATTCCATAAAGGCAGTTAAAAGATATCTGCGGTGCAATTTGACCTAAATTTCTAGATTGAGTCTGTAACATTTTGCACTTGTGATTTTTGTGCGATTTTATCTGTCGGTTTCTAGAACATGGTCCCAAAAGAAAAGTTGTAGAAAAAGACGTCAGGAAACAAAAAAAAAAGAATCATAAAAAAGGCAACTGACAAAAAGTTACGGCCAAAATACCGAAGTCTTGTCCAGTAGACAGAAATCTACCATTATCAGATTTATGTCAATCCTTGTGCTTTTCAATTCTAGATTACATTCTATTGAATTATCTTGTGTTCATCACTCTTATACATTTTTACACACTTGTTTTGGCCTTCTCCTATCCCTATTTGATCAGCAACGTAGGCTAAGTGCTAGATACGAACTATAATTCAATTCTGTGCAATTTCTGAAATTAACTGATTATTCTCTATTACTACATATCTAGCCTTCCATGCTACTCCTTTTACTAACCAAACAGATCACGTCGAACCGGCCCTTAAAATCGCTATACACATCACTTGAGTTAAGTTATCATGAACCAGCCACCGGTTACATCACCTATTTTGTATTAGTAAGAACTTGTAAGAGTTTGGTAAAAGTTTGAGAGATATGTGAGTTGTCAAGCTCCACCTCCTAGTAGTTTATAGGGACTTACATAATTATCATGTATTTTTTTGTTTTCTACTAACCATGACAGGTTCAAGATCACATAGTACGAATTTTTGTGAGACCAACGACGTATTGGATCGGCTTAATAAGATCCTCACCACCATCAAGAACAAAGTTGAGATCCTAGATAAATGTTTACCCCTAGCTACTCGACGTGCACTATGTCCTCTAAACTCTTCGTCGAATGAGGATGATGATATCGAAGGGAACAACTACATCAGCCACACTAAAGTTGATTACTCCGATCGTCGTCGACTCCCGCAAAATCAACGAGATATATGTAGGTTACAAAGAGAGGTATGTGATGATGATGAATGTCGAGACCCGAATATGCAAATTCGGTCTCTCTGTGTAAACTGCACTAGTCCAGGATCACGCTAGTGCACACAGTCAAACATAGATGCCATCATAGTCATACACACGATAATAATAAGGGAAACTCGAATATCGATAAAATATCAAAGGTGCGACCTTATGGCCAAGCTTACAATATCTCTAGCCGGAAGGGCTTAACAAAATAGCAGCGGAAATCCAAAATAAAGCGTAGCGACCAATCGACAAGCCACAGGCTATCGAGTGGAGAACGAAGCCTAATCCGTGAAGTCGTCGTAGTACTCTCCTTCTGGCACCTCCTGCTGATAGTACTCCTCTCCCTCAACTGAGCAACATAGGCGTAAAGCCGTGAGTACATTGGTACTCAGCAAGTCGTTTGTAACAATTTAATGCAATATAATATGCAAGGCTTACCAAGGAAGGCTGAAAGGTTAATTTGCATAAAGGCATTTATTGATGAAATATAGTAAATAACTTGAAAGCGAAAGTTAACTGAAAACAGTAATAATAGATAATCAAAGGGGGTAAACATGAACCACTTGTGAACACCAATTCACAAGTTAAACCAACGATGAACTACTGTCCACTCCCAACATAAACCACCAAGTTATAAATGAAACACTAACCCTCGTGTGAAATCCCGAGCACCGCCCATGGCCGAGGACGCGGCTATTCGAATAGTTTTACACTCTGCAGAGGTTGCACAACTGTACCCACACGATGTGATTAGCCTAGGCCTAAGGAAATCACAACAAGGCCTTTACAATGCTCTACCTCAACACAATCCTGCCCGCTAGGGTTTCGCATCACACCCCCCCTTGCGCCACATGGAAATCAGCAACCATGTCCATCACAATGGCAGAATCGAATTGAAATATTACAAATTAATCAGCCAGGTCCATCCCATAATAGACATGTGGTTTGCACGATTAAGCTCAGATCAATGGCGCACAAAGTTAAGTCCTTAGCATTACCCGCGAGACTACCACATCCCCAAAGTACAAGCGTATTTCCCTTTCTCGCACGATCACTGCCCGAGTGCAAAACCAATTGTATAACCAAGCCAACGTCACACCAATGCCGTGGCACAAATTTTAATACACGTGGCACCAACCACGTTCCATATATCATTAAGTCAAATTAATAATTTAATGTGATGTGATGAGATCAAACGTAAATAATAACTGGCTAAGCAATCTAATCGTACCAACCCATGTGATAAATAAACTAGCATCACTAATAAATTTCCCAACCTATGGTGACAAAGGCATCATGGTATTTCAAAGTGTCAAAGAGGTGTAATTGCAATTGGGACAATAACTACCTGTGCAACGGTTTGAATAAAAATAGCAATGCAATGTAATTTGAAACAAAATAATTAAATAATAGTTTGTAAAATTGGGTTCAACATGATCAAGGGACACGACTTGCCTTCGTTATGCTCAGCGGGGTACTCCTGGTCTTCTGGCGCGAAACCTGCTCCTCCGGAATCCGAATCTAACGAGAGAGAAAGCGACCGGAAACAAAGAAACACATAAAATGACAAGCAAAAGAACTCAAAAATTCACAAAACAGAACCAACAGCTAGAGCTCGATTTTAGATGAATTTAGAAAAAGAACGGGTCAATCGGAGCTAGGACGGAGGAGAAGCGGGCTCCGGAAAATTAATTCAAAATTAATTCGGGAAAATTGAAAAAGTTTCTTGTCTTTGTGAACCGGTGCACCAAATTCGAGTTCACCGTGGACCCGGCCCACGATGCGCACGGGGCGCGGGCCGACGCGGCGGACGGCGGCCCGACGCGGCGGCAGATATGCCGCCACGTGGCGCGTGCCGACGTGGCACCGACGTGCGCCACGTGGCTCGGGAGGGCGGCTAGGGCCGACGTGGCGGCCCGGCGTGGCATGCCACGTAGATGCCACGTCGGCTAGGGCTGACGTGGCGGCCGACGCGGCGCGGCGCGGCGCGATGGCGGGATCCGGCGGCGAGGGTTACGCGGCGCGATCGCGGCCGTGGATCCGATCTGAATCTGCCGGGATCGGATCGGCGGCGTTTGCGGTGCGCGGATGGTGCGCGGATGGGTTCGGGACGCGCGGCTCGGCCGCGAGCGTCGCGACGGGCGCGATGGATGGCGGATGGCGGGCGACGAGGCGGCGGCGGCGATGCGCGGCAGCGTGGCGGCGTCAGCGCATGCGCGGTGCGCGCGGCCGCGCCGGCTCGGGACCGAGGGGCGGAGCGAGGTGCGCGCGGGCGACGAGCGGCGACGGCGCGACGGCGTAGCGGCAGCGAGGCGGCGAGCTCACCGGCGGCGTCGCCGCAACGGCGACGAGCTCGAGCGCCACGGCGGGTGCACGCGGCGGCGTAGCGGACAGCGGAGCGCTCCGGCGGCAGCGGCGCGAGGCGGCGCGGCGGCGGCGAGCTCGGCGGCACGCACGGCGAACCGAGGATGAACGCGAGTTTTAACACGCGACCGAGGAAATCCCGATCGATTCTGGCTCGGGCGGGACGCGGATTAGGTTAGACGGCTAGGATTGGGCCACGCGCGAGATCGGACGGCTGAAAAGGTTAGGGTTAGGTTCGCGCGGGCGCGGCGAACAGTGGGATCGCGCGGCGCGCGCGGCGGCCGAGGCGAGGCGGGGGCGGGCGTTATTGCCGCCGCGTCAGGCCGGATCTTGTGACAGCGTGCGTGAAGCGGATCGGGCGCGGCGAGAGCTGCGCGGAAAAGGCACGGCGGCGCGGCTGGCGGCGGGATGGTTGACGTGGAGGAGAGAGGGAGATCGGCGGCGGGAAATATTCCTTTCTTTTCTTTTTCCGAAATTCAAATAAACTTCTAAAAGCTCTAGAAAATAGCAAATAAATCCGGAAAATTCACCAAAAATACGAGAAAATTCCTTGTGACACAAGGAACTCAAATAAAATATTTTCCACTTATGTTAATGTTTATTTTAATCACATTAAATCGTTTAAAACTTTGAAAATTCATTTGAAGCTTCAATTAATTTGAGAAAATTCGAGAAAATTCATTTTGAAATCCGTGCTTTAAAAATCTCGAGAAAAACAGGATGTTACAAACCTTACCTTTAACGAGATCTCACCCCAGATCAGGGCCAACTAAGAGAATAGGTTGGGAACTCCGCTCTGAGATCCTCCTCGCGCTCAGGTGGCTTCCTCCTCGGAATGGTTGCTCCACTTGAACTTTGCAAAACGGACCGCTTTATTAGGGTGACTCGCTCGACACTTCCAAGATTTTGACTGGTGCTCTTTATGCACAGATCCTCCTGCAGTCGCACGGACTCAAGCGGCACAACCTCCTGCAGTGCACGCGGAGCACTTCTTCACCGGGACACATGAAAGACGTCATGTACCCCATCAAGGGCGCAGTAGCTCAAGCGATAAGCAACCTCTCCCTGCGTTTGAGAATCTGAGCGGACCAACATATCTCGGTGCAAGCTTCCTTTTAGCTGAAACCTCTTCACACCTTTGAATGGTGTGATCCTAAGGTACACAAAATCATCGGCTCAAAACTCGGCTCCGTGCGCGGTATCTGCATAGCTTTTACTGTCTAGCACAGGCGACTTTCAACCTTTCTCAATCAAGCGGACTTTATCCTCACTTCTTTCAAACAATCGGGCCAAAACTCGACCTTTCCCGTCTCTTTCCAATTGAGAGGGTCTGCATTTCTGCCATATAATGCCTCAAACGGTGACATCGCAAAGCGGCACGATAAGCTGTTGTTGTATGAGAACTCGCAAAGGTAAACAATCGTCCACTTAGACCCATGATCAAGCACACAGGCTCTCAACATGTCCTCGAGTCTGATTAACTCGCTCTGTCGACCATGCATGCGGGGTGATATCTGTCTTGAAATTGGGTGAGTTCCCATAGCCTTATGGAAACTACCCCAAAACGCGAGGTGAATCTGCGATCCACGATCGACACAATCTTCTTGGGCACACCATGCAAGCCGACTATCTGGACATATATAGCTCGCCAATCTGTCACCACTGTAAGTCGTCTTAAGCTCGAATGAAATGAGCAACCTTGGTCAAGCGGTCCACAATGACCCAAATCGAATCATGTCCCTCTTTGGTTTTAGGCAAACCGACTATAAAGTCCATACCAATTTCTTCCCACTTCCACTCGGGGACTTTTAATGGTTGTAGCAAACTGCAGTCTCTCGGTGCTCTGCCTTTACTCTCGACAAACATCACAAAGGGCTACATACTCGGCAATCTCACGCTTCATGTTTGGCCACCAATACTTATCCTTAATGTCTGGTACATCTTGGTACTGCTGGATGAATCGAATATAGTGACTCATGAGCCTCTTTTAACAACACATCCTTTAGTTCTTGCTTGTTGGGCACACACAAGCGCCGCTTGAACCACAAGGTTCCCCGATCATCACTTGAAAATCCCGACTCTTTACCTTCACTTAAATTCTTTCGATCCATTGAAATGCCTCATCATCGGTGAGCTGGCGAATCGACCATCAAAGTAATTTGCATCTCCATAGCTGCCAAAATCACAGCTCAACCAACTCAAGGTTAAGCAGAAATTCCTCATGCAAAGTGGTGACTCTCTCGAACCATCACCGATTGCGGTATACCTTTCTCGCTCAAGGCATCTGCAACCACATTAGCTTTCCCGGGATGATAATGTATGCCCACATTATAATCCTTTATCAGCTCTAACCACCTCCTCTGCTGAGGTTAAGCTCGGTGGGTAAAGATGTATTTGGACTCTTATGATCCGTGTAAACCTCACATCCGTTACCCATCGGATAATGGCGCCAAATCTTTAAAGCATGCACTACATTTGCCAACTCCAAATCATGGGTAGGGTAGTTCTCCTCATGCGGTCTCAAGCGGCGTGAGGCATAGGCTACCACTCTCTTGTCTTGCATCAAGACACAACCCAAACAACTGCGCGAAGCATCGCAAAATATCTCAAAATCCTTGTTAATATCGAGGCAACACAAGCCACTCGGCTGTGGTCAAACTCTCCTTAAGTTTCAAAACTCTTCTCGCACTCTGGCGTCCAAGTGAATTTCTTTTCCTTTTTGAGCAAGCTGCGTGAAGTGCAGCCACCTGGAAAATCCCTCAATAAAGCGGCGGTAGTATCTGCCATACCAGAAAACTCGACACAGGTAGCGAAGTGGGTGTTGCCAATCCAAAACATCACTTACTTTCACTGGGTCAGCTGCGACTCCTTCTGCTGTCAACACATGCCCTAGAAAGCGACTTTCTTCATCAAAACTCACATTTGCTGAACTTTGCATACAGCTGATTATCTCTCAATTTACGCAATGCTAACCTCAAGTGCTCTGATGTTCCTCCTCATCCTTGGAATATATCAAAATGTCGTCAATGAACACAACGACAAACTTGTCCAAATATTCCATAAACACCTTATTCATCAAATACATGAAATATCTTTGGAGCATTAGTCAAACCAAATGACATCACTGTGAACTCGTATAGACCATAACAGTCGAGAAGGTATCTTGGGTATGTCCTCATACGTATCCTCATCGATGATATCACGATCTCAAATCAATCTTGGAGAATACTCCTGCTCCCTTAAGCTGGTCAAGCGGTCATCAATCACGGGCGAGGGTACTTATTTTTGATGGTGACCTCATTAAGTGCTCTGTAGTCCACACACATGTGACTACCATCCTTTTTCTTGACGAACAACAACGGCGCTCCCCACGGGGGCGAACTCGATCGATATAACCCTTATCCAAAAGCTCCACGAATTTGCTTCTTCAACTCTGCTAAATCATTGGTGGCATCGGTAGGGTCTCTTGGAAATCGGGCGGTACTGGCACAAGCTCGATCAGAAACTCAACCTCCCTTTCTGGTGGCATACCTGGAAGATCATCTGGAAACACGTCGGGGTACTCTCCGACAACTGGTACACCTTCCAACTGGATTACCTTACTCTGGCAAATCATGACTGGCTCTGGCTGGCACTCACTGGCTGCGAATCGCACCTTAACTCCATCTGAATTGGTTAAGGTCACTGCTCTGCTCCCACAGTCTAACACTGCCTGCTGCTTCTGCAGCCAATCCATTCCCAAGATTACATCTAGGGACTGCATATCCAACAAAATCAGTCGGCCTGAACTCAACTCATTGAATGGTTATCTAACTCTGGACAACCTAGGTTGGACCTCAACTTCGGATCAGGGGATTGGATTAAAGAACAGATCCAAGAGCAACAGTTTTCAATTGTTGCTTTAAAGCAAAACTCAGAAACAAGCGAATGCGAAGCTCGAATCAAATAAAGCGGTGGCGAGGCCGCGATATGCGAGAACGTCATCGATCCAACGTCTGGCGCTGCGCTGGGCATCCTCTGCGGTGGCGTGGTTCACGACTCTCACCACCGGCGTCTGTTGGCATCCTCGGGCGGGGTGCTCCTCGTCTGCTCCGGGGTAGGAGTGCGGCCAGGTGTGGCTCCCAAGTCAATGGAACCGGTGTCGGGGCACGCCTGAGGGCACTTGCTAGCATAGTGTCCCACTTCATGACACTTGAAGCAAGTGATGGGCTCTTTGGATTATTACTCTTCTGCTGCTGCTGCTGCTGTCCCACTGGAACCACTAGACGCCGTCTCTGATTGGCCCGGCGTGGAGTGCGAGTGGGGTCGAAATCACGAAGGCTCGCTGCCGCTTTCGCTGCTGCTTCTTCGTGGCGCTCGTCTGGTGATAGGTACCAAAGCGAGGCCTCTCGAGGCTGGTGTGGTGTGATCCTGTTGGATCAACCTCCTCTTGCGAGACTCCTCGAGCTCGCGGCGACTCTCCTCGATGAGTATGGCCTTATCCACCAAGCTGGAAAGCGGCATAGTCGTTGCCTCGACTTGCACCTTCAAAGCTGGGTTCAAGCCTTTCTTGAACCTCTTACGCGAGCTGCATGCATCGCTACATCCTCTGCGCGTAGCGAGCCAAGCCGAGTGAATTTATTGAGATATTCACTCCTTGTGCAGTTCCTCTCTTGGAACTCCAGAAACTCATCCTTCTTCATCTCAACCACTCCCTCCATGACATGGCGGTGTGGAAAGCCTTGGCGAATTCCTTCAGGTGATGTTATCTTTGGTCCTCATGGCGCGCACTGATGGTTCTCCACCACTCTCTGCTTTGGTCCCTCAGGCGATGTCTTGCATACAACACCTTCTCCTGTCGGTGCAGGCCAAGTTCAGTTTCTTCTCAAGCCGACGGACCCGTCGTCGGCCTCAAAACTCGATGGAACTGGAGAAAGCAGGCGGTCGTCCTCATAAACTCTGCATAGCCTAGTCTGCGCGATGTCTTGGCGGTGAGTGCGGCTCTGGTCTTTGTCATTGCATCATAGTGCGCATACCCTGCATCATGGTGCTCGCATCATCGTATGCAGGCCATCAAGAAGCGGCGAGGGCGGGGTCCAGGCAGTGGCAGTTTGCGGCAGCATCGTTCTCTCAGGTCTGGTTCCCCAGTTTGCGGTGGAGGAGTTCTGGTATCAACCATCTTGCTCAAAAAAAACAAGCTGCTGGTGACCAAAAGCGAAAGACGAGAGGAAAAGCATAGATAAGAGGTAATGCGTCTAAGGGGTTTTGCTTAATGGAGACCTAACCTAAACAAACACTTAGCAGAAGGCTAGGAGAGAAAGACAAAAATAAACTCCAATAAAAGATTTGACATGATCACAATATAATGCTTTTAAGGCAATATTTGCAGCTCACATCACACTGGCTGCAAATAAAATCCAACGTGTCTACTCGCACTATCTACTCGAAGGCTCCCACTCGGGTCGACAAATAGGGTACTTTGCTATCGTCCTCGGAATCGTGTAGACAACCCACGAGTTGCGGATCGGTGTTGCTCTCTGGCAGAAATTTGGGGTGAACCGGCTGAGGTAGGCGCGACGATCTCGGTGATCTGACGTCTCTCCTCTGGACTCGGCGGTGTAGGCGGCGGTGAGAGTCTTTGGCGGCTGCGCCGGGGCTCCTCGGGCAGCTCGGTAGTCTCGGGGTGGCTCCGTCTTGCTCCTTGAACTTCGAGCGAGTCGGCCATGTTGATCTTGTATAGCTTGCAAAGTCGGCGGATGGCTTTGTGCGCAACTCCTTGTCCGACATCTCCCACTTGCACCGGTGTTCTTGAAAGCGTGATGTAGCACACCTTGCCAACTCGGGTAGTGAAGTATAGCACAGGAGATGCTCCGATCGTTGACCTTTTTGCTTCTCATCCTTGGTGAGGTAGGCGGGCGATCTCTTAAATCCGAGGCACGCAACAAAGCAGCGTAGAAGTGACCTCCATCCTCTGTC